>CM022768.1:1907096-1942096 GCA_012411365.1 Ameiurus melas
GGTCGTCAGGTGTTGATTAGTGTTCTAGAACAGCAGCTCTGAGAGTAGCACAGGTTCATATTAACGCACTCGTTCTGACACGTTACGGTTTCTATAGTAACGGCTCGTTCAGGGATGTGTACGGCGGACGCTCCGCTGATAATAAGCAGATGTTTTTAAAAAAATCATTGATATGGTGGAGTTGTCTGTAAGGAAAAACGTGTCGATGTGACATTTACGGAAGGAGTCTCCAGTGTCAGCGCTGTGTAACAGCTTTCTGACATCTTCAGGACAGAAGTTTACCTTTCTGCAAGCTGCGATTTGTTTTCTAATAAACTTCCGGAGAAAGAGCAGAGGCAGGCGAGGGGACGACGGGGTCAAGCTGCTGGAACGCAAGTGAACAACGAACATCCTTCACGAACAGTAAGTGTAACCGTAAACAGATAAAAAGCGCAGTCTCTAATGAATAAAAAGTGCGAATGTTGGCAAACCGCAGCGGTACAAGCGGAATAAAACACTTCAGCACTTATTCCTGACTTCAGATCGGACCCAGTGAGAGGATTCCGTACTCGTGGATGTGCGGGTGTGTGGTATTGTGATGTCGCACTGAAATGACGAAGGACTGCCACTAGAGGGCGACGTCACACACAGACTCCTGGTTTCTCTGACCAGGAGAAGAGGAAGAACAAACTCACCGATCTGACAGGAAGACACGTCCACACTTCCTCTCAGGAGGTCTCCTAGTGGGCTGTTCTCCGCCGCCTGTGTGTGTGCGTGTGTGTGTTTTCACAGGACACAGAACAAAAAACATCAACACAGGCTGAAGCCAACAAATAAGACAACACATGCAATAAACTTAACTTTACTGAACTATTCTTTACAATTACACCAGCTTAGAAAAGAGAATTAAAATGTTACTGAACTATAAATATTTTCCTATACTCCTCTGTGTGTGTGTTGTGTGTGTGTGTGTGTGTGTGTGTCATACTCACGCCTCTGTCTGGTTCCAGTGCTGTATGACTGATCTCTTCGACATAATTAGCAGGAAACCACAGCTGCTTCTTTCCCCCAAAGTCACCTTTCCACCTGCGCGCACACACACACACACACACACACACCATTTACTTGACACAAACATATAAATTTTATATGATAATTGAGGATTATTAAATATAAAAATAATTTAAATATTAAAAGACAATAAAAAAAATAAATTATATAACAGAAACAATAACATAACAAACTAAATTATAATAAAAAAAAAAAAAAAAAAATAATAAAAATAAAAAAAAAAAATGAAAAAGGAAAGAAAAAAAAAAAAAATATAAAAAGAAAAAAAAAAAAAAAAAAAAAAAAAACGTTGTGAAAATTTAATTACAGTACTAACAGTATTACACCATTCTACACTATACAGTACTGACCAACTATACAGTACTGCACTACACTATACACTAAAACAATACTGCACTACACAATTCTACACTATACAGTATAACTACACATACTAAGTACTACACTACACTAGCTACACTATACAGTACTGCACTACACCATACTACACTATACAGTACTACACTACACTATACAGTACTACAACTCATACTACACTATACAGTACTGACATAACCATTCTAACTATACAGTGCACTAACACTTCTACACTATACAGTACTGCACTACAACATTCTACACTATACAGTACTGCACTACACTATACAGTACTACTACATAATTCATACACTATACAGTACTACATACTACACTATACAGTACTACTACTACAACCATTCTACACTATACAGTACTGCACTACACTATACAGTACTGCACTACACTATACAACTATAAGTACTGCACTACACCATTCTACACTATACAGTACTGCACTACACCATTCTACACTATACAATTACTACACTACACTATACAGTACTGACCACACCATTCTACACTATACAGTACTGCAAACAATACTACACTATACAGTACTGCACTACACTATACAGTACTGCACTACACCATTCTACACTATACAGTTACTCACTAACTATACAGTACTGCACTACACTACACTGATGCACTACACACCATTCTACACTATACAGTACTGCACTACACTATACAGTACTGCACTACACCATTCTACACTATACAGTACTGCACTACACTATACAGTACTGCACTACACCATTCTACACTATACAGTACTGCACTACACCATTCTACACTATACAGTACTGCACTACACTATACAGTACTGCACTACACTATACAGTACTGCACCACACCATTCTACACTATACAGTACTGCACTACACTATACAGTACTGCACTACACTATACAGTACTGCACTACACCATTCTACACTATACAGTACTGCACTACACTATACAGTACTGCACTACACCATTCTACACTATACAGTACTGCACTACACCATACTACACTATACAGTACTGCACTACACTATACAGTACTGCACTACACCATTCTACACTATACAGTACTGCACTACACCATTCTACTACATAACAGTACTAACTACAACATTCTACACTATACAGTACTGCACTACACCATACTCTACACTATACAGTACTGCACTACACTATACAGTACTGCACTACACCATTCTACACTATACAGTACTGCACTACACTATACAGTACTGCACTACACCATTCTACACTATACAGTACTGCACTACACCATTCTACACTATACAGTACTGCACCACACCATTCTACACTATACAGTACTGCACTACACTATACAGTACTGCACTACACCATTCTACACTATACAGTACTGCACTACACTATACAGTACTGCACTACACCATTCTACACTATACAGTACTGCACTACACCATTCTACACTATACAGTACTGCACTACACTATACAGTACTGCACTACACCATTCTACACTATACAGTACTGCACTACACCATTCTACACTATACAGTACTGCACTACACCATTCTACACTATACAGTACTTCACTACACTATACAGTACTTCTTGCTCAGGCCTCATAAAAAATTACAGATCTCAAAGTTGGTGTTTTTTTTATTGTCCAGATTTCTTACACTAATTCAGTTTTATTGCTATCTTTAAGTCATGAACTGTTGAATAAAAAAAACATGAAAATTGAATTAGCGTGGCACTGTGAAGCAAATAATGTGTTTACAGAACATCCATATCTGTAAGTGGAGCCGTGTGTGAGAAGGAGAGAGAGAGAGAGAGAGAGAGAGGGAGAGAGAGGGAGAGAGAGGGGAGAGAGAGGGAGAGAGAGGAGAGAGAGAGAGAGAGGGAGAGAGAGGGAGAGAGGGGAGAGACTTACCAGCCTCCTTCCTGTTTGTCTACGTTCTGAATGATGGCGTTTTTAATGAAGGAGAGCTCGTCATCACGCTGAGCCTTATACTCGAACATTGCTCTCACAGTGCACTACAAACACACACACACACACACACACACACACACACACACACACACAGTGAAAGAGTCAAGCTTCTCATTAATGAGACTAAACAACTGGAGACTCGGAAATGAAAAGTTAAATTACCTTAAATGTAGGCATTTGATTGGCTTCCACATAGAACCCCGGGTTCCGTCCCTCATACAGAGAACCATAGTCCGGTTCCTGTACACACAGACACACACAGAGAAACAAGCAAACACACACACACACAGATACAGAAAATCAGTTCTTTAGAATTGTGACAACATTTAAGCTCCAAAAAAAAACCAAAATTACTACAGTGAATCTCTCCTGTAGGTGAAATTGAGTGTGTGTGAGAGAGAGAGAGAGAGAGAAGGGGTAGAGAGAGGGGTGAGAGGGGAGGAGAGAGGGAGAAGAGAGAGAGGGAGGGTGAGAGAGAGAGGGGGGGGTGAGAGAGAGAGAGGGTGAGAGAGAGAGAGGGTGTGAGAGAGGGTAGGAGAGAGGGTGAGAGAGAGGGTGAGAGAGAGAGAGGGGAGGGTGAGTGAGGGGAGGGTGAGAGAGGGTGGAGAGAGGGTGAGAGAGAGAGAGGGGAGGGTGAGTGAGGGGTAGAGAGGGTGAGAGAGGGTGAGAGAGAGGGTAGAGAGGGTGAGAGAGAGGGGGTGAGAGAGAGAGAGGGTAGAGAGGGTGAGAGAGAGGGTGAGAGAGAGTGAGTGAGAGAGAGAGAGGGGGAGAGGGTGAGAGAGAGGGGGAAGAGAAGGAGAGAGAGAGGGGGAGGGGTGTAGAGAGAGGGGGGAGGGAGGGAAGAGAGGGTGAGAGAGAGGGGGAGAGGGGGGAGAGAGGGGGAAGAGAGGGGGAGGGGAAGAGGTGTGAGAGAGAGGGTGAGAGAGGGTGAGAGGGTGAGAGAGGGTGTGAGAGAGAGGGAGGGTGAGAGAGGAGAGGAGAGAGAGGGAGAGGGAGAGAGAGGGTGAGAGAGGTGAGAGAGGGTGAGAGAGGGTGAGAGGGGGAGGGTGAGAGAGAGAGGGGGAGGGAGAGGGTGGGAGGGGTGAGAGAGAGAGAGGGGAGGGTGAGAGAGAGAGGGTGAGAGAGAGAGGGGGGAGAGGGTGGGAGAGAGAGAGGTGGGAGGGTGAGAGAGAGGGGGGAGGGTGAGAGAGAGAGAGGGGGGAGAGAGAGAGGGAGAGAGAGGGGGAAGAGGGTGTGAGAGAGGGTGAGAGAGGGTGAGAGGGTGAGAGAGAGGGTGAGAGGGTGAGAGAGGGTGAGAGAGAGAGTGAGAGAGAGAGGGGGGAGAGGGTGAGAGAGGGGTGAGAGAGGGTGAGAGAGGGTGAGAGAGGGGAGGGTGAGAGGGGAGGGGAGAGGGTGAGAGAGAGGGTGAGAGAGGGTGAGAGAGAGGGTGAGAGAGGGTGAGAGAGAGAGGGAGGGTGAGAGAGAGGGTGAGAGAGAGGGTGAGAGGGGAGGGGTGAGAGAGAGAGAGAGGGGGGGAGAGGGTGGGAGAGAGGGGGGAGGGTGAGAGAGTGAGAGAGAGGGAGTGAGAGAGGGTGAGAGAGAGAGAGAGGGAGGGTGAGAGGAGTGAGAGAGAGAGAGAGAGAGAGTGTGTGAGAGTGAGAGAGAGAGAGAGTGTGTGAGAGAGAGAGTGAGAGAGAGAGAGAGAGAGTGTGTGTGTGAGAGAGAGAGAGAGAGAGAGAGAGAGAGAGAGACACACTCACAGCAGTGCCGATCTTCTCCAGTGTCTCCTCGTTGATGGGGTAACGCAGCTTCATCTTGCGGTACAGCGGGTGTTTCTCATAGTAACTGATCAAATCCACCAAACTGTCAAATTCTGACGTACCGAGAACAACCGTCTGTCCCTCCTGCTGCACCCGACAGTGTTTAATCTTCCCCTCGGCTCTGAGAGACAGACAGACAGAATTAGAAAGAGAGAAAGACATACCGACAGGGCAAAAGAGTGAAAGAGAGACGGTGAAAGACACAAAGAGAGAGAGGAAGATACAGAGAGAGAGAGCGAGCGAGTGAGAGAGAGAGAGAAAGAACAAGAGAGGAAGAGAAAGAGAGAGAGAGAGAGAGGGAGACTGACCAAAACCCAAAGTTAAAGTGCTTTTTAATAAGAAAAAGCGTGAGAGAGTAGAATTTACCGGAAGGAGATGGCGTAGGAATTTAACTCCGTCCTCTTCCTCACGAGGAAGGCTCCATCACGCGGCACCCTCATCAGCATGTTCTCCGCCTGGCTCCGGGTCAGACACGCGTGATACCACCTGAAACACCAACGTCAATAAATACATTATACACACTGGGTACAGGTGTGCAAGTGTTAGCATGCTACACGCTAACGCCAAGCTAGCGCCGCGCAAACGCCACACAAACGCCACGCAAACGCCACGCAAACGCCACGCACTTGTGCAAGGAAGTACACTTAGTTCAGTGCACTTTTAAAGGCAATGCATCATGTAGGGTTTTTAAATTTAAATATATATATATATATATATATATATATATATATATATATATATATATATATATAAATAAAAATTTTTATCCTGAGCTACATTTCTTAAACTGCAACTCTTGAATCCCTTTATTCTTATTTTCAGAATTTTATTTTATGCTCCGCCCCTTCTGCGGATTATTTATTTATTCATGTATCTATGTGAAGCACGCCGCGCTGCGTTGTAATGCGAGGAACGTGCGACAGAAATAAGGACGAGGACACGGACTATGATCCCGATGAAAACAGCGGACGCTTTCTGAAGAGGTTCTGGAGGAGTATTTAGCTAAACGTTCATCTGTACAGGATTTCTCCCCCCCCTCGGCCCCGCTGTGTGAAACGGACCCCAGCGGACGGGCCTTCGGACTCACTCTTTGCTCTCGTGGGCGTTGGTCTGAGGCACGGGTTCCGTCAGCTTCATCTCGAACTCGTTGCAGCGCAGCGCCACCTGCTGGTAGTGTGTGATGAGGGCGAAGAGCGTGTCGAACACCAGGTTGTCCGTCAGGTAGAATTTGGGACTGCCGGCTTCCTGGCGTGAGTGAATCCTACAGTGCTGAACACGACCTGAACGCCTGAGGGACACACACACACACACACACACACACACACTTATTATT
The DNA here is from genome assembly GCA_012411365.1 of Ameiurus melas. NCBI lineage: Eukaryota > Metazoa > Chordata > Actinopteri > Siluriformes > Ictaluridae > Ameiurus > Ameiurus melas. The sequence continues at coordinate 1,913,613 of CM022768.1, forward strand.
CCAGGTGGTTGCTATGGTATTACAGATGGTTGTTAGGTGATTGCTATGGTATAATGGATGTTTTACAGGGTGTTTCTAGGCAGTTGCCATGGTATTCCAGGTCCTCACTAGAGACTAAATCCACGTGCTGATCCAGAACAACGCGTGGATAACGTTTTAGCTAACGTCAGTCCGCTTCCTAAATAACGCTCTCGAGAGATCCTTCAGTCAGATGACAACCAGGTTGCTAGGCTACTCGACCGTCCAACCGTCATTACTTTGTCTTTTGACAGGAACCTGGCGTGACCATCCGCCCGGTTCCTTTACGTTTATGGACGAACTCTTCCTCCAAGAACTGTCGCGCACCGATTGGAAATCTTACCAGAAGGATAAAGTGTAGTCTCCCACAAACGTCTCGCTCTCGCGCACCAGGAACGACCCGTCCGGAGCGCCGGTCTCCAGGCAGTACTCCGAGAGGAGGCGCTCGGCGATCTGACGGCCATCCCGGCCCGCGCCCAGCTTCCCGTGGAACCACTTCTCGCTGACGTGCTGATCCATGCCATTCCCGACCTGGAGAGACGGGATCAGACGGGATCAACACCGGCTGCCTTTCTCACAGACACAGATCAGGTTATCTTTTAGAGGTTTTGTGTGCGTGTGTGTGTGTGTGTGTGTTGTGTGTGTGTGGTTTAAAAGATTTGAAAGTACCTGATTTTCAAAATCCCAGTACAAGTCTCTCGTATTGTAATAAGGTTCTGTCTGACAACAGCGTGAATCTGACGACACGGAAGGTCTTTCTGCCTTACACGGCATACCATCGCTACACAGACCAGAATATTTTCAGAACTTTGCTCACCTCGCGGTGTTCCTCCTCATCCTCGTTGCCTTGGATACTGCTGGTTTCCTCCGAGTAGTAGATCTTACTGCTCGTCAGGACGAAGAAGTGCGGGTACCACTCCTACATCCGGAGAGTGGAGAGAGCTTTTATGCGGTTCCAGACTCGAATTGAAGTGAGGATCTCACCGTTTTTAATATTTATGTATACATTTATATACGGAGTAATGAACGCGTTGAGAAACGTGGCGATGCGCCGAGGAGAAACAAAAACCGGGTTCTCACGTGGTTGATGGGGTCCTCCAGGAACAAGATGCCGTTCCTGATGGAGTTGCTGATGTCGTTTTCCGAGTACGGCGTGGACGTGGAAACCTCCTCATACGCGCTTCCTTCTGCCAGCTTCTTGTGCTGTTAATAGAAGCGTGGACTGACGTTATTAAAGTGACAAAGAGGAAACCAGAATGAAAAAGGGGAAGCAATTTTGTGGTTAGCACCAGATACCAGATACCTCCGTACTAATACCACTAAACACACTACAAGAGTTCCTATTAAAAGGTACTACAGTGTCTCACGGTCTTTGTGAATCGCTAGGTGGAATTCCAGTTGGTTACTTGGGTGTTGCGATGGTATTCCATGAGGTTAAGATGTTGCTAGGTAGCTTCTACAGTATTACAGGTCTTTGCTAGGGTGTTGCTTGGTAGTTGGTACGGTAATCCAGGTGGTTGCTAGATGGCTGCTATGGAATTCCAGGTAGTTTCTTAGGTGTTGCCAGTGAGTCACTATGGTATTCCAGGTGGTCGCTAGGATGCTGCTAGGCGGTTACTAGGGTATTTCAAGGTGGTTACTAGGGTATTTCTTGGCAGTTTCTATGGTATTCCAGGTATGATATTGCTAGGATTTTGCTTGGTGGTTGGTATGGTAAGCCAGTTGGTTACTTAGAGGTTGCTATAGCATTACAGGTGATAGGCTGATGCTATGGTTGATAGATAGGCTGGTTGCTATGGTATTCCTGGTGGTTGCTAAGATATTCCAGGTGGTCACTGGAGTGTTGCGAGGTGGTTCCTATGTTATACCCATTTGGTTGCTATGGTGTTGCTAGATGGCTGCTATTAGGCCACAGGAAGTGACTATGTTATCTCAGGTGATTGGTAGGTTGTAGCTTGGCGGTTGCTAAGGAATCTCAGGTGATTACTAGTATGATACCAGAAAGAAAAAACAAACATACTTTGGAGTATCGGATTTACATTTTTTAAGGTGGTTATAGTTGCACGTCAAAAAACGAATGAATATTTTCCCCCATAATCCCCTCTTCACTGCTGAATGACCAATGAGCACTCACCTTGATCAGAATCTTCCTCTTGAGCTGATTGGGTGACGGAAGTCCGTCTGCAGAGATGTCCACGGCTTTCGTCAGGAGCATCTCACCGAAGACCTTCTTAAAGAACATCGCCATGTTCCTCTGCTGCACGATGCTGCAGTGGTCCTCGATGGAGAGGATTATGGGAAATCTAGAAGCAAGAGAACATGGGGAAACTGAAACACAAAATCACCACGGCAACACCACAATAACGACAACGTTTGTTGAAATCGACACAAACATGAAATCTGCTTTAATCAGCACGCCAACAACGACATTCACTTTAAGCGGCACAGTAAACATAGCGTTCCTTTTATTCACCACGGTAACGACGATACTTACTTGAACTTCGCTGTATCGTGACCTTATTTTACTGCTGGCTGAAACATTGTCCAGCTGCTGCAACAATACGACTCGAACGTTGTAGGTGACTTTAAATGGTCTATATATCCAACGCACTTTACACTGTGTCTCATTCACCCATTCACTCACACACCAACGGTAGCAGAGATGCCATGCAAGGCGCTAATTTGCCATCGGGAGCAACTCGGGGTTCAGCGTCTTGCCCAAGGACACTCCGGCATGTGGAGTCACGTGGACCGGGAATCGAACCGCCAACCCTACGATTGGTGGACGACCCACTCTACCACCTGAGACGCAGCCGCCGAGTTTAGACATTCCTCGTATTGTATCAACCTTCTGTGACGATTTTTTTTTTTAAATAAATAAATAAATAAAACGTTACAAAAATAATTTGTGTTATTCCATATCAACAGCAAACTTCGGTTCTTTTTGCACTTCTAACACACAATTAAGACCTACTGCCCCCTGCAGGATACGAGTTGAACTGCAGTATTAAAAACACTTAAAATCATAGTTAATCATGGATCGTTAAAAAAATTTAACATTTTGGGAAGGAGTAATTGGGTTCTTGGTTTTATTTTGCACAAAAGGTTTTGTTTAATCCTTTAAATAAATAAATAAATAACCCTAATAAAGTTATGTTTAAAGTAAACACTTACAGTACGTTACTAGGCATGTTAACTTTATAAGTATATTAGCAGTCTCTCTCTCACACACACACACACACACACAACGACTGTGCATCAGTGCACTTCGACAGCATGGACACTCACTCGGACGTGACGAAGGCGTGCTCTTTGATGGTCATGAGAACGTCACAGAACTTGATCTTGGTGGTGAGCGTGTGGCCATGATAGATGACCGGCATCCCATCAGGACCGTCCCAGCAGTCCACTGCAACACACACACACACACACACACACACACCACGATTTCCATTTGAGACTCAACTGCACAATAAGGACTAAACGGATCGTCGCGATTATTCTGCTCAACACTTGAAGTATTTCTTCATTATTTTCTTTCTGTAATAACTCCACACCCCTTCACAGGAATACACGTACCGGGTCATTCATCTTTTAAACGTGAAACCCGACATCAAGATACGGACCAAATTAATGACGCGGGTCACGTGATTATGTTCTGTTCACGGTACGTGTAATAAATAAATAAATAAATAAAAACCTTGTGCAACTCCATTTGCATTTCAGTATATAAAGGACTTCGTTCACTTCTCATACACAGCTCATCTATTAGTATAAATTACAGAACAATGGATTTATGGTTTTGTTCCATGAACTGCTATAAAAAGCCTCATCTTCACTCCAGCGTTGCTTGTGTGTGTGTGTGTGTGTGTGTGTGTGTGTGTGTGTGCGCTCACACTCGATGCATCTGCAGCCCATCCTCAGGCAGCGGGCGTACGCCTCCAGAGATGACTCGCTGGAAAACTGGTCTCCCGTCAGGTAGCTAAAAACAGACACTTGCGTCAGGGCCAGGAAATGTGTGTGCTGTAGTAAAACGCTCTCCCGCACACCCACAGCTCGCACCGCTCTCTCTCTCTCTCTCTCTCTCAATCCCCCCCACCGCCCCTCTCTCCCGTCGCGTCTGCAGGCTTCTGTTTACACAACAATCCGTGCCCTGTCGCACTAGATCCGACGTACATTTCCGTAAGCGGCTCGCTTAGCCGGGGTGTACAAACTTTTATTAAAACTACAGTCAGGGCTTGAGCTCTGAAGGCATTGTTCTAACAGTAAAGGCGGTGCCTTTACTTCTACACCTCTACGCGGTCAATAGGAGGAAAGCTGCTTAGTTTAGATCTCCTGCCTTCAGTTCAAAACGTATTCAGTTCTTGGTCAAAGCATGTACGCTAATAAATAAATAAATAAATAAATAAACAAACTACTCTGGAAATCTAAAGCAGACGACGATTTCCTCTCTGGATTATTCGATAAAACTACAGAAATACAGAATTTTCACGGCATATGAAAAGTGATAAGGGAGCAAATGCCATTTAAAAGGTTTCATAGGGATTAAGTTCGCTGAAAGAAAGACAAGAAGCATTGTAAAAGGAAACTCTGAGCACGCCGATCATCAGCATCATCCACGTCGGCGTCTGGCTCGAACCCGAACTAAAAGTGACTTGTGACGTTTAAACAGGAGCCTGATCTCTATTCACGCTACCGTTGGTGCAGAAATAATCAGTGACGATGTTTACACGGACCGCAGCAATCTAATTACCGACCTTATTCTGAATAAGACAATATTCTGATTAAGGTGTTTACATGAGTCGCTTTTAGAATACTCCTTTCATGTTCCCGTTTTTACGTGTTATACAACATAGATCGATTAACGACACACGTCATTACGTCCCCGCGCCACGCCGTCCGACGTCCCTCCAGAATTTCACGTATCGGCGTGCGGTTCATCTTCGTTATGGGGCCGTATACAGTTTCGGGTGTTTTTTATTTAGAATATTACGAAAGCTTTAAGTGCAGCTAATTGTTTGTCGTGTTGTACGTGTAAACAGACGACTGCTCGAAGCCGTGGGGTGCGTCCCAAACCGCGTACTCACGTACTAGAGAAGTATATAGAGATAGGTGTATCTCTGTAATATATAATATCAGGGAAATATTCAAATCTGGTTGATTTTATATCTCTTTCCATAGCGACGACGTCTGATGGGTTTTCACAGACCGCCCGAGATTTACAAAACCAACCACACCTACAGCGGGATCTCCCGGTCTCAACAAGGCAACGTCTAGGGCTAACAACTACTCGAGCATTTAAATAAATCGACAACGACTGTTATGGATTAGTCGGGTGTGTGACGTCACCGTGGACATCCCCTCCGTCAGTGGCGTCACTTCACGACGGTGAAGAACGCATTTCTATGAACAAACAGAGGAGAAGACGTAATCCTGCCCAGGAACAGCTTAAATAAGGTCTGCGGCGACTTCTCGGCATCGTCGTGGTGGTGTACGCGAGCAGAAGACGCCGGTCATATTAAAAGCAGTATTGTTTCCGCTGTAGTTGTGAAGTGAAACCACGGTTTCACAGGTACTTCAGCAGAAATGACCGCGAGAGACATGAGCGACGCATTCGAGCTCTGATCTCACCTTCGTCCCACAAATTAACTCCGAGCTCATCTACTTAACGCAAACAAGCTTCAAATATACTCCCCAACACTCCACCTTTTACTTTCTCAGGTGCAGGGGATCAAAAACATGTTTTAGATTCATCATCATCATCGGGATTTAAGACCTTCCTTCATTTAGCTGTTATTTCTAACCAAACTTCAGGATTAGTTTTAATCTGATCGATTTTATCAGAACATTTTTCATTAATGCTCCCTAGTGGTGTGACGACGTTACTGCGCGCGTTTACCACGGCCAACGATTACCATTTAAAACGATGCCAAAAGTAAATCATAGTTGTTGTTTTTTTATCCGTTTAAGGTTGAATTCAATGTTGTGGAACGTCCATGAAACGAGTCAGCAGCTCCGAACAAGGACGGTCGTACCCTCACCATCCTCTCTCTTGAAGTCATCAAGACAAATAAATAAATAAATAAATAAACCTGACTGACTGATACGAAGTGCTGAAACTGGAGACTCCTTCCATAAATGTTAAACATTCCCATCGCTATAGCCTTATAGAATATACGATTACACTCGGTGTAGCGAGTGAGAAACCATTCGGGATCCAGAATGGACTTTGTACAGAGTTAGAAGCAGAGAAAAAAAATAATAAATAAAAATCAATGAAATCAAGCGACAAGAAAAACATTACAGGGGATAAACACGTGCTGAAACGTGAAATCATGTGACGAGATGGCGGTGAGTAGAATAAAAAGACGAATAGAATGAAAGAAACGACTGCTGACGGTCGCTGTGGTGGAGAAAACAAGAAAAACCTCACGACCGTTCTGACTGACCAATCAGCGATCGGTGTTATTTCTAGCTCCGCCCCCCATGCTCCTGGGACGCAAATTCAGCAGTGGTGCTTACTCAGCAATGAAAACGTTTACGAGAAGTGGGAGTTTGTTACTGTCCCGTGGAGAAGTGTTATCTATTTTATATTTAATTGTGCTGAATATTATTTCTTTCGCACAAAAATTCAGATTTAATAAATGATACGAGAACAGTACGGGTAAAAAAAAATATTAATAAATAAATAAAAACACCCCACAAATCATACGTCTACACCGAGTGTGTGTGTGTGTGTGTTATGTGAGCTTACGTGTTATGTGAGGAAGAGATCCAGTAGTGCGACAGAGGGTTGTTCATGTCCTCGGGATGCACGTGGTCCAGTGTGGAATCCCAGATGGAGTTCTCCTTGGAGAACAGGTACGTGAGGAACTGAGAGAGAACGAGAAGACAGACGAGGAGAAGAAATCAAACTGGTGTAGAGGGTCGCAGATAAAAACTGCACTCAGTTTCAGACCGGACTCGAACACGCGATAGTATTTTATTTCTTAAAAATGTATTTACTTATGTGACTTGTTTAACAAGTTTACCTAAATATATTCACTTCCTCCATATTTACTATATATCCACTTCCTTTATTTACTTATTTATTTTATTTACTTATTTATTTTCCTTTTTTTTTTTAAACTGAATTCATTGTTAACTTATATAATTACCCACTAAACTATTAATAATTACTTATTTACATTACGTGTTATTTATTTTTCTTTTTGTTAAATTAATTTATTATTAACTACATTTATTTACTTACCTACTTATTTAAATATTAATATTTACTTATTTATTTTACATGTTATTTTTCTTTTTTTACTTAATTTATTATTAACTACATTTATTTACTTACCTACTTATTTAAATATTAATATTTACTTATTTATTTTACATGTTATTTTTCTTTTTTTACTTAATGTATTATTAACTACATTTATTTACTTACCTACTTATTTAAATATTAATATTTACTTATTTATTTTACTTATTTACATTACATGTTATTTTTCTTTTTTTACTTAATGTATTAACTACATTTATTTACTTACCTACGTATTTAAATATTAATATTTACTTATTTTACACTACTTGGTTATACATTTACTTATTTTCCTTTAAAAAAACCCCCAAAAAAACCACAACAACTTTATTTACACATGTATTTACGCACCCATTTACTTACCTATTTAAATATTTATATATTTACTGATTTTCATTACTTACACTCTTTATTTTTACTTGTATGCTTACTTTACGTATACATCTACCTGTTCAGATCGTTTACTGATCTACATATTTACTCGCTTGTTTGTTTACTTACAGAACGTACGCAATTGCTTACATATTTTCTTATTTACATCTTAACTCCCCGATTTATTCACGTACTTCTCTACCTACTTTCTTCATTTCTTTTCCTAGCTACATATGTACTGAAGTACTTGTTTACTCATTTCCTTTTTTGATATGGTTACTTTCTCATTTATTTCATTATTGCCTTCACTCACTTATCTCTTTTTAAAATTTAAATTTTTTAATTTATTATAAAAATAAAATTTTTTTTTGAATTTTTTTTTTTTTTTTTTTTTTTTTTCATTTTTTATTTTTAACTTTTAATTTAAAAATAAAATAAATTTAGGAAATTTTTTTTTTTTTTTTTAGGTGGGAGAACCTGTGGGTCTGTGAACACGACCGCGGTGCCACGGGGCTCCGATGGCGTAAGGATCCCATGGGTGTACCGGGACTACTTCTTCACTGCATTACTCCAGTGCTGGAACGTTGATTAAAAACTCCCTAAGGACAGCTTTCGGGACAAATTAGACTTCAATTATAAGTAAAAGAACATTGAAAGTATTCCCTCCGACGCCGCGCTCTGGAAACCCGATTTTAAAAACGAAATACCGACAACGAGCTCAAAGAATCCAACATGTCAGCTTCCATACGAGGATACTCACGCACGTGTTTAACAAAATCACAAGCGGTGTGACGAGTTCAGCCGGCTGTACTGTCGCATTTTCACGATTACCTCAGCGTCGCCTGCTAGCACGCTAGTCAAGATTCAGACCGAAAGTTTTTGTGGAGGAGACTTCAAAAGGCTGAGTGTACGAGCCAAACGCTTGTGGTCCATTTCGAAGCTTCCACGCTGATCGCGAGCTTACAACACGTCTCCGAGACGCTCGCGTTGCAACTGTTATCGCAAATATTAAACGCTTGCGTGGTATTACAGTAATGAATTCTATCCGAACATAAATATGCATCGTGCACGATAATGAACCTGAGCGCTGAATTGAGGTCAGCACTAGCGAACGAGAAAACCACAAAACCTCAGAGAAGAACACTGTGTGTGCGCGCTGCAAACTGAGCGAGCTCGGAGCGGACCTGCACCGACACCAACACCGGCCTAAATCAAAACCGCGGGTCGGAAGTGTTCGAATCGAAACCGAGAATAAGATAACAGCTGTTGTTCGACCCGGACGAACAACACTTTTAAGTGATGAATATTTTATACAGCCAGCTCCGGAATTATTACCAAGACCGCGTTTTTAATTTCCGTTACTTATTTCAATTAAATCAGAATTTTACTCTGAAAGTGAGCGAATTGACCGAAACGGACCTGCTGTTTAACCCACTCGTCTTGACCCGGGGTGCCAATACTTCTGGAGCCGGCTATGTATCGTGTACTTTGACAGGAATGTTCTTAAGGAGTGACGAAAATGAAACGATGATGAGGTCGTTTGCCGCATGAACAAAAACAAAAAGAAACGTGTATTAACTAGTAAAAGTATTCCTTTAAATAAAATAAATAAATAAATATCAAGAACAGGAATCTGTTCGTTATATTTTGAATTAAGCAAATGTTTACCTTCAAAATAAACAATTTAAATACTTCAGAAAAGCATGAATAAGCAAATAAAGGAAGAGTAAATAAATAACTAAATATGAATAAATAAAATATATAAATGAAAATGGCATCAAGCAGAAGAATCTGGTCTTTTAATTCATTCGCAATTTCAGTATTCAACTTAAATATCAAAATATTTCCAGTAGAGTTTTCACAACATTGTACCCGTTAAAGTCATTACATTAAAATGACCAAAAAAAAAAAAAAAAGTTGCGTCTGTGTTTTAACCCAAAACTTCACCAGGCTACGATTCTCTGCTTAAAATTCACTTCAGGGAACCGTTCCCACAGAGCCTCAGCACCAACCGTCAGCAAGATTCCCTCGTTTTCACAAAAATAAACCGTAAAACCACCGCAACACTCTGAGCTGCAATATTTATAAAACAGATCACTATATAGATTACATCAGGATTAGAATAACGTGTTTCTTAGGACTCAATCTGTATGATCCATGTAAGTGTGTATGTGAGAGCGCGTGTGTGAGAGCATGTATTTGAGAGCGTGTACATGTGTATGTGAGAGCGTGTATGTGTGAGTGTGTATGTGAGAATGAGACGGTGTGTGAGAGCATGTATGTGTGTGAGAGCGTGTATGTGAGAATGAGACTGTGTATGTGAGAATGAGACTGTGTGAGAGCGTGTATGTGTATGTGAGAGTGTGTATGTGAGAATGAGACTGTGTGAGAGCGTGTATGTGTGTGAGAGTGTGTATGTGAGAATGAGACTGTGTGTGAGAGTGTGTGTGTGTGAGAGCGTGTATGTGAGAATGAGACTGTGTGAGAGCGTGTATGTATGTGAGAGTGTGTATGTGAGAATGAGACTGTGTGTGAGAGTGTGTATGTGTGTGAGAGCGTGTATGTGAGAATGAGACTGTGTGAGCGTGTATGTGTATGTGAGAGTGTGTATGTGAGAATGAGACTGTGTGTGTGAGAGTGTGTATGTGTGAGAGCGTGTATGTGAGAATGAGACTGTGTGAGAGTGTGTATGTGTATGTGAGAGTGTGTATGTGAGAATGAGACTGTGTGAGAGCGTGTATGTGTATGTGAGAGTGTGTATGTGAGAAGAGACTAGTGTGAGTGTGTGTGTGTGTGAGAGTGTGTATGTGAAATGAGACTGTGTGAGAGTGTATTGTATGTGAGGTGTATGTGAGAATGAGACTGTGTGAGAGTGTGTATGTGTACGTGAGTGTGTATGTGAGAATGAGACTGTGTGAGAGCATGTATGTGTATGTGAAAATGAGACTGTGTGTGAGAGCGTGTATGTGAGTGTGTATGTGAGAATGAGACTGTGTGAGAGCATGTATGTGTATGTGAGAATGAGACTGTGTGTGAGAGCGTGTATGTGTGTGTGAGAGTGTGTATGTGAGAATGAGACTGTGTGAGAGCATGTATGTGTATGTGAAAATGAGACTGTGTGTGAGAGCGTGTATGTGTATGTGAGTGTGTATGTGAGAATGAGACTGTGTGAGAGCATGTATGTGTATGTGAGAATGAGACTGTGTGTGAGAACGTGTGTGTGTGTGAGAGTGTGTATGTGAGAATGAGACAGTGTGAGCGTGTATGTGTATGTGAGAGCGTGTATGTGTATGTGAGTGTGTATGTGAGAATGAGACTGTGTGTGAGAGCGTGTATGTGTATGTGAGAATGAGACTGTGTGTGAGAGCATGTATGTGTGTGAGTGTGTATGTGAGAATGAGACTGTGTGAGCGTGTATGTGTATGTGAGAGTGTGTATGTGTATGTGAGTGTGTATGTGAGAATGAGACTGTGTGTGAGAGCGTGTATGTGTGTGTGAGTGTGTGTATGTGAGAATGAGACTGTGAGCGTGTATGTGTATGTGAGTGTGTATGTGAGAATGAGACTGTGTGTGAGAGCGTGTATGTGTATGTGAGAATGAGACTGTGTGTGAGAGCGTGTATGTGTATGTGAGAATGAGACTGTGTGTGAGAGGAGCGTGTATGTGTATGTAAGAATGAGGTGTGTGAGAGCGTGTATGTGTATGTGAGAGTGTGTGTGAGAATGAGACTGTGAGCGTGTGTGTATGTGAGAGTGTGTATGTGTATGTGAGAATGAGACTGTGTGAGAGCGTGTATGTGTATGTGAGAGTGTGTATGTGTATGTGAGTGTGTATGTGAGAATGAGACTGTGTGAGAGCGTGTATGTGTATGTGAGAGTGTGTATGTGAGTGTGTATGTGAGAATGAGACTGTGTGAGTGTGTGTGTATGTGTATGTGTTGTGTATGTGAGAATGAGACTGTGTGAGCGTGTATGTGTATGTGTGAGAGTGTGTATGTGAGAATGAGACGTGTGAGTGTGTGTATGTGTATGAGAGTGTGTATTGAGAATGAGACTGTGTGAGAGTGTGTATGTGACAGCGAGTATGTGTATGTGAGAGTGTGTATGTGAGAATGAGACTGTGTGTGAGAGCGTGTATGTGTATGTGAGAGTGTGTATGTGAGAATGAGACTGTGTGAGTGTGTGTATGTGTATGTGAGAGTGTATGTGAGAATGAGACTGTGTGAGAGCGTGTATGTGTATGTGAGAGTGTGTATGTGAGAATGAGACTGTGAGCGTGTATGTGTATGTGAGCGTGTATGTGAGAATGAGACTGTGTGAGTGTGTGTATGTGTATGTGAGAGTGTATGTGAGAATGAGACTGTGTGAGTGTGTGTATGTGTATGTGAGAGTGTGTATGTGAGAATGAGACTGTGTGAGAGTGTGTATGTGTATGTGAGAGCGTGTATGTGAGAATGAGACTGTGAGAGCGTGTGTGTGTATGTGAGAATGAGACTGTGTGAGAGTGTGTATGTGTATGTGAGAGTGTATGTGAGAATGAGACTGTGTGAGAGCGTGTATGTGTATGTGAGAGTGTGTATGTGAGAATGAGACTGTGTGAGAGTGTGTATGTGTATGTGAGAGTGTATGTGAGAATGAGACTGTGTGAGTGTGTGTATGTGTATGTGAGTGTGTATGTGAGAATGAGACTGTGTGAGTGTGTGTATGTGAGTGTGTATGTGAGAATGAGACTGTGTGAGTGTGTGTATGTGTGTGTGAGTGTGTATGTGAGAATGAGACTGTGTGAGTGTGTGTGTATGTGAGAATGAGACTGTGTGAGTGTGTGTGTATGTGTGTGAGAGTGTGTATGTGAGAATGAGACTGTGTGAGAGTGTGTATGTGTATGTGACAGCGTGTATGTGTATGTGAGAGTGTGTATGTGTATGTGACAGCGTGTATGTGTATGTAAGAATGAGACTGTGTGAGAGCGTGTATGTGTATGTGAGAGCGTGTATGTGAGAGCGTGTATGTGAGAATGAGACTGTGAGAGCGTGTATGTGTATGTGAGTGTGTATGTGAGAATGAGACTGTGTGAGTGTGTGTATGTGTATGTGAGAGTGTGTATGTGAGAATGAGACTGTGTGAGTGTGTGTATGTGTGTGAGAGCGTGTATGTGAGAATGAGACTGTGAGCGTGTATGTGTATGTGAGAGCGTGTATGTGAGAGTGTGTATGTGAGAATGAGACTGTGTGAGCGTTAGTGTGTATGTGAGTTGTATGAGAGTGTGTATGTGAGAATGAGACGGTGTAAGAGCGTGTATGTGTATGTGAGTATGTGTGAAAGAGACTGTGTGGAGTGTGTATGTATGTGGAGTGTATGTGAGAATGAGACTGTGTGAGTGTATGTGTATGTGAGAATGTGTATGTGAGAAGACTGTGTGAGAGTGTGTATGTGTATGTGAAGTGTGTATGTGAGAATAGACTGTGAGAGCGTGTATGTGTATGAGAATGAGACTGTGAGAGTGTGTATTTGTATGTGAGTGTATGTGAGAATGAGACTGTGTGAGAGCTGTATGTGTATGTGAGAGTGTGTATGTGAGAATGAGACTGTGTGAGAGTGTGTATGTGTATGTGAGTGTGTATGTGAGAATGAGACTGTGTGAGTGTGTGTATGTGTATGTGAGTGTGTATGTGAGAATGAGACTGTGTGAGTGTGTGTGTGTGAGTGTGTATGTGAGTATGAGACTGTGTGAGTGTGTGTATGTGTATGTGAGTGTGTATGTGAGAATGAGACTGTGTGAGTGTGTGTATGTGTGTGAGAGCGTGTATGTGAGACTGAGACTGTGTGAGAGTGTGTATGTGTATGTGACAGCGTGTATGTGTATGTGAGAGTGTGTATGTGTATGTGAGAGCGTGTATGTGTATGTAAGAATGAGACTGTGTGAGAGCTGTATAAGTGTATGTGGAGCGTGTTGTGTGTGAGAATGAGACTGTGAGCGTTGTGTATGTGTATGTGTGTGTATGTGAGAATGAGACGTGTGAGTGTGTGTATGTGTGTGAGAGTGTGTATGTGAGAATGAGACTGTGTGAGTGTGTGTATGTGTGTGAGAGTGTGTATGTGAGAATGAGACTGTGTGAGAGCGTATGTGTATGTGAGAGCGTGTATGTGAGAGTGGTATGTGAGAATGAGACTGTGTGAGCGTGTGTATGAGAGCGTGTATGTGAGAGTGTGTATGTGAGAATGAGACTGTGTGAGAGCGTGTATGTGTATGTGAGAGCGTGTATGTGAGAGTGTGTATGTGAGAATGAGACTGTGAGAGCGTGTATGTGTATGTGAGTGTGTATGTGAGAATGAGACTGTGTGAGTGTGTGTATGTGTATGTGAGAGCGTGTATGTGAGACTGAGACTGTGTGAGAGTGTGTATGTAGTGTAGGTGTGTATGTGAGAGTGTGTATGTAAGAATGAGACTGTGTGAGAGCGTGTATGTGTACGTGAGAGCGTGTATGTGAGAGCGTGTATGTGTATGTGAGAGTGTGTATGTGAGAATGAGACGGTGTGTGAGAGCGTGTGTGTGAGTGTGTGTGAGAGTATATTTGTGTGTGAGAGCGTGTGAGAGAGAGAGAGTGTGTGTGTGTGTGTAAAGAGTGAGTGTGTGTGTGAGAGAGCAGAGAGAGAGAGAGAGAGAGTGTGGGTGTGTGTGTGTGTGTGTGTGTTACCTCATCCTGATAAAAGTAAGGCTGCTCGATCTCTCCCCAGCGGATCCTTCAGGTAATGAAACATAAATTCCTGAACCTTGTTATTGTCTGTAGCCCAGAGTTCCTGAAAACACACACACACACACACACACACACACACAAACACAGATCAAACACATGTATAGTGTGAAGATTAGAAGTGTGATTCGAGTTATTCACACTTCACGTCTTTCTCCACCACCAGCACATCTTTTATAGATAATAATATGACAAGTGGCTCCACGGCGAGCAGAACGCCACCAATTTTTTAGATTTATTTTTTCACATTTGGAGAAATGTGTTTATGTAACATTTCTAGAAGGAGTCTCCAGTGTCAGAGGTGTTTACACTTCCTGTGATTTCTCAGTAACATGACTAGCTGCGTTCTTGAGCCGCCATAACTACAGGAAAGAGAATAAAGGGAACGAACTTGTTCCCCGAACAATAAACGTTAACTATAAAAAAAAAAAAAAAAAATACGACGCGTCCTTCTTTAATAACGACACAAACTGGAATCAGAAGGTTTCGAAACGTTAGCTTTTACGAACGAACCCTTCGCATCGCACACTTTCCAGTCTCTGATCACATGATAACGTTGAGGAGATTCAGCAAAAAGATCGCGGTGATCTTAAGGAAAAACTTTTTTTTTTTTTTATCTGCACACGATCTGTGCAGAGCGTCGCAAACCAGAGAGGGAAAAAAAACAAACAAAAAAAATTAAAAAATCAATCGTCTCACCTTCTGACACTCGATTAGAAAGTGCTGGAAGTCCTCCAGCGTGATCCTCTGCTCGGGTCGCTCGATAAAGCTGCGAACACCACCAGCACAAGTTATTAAAAATATCTGAATAGAGCAATAGAAAAGAGGGATAAAGAGAGAGAGAGTACCTTTGAAGAAAGGGAATATCCATCTGCAAGTGAGAGAGAGTGAGAGCGAGAGAGAGAGAGATTGAGCTCAAGTCAGTATGCAGTCAGGATTAAGGTCAAGTTAACAGGTTAACTAGTAATACTGAATTAAACAAAGCACTAGGAATGCATCGATACTGAAGGAAAACATCCTTTAATACAAGTGATGAAACATCGAAAACGTGAGACGTAGACGTCAAGAACAACTCTGGCGAGTTGTTCTTGACAATCAGCTGCTATTGGTCATCGACACTGAGGGATCGTGATGTGCTGAAAACCCTACCACGCAACCCTGCCAAACTAGTGACTCAATAACTATCGGAACGCTAAGGCCAAGTCGTTCGTTTGTGCTCTGCACCAAAGACATTTGGGTTTGAGATCAAAAGATGGGGGTGAGAGGAGTTAGGTTTTATCCATCCATCCATCTTCAACCGCTTATTCCTTCTTCAGGGTCGCGGGGAACCTGAAGCCTATCCCAGGGAGCATCGGGCACAAGGCGGGGTACACCCTGGAAAGGGTGGAGTTAGGTTTTATTCATCTATATTTCAGTTCTTGGCGTCTTCTTTGAACGGAGGATTGGGAGACCTTCACCCCTGCCCTGTGAAGGTTGTTGGTGATGTCACTGACCAATGTTTTGGGGAGGGGGGGGGGGGGCTGTCCCAGTACACCAGTGGTTTATTTCTCTTTCAGAACAGTCATGTTTGCTAAGCCCATTGTCCATGCAATGCCTCGGATTGATTTCCCCGCTTTTCTCGGCTTCAAAATGACTCGCTTTTCTCCCATAGTCAGCTCTCTGGTCTTCATGTTGGTTTATCCGTTTTAAACAACAAATGCAGTCTTCACGGGTGAAACTGAAGGCTATAACCAAGAGTAGGCACAGTTACTTAATGTTTAAACAGTCAGTCTAACAGGACACACCTGGGCAGCAGGAGACACCTGTCAGTCACTTACAAATCGGGCGGGTCTGATACACAAGCGTGCTGTCGTTTAACAGGTCTACGTATAAATACCAGGAAATAGCATCTGAAATTCTAAACACTCTTCTCATATTCGTCTTCCGATCTCAAGTTGAAATGTCTTACAGCAAAAAAACGAATGGATCGGCCTTGCCGTCCCGGTAGTTTTGGAGGGGACTGTAAAAAAATGGGTCTAGTAGTGCAAGAGCGTAAACATTTGCTCTAATTCGCGACATCAGAATTCCACTGGCTCAAACGTCTTCATCTTCATACACCATTAACAGGTCTCTAAACAGTCTAGAAGATTCCAGAAATGGATGTATTGACTTTTAGAAGCTTCAGATTGGCCAACTGTCATAATTCGGCATGTACCTCTGGTCGTATTTAGAGACGGTGCGTTTTTGCTCTTGATACCATGGGACAATCCAAGCAATTCAGCCAAGATCTCAGGAGAAGAAGAAAAAATAAATTACGGACCTCCACAAGTCCAGTTCGAGCCAAATGATGAAGGAGCTTTGGTTTGAAAGGTTCAACTGAACCCCAAGACACCAACAAAGAAGGAACTGGTGAAGGAGCTGGAGGAATCACCACTACCTTCGCACGACAAAGAAGCAACGACTCCAAGACTGGTATAAGTGTGCAGGTGATCAGCCACCTGGTGGAGTAGTCTTCTCTGGTCAGATGAAACAAAAGTCATAATGATCTGTGCTACGTTTTGGAGGAAATAGGATGAGGCTTGTAAGCTGAAGTATGAAGCACGGGGGTGGCAGCGTCATGCTGTTGAATCCCTGGAAAAAGGACAATAGGAGGATTGGTGGATGATCTAGAAATACCGAAGCAACGCCTCAAGATATCAGACAGAAAGTTCAAAACTTGGTCACAGCTGGGATTTGCAGCAGGACAGTGAAGATCCAACAAAACGGCTTAAAGACAGCAAAGTGATGGGAACGTGTTGGAGCGGCCATGGCGAAGCCCTGATGAGGCCCACAAACCTGACCGAGTTACACCGGTTCTGTCAGGAGGAACGGGCAGAAAACTCCAGCAAAGTATTGTGAGAAGCCTGTGGAAGGCTACAACAAGAATCTGATCCAAGTTCAGGCAATTAAAAATGTATCATAGCCATTACTGTCCCATAACCTCAGTTGGAAATAAAGTAGATACCCGAGTTGACGTAACACAGGAAACCTTGACGTGTAACACAGGAAACACGGGGGAAGGGGCATTCTGAGATCGGAGCATCCCTACAACAAACCCAAAGCAAAAATACATCAGACCTGGAACTTAAACACGAACACGAGACGTACAACACGAGACGTTCAAAGGCTAGTGCACTCGTTAGGCGCCCTATGTAGTGCAAGCGAATTTGATCAATATGAGCAAATAATCCTATAATACGCCTGACACACGGCGGTGATTAAATCAAGACAAACACACACAGAGACAAACACACACAGAGACACACACACCGAGAGAGAGAGAGAGAGAGAGAGCGTGCTCATGGGATTGAATTGTTTAGTCACTGGACACAGAGGTCATCTCAGTGTGTGTGTGTGTGTGTTTTTCAGGACAGGCTAATGGCTTTCAGCAGAGGGATGTTGAGGCTTTTTAAGGGGCCCAGTATTGATTTAGTGGTCATTTGAGAACACACACACACACACACACACACACACACACACACACACACACACACACACACACACACACACAGTTTTATGGTTCAGCTGGAACGGGTTTCAGTTATGGGGGTTGAACCTGATTATCTTATCAGTACCCCTCCATACCACCTACCTCTCTCTCTCACACACACACACAACTTACAGATTTCTGTGCGTCAAACATGAGGCTACGATACAGCTGCGCAAACTGACTATACGAGACATCGCCGCTCCTCAACTCGCCGTCCTGAAACACAACATACAACACTATCAATAATAATAATAATAATAATAATAATAATTATTATTATTATAATTATATATAATATTATAACACCACCACCACTATTTATGGCTACACAATTGTGAAAATGATTAAATATATTTTAACAATTATATAAGCAGTTAATATGTATAAATACATCACTTTAACACTGTACATTAAGTGTGTACTCCTTCTTTCGCTATTCACACCATATTTTAGCATTTTGATTTGAATGATACACGAGTATAGACCAAAGTGATTTGAAAATATAACCAGATATGCGTAAGTGAATTGATCTGGAAAAAGATGTGAAAAGGGCACTTTGTGGTTCGTCAGTAACATGACACGCCTTGGTCTCTCTTCTTATTAGAAGAGAGATAAAAATCAAACAATTTATAAAAAAATAAAAATAAAAAAATAAAAAGAGGCTGGTGAAGAAACGACTTGTTTATAGCTGCTGTAACGTGGGTGAGAACAGGAACTAACCCGTAACGATAACTATAAACGTAGAAACGTAACTATAAAACACACTGCGGGTCAAATGTTTGTGGACACCCGACGGAATCGTTTCCCATGATCTTGAAAAGCTTTTGATCTGAAGGGGCGCGATTAGACGTGTGAAATCGGCGTCGTAGACGAAAATATAATCGTGCCGAAGTATTCGGTTCTTTGATTAGATCAGCCGATAAGAGTCCGGCGTCGGTGGGAACTCCTTTAATACGGTTTAAAAAGCATCTCGGGAAAATTCCTCAAGAAATCGCTCGAGAAAACGCCAAGAAGACATTCTAGGCGAAAAGGGAGTCGACTGAAGAGGCTAAAAGATTCAAATTATTTTGATTTATTTAGGATTTTTTATTATTTTTTAACATAATTCCCAAGGTTCCATTTGTTTTACTCCAGAGTTTTGATGACTTTTATTATTATTCTACAACGTGGAAAATAAAAATAAAGTATGTGTGTCTAAATTTTTGACCGGTAGCGTAGATAAAAGCTGTAAAAGATGCATCATTCTTATATATATATATATATATATATATATATATATATATATATATTATATCAATTGTTAGCAAACTGCTGTGGTGTAAAAGCAATAAATCACTCCGGGACAGGCTGTTATTACGAAATAATCAACTTCGTGTCCGCAGCATCACTCTAAATTACATTACCATATACGTACGCGCGTGTGTGTGTGTGTGTGTGTGTGTGTGTGTGTGTGTGTGTGTGTGTGTGTGTGTGTGTGTACGCATTGTAGTGGTTTTACCGGAAGCCTCTCTCGTAGAAACTTCATGTTAGGGACTCGGTAGTTGACTTGGCTCAGCATGTTTTTCAGATCCTTACAGGAAATTCTAAAAAAAAAAAAATTTTTTAAATACAATATAATAATAATAATAATAATAATAATAATTCAATTAATTTCTTTATTCTGCATGGGGAACAGGTCACTATTTACAAATTAAATATATACACACACACCACTACATAATATAAATATAACCGGTGTATAAAAATATAATTTATGTTAATTATAGACCACATCCGTAAATGATCTCACAGTGCTGAAGCATATATAAAAATAAATAAATAATAAAAATGATCAAATGTGGTTATACACACAGACATGCATGTTCACATGATTACACAGAGGCTGCTAATAAATAAATATCTTTTAAATTAAAACTAAACCTCTAAAATGTTAAAACACTTTAAAGCACTTAAAGTATTCTAATCTAAAAAAAGAAAATTATAAAAAATGATCAACTTTGCTATAGATACGATTACATAGTGATTATTTGGATTTTATAGTCCCTATTTAGAAGTGTCTTTGTATATAAATGCACAGACACTGCTAATAAAATAAATACCTATAAAACAAAAATAAAATTATTTAAAAAAAAAAAGAACAGGTAAATATTTTAGTCTAAGTAAATAAAATTAGACACTTCAATATTATAGCCAAAGGTTCTAAATGTATAAAATGATCTTATAAAATACAAAACAAAAAGATGGCTATAGAAACAGACCCACATGCTCAAATGATTACAGCGACTATTTAAAATAAACAAATACGGTCAGATATTCTAAATATATTAGATGTATTTATAGCTTTGAAAAATATACACATCATAAGCTTTAATACGATTTAATAAGATTTAATACTGCCGACAAAAAGCTTCTTAAATATTTAGTTCCATAAAAATAGATTTAAAAAAAAAAAAAGTTAAAACATGATTATACACAATATAGGGTAAAGCTTTGTAATTTCATAAAAACATTCGACATTTCCGTCCATCGGATCATACGTTTAAATTGTACGATAAATTTATTTCAAGCCTTTATATTTATATTTCTCCATTTGAATCCTGTTTCTTACTACTTTGAGCTATATTAAAAAAATATCCATCAGGGTTCATTCGATCCTTACTACATCACGAGATCACCACACACACACACACACACACACGCACAGAGAAACAAAGAGACAGTGGACACCGCATGTGTTTATTGATATTAAACCAGGAAGACCAAGACAAACTGAACCCCCTGAGGACCGGTCCTGCGCTCTTCCTTTCTTCCTGCCTTCCTTTCTTTCCTCTCCGGCTGTGTTGTTGTGCTGATGAGCGAGAGGAAGGTGCACGCTCGTTTCTCTAAGCCTTACTTCCTGTCGCAGGATGTGTAGCAGCTTACGGCCCCCAGCTGAGAGTCTACGCTCTACCCCTCGCCTCTGACAGGTCTGAGAGAGTGTGTGTGTGTGTGTGTGTGTAGACGAAGCTGATAAGGCCTCAGCACCGAGTCAGCAAGTTTACCTCCTTGCAGTGTGACAGCTCAACACAGAGCGATAAAAAAAAACACACACACACACACACACACACACACACACACACACACACACCTGATCCCTGCTTCACGAAGACTGCTTTCTCATGCACGCACACGGACACACCTGAAATCAGCTCATTAACGCCGGTTTGTCAGAACCACAGAAAATACTCGCTTCTGATTGGCTGGCAGAAATTTGGTCTTTTCATATAAATAGCTCAAGTACTAAATCCATGCTGCAGCCGTACTGAAAAACCTCGCTGGAACGTAACCGTGACAACAGCATATTTATAATCATTAACCTTCATCATCACATAAATATGTTCACGGCGGCACTAAAACGTTCATTACGCAGAAGCTAAATTTAGCTTAATTTAGGCAAAGCTAATACGCTTTCGACGTAACCATGAAGAGAAATGAGCGGTGTAGCTGTAGCCCAAGTAAATAACAACAACAACAAAATGACAAAAGTTATATAGTAATATTAAAACATTGAGATAAAAAGATATTACACACCACATCATACCATGAGCCACAAAAAGGAAAACTATATGATTAATTTTACGCCGTGTGCCTTAAAATCCTGTCAGAAATCCTGTGGTTAGCGATCTTGGTAGCATAGGAGATAGGAATAGGGAGATTAGGAACATTTTATAAAGATTTGTGTTGGAAAATTTGGCAAGTTAGCTCATGTCAGCTAGTAGCAGAAAAAAAAATAATAAAAAGAGACATTTATGAACATGGTTTAAGTCCTTAAGTTAAGCTTATGAGTGTCTATTAATGACAAATCATATGATGGCCAGCTTGCTAGTGTTAGCAGCTATGAATAATATTAATAATAATAATAATAATATCCATGAATATGACTTTGAAATCCTGTAAACCTAGCTTATGCTAACTACCGGTGAATATCATGTATGTACCAAATCTCAGAAATCCTGTCAAGTGAGTTCATGTTAGCCAATTAGCTTGGGAGTGAAAATTATGAACATCTATGAATACTACCGAAAAAACCAAAACCAAATCCTGTTCGTTTAGTTTAAACCTAGCCACCTAGCTTTGGCAGGAAAGAGTGAGAACATATAAATGGCTTCAAATTCCTGTCAGATAACACTAACCCTAACATTAGCAGTGTTGAATAATGATGACCGGGAATATGACTGTAATCGTAGCTTATGCTAAGCACCTAGCAAGAGTTAGTAATGAAGATTAAGGGCATAAACATGGCCTACAAATCCTGTCTGGTTAGCTCATGTTAGCCAGCTAGCTAGCATTATTAGTGAAGATTATGAAGAGGTTTTAATGATCCTGTAAGAATCACACACACACACACACACACACACACACACACACACACACACACACACGCGCGCTTGAATTGAATTAGCAGCAATTTCTTAATAATGCATCAAAGGACATGGGGGTGAAATTTGTGCTTATATATCGAGAAACATAATCAAGACCCAGGAGATTGAACCATATGTCACTCAGGAGGGTATTAAATAAAAGTTATGAATTATGAATAAACTAAGACAGCAAAGCACTCTTCAGAGAGAGAGAGAGAGAGAGAGAGAGAGAGAGACAGAGACAGAAAGCAAGAGAGACAGACAGAGAGAGCGAGAGAGACAGACAGAGAGAGCGAGAGAGAGAGCGAGAGAGAAAGATTAGCATAAGTTTAGCTATAACTACAGCCCAAACATCATTTAATGGCTTTTCAGGCAATCAAGAAACTACTGATTTATTCCGGTCTACTAAAAACACGCTCGGATAAATAAATCCGATGTCCAAATAGTCTTTAGCTCTAAAAGCACTGGAGTAAATAATTCAACAGCTGTATAACTTACTTGTCTTCTTTGTTGCGATCGACAGCATAAAACTGCTTCCTTAACCACCTGAATGGAAGAAAAAATAAAATATACGTTTAGGAAATTATATTGGTTTCCTTGCACAAAATAAATAATTAAAAATAAACAAGTCTTAAATAAAGAACTCTTAAATATGAAGTCGGATATGAAACCATACCATGGGCTAACAATTCAATTTTGTTTCGACTTCCTTTAAAACAGGATGTAAAACATTCCAGGATAAGAATCAGAGAATCCAGATTCACATTCCTGAAATTAGGGTTATCTTAAAGAAAACGGTTTCATTTCCCCTCCTTTTAGATCAATTGCGGCTGCCAACGTCGGGAACATTTAAAGGAACCGGTTCAGCATCAAGAAATCAATGGACACACGCTCGCATAACTCGCCATCACCATTCGTTCTTAAACATGATCACACCATCAATAAATAAAAATAACTAGAAATATGCAAAAATTCCTACACGTCCAACATCTAGCTCCACCGTCAAAATTTAGGCCACGCCCCCTAAGGGAGTAGCTACATTAGCGGTTTGCATCAATTCCACACAAAAAACAAACACCAAACATAACTGTCCTTATTTACTGACTAAGTCTTGGTAAAATCTCTTTACTGGCTGAAGTACTCCTTTCAGAGATGAATGGCTGGAGGTCAAAGGTCGGTAGGAAGTACAGACCGTTCTATCTGCAGAGGAGTGGGGGAGCGCAGGGTGTCAGCCACCAACCAGTTCAGACCCTTCACCCACATGGACATCTCTTCGTCGGACGTGGCTAAAACAAACATACACAAGTTATTCAGAGTGTCTGTGTGTCTACGCGTGAGCATGACTACAGTAAACCATTCACTGATAATTATATGCTGGAGCTGTGGTGCATGTGTGTGGACATGTTTCCATATCTTGGCAAGGTCCAAGTGTCCCCACAAGGACAGGATTTTAGATTTTAGTGGGAAAATGGCTGGTCTCCATGAGAAAAAAGGATTAGCTTTAGCACAGCATTAATTAATTCATTAGCAACATTAATAACTATGTCAATGGAAAGTCCTCACAAGCATGGTAAGAAAAACGTACACGTGCATGTATATATATATACATATATATATTGTATTGTTGGTGTACCTACCTGCCAGACTGAGGGATTTGAGGCGGAACTCGGTGCCATAGAGAATGACGAAGCAGTGTGCCTGGTCAGGTCTGACGGCCGAGTCCTCCACATAACGCTCGAAATCCCGAGACTTCTGTCCCGTCCGGATCTCCTTAATCTCCCGAATATCAACTGCACAGGACAAGACGTGTTAAACACGTAACGCTGGTTAGACACGCTACGCTAACTAGTATCCAGAACTTATTTATTTAACTCTCGAACAGCATATCGAGTATGAGAAATAGAACACCTATTAATAGATAGTGTGCTCTTATAGGAAAAGAATCCACGGTCGTGATACTGAGGAAACCGCAACGTGTAAACTCGACTGCTCCGAAGACGTCAGAAAACTTTACCTCTGATGTTACATAAACACGCCCTTACAGAGACGTACGGTTACAAACGTGCTATATGTTAAAATCCGCTCATGTAGCGTATCCATCATACACGTCCTTATGAATGAGCTGTTGCTATAGAAACGATATCGTATTAGAACGAGCGCATGAAGATAAACCCGTGATTTGTTACATAAGGATTAACACACAGCAGACCATCTTGTTATATGAAAATAAACAATACACATTGGTGAGGTGTGAGCAAAGCACAACGTGCATCGGAGTGCGTCTAACCACATCCCCCCCACACCCCCACACCCCGTCCTCCTGCGAAGTTCATATTTACGAGCGAGATGGTGGTGCACCGTCTCTTAATTAACTACAAAAACATACAGCAAGGTTTTTGGATTGGTTTGTTTTGTTTTGTTGTTAAATCTGCTTCAAGAAAATAAAGAACAAAACAAAAAAAACGGGGAAAAATAAATTGCCCCCCCCCCCCAAATTAATTTATGAAGCCAGTGTAAACTTTACCGTTACATATTATATCGTTATTGTACAACGCCATCGTATTGTGTGCAGGAAATTAGCTCGTTTTGTTGAAAATAAAAAAGCCCGACTCTAACGGCCTGCGTATACCAGACACATAAGTCAAACCAGCTTCTGAGACGAATTAAATAAATATTCAATTTCAACAAATTTACCACCGACTAGAGACGATGCATTCATTGAATCCATCATGTTTTCTTCCCGACCCACCCCCGAGTTTACCCGCTCGTAATTCCAACTTTGTGGTGTGCGATCAACGATCTTCCCGACATGACTTGAACGCACTGTTATTCCACTTCTATCACAGCGATTCGCCAACGACTACAATGTTTAATGTATTAATGAATGATATGTCGCTTATTTTAAATGGTTTATACTTCTAATCAATGCTGTGGAACATGCAAAAGACTAATCAGTTCCTGTTCTCACTTGCGTTACAGCTGCGATAGTCATTCTCTCTCTCAAAAAAAAACCCCCCAAAACACATCGTGCCATTTTACAGAGAAACCAGGACGTGTAAGCTCATTGGTCCTGAAGACTTTCCCATGCTGGGAAACTTTGCAAACCGCCGTGATCGTTACAAAACGCTAACAAGACACCTGCTGTGTCCCAATTTGCCTTCTATCCGTCCTAAATATCCGAGACCAGAATCAGTGTGTCCCGAACTGTATTTTATTGTCTGCTGCTGAACTGCAGTTTCCGTCTTTCAGAACGTCGCATGAACGTTTAAAGGTCAGTACAGTAAAACAGAACCAGTAGCCACTCAGGCCTGTAACCGTAAAAGTGCGTTTAAAATAGCTTTTTATGAGCTTTCCGAGTTCTGAAAGAGCAAAATAAACACACGTTTTCATAGACTGAGGTGTTCCTGGAAGGAAATGACATCGTTACAACTTTCAAGACAGCATCGAGTCCTGGCACGGAAATAATCCACACCTTCTGACCAATCAGAGCCAAGCATTCGACCATGCTGCGATTCATTTTCCTTATACCGACACCAATCAGAATCCACAATCCAACAGTACCGTGGTATAAAAATGAGACTAAAATGACCCAGGGAAATAAGAATCAAGATTCAAATCAAAGCCTGTGTGCCGTTTGTTGCAGGCACAACACGTTCTCACATTGTGTCAAGAACACCAGGACATCGTGAACCAACACACACTAGAAACACTCTCCATATCCACTTCATCATCATGTTCCAGTCACAAAAATGAAATGAACCAGAATGAGTGAGGAGGAACTTTTGAGAAATGTCAGCACACACACACACACACACACACACGCGCGCCCACAGTATATGGTTTTGTTACACATTTTCCGAAGTATTCCAGATAAAAATCAGATGTCTATCAGAGATTCTTAGGCCACCACAAAGCTAGGCACTGATAGAACACCGCTAATGCTAGTCAGGTAGCTGACAAGGCTAAGATTGTGAACAACTACAAATACCGCAAAAAGAATTATAAGTTAGCTAGCTAACTTAACATGAGCTAACCAGACAGGATTTCTTACAGGAATATATTACGATACGTTCATAATGTTCAGTAATAATACTAACGAACAAACATTACATATGCATATGAACTCCACTGAGTATTATAGTGAATTATTATTATTTTATTATTAGATCATGTTATTTAGCTGCCCAATATAAGCTAACTTGATTTTTTTTTTTGTACTGTTGCTTGCTGCTCATAAGATTAAACACTGCTAATGCTAGCAAATATGAGCTAACTTGACAGGTTTTCAAGACTTTTAAGCCATATTTATAAAATGTTCTCAACCTTCAAATGCTACCCAGGTGGCTAGTATGAGGTAACCGGATTTATGGGGCTTCATGTAGCATTCATAATCTTAGCTCCTTATGCTAACTTGAGAGGATTTCTGACAGGAATTTTAAGCCATACTTCTAAAAAATGTTCTTAATCCCCACTGCTAACAGTGGCTAGGAGCATAAGCTAGCATTTTCAGACTGGATTTTTTTTTAGCATTTATAGAGGTTCATAATCTTATCTCTGGTGCTAGCTAGCTAACACGAGGTAAACTGACAGGATTTTTTATTTATTTATTTTTTTTTAAATAAAGTACAGGAACAATAATTGTCAGAAAGATGATATTTTATGTGACCGATGACTGTATACAGTTTCACTAGTGTTGGGGAGAACAGGAGAAAGAGAAAGAGAGAGACAGGGCGAGAGAGAGACAGACAGGGCGAGAGAGAGACAGACAGGGCGAGAGAGAGCGTTCGCTGTTCAGGTGTTAACACATATCTGGCACCAAAAGTGCCTCACACACACAGCCTGCCTTTCAGCAAGCGTCCCAGGATAGAACACATCATCTAGTGAAGGCCACAAGAGTGTGTGTGTGTATATATATATATATATATATATATATATATATATATATATATATCACACACACACACACACACACACGCTGAGGGTGTTTGAGAGTGTGTCACAAAGGGGTTCTGTCTGAATACGAGTGTGCAGGCCTCACATATAAAAGCAGTTTAACATTAAACCGTGACCTGATCTGATTGCGAGAGTGTGTGCACGTGTGTGTGTGTGTGTGGAGAGAGAGAGAGAGAGAGAGAGAGAGAGACTCTGCACTCTCATGCTGACTGGCTGTAACTTAAACTCAAAGCTTCCATGGTTTAAAGATAGCCGCTAGACATGCGCCAATATAAACTCTTCATATCATAATAATTGTTCTTATACTTCATCACGGTTTACGACATTACGATGACGATATTACAGGAAACCTACGTATTCCACCCGAAATCTTTTCCGTAGATTAAAAGCTAGCTTGTATTCGAGCTAGTCACGATTTGTATCGTCGGTCCCCCCCCCCATCGGCCTAATCCTGTCAAGACATAATGTTACCATAACAACCGCGTGTTTTCTTAACCTCTTACATTATGCTAAATGAGCTAGGTCGGTTAGCACAGAGGGTAAAACTACATCCTCGACATAATCGGTTCATCGTGAACTGTGACGAGTTCACGACTAAACGCAGCTACACCCACAAAATCAGAAGTGACGAGAAAGCCTGTGTTCTGAAAAGAAAACGCTGTGGATTCGAGACGTGTTAACATGTTCGATAAAAACACGCCAAAACCTTTTCATTCTTTTAGCAAACTGCACACGGGAGAAAGAGTGCAGTTTCTTTCTCACTCCCTCTTCCACCTGCCACTCTAACCACACTTCCTGCGCTTCAACACCTACAACCACAGAGCTGCGCGTGTCTTATCACAGCTAAGAAAAGACTCTACCAAAGAAACATACACATAATAAAAAGAGTGAGAATAATCAAAAACACACACACATCAGCAGATGAAAACAACCCCGAGATGAACAGTGTGTGTGTGTGTGCGCGTGTGTGTGTGTGAACTCCTTCTTAAAAGGAACTGAATATTTTTGAAAAAACGAGGGAGGTTTTTCCAGACACATCAAGGATTTTCCAAAATTCTCACATGCTGGAAATCTAACACGAAACACGGAAATCCCAGAACTCAAAATAGCGCAAAATTAGATTGCGTTATATTACGCTTGCCGCGGTTTACAAATGTCACGCCTGCTTAC
>CM022768.1:1954596-1969596 GCA_012411365.1 Ameiurus melas
GCCACGTGTAAAGACGTTTTTCATCGGACCCGGACGCGTGACGATCCGTCAACGTTTAGCGCGTTTTCACACCGATTAAATCTGCTTGTTGAGTCTGAATCAGAGTGAAATCCATACTCTGGTTCACTCTCGCGCTGCACAGAATACACAAACTAAAAAAAAAAAAAAGAAAAAAAAAAAGAAAAGAAAAAAAAAGTTACTAAACCTTTAGCCAAGCGTACGTAGAAATCCACCAGAGCACAGAGAACACGTAGCCTAGGGACATCAATTATCCAATCATTATAGAAAGAAGCAGTTTAAAATATTTTGTGCGACATAAGATCCAGAGTCCAATCAGAGTCCAATCCATTTCTCCCTGGAGATCACTCTGAGACAGAGATAACGCAGTAAAGTAACGCATTACAGTTTAAATTCACGTCATTTGATTACAGTTCCTGAGGTCAATAAAATGACGTTACTCGCGTTACTAATTTATCGTTAAGAAAACAATATTAGGTAAAATGCATTTGAAAAGAAATCACGTTACGGAACCGAACGGCGGTAAAAGAACACGCCGGTGAGGTCATTCTAATCGTAATCTTCAGTGAACGGAGGCGAGACCAATCAGACAGCGTTTACAGGAAATTACGTGGAAATACTCGTCTCTTATTGGCTGACAGTCTCTCAATTCGAAGGACTTTTTTTTTTTTGTTTAAAGCAGTAAAGGGCTTGAACATGATATGAGCAGAGCAGAAGGAAAGATAAAGTACTTTGCATGGCACTGTAGCAGTTAAACCCATACAGTGATAGTTTAGCTGTGCCTCCCCTTGGCTAGTGACACCAAACTAGCCAAGTTTTATATTTTATCGCTCTGGTAATCATCACCCGAGGCACATTTTATGATAAATCTGACGTTTTCTGATCAGGTCACACATTGAGGCGCGCTCAAATGACTGAAAGAACTACGAGTGTCACCTTGAAGGTTTGGGCGGTTTTGCAAGTAACGCGAAAGTAAAGTAACGAGTAATCTGATTACTGCATGTAAAAATGTCATGTAATCAGATTACAAAGTGGTTCAAAGTAGTAATTAAATCATCTGTAGTGGATTACTTTTCTTTTCTTCTTTTTTTGGAAGTAGCTTACCCAACACTGCTAAACAAAAACACCACAAAGGACGACATTTTCCCTCCAACAGAAATCAAATCAACCCATCCCGCGAGAACGGAAGCGACTGTACCAAGAGCCGATGATTACGTTATGGTCATTTTTAGATCAAATTTTTTAAAAAAACGTCTTTTTTTTTTTTTTTTTAATCGCCTCAACGTCGTACGGACCTTTACGTTCCGCTCGGTCCGGTCGTAAAGTCCGAGAACGTGATGAAATAACTCCGGACACTTACGTTTAGCTCGTTCTTACGGGTGCGCTAACGCGGTGTAAATTAGAACTGACGGCTTTGGGCTCTGAACGACGAGGAGAATAAAATTCAATTTAAAAAAAAACAGCGGAGTGAACGAATTTCCAAACACGCTGGCGAAAGAAAGTGTCAGGCTAATAACGCTTTTCCGGTCTCCTTTTCTTTCCTTACTGAAACCCACCCACACACACACACACACACACACACACACCCTTCCTCCTCTCACAAAGCCGCAGTGGACCTTACGGTGGACGCCATGTTCTTTTCTCGCTTCTAAACCCTGCATTTGTCTGCTAACCATAGTGAAGATTAAAATGCAGTCATACTGAAAGTTCTACAGATAAACATACGCTTATTTTGGTGGAAACCATTCTCCAACACACACACACACACACACACACACACACACACACTGCTGTCTGCGGGCCGACTGAGCGGTCTGGTCAGGGCAGCAGGAAACACAAAATTGCACAGTGCAGCCGTGGCCTTTCCTGCCCCTCACACACACACATTCGTCTGTACCCAACACCCAGAACCTTGAGGCTGCCCGGTTACAAAGCATCCATATTAGTCAGGGCTTCTAGCTTCTCCTATGCGTCCACCATATTGGAAAGGGCAGGATTCACTCACTCGCCAGTGCATGTCTATAGAGATCTGTGGCTCAGCCTTGCTAGACTACACTGTAAGAAAGGGAGTTACAGAGGTGGTTTTTCCGCCCATCTCGGAGGACGCAGGTGTACGCTGTGGATATTTAGCTTGAGCCTATTTCCATGAAAGGGTCCAGAAAGCAGCGAGATAACTTGTAGTAGCGTTAAGGTAAATGAGCTGCTAGCTGCTAATCGAGAGATCTGCATCCACTACAGCACTCCGTAATAAATCAGTGTAGAAATCCAAGGCAATTCTACTTAATATCAAGCTAGCGATAAACTTCCGCTTAAAGTCCTTCATTTGGTTATTTATTTATTTCTTTCCTGAGGTTTCGGTGACTCCTGAACTGAAATTCTGTCCACAGTTCTGAAGAAATCCCCGTCAATTAGCTCAATCCTGAAGCTCGGCCCGTCCAAGATGGCGGCCGCGTCGACGCGGCCGATGAGAACCGTAACGGGAAGCTGACCGGACGCTACTAAACTCCTCCCCTTTCATTCCTTCTCGTTCATTTTAGTGTGTTTAGTGGTTTTTGCTAGCAAAACCTCGCCTTTTATTTGCTAGTCACGATTAGCAGCGTTCAAACTCGTTAAATAACCACGAGATCAGAGAGCAGCGTGATCCGAACGCTGACAGAGAAGTACACTGTACTCTGCCGAGCACTCCGACCTGAGCGCCAAACAGAAACACCACCATCTTCCCCTTTCTCACACACACACACACACGAGCACGTGGATTTCTGCTAAAGGGAACTCCAGTCTCGTTTTCATTTTTAGCTCAAAAATGACGTCTTCGGGTTTAGTTCCCCATGCTCGCTGGACAGGATCGAGGTCTGGAGAATCTGGAGGCCGATTCAACACCTTGAACTCTTCATCAACGTTCCTCAAACCGTCCCTGAACAGTTTTTGTAGTGGCTCAAAGAGCATTATCCTGCTGAAAGAGGGAACTGATATTAGGGAACACCGTTACCATGAAGGCGTGTACTCGGTCTGAAGCAGCGTTTAGGTAGGTTGTGCGTGGCGAAGTAAATTCCACATGAATGCCAGGACCCGAGGTTTCCCAGCAGAACATTGGCAACGGCTCACCACCCTGGTGCCATCGAAGCACACGCACCCGGCCGCCCACATGACGTAAAAGAAAACATGGAGCAATGGAAGAAGATGGTCTGGTCTGATGAAGCATGGGCCAGTTCTGAAGCCCATTATAGGAGTTTCGGTGGTGTACAGGGGGTCTCATGGGCACTCTGTGGGCTCCGTGTGTTCTGACTCCTTTCTATCAGAACCAGCATGAACCATTTCAGAAGTTTGTACTACAGAAGATCTTATGCGGGATCGGATCATTTTTTCATCATCATCATCATATTATTTATTCATTCCAATTTTTTGGACAAATCATGGACACACACACACACAACCATTTAAGCAGGATTCACTTTTAGGCACCTCGTGACTCCACCCCACCGAGCTGGGGAATTTTACTGGGAGATGCCACTTCCTGTCACATTAGCGCTGAAAGCGGGGTAAAGTTCCCTATCCGTGCCAACACGCTTCCAACAAACACAAATAAAGCAGGTGTGGCCAAAACAGCCAGCGAGTGAACTGAACCTCGGGTCTCGGGTTTAAAAATAAAAACCACAAACGCTAAACGTGGATCAAAAATTCCATCAGGTGTCCTGGGTACACACGGGGTGGAGATATCGTCCCAAACTCGGTCCACAACAACCTGATATTTACGCAAATATTTCCTCAAATAAATTCCGAACCATCATCAGCAGCATCTAGATGGAAAAGAATCCGGTAGAAACTAGCGAGCGACAAAGCAGCGAGTGAGCGTTTGTTTTTTCCCCACGTACGCACGCGTGCGACACACGAGCCACGTTTTCAGCACCAGAGCGACCTTTCGCACGGAGACTTTCGCAACTCTGTGCAAATTAGGACCGGCCGATCCACTCGGTTCTCCACTATTTAGTTCGAACGGAAGAACCGTGATTTCACGTGCTTATCCCGCCATACACGACCTCTCGTTAAACGTGTACAGAGACGTGACGAAACAGGTCGGTGCGCCTGCGATTTGCGTAACGTGTAAAACGGTTCTCGCGCTGATCGGGTGCGTCGTCTGGTCTGTGGTTGAACTAGTTAGCTTTAGAAAAGATGCATCGTGTTTGACCTGGAATCAAAATGCTACACAGGCCACGCCCACAGCAGACAAGCAACACGAGCCAATCAGCATCGCTTGCTAATATTTAACTTTTTCGATTTTGCTCTCCATAGAGGCGTGGCCAAAACGTCATTCCCATCCTTTACCTGGTTATTTATTTACCTCCGTCTAATAGTCTGATGAATTGAAATCTCCCAGGATAAATAAACGCTGCTTTATTAGTTGTTTGCTTGTTTGTTTTTTATTGTTTTTTATTTTATTTTAAATACATCATGGATACGATCCTGACCCCCGTCTGCAACACGAAGCGCTCGTGTACACGCCGGAATGTCCTGGGCTCGGCGTCTCACTGCAACACTTCTCCTTTCATATCCCCGGGACCGAGCGAGCCACAAACACGGAATAAAGAACGCAGCTTTCAAAACACACCGACGGGTTCCTCCTGCGGCGACGAACTCAAAACCCTCGTGTGAGCATGCGGAAAGGAAATCGTACCTGCTGCTGCTGCGATCGGACAGCAGGTCTTCTGCAGAAAATGGAAATAAAATGGGGGGGGGTTCCCCAGACTCAACACCTTAGATTCATAAAAGACTCACGGCATTGCTCCAGAGATGTTTTCAAGACACGTGAGATTTATTTGACTCAACATTCACGTTCCATGCAATCTGGAGTCAGTCAAGAACATCTAAGGAAGCTGGAGATGCGTAGAAATAATGCACGTATGTATGAAAGGGTTAACGTATTGTAAGCGTACACAGTCAGCTTGTGCGATATGGATTCCCCCCCCCGCTCGTGATTTTCCATTATCATGCTAAACGCCAATCATGCTAAACAATTTAAGCGTAAGACAGGAAAACAAGCGTTTCCACCATTTCAGGTTTAAGGGGAGAACGGCAGGGCGTAACAATATTACCAGCTGTGCAGTTGGTTACAGTTTTTTTTGGGGAGGGGTTTTTTTTTTTTTTTGCATTAACACAAAAACAGTCAAATAAATAATACATTTACTCAAAAGGTTCATAGAGTAAAATTGTTGTCCATTTGTCTCCAGATTCGAAAAATGTTTAAAATGTGTTGATATTTTACATTTTTAGTACACTTGGGTGACTAGGAACAGGAAATTGTTCAAGCGTGACTTCCTGTTTCACAGGGCTATAAATATGAGGTAACACATAGACAAATTCCCTTAGTCATAACGATGGGTAAGAGCGAGGAATGTAGCTGTGATGTGCAGCAAAAGGTTGTTGAGCTTCACACAATGGGGCGTGGCTATAAGAAAATAGCAGAAGTATTGAAAACGTCCATTTCCACCATCAGGACAATAATGAAGACGTTCCAGTTCACTGGAGATGTTATGAATCGACCTGGAATTGGACGTGTGTCTATATCGTCTCAACGCACTGTGAAGAGGACGGTTCGAGTGGACAAAACATCTGCAAGGATCACAGCTGGAGAATTGTAGACGTTAGTCGTGTCTTGGGGTCAGAAATTCTCCAAAACTACAATCTGAAGTCACCTACATCACCACAAGATGTTTGGAAGGGTTTCAAGAATAAAGCCTCTACTCTCATCCACAAACAAACTCGAGCGTCTTCAGTGTGTCAGACACGACTGGAACTTCACCTGGGATCGGGTTCTATGGTCAGATGAAACCAGAATAGAGCTTTTTGGTAATAATCACCAGAGGAGGCTTTAGTACACAGAGAGGTAGCAGTGTGGAAAAGTCCCTCATGACCGCGGTTAAATATGGAGGTGGATCTTTAATGTTTTGGGACTGTTTTTAAGCCAGAGGACCTGGACATTTTGTTAGGACACATGGCATCATGGACTATCAAATATCAACAGATATTAAATGAAAACCTGACTGCCTCTGCCAGAACGCTTCAGATGGGCCGTGGTTGGATCTTCCAGCAGGACAATGATCCAAAACATTCATCAACATCAACACAGAAATGGTTTACTGTCCACAAAATCAAGGTCCTGCCCTGACCATCCCAGTCCCCTGACCTGAACCCCATAGAACACCTGTGGAGTGAACTGAAGAGGAGAGTCCACCAGCGTGGACCTTGAAATGTGAAGGATCTGGAGAGGTTCTGTATGGAGGAACGCTCTCAGATCCCTCACCATGTATTCTCCAACCTCATCAAGCTTTATAGGAGAAGACTCAGAGCTGTAATCATGGCAAACAGAGCTAGCACAAAGTACTGACTAAAAGGGTGCCAATAATTGTTACACACTTATATTTAACAAAGACATTTTTTTTGGATAAACCCGTGTTGTGTTTGCAATCGTCTGACAGTGTTTACGTTTTGTAACAAAAGATCGAAAGGTTAAACAATAAAGACCATTTTTCACAGCCGCCTTTGCGCATTTTTACCACCGAGGGTGCCATCCGTAATGAATATAGTGACCTGAGGGTAGACACACACGTGTCCGAGGGTCAGCTAGGTCGAAACATACACCGACAAAATGTCACTCCACATTAATCAATCGAAACAGGGGGAAACGGAGGGAAATGGGCGGAGCTTCCAAGAGGTTTAGCCTAGTTTTTGATGGAAAGCAAACACGATCACATAAACAAGGAACGTTCGAAGAACCTCAGAGGCGGGGTGGAAAGGGGGTGCGTGGCTAGCAAAGTAATCCAGAAAGAAACGTTCCGTAACGGCCCTCATTTCATAAACAAATCTGATCCGGTTGAGACGCAACGTGGCTCTGCTTTATTTCCTTACAGCAACGGTATCTTTTTTTTTTTCTTTAAACAAATCTCCACACTCCAGACGTGGGCGTCACGTGACCCCCGCGTTCGACGAGTGACTTCTGTCAGAGCCACCACGAGCCGAGAGGAAAAGAGAATCTCACACGGGCCATTTTTCCTGCTCGGCTGCTGCATCCGGAGCAGAGTGCAGCTGTGTGTAAGGCATCCTGCTCTCTCGCTCGCTCGGTCTGCGTGTGTGTGTGTGTGTGTGTGTGTGTGTGTGTAGACAGCCAGCTGCTACACAAAGGCCTACATGACGTTCGCAGCCTGTTCCGTACAGAGCCGTGCTCCGAAAACAGTCACCTTTCTGCAGAACGGGGTTAGAGACGAGCGACACGACGGAAAAAATACACGAAAAATCATCACGATAGTGAAGAGATTATGGATCTTGTTCGTTTTTGTTGTTTATTATAAAATTTTTTGGATCAAAACGGTCATTTCAAGGATTTAAAAACTACTGGGGGGGAAAAACAATCAAAAAAAATAAATAAATAAAGTCAAGCAACGGCGTTTTAATTCCGCCCTCGCATCCCTGCGACTGCGCTCGACTCGTCTTTAAACGATCCGCACGTGTACAGAAGAGCGTGTGACGCGAGACCCACGCGAATCCTACGCCGCCGGTCACGTATGGTCACGCCTAAACCTGTCCGGGATTTTTTATTTATTTTATTTTTTTTAAAGAGGTGAAAATGACATTAACATTAAACGGTAGCTGAAGTTAGCATCCGACACGTTACAGACAAAGACGTCTAAAAGTTACGCGTTTACGTCCGAAACGTTC
Organism: Ameiurus melas; assembly: GCA_012411365.1. NCBI lineage: Eukaryota > Metazoa > Chordata > Actinopteri > Siluriformes > Ictaluridae > Ameiurus > Ameiurus melas. Next base: position 1,962,325 of record CM022768.1, read on the forward strand.
CCCGACGGCAGAAACGGTCTCTACAGACCTACGGCGCGTCCCATCACGAGAAAAACGTTAAAAAAAAAACAAAAGACGGCAAAACGAAAGCGTTTCAGTCACAGAACTCGCTCGACTCGTCCACCATCTTCTTCCAAGCACAAATAAACACGTGACGTCAGGAGGAACAGCGTCGCACGCCCCGATAACGATCTCGGCGTTCGTCACGTGAGACCCGTCTCTCACGAGTAGAATCGCTCGGATTCGGAAAAACGTACAGACGTTCAGCTCGGATGTCTTCTTTTAGGGAAAACGAACAGGGTCTGCGAGTACCCGAGATGTTTTGCTGTCGCGTCACCGACGGCCACGTTGGACCTTTACGATGACTCTGTACATCGTCTGCTTCCCTCACCTTCCCGATCTCACAAACCGCCATCTTTTATTGATCCCGCAAAATGACCTGAACCTGCGAACGTGACCTGCTCGTGTAGACACGGCGCCTTCGGGCGGAGTAAATTAATAAGTAACGCTAACGCTACAAGCTGGGTTGAATTCAAACTCCTCTATGAAATAATCCCCCACTAATCATACTCAAGAGTAGCAACTGTTCAGTCGGTAAACATACGGTACACCGCCGCTCTCCTTCAGTTCATTTAAACGCACGGTTGCCAGATAAAACCAGAAAAAGTCAACTCCAGTTTCCCCGTTTCGATTTAACCCTCCCAAAACACAATATTATCAGCAGACATGACGACTGTACTGGGGGAACCGATCTAAAACCGATAAACAAACAAACAAAAAAACTAAAAAAAAAATGTAAAGACAGAAAATGCGCTTAGTTCTACGTAAATCATTTAAACAAAAAAAAAAAGAGGAGGTTATAATAACCATAAAATATCAATAAAATGAGAAATGAAATAATGTGAAATTACTATGGGTTGCATTTAATATCAATTTGACATTCATCTTAGTTCGCCGTTTTCCGTAGAAAGCGATTAGCCTACTTTTAATTAGGAAATCTATTGTTTTTAAGATCAAAATTAATATTTTATGCTCGTTTACATATCAGTTAATTTCTCATTGCTATTATTTTAACTCAATTAACCGAGATCATGAGCAGAGAGCTTACATTTAACTGTTTATGACAGACCTCCAGATATATATATATATATATATATATATATATAAAAAGATTGGTATTTGGATCGGTATCGGTTGTAAAAAAAAAACCAGATCGGAGCATCAGTAATGAACACCTTTACACTAAAGCGCTTTGCATCTGACGGGTAAATGAACTCCCCCAATCACATCCTTTATGAGATTATTCTCGAGCGGCTCGAGATCTGACTCCAGCCCAGAACCACGACAGTGGGAAATGTCTAAGAGACTACGTTTACATGGACGAAAGTAATCTAATTATTGACCTTATTCTGAACAAGACAATAGTGTGATTAAGGCGTGTACATGTCTGTTACGCACGTCGATAACGCGACTAAAACAGGAATCTCCACACTTAATTCCATTTGTGTTTACTTCGAGTACGCCTTTGATCGGATTAAGGCCATTAAAAATCGCCGTTTACATGCTAGTCTCTTAATCAGAAGTTAAATCAACGCGTCATGGCTCACACGACGTTCCTAGATTCCGTCATAGTTGACCAACTCAAGTGTTCCCATGCCATCTTTTTAATGGGCGTGAATCTTAGCGCGACGACACGATAGCGCTTTAGCAAAATCGATACACTGACTAGATCGGTACACTGCAGACGTAAGAATAATAAGAATGAAGCGCAGTATGCAGCGCTTCCAGATAAACAGGTCCCGACTGTTATCCTAAAGCAGACACATCAGAGATCGGATGATAGCACGCTGTTCTTTTCTGTTACCAAAAACAACAACAACAGCAAAATAAAAACCCCACACACCGGAACGGAAACCTTGAGTAGCAGCTGATTTCGCCGCTAGATCGCGATTTTTCTCTTGGAAAACTACTACGCTTTGAAGTTATTTGATCAACTGAAACAGCGGGGAAACAAACAACCAATCACGCGTAGCTAAACACACGACTCCACCGAAATCACGTAGTATAAAGACAAACAGTTATTTTTTTAAAAAATAATGAATTAATTTTAAAAATAAATAAATACACCTCTTCTATTTAGTACGGGAACAAATTCACCCCCCACCCCCACCCCCGATATCTGATCCAAAGTTGTTGTTTGTTTTTTCTTTCGTTGATATCGGCCCGTTGACGATTGTGTCTATCGGATCCGTGCGGTCTCGACTAAGAACGATACAGAATGATCTAATGATCAGACGTATAGAATAACACCACAAAAAGCCCCAGAATTCCGCAGCGTTGCCGTAAAGAACGTGTCTTTACCTCAGAAACACCGACAGGTTCGGGGACGAACCCTGATCAGACTCCAAGCTGTTAACGGGACACGATTATTTACCGGCAGCTGCTACGGTTTTACCGTTGAGAAGCAGCACATCATCAACGTCCTCACACACGTGCATCACGACGCGTATCGAGTCGGCGTGTCACGACGGTCAAGTTTTGCTAGCAACGGGAAACAAAAAACACGGTTTCGGGGACTTCTTATCGTTTGACGTTATCGTTGTTCGACGACTAAACAGAAGAGAAAAAATACAACGAGTACCGCAAGACTCAGCATCCGATCTGCCGGCGAGTAACGGTAACAAACGGAGACATCGGACTAGCAAAGAGCCGAGGTCAGAGCGAAGCCACGTTATTGACCGATCGGTGAAAGACCAGGAAGTGGAACAGTCGGCGTACATTAGTGGAACTTTAACGGACATTCGGTCACGTCCAACCTGCGACATCCAACTGTAAACAAATGAACGTCCGATCCGTTCTGTATCTAGTGTAATCACAAAACAAACAACATTCTCCAACGTCTGATCTCGAACGTCCATACTGTAACCTCCCATCCTTTAATGTCCGATATGTAACAAATTCTATAACGTCCAACCCATTCAGTAATGCCCGATCGCGAACAAAGCCTGTGATGTCCAATCCCTTATGTCAAAACTCTAATGTCCATAATCAATTACGGAACATCCAATCCACTGTGGAACGTCCAATTCATTCTCTAAAGTCCAATCTCCAAGATCAATTCTGCAACCTCTCATCTGTAATGTCCAACAGCTAACATCCATTCTAATATCCGATCTCGAACGCCCACTGTTACAATTAACGTCTATTACGTTAAGGGACGTCCGAGCCATTCACTAACGTCGATCCTGTGACATCAGATCTCTAATTTCCGATCCCGAATGTCTCATCTCAAAAATCCAACATACATACGGTAACCTTTCGTTCCAACGTCCGATCTCGGACGCCGAGTGTTGAAATCGACATCTAATCTACTACGCAGCACTCAACACGTTCTCTAACGTCAATTCTGTGACGTCCGATCTGGAACTTAGAATCCCCAAAGTCTAATCTTAAGACATGTCACGTCCGGTACGCAATTTCTGCAACATCCGATCCATTCCGTAAAGTTCAGACTCCAACAAAAAAAAAAAAAAAAAAAAAAAAAAAAAGAGTTATGAGCTCATCCGATCCGCTACGATATCGCCGTATCATGCCGTTAATGAATCACAATACTGATATAACGTCACATCGTCTCGTACACACACACACACACACACACACACACACCCTGCTACTCACTTTCTCCTTCGATCTTGTCCGTGCCTCTAGTCCATATGATCTGCCTCGTCTCCAGCTTCACCTGAAACGTCCTCCTCTCGGGCCTCTGAGATTTCTTCGAGTAGAACAGCGTGAGCACGGTTCCGAGCTCCAGGTCTCGGTAGACGCTGTTCATCTCTGTGTCGCTCGGCGTCCACGGCCCGGGTCCGTTGGAGAAGAAGGAGGCAGCTGCAGCCATGGCCACTTCCCCTGTTTGTTCTCCTTTTCCCCTTTCAGAACAATTTAGTGGCTCCTGCACCTCCTCCTGAATGGGACACCTACGAAAAAACAGGCCAGAGGACGAGGGGAGGGGGGGGAGAGAGAGAAAGGGAGAGGGACAGAGTTAAACTCACAGCCTCCTGGGTCGGTGTTTTTGAGTAACGGGGTAAAAAACTACAGAAGAAGAAGAAGAAGAAGAGCCTACAGTGAATATAAGGAGTAGTCTGGACAACACGTTCACCTTTGAAACAAACAATTACAACATTTTTGTCTGTGTGTGTGTGTGAGCAGCTTTACTCGGACGGACCGGTGTGTGTGTGTGTGTGTGTGTGAGAGAGAGAAAAGGTAAAGGCGTAGGTTCTTTACACCTTAAATCCTATAAAGCTGAGAAAGGTCAGCTTTGTGAAAAACCCACTCAACCAAAACACACACACACACACACACACACACAACAGTAGTAATGTTGATTATCTGTAATGCAAAATGTGTCACTCTGTACAATTGTTATTATTATTATTATTATTATTATTATTATTACTATTATTTTATTATTGTTGTGTGTGAAAGCTGACACTGCTAAGCTAATAGCTAACCTGATCCCAGTCTGTCTGGATGAGCTCCAGCTCCACTCCACCTCCTGGAAGTTCTCTTTCTAAACCAGGATCTGATCTGACCTGACCTGCGGGGTTTGTTTGTTTGTTTGTTTGTTTGTTTGTTTTGTAGGCGCAAATGGATAAAAACTAACTGTGGTGTTGAGTGTAGGCCGCGCGGTGTTACACTTCAAACAAGCAGAGCGCACAGAAGTATGGCTGAAGGAGAGAGAGGAGAGAGAGAGAGAGAGAGAGAGAGCAGGAGAGAGAGAGAGAGGAGAGAGAGAGGGAGAGAAAGAGAGAGAGAGAGGGAGAGAGAGAGAGAGGGAGAGGGAGAGAGAGAGAGAGACGAGAGAGGAGAGAGAGAGAGAGAGAGAGAGAGAGGGAGAGAGAGGGAGAGCAGGAGAGAGAGAGAGACGAGGGAGAGAGAGAGAGAGGGAGAGAGAGAGAGAGGGAGAGCAGGAGAGAGAGAGAGAGAGAGAGAGAGAGAGAGAGGGAGAGAGAGAGGGAGAGGGAGAGAGAGAGAGAGAGAGAGAGAGAGAGAGAGAGAGAGTGAATAGGATTTCTATTGTAATAAAGAAAGCGGGGAGATTGTCCGGTGTTACCGTGTAGAAAAGCGCGCAGGGAGGACGGACAGACGCGGCGGAGTCTCGGCGCAATCTCAGTCCTGCTGCACATCTCCGGAGCCGCAAACCGCGTCTTTCCTTTATTTCTCTCTCTCTCTCTCTCTCTCTTTCTCTCTCTCTCTCTTTCCGCGGGAATTACAGCATGTCTCAGGCCCGAGTCGAGGGGACCGTGTGGCTTTGTTCCTCCCTCGCTTCTCCGGCTGCGCTCCTGCTGTTGCTCGCTGCCGCTTCCTCCGGGTTTGCGCCCGTAGACTGGGGGGAAACGCGCAGCGCGGATTGAGACGCGGCCGCTGCGGCCCTTCCCCCATCCGAGCCCCGCTCCCTTCCAACAGAGCGGCCTCTTAAAGGCGCAGAGCACGGAAATAAACCACGGAAATCAACCACCCCCTGTACCTGTAGCGCGCACGCGACGAGGGTTCGCGACGTTCTAGAATGACCTTAAATAAAATGATTGTCATTTTAAAATCATGTTCTAGAACCGTCATATTCTAGAGCGTCCCGGTGTTGCGTTCTGGTTCCCGAATGTCCATTCTAGAACAATCTGTACAACCGTCATGTGCTAGAGCGTCGCGATGATGCATTAAGGATCCAGAATGTCCATTCTAGAACAGTCTGCATAACCGTCATATCTAACTCTCAATGCCACGTCATATTCTAGAGCGTCTCAATGCCACGTCATATTCTAGAGCGTCTCAATGCCACGTCATATTCTAGAGCGTCGTGATGACACATTGTGGTTCTCGAATGTCCATTCTAGAACAGTCTGCATGACCGTCGTATTGTAGAGCGTCCCAGTGATGTGTTCTGGATCCAGAATGTTCATTCTAGAACAGTCTGCATGACTGTCATATTCTAGAGTGTCCCAGTGATGCATTAAGGATCCAGAATGTCCATTCTAGAACAGTCTGCATAACCGTCATATTCTAGAGCGTCTCAATGCCACGTCATATTCTAGAGCATCGCGATGACACATTGTGGTTCCAGAATGTTCATTCTAGAACAGTCTGCATGACTGTCATATTCTAGAGTGTCCCGGTGATGCGTTAAGGATCCAGAATGTCCATTCTAGAACAGTCTGCATGACCGTCGTATTGTAGAGCGTCCCAGTGATGTGTTCTGGATCCAGAATGTTCATTCTAGAACAGTCTGCACAACCGTCAAATTCTAGAGTGTCCTGATGTTGCGTTCTGGTTCTAGAGTGTCCTGAAAAAAGCTTTTCAAGTTCTACAAAAATTCCGTACAGTGGGTTAAATGTGAAAATGAAAACACGTTCTGGAGCCATCATATTCTTGGGTCTTGAGCCCCATCACAGTGACGTGCTCTCGTTCTAGAATGTGCCGGCGGGAAAAATAATGAACGTTTTAACAGAAATGTAAAAATAGAATCGGGTTCTTCTAGAAACTTCACAATTCGAGAACATCCCAAGGACGCGGCGTTCTTGTTCAAGAACGCTCTGAAAAAAATTCTTCTGCAGTGGTAAATTCTAAAATGCCCCAATGCTGTTAAAACCACAGCAATGTTTCTACCATGTCCTCGAAGTAGAATGACATCATCCTATTCTAGAACGTCCCCATGGCGCGCTCTCGTTCTAGACGGCATGGCCTGGACAACGTTCCACCAAAACTCCGCAGGTAGAACTAAAACACGTTCCAGAGCCGTCACTTTCCCGGGTCGAACCATTCAAACCCATATACGTCTGAATAGTGCAATATGTTTTAACCCCCGCCCCCCAAATGAATATGTATGAATATGCAAATTAGGACACACCTTTATATTGTCCTGACATCACAACGAGCCTAATGCTCATTACCGTTACGTTACCTGAGCTAACGTGCTTGCTAACACGTCGGAGGTGGATAAACGTGAATGTTCGGCAACGGTCAACGATTTGCGTCGGTTTTTTTCACGGCCGTTACGAAAGCGCCGACACCGGAGACTCCTTCCATAAATGTTCCGTCCGATATCTCCTCGCAGAAAACCTCACACGATGTTGTTTTTTTTCGCTTTAAAAACCCGTCTGCGGTAGAAGTCCCCGTGAACGAGCCGTCACTATAGAAACGGTAACGACATTCGATAAGCGAAACCGACGGGGGAAAAAAAACGAATCGACGCCTTCTGACCAATCAGAGCGCAGTGTACGA
>CM022768.1:1979596-2104596 GCA_012411365.1 Ameiurus melas
TGTGTGTGAATGAGTGAGTGAGTGTGTGCGTGTGCCTGCGCGTGCGAGTGTGTGTGAGCGCGTGCGTGCGAGTGTGTGTATGCGAGTGAGTGTGTGTGTGAATGAGTGAGTGAGTGTGTGTGTGAGCGCGTGCGTGTGCCTGCGCGTGCGAGTGTGTGTGTGCGAGTGTACCTTATCGATGAAGTACAGAGCGACGGCTCTCTGTCGGATTCGCATCTCTTTGCTCTTCCAGTCATCGCGGTACTGCGCTCGGATCTTCTCCACACACTTCTTCAGCCTGCGTGCCGTCTCGTACTTCTGCCAGTCCTTTTCTCCCTGTAACACACACACACACACACACACACACACACACACACACCTCCATCAGCTCCACCACTGCTTCAAATCCGCTACCGCACACTTGTTCACAAAGCCACACACACACACCTTGATCCGTGAGCTGGGGTTCAGCATGATGTACTTAATGGAGCCCTGGATGTTCTCTGTCCACGACGCCAGCCATGTCACTTTGTTATCGTGACGGACCTCCTTCCACCTGGAACCTGGAGGAGGTTTGGGGTGCTTCGAGTCCCTGTAGAGAGAGAGAGAAAGAGAGAGAGAGAGAGATTAAGGCAGGGACATCTCTCTCAAAGCGCATGCTGAAATAAAGGGGGCAGGGTCTGTATCAAAAGGGGGCGGGGTCTGTATCAAATCAAAGTCTTGGATTAAATCAGTTACAGCATATTATTATTATTCCTTTTAAATGAAGTGACCTTAAATAAGAGAGCAGAGTCCTGCTGATGAACCCGACTGTACACAGAGTAAGAGACGACCCCTTGTGGCGCAAACGTGTAAACGCACATTAAAATAAATAAATAAATAAATAAATAATTTACATTTAGCACCGTGATGATATAATTACCCTCTAAATCACAACTATTATTATTTCCTGAATTAAACACATCAGACTTGAAAAATCCCACTTCCTGTCTACTGAAACTTCTTCCTGTTCGAGTGATAATTGGGTGAATGATTCCTTATTAATAATAAACAAAAGTTTGGGTTTTTAATTTTTTTTTTTTTGGTGCAAATGATTTCTTTACAAATCCAGAGCTGCTGTTGTATTTGAATTTATTGTAGAATCGCACTCATTCGTTCCGTTACTCCACACAACACAGAGCTTTGAAAACGCGATTTTAAAAAGCATCGTTTTATTACTCACTTGCTGCAGTTGATGATGATGTCTTCGGGGCGAATGCGCCGTTTCAGCATGCCCATCTTCGGGTGGTCCCCTCGACCTCGGAAAAGGCCGGGAGGCTCGATCCGGAAGTTTCCGATGCGCTCTTTGTGGTTGTCCATCAGGCAGTAACCGTACTCGCCCACCAGCCGCTCGTTCTCCTCTTTGATTTTCTGCGAACGGTAAAAAGAGTCTTTACCCTGATTGTCCACTCCGTGCACCCATGACCTTTTATGGAGACGTGTGGGCGTCGCTAAATGAGCTGTGTCAAGGACATTAGCGTACGCCACGAATGATTTTTTTTTTTGGGATGACGCAGAACATTCGCACAAATTTTTTTAAATTGTAGCGTGCACATTTAGTTTTGCTCTCCCTGTTTATTTATTGATATTTTTACACGAAACTGTCGAAGATGGCGACGCTGACCTGTTTCCCTTCCTTCGTCATCTGCTTCCGATTCTCCGACTGCACTTTGAAGTACTCGCTCATCTCGACGAAGTTGCATTTGTTCAGATCGGTGATTCTGGACTTCTCCTCAAAGGTCATTTCCTGTGCGGAACGGAAAACACAAAAACTCTTTTTTTTTTTTTTTTTTCCCCCACTCAAAAGGCAAACGCGTCTCGAATGATCTGGGCGAAATCCCAGATTTAATCGTGGAGGTTAAGGAAGTGCGCGCGCAGTTACCTTCCGCCAGTCTTTGAAGAAGTTTTTCCTAAATATGTCCTTGGTCGTGTATTCGTGGTCGAGCATTTTGGCGAAGAACGTCGCCACTTCCTCTGCCTGCTCGGTCAGCTTCATGGGCTTTCCTACACAGACACGAGTGAAAGCAGGTCCGGCTGTTAAGAACCCCAAATACAAGACAAACACGGTATTGTTCAATTCCGCGCTCTGATTGGTCAGGTGTCGAGGTCTAAGATGAACGCAGCACGTGCCGTTAGTGGAAAACGAGCAACTTGACCGGTGTTGTAACCGTAACTCTTGTTTCATCGCGCCACCTTCACTCTACTGCTGATGACACCCGGTGCTTTATTTGACTCAACACACACACACCATACTCTCTACTCACCGTCATAATAAAACCTAACATTTTCAGGAAGTCGCTCATACGGAGGCGCGAACACGGGACCTTTATGCTCGAGGAACCGCCATTTTGAGCCGTCTGTGTATCGCTCTTCTTCCCACCTGAGCGGCAGAGAAAGAAAGAAAAAAACAGCTGGAAAGGTCACTCGTCGATCTCGCTGCAGTGAGCAGCTTTAAAAATAAAATAAAATAAAATGAAAAGACGTTCCCGAATTCCTCTACGGGTCGAAACGAATCCATGACAGACGTCAAGGAATCGCGTCAAAAATAAACGTCCCGCTCACCATTTCCATTTCTCTTCCGGCTCCTTCTTGCCCTTCTTCTTCCCTCCAGCCGCATCCTCCTTCTTCTCTTTCGATTTCTTTTTCGGCTTCACGTCCTGCAACGCCCGGAAGACGGAGCGAATGAGACGGAGAGTTGTGAGGGGGGGGGGTGGGACAATCAAATAACAAGGACACAGACAGACGTGTCGAAGCCTTACCTCTTCCTCTTCATAGTCGTCATAGTCTTCCTCCTGCTTCCGTTTCTTCACCTTATGCTCCTTCTCCACTTTGATCTTTTTGGATTTGTACTCGGACCTGTATCGGCGTTCCACAAAATCGCTTAACACATCGCCAAAAAAAAATATAAAAAATTATATACAGTCAGACAGAATAGCTACGCCCGCTGGCGACGTAAACTTTTAAGGAGCACAGTGCCCCACAGAGGCAAAACCGAGTAATTACACCTTGATTCAGTCTGTAGTTTGGATTTTACTGAAGTTTCGTCCGTCTTTAATCTGTTAAGATATCGGTGACACGATATATTATATATATATATATATATATATATATATATATATATATATATATATATATTACTAGCATCGTGGACGTCACTCACGGGGTCAGCGGATAAATCAATTTAACGCTACTCGCTGTGACGTGGAAACGAACGCACACAATATCTGTGAATGTGTACTTAACCGCACCTATTTCAGCATCGATTTTATTTTAAAAGCCTGCAAAAAACGACCAGATTTAAGAAGGATAAAACACGGGTCACGCACTCGTCGTCATCCCTCTCTCTCTTCACCGTCTTCTCTTGCTTCGTAGGGTTGTAGTAGCCGTTGTCCTCCTCCGTTTTGATGTAACTGTGGGGACGAACGTTAAGGCGACGTTTAGATTCATCCCCTTTAGAAACGTTTTTATAACCAACGATATAAACATAACCATTCTTATACATCACAGAATACGAGCACAGTAACAACATATAAGATTAATGTTCATTTGATACGGCGTTAATTATAGTTCACGCCAGTGTGCAATCAAAACGATTCGACCCCCGGTGAAAATCAGGTTTATTGACTTTCGGCTGTTCGTGACGAACAAATCAGACTAAAGGAATTGAAATAGTTCAACACGACGAATGCTTCAAGAGGTTTCCCCAAATTCACCTGAAAATACAACCAGATTCAACCCCTTCATGGCGAGGATCTTTAGTACTTAGTAGAGCTCCTTTTGCTGTTATGACCTGCTGCAAACGAGATGCAGATCTTCTGCAACGTTCCTGTGGAATCTTCTCCCGTTCCTCATGAGCAACCGCCTCCAGTTCAGTCGTGGTCTTGGGTTCGCGTGCTTCAAATCCCACCTGAGATTTTCTATGAGCTTCAAGTCAGGTGACTGTGATGGTCCTGTAGAATCTTCCAGAACAACTTCTGCAACCAAGCTTTGGTAGAATTTGAGGTACGCTTGGGATCATTGTTCTGTTGGAAGGTCCAGTGACGCCCAAGCTTCAGCTTCCTCACAGATGGTATGACGTTTTCTCCTAGGATTTCCTGATACTTCAGTGAATCCATCTCGCCTTCCACACGCTGCAGGTTTCCAGTGCCAGAGGATACAAAGCAGCCCCAGAGCATCACCGAGCCTCCACCATGCTCGACTGTGGACAGTGTTCTTTCTTCATTCTTCTTCCTCCAGACATTCCGCTGATCCATCGGGCCGAAAAGTTCCAGATTTGTTTCATCGCTCCACAGAACAGAATCCAAAAACTGCTGTGGATTATTTAAATGATTTTGAGCGAATATTCTTCTTCTGCTTTTGGTGTCAGTACTGGTGAACGTCTTGGAGTTCTTGCACGGAAACCTTCTGCGTTTAGTACACATCTTACTGTGCTCACTGAGACCTCAGTGCCTGTTACACCAGGTCTTGCTGCAGGTCTTTCAGTCACTCGAGGGTTTTTCACAACGCGCCTTCTCACAAATCTGCTCGTAGCCGTCGATAGCTTCCTTTTTCTGCCCCGTCCAGGGATTTCATATATTTTCTGCCCCGAGCCAGTTCGGGTATTTCATGCGTTTCTGATGCAACTAATGAAGCCCTTGATTAGTTTATATCAGGTGTGCTTGTGAGAAAACCTGTTCTGCATATTTGTGCTGTTGTGAGGGATTCTATTCAGGGGGGGTGAATAATTTTGAGACAGGAGAAATCATTATAAGTCGCATTTTCAGTTGAATCTGGCGAAACCACTCGAAGCCTTCGTCGTGTTGAACTATTTCACTCGCTTTTGTTTGATTTGTTCGTCGCAAACAGCTGAAAGTCTGTCCATTTTGACCATAAACCTGATTTGCACTGGGGGTGGAACAGTTTCGATTACAACCGTACATAAACACTACTAATAATATATATAAAAGAATAGCCTATACGCTAACGTTTAGTACACCGGGGTGTTAAATAATGCTTCATATATGAACAATAATAAGTACGTTACGGGAGAAATTCGTGTTGTACCTGACGTAGCCATTCTCCTTCTCCCTCTTATGCTTCCCGTTAGAGCTGTGAGATTTAAGCTGGGAAAAGATATATACAAGTTTTATATGAATAAATGCACACATACACACACGGCAGGTAAGTCCAGCTTGAGCACAATATTAAAAATAGTACAGCAACACAATCGCAGAACGTAACATGAGCTTGATTTGGCCCTGAAGCACAAGCTGGGAGTGTAGAAAAAAAAAACAAAAAAAACAACAACAACCCAGGAAGGCCGCACCTTCTCTTCTCTCTTCTTTTCTTTGTGTCTCTCGCTACTGTCCTCCCGATGTTTCGCTCGCTCTTTCTCGCGGTCCTTGTGCTTCTTCTCAGACGAGTCTCTGTGCTCACTGGGCGAGGGGAATAAGAACAAACGAGCGATGAGACACGCGAGCACGACGACGACACGGACACCGTTACGACTTCTTCCCCTCCCCGTCTCTCGAGAGTCCGGCACTCTTGGAGAGACACTTTAATCCCTTCCTGTAAATCTAGGATTCATTCATTTGTACGCGTCGTACGTGAAGGATGGACAAGAAATACGCCGAGGGCCGATTAATCTAGCATTCATAACGAGGACTTCATTACAATTATTTATTTATTTATTCATTTATTTTACACGGCTGTCTAAAACTCGAATCGACTTTATAAATATAATCAAAAAAATGTATTTAATTGACATGTATGACATTCCAAAAAGCTTGTTCACGGGTTAGAAATCATCGTCGTTTTAAAACGAATCCACCATCCGTGCTCTTACCTCGTAACTCTTCAAGCTTTTCGAGAGCGCCGTGTCCTTTATTCGTTTTGTTGTAAAGGAATAATAATTCCAAAAAAAATTCATTCGGCACAAATCCAAATCCTCCTTTATTCATACCCGCGATCCTCGCTCGGCCCGTCCCGCTCACTTTCATGAAAGCCGCGTACACGTACGAGCCTCAGACCAGGAGTTCATTCGACCGTCGGTCATCGCGAGCCAGGACACGCCCACTACGCTCTGATTGGAGACGTAATGCTCGACTAACATTTACCCCTAATCTGCCGGATGTTTGAGGATTATTTACATTTTATTTGTAATTAGTTCGATTCAAGTTAACATCAATCCTTGATTTTTCGTTCTTGTTGCTAGGTTTAAGTTCTTCCTGTTTCTATTCTAGTTTTATTACAGCGTGTACTGTACAGATTTCACTTTATACAGGTGTCACTTCCACATTAACCATCCGCACGATGTCCCCCCCCCCGGGAAACGATCCTCGTTTCGGTTCTAATCAAAAGCGAAACTTTTTGGGCTCAAAAGCATTGATCTTGAAAGATCACACACTCTTTTAGCATACATCACTCAATATAAAAACAAAAAGCACTTCGCGCGGTGATCTAAAGAGAACAGCGGCTCGAGTTGGACGCTTTATGATAGCGACTCAGTCGAGATCAATATTTAAAAAAAATAAAAATAAATAATAACAGTAAATAAATAAAAATAAAATGGTTCACGCCCCTGTGTGAACGCGACACCGGAGAAGCCGAATAAGCCTCGCCACCAAACGGTCCGATCGTTAGAACTACAAAGAGAGGTTCACATTCAGACGCGTCGAGGAACCTGTGAAGACCTGAAGAGAACCGTGAGGGCAAGTGAGAGCCATCGCAGATTTAAAAAAAAAAAAAAAAAAAAAAAGAGAACTTCATTATCATAGAGACAGAAAAGAGCAAGATAGAGAGAAGAGAGAGAGAATTAAAGACAAAGAAAGAAAGAATTTAAGACAGAAAGAAATGGAGAAAGAAAGAGAACGAAAAGAAGAAAGAGAGAGGGGTGCATAATTCCACCAAACCATACACGGTTATGTAATTGGCTTTCCAACTTGCACATCCACAGGAGAGTACGACACGTCCCATAGAACTCCTGGTGGGAAAACGTTGATGAACACAACCAGCTGTATTTAAATGTTTAGCTCATTAGACTCGAGAAAGAGAAGAACGAGCAGAAATGAGAGAGAGACCGCTTAAAGATCTCGGAAATAATTACATTAAAGATTGTTCTTTTCGCGTTCAAGAGCCACGGGTCTTACCGAAGTGGGAACCCATAGGGGTTGGGGGACAAAACAACAAAACCCAGGGTTGGTTATAAGTTGCTCACAGGTGTGGACATCATGACAAGTTTAATTTAAAAAAATAAATAAATAAATAAAAAGGTAAAAAAGAAAGTGTGTCCCTTTTGTGTGGAAAGGTCAGAATCGCTCATTCAAGATAAACGCTGCTGAACAGATCTGAATCGCTTACGGTCAAATAAATCGCAGGCCGTGACCCGTTTATTTATTTATATAAACGGTTAACATGCTTAAGATGTATTCAAGACGCTATAAAAGCCAGTCCAGTTTCCCATCATTCATAGTGTGCAGAAGAAAGAGAGAGCACGAGTGAACGAGTGGAAGTGCACCTTTACCTGTTAGTGTACTTGGACTTTTCACGCTCTTTGTCTTTCTTGTGGTCTTTGTGCCTGTGCTCTTTGTCTTTATGCTTGTCTTTATGTTTGTGGGAATCTGTGGGGGAGAAGAAGAAGAAGAAGAAGAGAACAAAAAGCAAAAGTTGAACGATGTGGAACCTCGGCATTAGTGTTAATGTCTGCTGGAAACAAGTCAAATGTATGTGGAGAGCGATCTTGAACACAACCTGCTAATAACTTAAATAAATAAATAAATAAAAAAGCCTAGCAATGACAACAAGCAGCAATAGTAATTGCTATAGTGTGTGTGTGTGTTTATTATATATATATATATATATATATATATATATATATATATATATATATATATGACTTTCTTCAGTTTATTGTTTATATCGGCGTTACATTTTATTCACGTGACCGCAGTCACCATCAGACGGCGGCGAAATCGTCACATGACTGGGGAAGAAAGTCCTCTAAGGCAGGTGGGGGGGCATTTTAAATTTAACACCGCGGAGATCAAACAGTGATGCAAAAGGTTTAATTTAATTTAAGGGTCTTGTCTTTATATGCTGTATTTGCACACTTGCAGTGTAACTTCTGTAGTTTATTAGATTTATAAATAAGATCGATTAGTAACAAGGCCATACACACACACACAAATAAATAATAAGTATTTACACATTATTTTTATGTCCTAAATGAATAATATATATTCTGCTGTGTGTGTGTTGGGTTCTTTTCTGGACAAACAGTTGTGTAACGTTTTAGTCTGAAATTTATATTCATAAACACTCGTTTGTCGATTTTATTTTAAATAAACAAACAACACACAAAAAAAAGGAACGTCTGCCCCGCCCCAAACGATTAATCAAAAAAAAAATAAAAAAATAATAAAAAAAAAAAAAAAAAAAAAAAAAAGAATTGGCCAACTAATCGATTAGGAACATAATCGTTAGTCACAGCCCTAAACAGCATGACCAGCGATAACAGTAAGAATGTACGCAGCAGCTAATATAAGTAGTTTGAATAATAGTAAAAGTAAAACTAAATAAGCAGTAACTCGGGTGAAGTGTTACAGTAGAAGTAGGAATAAAAGTAAGAATCAGTACACATGAAATCATGATCAACAGCGGTACTACTCGTACCAATACTAAGCATGATGGGTAATAGTAGTAGGGTTGTGACGGTCGCCATGACAACCACACCACACGAGGTGGTAGTTATAACCGAGTAAGCAGTAATAATAATAAGAAAATAAAAAGTAACTGATGTGTAATACGAGTAATATAAACACTATAACTATACGATAGTACGATGAATCATTCAAGAATTCAAAAACGAGACTAAAGAGAAGTTGAGAAAAGTAGCAATATAATTCGGAATAATATATGATCAGTAAGACCCTGACTAAGAGAAGTAACAGCAGTAGTGACCTACAACAATAAGTATTGGGGTCACAAGTAAGAACAGTAGAAACGAAAGTATTCACTAATACAAGTAGTAAACTACAAGACTAGTAATAAACAATATGTAGCAACACTAGAACGAATAACATTAGTACAGGGGGGGGGGGTAGTTATTGGAGGCGTCAACATTGTTTTCAGTAACTATATTACTATATTATATACCTCAGTATTAACTCACGAAATCTGGAAATATAAAGAATTCACAACATTAAAGTCCATAAATGAAGTTGTGTGTAATAAAGAGGAATGACACGGGGGGGAAAAAAAAGTATTGTATCTGAAATGTATTTAATACGTAATGGAGACGCCTTGGTTTGTAGTGACGCTTCAAGACTCTTCGTCTATGAAGAAACGAATGGCCGCGGTATTCAGCTGTGATTCTGTTAAACAGATCCGTCTTTAAACCTTGTTCAGTTCGGATTCGAGTCAGGTGATCGGCTGGGCCGTTCGAACACCTTGATTTATTTCTCTGAAACCAATCGAGAGTTTCCTTTGCTGCATGCTTTGGATCGCTGTCCTGCTGGAAGCTCCACCCACATCTCATCATATCATCCCGGTGGATGGCAGCAGATTCTTCAGCTTAAAGGCCCCATTCAGATTTGCTCTCGTCTGATCAGACTACAATCTCACGGGATTTCATAAAAAAACAAAAAACAAAACACGTTTCACAACAATAAGGTTGTGAAGGTCTCGGGAGAGCTCTTCGCTTTTAGCCATCGTGAGATGTTTCTCGTGTGACACCTTGGTAACGAAAATCCTTTTTCATAGATCGTCGATTCACGAACGCAGCTGATAACGTGCACAGATAGGGGGTATAATTACTTTCTACGCACTTACGGATCCCTTGCCTTATCTTGGAGAACTTCTTTTTCTTTTGCTAGTCAGAACTTCCCCCATGTGACACCGCATGGCAACGCTCGACTGATCGGCAACCCCAAACTCTCTACCAACCAATCAGTGGCCTTCGCTCTTCTTCTGCGTGTTGGGAGTGGAAAATTTTTATTCCAGCTGCTCAGGTCTGAACGGGTTAAAATTCAGATACGGATAGGGTTAAAATGTCTGGCGACCCCCCCCCCACTAAAAACCTAAACAAAACAAAAAGCACTTCTTTAAAATAAATAAAAAAATGAGTCAGTAATCATCTTCAGCAACTTTTTTTTTGCGAGACGGCTCACGGAATGTTTCCAAGTTGCCTCCTCGCAAGACTTCATAATGAATTTCCACATGTTCAGTCCTGACCCACGAGATAAAGACGACGATGATGACTAAACATGCAGGCCTCGACACCACAGACACGAGTGTGTGCGTGCTAACATCGCCGCGAACCTGGCAACCCGATCCCTCGGCGCCATATTTACATATTTGTAACCATACAATCTCTCGACGTCCATTACAAGCAAAATCGAGTCCGTTGCACCGCAGTACCGTGGAATTCTGGATTCTGATTGGTCGACTCATATTCTAGACCAGCAGCTCCAAGAGCGGTGCAGCTAGATGCACTCGTTGCTATAGTGACGGATCGCTCTGCGGGACTCGTATAGCGGATGAACGCGTTTTTAAAGAAATGTGCGCGCCTATTAACACGGCGAAGTTCTCCGTTACGTTTTGGAAGGAGTCTCCAGTGTCGGCGCTTCATGACCGTTAGAAGCCGCAACTTCAGGGGAGTGTACGCTCCGTGGGACACGAGGAAAACGATCATCGTTACGGTTGTGCGTTCTAGAACAGCAGGCATGGGTGCGTTTAATTCCGCACTTGAACGTTCGATTTTGTCTACAGACAAAAAGAGTTCTTTACTGCGGTGATGATGCGGGCATGATGTCACTCCGACGTGGCGTAGGCCACACGAGACGACACCGCCATGGCCAATGGATTCACTTCGCAAAGCTCAAAACAACCGTGAAGAAGGTTCAGAGGGGATATTTATACAATAAAAGTGTTCCTCTAGTGTCTGAAAGAGGGAGGAACCCAACGTCAGGACATCTAACTGCACTTTACTTTATCTACACCTTATCACTCTGAACCATGAGAGCGAGACACTGCTGTTTCACTAAACACACACGGAAGTGAGGACAGATAAAAGACTCGGTCCGAAATGCAAATAAAACCAGAATTACATTTTCGAAAAAAACTCTTGTCCCAGCGTTGCAGTCGCTACATCTGGAAGAGAACGTCTGCGTCCGAAGCGCAACTAGACGTGAAAGACGGCCAAAACGAACCCCCTATACACGGGTAGAGACCGAACGGAGTTCTGGAAAACCCGAAGAAACACCCCGCGTTCGTCACGTATTTGGATTCACAACGGCTGATTCCGGAATCTTTTTCGAATCGAACATGAAACGCAACTATACACGGACAACGTACGATTCGGCGTCCGTTAATGCGTAAACGTCGCAGCTGTTGGTAAAATCACGGCGGTTTAAGAGGAATAAAAATCACCTCAGGAAAATGAAAATCACCGTCAGGGTGGTAACCGTGACTCTGCTTCAGCACGCCGGCCTGGAGTCGATCGTTTTCCGATGACAACCCAATGACAGCATTATTCCTCAACTAAGGCACGTAAAGAAAAACAACGTAATGAGCATAACCCACACATACGTGACGTGACGGCGAGAAAGACTGGACGCCGAGCGCGGTTATGCGCAAGTTTACGGTTTAGCCATGAGCTCAACGAGTTTCTTTCGTTTGCGATGCTGCCACACCTTCATAACGTACGTACGGAAGTAGTCAAAGCGGTGCTCTTGCGAGCTACGTTGTAAGACTCCAATATACATATTTTTTTTTTAAAAATACGGACTGCACGGGCGAAGGTGCCAATACTTGATCGGATTCCAAAACGTCACCGCTTAAACATCGTCTGGTCAAGTTCCACAACAGTAAGGTTGAGAAGGTCTTGGGAGAACTCTGTGCTTTTACCCATCAGGAGATGTTTCTTGTGTGACAGCTTGGTAACGAAAAGCCGTTTAATAAACCACCAGTTTACTAACCCAGCTGATAGCGATGTGCACAGATACGGGGTATAATTACTTACGGATTTCAGCTGGTTCCTTGCCTTACCTTGCCTTGGAGAACTGCTTTTTCTTAGCGTGTTCAATGCCCCCCCCCGTTTCATGCCAGTTTATTACACACAACTTTATTTATGGACTTTAATCTTGTCAGTTCTTTATATTTCTGGATTTCTTGAGTTCATACCCATGTCTGGTGAAAATCTCATGAGAACAACCTCACTGGAAATACATTTTACTGAAAAACAAACGTCGACACGTTAAACACGTATTCCCCCCCCCGCCGTACACTCACTGGAGGTGCCAACGATCTCGACTACTTCCTTCCAAGCGCCGTGTCCCTTCGTAATGTCTGGACATGTTTAGCGCAAGAGATTTTATTTTTACAGGAACGAAAGAAACGGACCGCATCGATTCGCTACGCCGCCATACCGTTGCTCGGATAGAAACGCCGTTTCCACATACACGTCACTCGACGTGGAAACCGCGACTCGCGTTGTGGACGTCTTCGCCTCCTTCCCGCCAACGTAGACCCGAGTCCTCGTTCGGAAGTCGCTTTGGATAAAAGCGTCCGCGGAGTGAATAAATATAGACGCGAGTCCGGCGTCAAAAACCTGCACACCGGGTCCGTGTCCTAATCGAACCTCCAGGACTCTGACGTCCTCCTTGAGGAACGTTTAAGGCGTGATCTTCGTTTGGGAAAGTTAGAAGACGACGCGGGAATTCCCAAAAACCGCAAAAAGAGAGAGAGAAAACAAAACCGCGTCTGCGACGATGACGACGGGTCGTTACTCAAGGTCAAGGGTCATTCCATCGGGCGTAGAGTGCGCTACGTAAGGTCTATGCCGTCGTCACGACGCACGTAGTGCATTTCACACGTGAAACTCGACGGAACGGGCCCGGCGGGGTCGTCGTCCGGAGGAAAAAGTTCGGAAGAACTTGATTGTTTATTATTTTATCTTCCCCCTCGGTAGGATGATTTTTCGTAGACGTATCGGACTAGGTCGGGAGAAGACGGTCGGCTACACCTGACCATCTTCACACGAAACCCTTCGAGCAAAAAAAAAAAAAAAAAACGTGAAGATTTGCAGAAGTACACTTCTCCGTCGGTGTACGGGGCGTAAACACGAAAAAAAAAAAAAACACACCAAACTAACAGTTTATAAAGTGAAACTTCACACAAAAAGCCACTTTATAACCTGTATGATTTAATAAATATATATATATATTTCAAAAAAAAAAAAAAAAAAAACACAATGAGGCACTGAATAAAGAAAACTCCTCACTAGGGCTGAATATCCTATATTCTCTTCCCCAGTTCCCCACTATTCGTGTGTACAAACAAATAAGTCCAGCTTTAGAGCTTTAAAAAACAGAGTTATATCAAGTGAAAGGGTTGGAAAAGAGACATTTAAAAAGCAAGCCATTTCCCCCTGCAGCGCCTCCATAACACAGCGAGCGGGGCCGCGTCCCAAATCGCACACTACTCCACTACATAGGACGCCACCTACACTACACAAGCCGTGCTGTATTTGCGTTGTAAAATTCCACACACCGTTCAACCGGGCGACCGAGATGTTCCGCGTCGTCTCGCGCTTTCCTTGTTCGTTTCTTATTTAAAAAAAGGCGACCCGGAAGCTTCTGTGACTAGCTCGCGGGACACGTAGGGAGCGCACTAGTTAGCAGAGGAGCACGCGGTTTGGGACACGGCTCGTGGAAAAGGAAAAGAAAATGGCGCAGAGACTAAGTCCTCAACCCCCCATTTGCGACTTTTAACCCCGAATTAAGGCCGGTTCGAGTGAGAAATGCGCCCCTCGGCCGTCAGGGTTGCGACAGTAATCTACTGGTGTGTCCGACTGGCGGGTTTAATTGCGAAAGAAGGGCGGTTAAAGTGTGTTTTTGGGCCCTCGTTTCGAACAATAGGCGGCTGAGAGAGGGTGAGGGGACTTAGTCTCTGGGACGCCATTTCGCTGCTCGAGAAACTAACAGTCTCGCCGCCTCGGCCGGAGAAGAGCCGGGCCAAAGCGGCTTTAAACCGCGTCGGACATGGACCTGGTGTGGCGTGTCGCACTCACCGTTTAGCCGAGAGCCAGACTCCACCTGCGAACACAGTTCAGAAGTTGATTTTCGGGTTATTTTCAAGGTGTCGATGAGCACACAGAGCAGACATCAAACATGTCACCTACAACATGGACTCGGCTGACATGGAGCCGGATCGCAGTCGAAAACACACTCTACACTCCAGTTCTGAGCATTACACAGCTGGAGCGGGGTTTTTTAAAAACGCCAACTTTTAAAAAAGATATACATTTATTTCTTTTTTTTTCTTCCAGGATCTGAAATCAGCTCCGGAGAAAAGGAAGCGGATCCGAATTTGCGGCCGGTCCTGTCGAGCTTCGACACGGGGATCGGAACGGGCATTACCTGGTGGTGTCCGTGGTCTCCGGTCATCGTGCCGCGAGTGCTTTCCGAGACCTCGGGGACAGGAATAAGAAGAGCGAGATAAGAAGGGCAGGGAGGAAGAAAGGGGGGAGAAAAAGACGATGATGAGGATGATGATGCCGGTGTCGGAGAGAGAGAAAAAACGAGACTTGAGCAATCGAGTCTCAGACACGAAGTGCTGCTTTCGCGATACTGCGCATGCGTAGAAGCGGTCGAGTCACCGAGTCGGATCTTTCGGACTCGGTCGGTTGAAGGGAATCGACTCCACTGGGGTTTTGATTATTCAGCGTTCAAACAAACAACAAAGAAAAAAGACACACACGTGGTTTTTATAGTTTTACATTCATTATAAAAGTAAAAAACAAAACAAACAAAAGTAGTGTGTTATGGTTATTAAATCAAGTCGAGTGACGCAGCAGTGATTGATTCAAGCTAGGACATTTAACTGTTTGGTAACGAAGAGCGAAGACGACGATTTGTTTGTTTAAAAAAATAAAAATAAATCACGCACGAGGTCAAACAAAAACAATTTTTTCCCCCCAGAAGGTTAAAATACGCGAGCAGGATGCGTGTAGATTTTCACATATCGACTGGAAGGAAGATAAAAGCTGTACATCTCCTCTTAAGGATTTAGGAAGCATGTGAATGGTTTCAAATCTGTAAATGAGGATAAATTATGGGACCAAAAAAAAAAAGGTCACAATATTTTACAAATGCTCTTTAAATAAATAAATGCCCCCCCCCCTTTTTTTTTTTTAATAAATAAAGTTTAAAATTTTGATTCATATTATGAGTCGATTCGAGAGTCGTTCAAGAAGAACCGATTCTTTCTCGAATTGCATAGCCGTGTTGCCAGTTTGGGGGCGTGCGTTTTGGGAGAGAGAGAGAGAGAGAGAGAGAGAGAGAGAGAGAGAGAGAGAGAAAGAAAATGGTCAAGTTCAGACCAGTACAATAATTAAATAACCCACATAATCACGTCATAAAGCAAACAGCACATACAGTCCTAGATTGGTTACGGAGATTAAAGTTTATAGTCCCCCCCCCCCTAAGTACTTTTGTTATATTTATGTAGACATGTAAATGTTTCACTAGTGTCTCATTTTGAAATCAAGCCGGGGGTCACATACAGAGAGATGCGAATACAATTTGTATTAATATTAATACAGAAATTCCTTATTAAAATCCATATAAATTGCCATATATGTATTTATAATGTTACCAAAAACGTGGTCATGCTGTTAAGAAATAAATAATCAACCAACAACATGGTGGCGTGATGAAGCGGAGCTCCTGTGACCATCCTGAAGATCGTTTCTCCAGAACAGGACCTCCGAACGCGTTTTATTCCTCTTGTACAACAGCAATTCACCAGTGATTACAATTTAGTTATAAAAACAACAGCAGATCCAAGTTTTATCCCATTTATAGTTTTATTTACTGTTGTGGAACGCCTGCGAGACGAGTTAGTTCCTGATCTCACTGCCGTTATAGCAGCTATATAAACGGTCTCAGAAATGTAGCTTGGTGAGAAATCACGAAGTGCAAACAACTCTGTTCTGAATATGTTGGAAAACTTGTGCGATATAAATAACAAAACGTGGTTAAAAGTAGTGCACATATACATACACACGTATATAAATCAATCATTTTTAGTGTCTCGGTTTTGGTAAATTTTTGAAGATGAGGTACCGGGTGGAGGAACGAGGTCGCAAGCCGTGAGCGGTGTAATGGACGAGTTTAAAGGGTTTAACAAAATCCCCTTTAGTCTGCTGTCAAATAACATACTGGGGAAGTCGAACCCACCCCATAGGATTGACGTCCATGGTTCATGTCCTTACTAAACATGACCCCTAATTAATATTCTGTCAAGTGAACAAAAAAAAGATTATAAATCAGAATGAAAATGACCATCATTATAATAAAGCTTATAAGCTTTCTTGGAAGGGGGGGTGTTATTCAGGAGAACCCTGTGAAAAAAGGTTTTCTTGTCTGACAGGAACACAAGTAGAGTCCGTTTAGGAAGCTCGGACCCATTATTATCCAAAGACTCCTTAAAAGACCTGTTAAAGAACCCTTTCTAAGCATGTGCCAAATGCCAAAATAACTAAATGGTGCAAGGTGGGGGGCAGTTTTTGGTGACCCCCACCAAAAACAGGGTTCCCCCCACCCAAGGGTTCTTTATTGTCCCTCTTGGGGAAACCCTACAAGGTGTTTCCCCTATTGTTTTGTAAAGGGAAACAAGTAGAACCCATATTCATCAAAAGGCGTCTAAAAGAACTGCTGAACCCTTTTTCCGAGAGTGTACCAAGATACACGATGGACAAAAGTTTACGGAGTCCCATCACATGCCGATGTGGTTCTTCCCAAAACTTCATTGGAAGCACAATTGTCTGGAATATCTTTGTATGCGGCAGCCCTTAACCTGTTCCAGCATGACAACGCTCCCGTGTACAAAGCGAGCTCCATGAGGACATGGTGTGTTAAGGTTGGAAGAAGGTGGAAAGACCCCCCCCCGTGTCCTACACAGAGCCCTGACCTCAACCCGACCGAATACCTTTGGAATGAACCGGAATGTCGACTGCACCCCAGGACACCTCACCCAACATGACCTCATGAACGCTCTTGTAGCTGAAATGATCACAAATCCCCACAGCCACGCCCCAAAATCTAGTGGAAAGCACAGGGAGAATAGATCTAGAAAGGTGTGTTCAATCACATACAGGTGTGCACAAACTTTAGCTACACTATATGGCCAAAAGGTTTCTAGATTTTTAAGAAAATAAGGAGAAATGTGGAGTTCTTCAGGGGACCTTTAAGGGTTCTTTGGTAATATGTAGAATGGGTTACAAGTAGAACTCTTTCAGGAAGCCAAGTATCCTTAATTATGCAAAGAACCCTTAAAGAACATTTGATCCACCCACAAGAGGGTACCAAGTTCCAACGAGCAACTTGACAACCCAAGAGCGCCATATTTTCCAAGATGGTCGCTCCCATAACGTTCCAGCATTCAGGAACGTGTTCAAGTTTATTGATCACAGGAAGTCCCACAGTGTCCCAAACCAAAATCAGGATATCAGTGACCTCCCTGAATAGACACGTCAATTAAGATCAGTTCCATTTGATCGCTTTTGTACTGGTTCCAAAAAGATGAGCAGAACCCTCACGAGAACATAGACAAGACACTGTCAAATATGAAAAAAATCGAGTATTTATTTCCATTCTGATATTTAAAAATGCTATAAAAAAAAGTAATATTCTGTACAATGAGGACACTGTTAATATTAAATGCCACTGTGCTTTAGCAGCCAAGAACAAGAAAATCTAACAAATAAATAAAAAACAACAACAACAACAACAACAACAAACCTCCACAGTGACTGTAGCTAAAGGAACAGTGTTTAAGAGGGCTTAAAAGCGCCAATATCAGACGTGGAAAAGGAGAAAAAAAAAAACTAAAATAAACCAAACAATTCTGCAGTGTCCTGCATTTGCAACACCATTTGTTAATATACAAATAAAAAGACTAGAAGAATCAAGAAGGAGGGGGGAAAAAAAAAAAAAAAAAAAGTTAAATCTCTTGAGGAGCTTTAATTGTGAAAGGTGGCGCCGGTGAGTCACACGCCTCCAGGAGAAGTCCCTGACATCCCACACACATGTCTTGTTTATGCCAGTCTCTCATAGCCAGAGTGTGAGGAGCGAAGGAACCAGATACACGAGACGACGCCAGAACCAGAGGAACCCTGAACACCACAAGATTTACATTCATTCGTTCGTTCAAAAATCACTCGAACGTCTTTTGCAAACTCAACGAGATGTTCCAGACTGATTTTAAATCTACACCGAGTCAGCAGTTTATCGTCAGGTACACAAAACATTCAATTCATCCCATTCACGAGGTTTAAAAATCAGTGTATCCCAACAGGAAGCCTCCAAAAGACAAGGAGGTGCTGAAATCCCTGATTGGAGTCGTAAGGAAAAAGTGTATTCCTGACTCACCGGGAAGGATCCCACGACCAGCGCTCGTTCCAGAACAGTCTCTGACTTTCCTCCGATTCCTTCTTCAACACGATCTTCTTAAAGAAGCTCATAGGAAGGTTGATGCACCATTTAAACGGTAGACGCAGCTTTGTTGCAAGAGACAAAACGCATACACATTAAAAAAAAAAAAAAAGACCAGTGACAAATATAACTCATGGAAATGTCATCAAGCAGCCAAGGCGTCATTCGGTTCTTTGGTTTCGGACTGGAGCTACGAGTAGAACAAGTAATGGAAGCCCATCTCGCTGAAAAACCCACTGCAGAAAAGCATCAAACCGTAAATGTAAGAGTCGTCGTGTCATTTCGACCCAAATAATTTACACGAACCTGTTAGTTTTTACACAACGAAGGCTATTACCATCTACAATCACTTAGCCTACGGCTTGGAGCCAACATTCCAATTCAAAACAAATCTCTGATTCGGGGCCTGGATTCAGACGGCGGAGTCCAGTTATCCAAGATGGCCACCTGTTTAACATTGCAGCGTTCAGAGACGGTTTCTCGAAGCGATTTGAACAAACCGACCCTGGTTCATAAGCTTCGTGACGCATAACGGGTTTCAACTTTCTCGGTCAACCCAGGTTTTAACCCTGAAATAATCTGTACTTGATGAGGAGCAAGATCTCATCATCATCATCGATAATACTCTTGGAAGCCTCCTTGGGCTTGACTTCCAAGAATTTCTTGCAGGTTCAGCGTTGGATGCGTCGTTAGCGTTACGTCGTGCACTCGACGCGTGCTCCACGTCCCTCCCACTGGCCTCAGTGATTAGGAGTTGGTGCCAAGTCGGTGTCGCCAGTCAAGAAGTTGGAAGTAACGGACAAACTCAAGTCAGGAGAGGGAAATAGCGAACACACACAGAGTAGAACTAGAGTAAGAGTACTGTACTCCATTACAAGAGTTACTCCATTACCACTAGGGCCTCCAAAACTAAAGAAGCGGGCTTTAGACGTCACACGTCTTGGCTGATAGAGTTCATTTGCGGTGAGAAAAACCTACCTCCAAACAACACTCTGGACACACAACCCTGTTGACAGACCATAAGAGAGATCATTAAAACCCCCATAGAATTAGCCAGGCTAATGCTAAAACACAGACACCAAGGTGAAACCGTACCTATTGCACAGAGAGCAGAAGTTGTGCCAGGTGAAATACAAACTTCTCTTTGCACAACATGAACAAATCTGCGGAGGGGGAAAAAAAAATAAAAATCACCCGTTTTACAATAATGTAGCGTGCTAATAAAAATAAACAAGTCTCATTCCATCAAGCACTCTTACTTTTCTTACAGAAAATTGCTGACCAAGCTAGTATTGGCTAAATATCTGCCATTATTTAGCATTAAAATAAAATTGTTCTAGAATATCCGATTGAACGTATTAAAGCCCCGCATATTTACAAATACAATTTCGAACAGCACGTTCTCCGAGCTGCAACCTGATTGGTCGGGAGATTGTACAAGTCATGCTATGCGAGCGCCCTTATTTCACAAAACCTCATCGTCAACACGTCGGACTTGTCGCTCTTCATCACTTACATCGGGCGCTACCGAGCAGCGTTAAAGTGTGTGTAGCGATTTTAAAGCAGGTATTGGTGGCGTTTCTTTTAACGAGTTTCCTTTATTCAACAAATCGAGAAGCGCTCTAGAAGGGATTCTCGGAGGTGTATTCCGAATACCTTTACAAATGGACCGAATATTAAATAAATAAAATAAATTTAAAAAAGTGAATGAAACCGCGTCTACAAAGCTCGACTCCTTGTTCCGTTTGTAGTCCGGCTAAATTTACAATCGTTTTAATAGAATTTATAAAATACAACAAAATGCAGTACTTACTCCGTGTATCAGAATGTAGAGTTAGAGTTCAGCCATACAGTCCCCTCTAAAAGTATTGGAACACCAAGGCTTCGTTTTGTTTGCGCCCTACACTGAAGACAACGCGAGACGATAGATCGGATTTTCAGCGCTCACGTCACGATATTTACATCTTGATATCTTAATCCACGTCACCTTTTGTATCCAATTTTAGGCGAGCAAAAATATAGGAACAGGAATTTTTTAAAAAAGGGGTCCTTGTATGTGAGAATGTGACCAAATCAGCTTTTATGGCAAATTTTTCGGCATTTCCTGACATTGCGTAATCTATTCACATAGCACATTTAGTTTGAATACCATGTGAAGCAGCTTGGGATTATGAAAAAGACGGAAAGAATTTAAGCTACAAATACTATAGACACGTAAATATATAAATCAGTGGGAATGAGTCCAAGTTAAAGATAGTAT
Source organism: Ameiurus melas (assembly GCA_012411365.1). Taxonomy (NCBI): domain Eukaryota; kingdom Metazoa; phylum Chordata; class Actinopteri; order Siluriformes; family Ictaluridae; genus Ameiurus; species Ameiurus melas. Next base: position 2,000,348 of record CM022768.1, read on the forward strand.
ATAAACAAGTGCAAATATGAAAAAGGTAAACAAATCTGAATTTCAACACCAGGGGCACTTTAAAGCGGAGGAGTTTAACCTTCTCTATAAAAAGAGAAGTCTGAACACTGACCCGATATGAAATCCTGCCCCCCCCGACTCACCCGCCAGTTCCCGTACGCATCACACAACTTCCCCTCCTTCGTGTAGTGCGTTTTGATGACATCAGCAATCGTTGTGGGAACAGAAACTTTATTCTTCAATGCCTTTCAAAGACACACACAATCAACTCTCTCAAAGTCTTATTAAAAACCCCACGATGAACGATCTTCACTTACGAGCTGGCGAACCTCCGGGTTACTGGGCAAGGATTGTGCACGCCGTTTTCCTCGGGAAAGCCTGCACCCTTCAGACAGATTCAGTGGTGTGGAGGAGAGAGCAGGAAAGAAGCTCAGATTCCTCACAGATGAGCCTGTTGAAGCACATCACACCACCATCAGATCTGGATCAGAGGTGACGCGTTAGTCTGGGGTTACAGGTTTAATTTTTTGATTTCGCGATCAAAGACGTGTAATGAGCATCAAGTCAACAGTACACCCTTGGGGGTAATGAGAAGTCAATAAATTAACACGGATGGAGATTTTTTTGGCTTTGTCCTATTACAGGGACTGATGCTGCAACTTCTAATTCTCCACATACAACCGGTAAAAAGTCAGAAAAGTGTCCCAACTTTGTAATCTCAACTTCGAGTAGTCTTCAACTACCAGCTCCATCCGTTGCTGGGAGCCAAGAGAGCAAAACTGGCCGTGCTCTCTGGGTGGGAGGGGCATACTCTCTTCCCCTGTCGATCACAGCAACTCTAGCCAATCCTAGCAGTCCATGCTCTCATGTACGGTATGTGGAAGAGGGCAGATAGCGCTTTCCACCGAGTGCGTTACCCTGCCCTGTAATGAAAATGTTTAGGAGTACAGTACAGAACCTTGTAAGGAACCCCTTCGAGAACTAGCGTACATGTCCAGGAGATATTTAGGTGAAGAGAATAGACTAGCAAGCTGTTAACATGGTGTTATTTGGTGATACGAGGCTAAAAAGTTAACATCCACGAACAGCTCGACAATGAAGTTGTTAGATCTCGCATTAGATCTCCTTTCGTTTCATTAATGGCAGTACAGTAGACAGACAAGTACATTCATGGCTTGGTTCTCTCACTTCTATAATGCTCTACTGGGATTATATTTTAACAAGTTATAACATTCAAAAAAAAAAAAAAAAAAAAAAAAAAACCCTCATGGTTCAGTCATTGGTCCTTTTGTGTAATTTGTACAGCGTGTGCAGATGTACGAATGCCAAAAATGAAACTCTCGATGTGCGGTCATTGTTGGAAGAAAGGGGCGGGGCTTACCCATGCTAACATGTAGATCAACCGCTCAGAATCTTAGACAAGTTACAATTCAGGCTTTAATTTAATTTGAAAATGATGTTTGAAATGAGTTGTTATTCTGTATTCGTATGGTTTTCTCCCCCCCCCCGTTATTTACCTCCATCTCATTAGATCATTTTAAAATAGCCCCACCTACTTTAAACCAGTCGGTGAAAATGGCAGGAAGTTGGTGTTTTTTTTTTTGGTTTTTTTTTACACAAACTACACGAAGTTCGTTTGGGTTCTCTCTCGAGATTTACCTGTATAACTGTCCTCTTGTGGAGAAGAACCATCTTTACACCTCCTTTCCTAATTTAAAAACAAAACCATCCACAGGGTTAGTTAATGGTAAAGATACTTAAAAAACAAAAAACAACAAAAAAAAAAAACACAAGCTATGTTCTGCCCTTACTCGGCATGGTGCCCCCTCCTGGCTGGAGCTGTGAACTGCATTCAGAAAGGACACGTCTTTGTTAGTATCTTCGTAGACGGACGTCAGGGATTTCACAGGTGACATGCCGTCGTCCACCGAGAGAGACAGAGATCCGGTTACTGTTTCTACAGATCAAATTACATACATTATTCCCGGTATTCCTCATTTAAGGAGATCAATTCAGGTCTCGTTAGGGTTTGGGAAGGTTCCGAAACGCCAAAGAGTTTTTTTTTGTTGGAGTCGAAGCCCTGCATGCATTTCCCATAATGCAAACTTAACCAACGTACATTTTTAAAAAAGGAACACAGGTCTACATAATGCTGCATTCAACGCGGACGTGGAAAGAGTTGTAATTTCAGAAGTCCCTGTGTTCAAGGGTCAAAAATGGAGGGTGGGGTGGGGAGAGGGGAGTGATGTACGTGTTCCTCCTTAAAACCGTGAGCCGTAGAGTAAGGGTTATAAATTTAACAAGCGAACACGCGCACGTTGACTGATCTAGAATATGTTCTACGAAAATGCTACCGAGTTCACCGTTCATGCCGTGAGCAGCCATGCTGATTTGACCTCACTTGCTGAACTCGGGGTCTAGGTTTAGTGTTGGGTTTTCCTAGTCGGGAGGACTGAAATTCCGAGTTTTGAGTCGAACGCAGCATGAGACGCAAAGACGAGGACAGATACACAGACAAGAATGACTGGACCTTTGCGTGGCCTTTTCCTTCGGCACGAGGACAGGAGCGTCACCGGGTCAGTGGAGCGGATTTCCTGCATCAGCAGTTCGTGCAGACTGACCTCGTGCTTCTGGACTCTGGGTTTAAGCTTTCGCTCCGAGACCTGAGCGACAGGGAGACACTTCAGGAATAATGGAAGTCACGTTCTCCACCACAGTGCGAGTTTACTGGATGGACCTCTAGTCCAGAAACTGACCGGCCGCAGTTTAGGCCCCGACCGTATAACGTCCAGCAGCGCTTGATAAGGATCGGCTCCTCGCTCCGTACCACCGTTCTCCAACACCTTCACGCAAGAACAATATTAATTCAAACTATACAACATTCTTATTCAGTTCATATTACTGAATCATTTAATTACCTCTGAATAAGATCATCAACCTGCTATCCTTGATTATATTTCCTTGATTATATATGTATTTCCGAGTCAACATGACACAGGACTCGTTTTGTATTATGACTATGTGCTGTGTGTTTTGGTTAAATCTGTCCGGCACCTGGACCAGTAGAAACCGTCCACGCACGGCTTCTTATCAATGTGTATAAATACTCCCGTTTTGAATGAATAAATCAGACGTCTCTGTGAGCACGCAGGTGTCAGAGTGTGTTCACTTGGGCTCCCCAGATCGATCTGAAACGCTCTGAGGAAAACCACACTTTCTATCTCCATAGCAGCACAGAACTAGAAGTTAATAGAAGTAAATTAATTGTAGAATTGGATAAAGAAAGCATGACGGAGATCCGGAGAGATAAAGCCGAGATTCCCGAGACGAGTGGAAATCTAACAAAAGTAAAAAAAATAATAAAAAAATAAATAAAACCCAATCCTAACTGGAAGTAAAGTCTCGTTACACGTAAACAAGCTGCAAAAATTAATCTTTTCCAAATCCAATTCCGGTCGTTTGTTACAGGATCGGATATCCGATACGTTTTCTCCGATACCTGATCGGACGTTTGTTTTTTTTTGGCTGGCGTCAACCCGATACTGATGACGGGTATCAGATCGGTGTCCTCCCTGTTAATTAATCAGACATTTCTCCATTTAAAAAAAAAAAAAATGGTTTGCGAACTCTAAACGTCCGATATGAATTCCACTATGAATTCCTTCCCGCTGTGCGCGCTCGGGAAAATTAAAACCAGTGGATGCTCTTAACAAGAACCCAAAGACACTGCAACAGGACCTTCACTTTGCGCAGCGTGTAGCGTCGGAGCTGGATGTCCTGCAGGAGCTGGCTGAAAGGAGACGTGTCGACGGAGGGCGGAGGGACGCTGCTGTTCACTTTGTCCCTCGGAGGGTGCAGGACAACGCCTCTGCTCAACTCGTCGATCAGGTGCTTCCACGTGAACCCCTGCGTGGCAGTGAAGTACATGTCTTCCTGAATTAAAGGGCTCAAAAAAAAAAAAAAAAAAAAAAAGTCACAAAGCATCGTTTTTCGATGAATCTTTCCTCACCCAGTTAGTCGTCATATCCGGCACCAGACTGTTCTCAGATTCCACGATCAGTTTCTGCAGATTCTGATTGGGAGGGAAAAAAAGTGTTTAACTTCCACTTCGAGATCATTAAATACAATACTCAAAATAGAAATAAAGATATAGGCCAAGGTCAAATACGTCAGGAATCAAGCACGGTGTCGTGCTGTTACTGGAAAATAATCAACGACGGGTTAGCGTGGCGTGATGAAGTCCTTGGAGTCAACGCTAATCGGCAAGTCACGAATCGGTTCATTCCTCGGAAGCTACGGCAATTCTACCAACGATTACAGTTCTGTATTTATTCAAGAGCGAAGTTCGTCATCCATTTATATTCACACTCAAATTATTTCCTTTCGTCACATCATCAAAAATCCACAACAAAGAGCGGAAAAAAAATAAAAAAATAAATCTCCATCCTCAACATGCAAAGTACCGACACTGGAGACTCCTTCCTTAAGATGTTAAGTGAACACACGTGTCCTTACAGAAAACTTGATCGATCCCGCTTGCTTCGTAAAAAAGTTTATTTAAATAAATAAACGTCGACATGTATTCCTCATAAAGATTTTACATTATTGCTGATTGTTAATCATATATTGATCGGTTCAACTGAAATACAAAAGGGGTATTAAACTATTAAAAAAAAACACACCACATGCGATATGAATGAGTCCGAATTAGCATTATGCAAAGTTTAAAGTGACGCCCTGACCTCAGTCGTTTTACATTAAAACCCTTTGTGCACACGATCGTACGCTAAAATAAAACCGAGGCTGTATTCTAGATCAAACAGACCTCCAGAGTTACATTGAGTAAGCTACATCAGTGGATTTCAAAATGGGGGCCACCAGGGGGCGCCTCAATAATTTGATGTGAAAATTATTAAAAAAAAAAAAAAAAAAAAAAAAAACCACACACGGGGGCCTCGGGCAAACATTAATGGCATTTGGGGGGGGCCTTGCCCTGGAAAAGTTTTGGAACCCCCGGGCTACGGAACACTAAACTCCAATGAAACACTCCACAACGGTGTGTTTAGATCTTTAACCGGACCGTTCCTCACCTCCTGGGTGTGCTGGATGATCTGCAGGTAGTTGCAGAGCTCGATGGTGTGAGAGTAAAGCGTAGCGCAGACGCTCCTGTAATGCTGCGTCGCCTGACTCGGGTTATAAAGGCGCTCTTCACAAACCTGCACGAGGACCAAGAGAGTGTTTAATGAAACGTTACCGTATGTGAAACTGGACTACAGAGGGGGGAAAAAATATTTATATAAGCCTCAGGAGACAAGAATTACATACAGTAGCTACGTAAGGGGTAAGACACTACGGGAAAATAATCCATCAACAGGGTGGTGCGATGAGGTGGAGCGCCCGTTACCATCCTGAAGCGTTTTATTCCTTTTATTCTACAGCGGTTTGGCAAGGATGACCATTTCCTATTTAAAATAAATACATAAATAAAGGATGCACTATGATTTTTAGCCATTTAGAGTTGCATTTAATGCCTGTGAAACAAGATGGCTCCCGTTCTCAGTTCTGTTAGAGCAGCCAGTTCCCTCGCTTTCGAAATTAAGACTACAAAGCATAAACACCGTCTTGAAGATGGACTAAAGCTACAGCTTTACACCCCCGACTGTTACAAAACAATAACACTGGAGACTCCTTCCATAAAAAGTTCAATAAGTGAGAAAACATCACTAGGTGGAGGATTGTTTCCAATCCGTTCGTGTCATAAGTACAAGTTCCTGTGCATGAACCATTACTACAGAAACGAGCGAATTTCCTTAAACCTGTGACTTGCAGCTGCACATCCAGATTCCGACCAATCAGAACCGAGAAAGCGATTATTTATAAAAAAAATTAATTTACAGTTTAATGCTGTTTCTGTTCGAACAGGAGTACTAAACCTGGTCATGATCTGGAAACACCCACCCACACACACACCAACAAAAAGCCCCATAGTTAGAAAGGATAGATGGCTTAAAAGATGAGAAGGTTTTAAACGTATCTGTACCTGCAGGACCTCGGCGATGGTGCATATGGTCTGGAGACTGCGTTCTGCGCCCAGCCTGACGTCCACCTTGGTCATCTGATCCACCAGCAGCTCCAGCGTCTCGTCCAGCTCTCGCTCTACGTCTGCGCCGAGGCCCCAATCCAGGCACGAGTACATCAGACGACCCACGTAGTCTACCGTCTGGATAAAAGAAAAAAAAAAAAAAAAGCCACATTGCTAACCCTAAGTGTTTCAGGCAGGATGTGAATATTCATGAGGTTGAACCTGATGCTTACCTGAGCCTCGGTCTCGATTACAAACTGGCGTTCTGCTCAGAGAAAAAAAAAAAGCGAGAAAAAAAAAAAAAAAAAAAAAAAAAAGGGAAAAAAAAAAAAAAAGCTTGTTGTAACAAAAAAAACAACACAATGCTTGTGCTGTCTCCTGCCCCTGGCCCACAAAAACACCAAATACTTTTCAGTGTACTTTTCACTTTTATAGTGAGAAAAAAAACGCAGATTTTAAGAGATTAAATGTCGAAAAAAAAGAATTAAAAAAAAAAAATCTTAAAAGGTTTCCTTTACTTTTAATAACGCATCACTTAGATGCGATTTTTCTGCTAGTTAATTCATTTCTACAAATATAATTCAGTCATCAGAAATCCTGAATGACTCCTGAATGAAAAAAAACACGAACACAAGCGTAAATTCTAACTCCTTAGAAGTGCTAGAACTGCGGTTCTTCAGGCACTTTAGCGTACAGGTTCTGTACACGACAGGTCATTTCTATAGCAACAGCTCGGTCTCAGGGACGTGTACAGCACACGGCTCACAAATGGACATAGGAACGAGTATAGAGTCATGGCGTGGAGAAAACCTCTCGAGAGACAAATTGTTTATTTACCATTCAGGGAAGGAGTCTCCAGCGTAAAGCGGCAACTTTACATTTTCAGGACAAAAAAAAAAAAGGGAGTTTACAATTTGTGGGGCTTTTTTTTTGGGCATGCACACAGGGGCAACACAGACAGACAGGGGCGAGACGGTGAGACAGACAGGTGAGACAGACACAGGGAATACAGACAGACAGAAGAAGAAAGGAAAAAAAAAAAAAAAAAAAAAAAACGAGGCCGTGAGGGGAACAGTTTACAGCTGCTATAGCATAAGTGAGAACAGGAACTAGCTTGTTTCTGGAGCATCCCACAGCATTAAAAGTAGCTATAAAAGGATAAAAATAGTACAACACACTGGATTCATAGATCAAATTAACTAGTGTTGGGAACTTGCTGTGATTTAAGATGAAATCAGACAATTCAGGAAGGCGATAGAGACTCCATTTCATCGCACCGCGCCCAGCGCCCTGAGAGAACGCGGAAACCTGGACATCTTACCCACTTTGGCGTGCTCGATTCTCAGAGAGATGTTCCCATCTGAGGAGAGGAAAATCCCCTCCGGTCCCGGGAGCCTGAAACTTTTCCACGAGCTGTAACTCTGACCATCGTTCAGGCTGAAGTTCCTCTCCAGCAGCGAGCAGAGCTGATAGCACAGCGCCCAGGCCTGCTCCTCACACACCGGCTGGTCGTGTACAGAAAGGATGTTCCTCAGGGAGAGCAGACAGCTTCTTGGAGGAAACACGGCCTGCTCCATCACCTCCAACTCAACAATAATAATAATAATCAACTAATCTTAACTTCAGACCAGTACAGAAACTGTAGATGACTCACAACTACTGAAAACACAGGCTACTGGACCCTCCTCAGACTTAAGAGTGTTTCTGCTTGTCTCCTCCAGCGCTCTGACTTCATCACCTGACTTCTTAATGAGTTAACGAGATGATTCAGGTGTGCTGGACCAGGTAGGCGTGTCAGAGGCACATGGATTACCTGAGAACTTGCAGACAGGTTTCAAACATAAAATTCTTAAAAACCCCCATGAAAACTACTCTTAAATGGCACGCCAAAAAATATTCACAAATATTCACACATTCCTTTCTTTCTTTCTTACGAATATGTGATAATGACAAAATGTCAATTAGATTAAAGAATTAAAGGACTAAAGAATGATGTGGAGTCACTGTTACCCTCCAGACGCTGATTATTTTCCTGCAACAGCCGTGTTTTATTCCACTTATATCGCAGCAGTTTGCCAAGGCTTGCGATTTTTTCTCAAATTTATTAACGGAGCCGTTTTAAACCGTTTCTAGTTACATTCCGAATATTTAAGAGTATACAAAGACAGACACAAATGTTTATATTTAACCTTCGCAAGTTACGAACCAATCGGTACCCTGTCCAGGGTGTACCCCGCCTTGAGCCCCATGCTCCCTGGGATAGACTCCAGGTTCCCCGTGACCCTGAACAAGGAGGAAGCGGTAGAAGATGGATGGATGGATGGATGGATGGAGGTTACAAAGCAATCAAAGCAATCCGTCAATGATTAATTTATTCAGCGATCTTTATTTATTAAAGAACAATTGTCAAACTTTTTTATCCGTTTATTATTGCATTGTGGAATGTCTGTGAAACAACCGACATCCATCAGTTCCTATATTCTCATCATCTTCTTTTTCTTTTTAATAGCACGTAAATGCCTGATGTATGAAGCTGGAGATGAAATACTGTGTGGCTTTTCAACAAAACCTTTCCTAATTAAAACGATCTTTATGTTTAGTTTCGTACACACTTCGGAGTTATATTTGCACACGCTTTTCATGCTTACAACACTGAGTCTGTATATACACACACACACACGGATTCAAAGTCCATTGCATTTTAAATTTAATATTAACATTTTATTGCCCTAAAAACATTTACGGTTGATTTCTCTCTCTCTCTCTCCATATATATATACACACACACACACACACACACAGTATGTCACAAAAGTAAGTACACCCCTCACATTTTTGTAAATATTTGATATCTTTTCATGTGACAACACTGAAGAAGTGACGCTTTGCTACAATGTAAAGTAGTGAGTGTACAGCTTGTGTAAGTGTAAATTTGCTGTCCCCTCAAAATAACTCAACGCACAGCCATTAAGGTCTAAACCGCTGGCAACAAAAGTGAGTACACCCCCAAGTGAAAATGTCCAAATTTGTCAATATTAGTAAGTGTCAGTATTTTGTGTGTCCACCATTATGTTCCAGCACTGCCTTAACCCTCTTGGGAGCATGGAGTTCACCAGAGCTTCACAGGTTGCCACTGGAGTCCTCTTCCACTCCTCCATGACGACATCACGGAGCTGGTGGACGTTAGAGACCTTGTGCTCCTCCACGGAATATTGTTAACATTTTAAATTATTAAATCATTTTGATTTATTGAACACATTTCTTGGTCGCTGCATAATTCTCATTTCACACCGTTAATGTCTTCTTGTCATCATCTTTTTATATATATATATATATATATATATATATATATATATATATATATATATATATATATATAAAAAAGGAAAAAACCCCCCGAAAAGGTAAAGGTATAATAAAGTCAATAATACAGCATCAATACTGCATAAAAGTTCCTGGACTTGTACATGTTTAAATAAAATATTCATGTTCACAAATAATGATCATTCTTTTCATTATACACCAGGATTTAAATTATGTCACAAGGCAACATTGTTGAGATCAAGCTTTTATTTTAAATTTCAGGTTCATGATTGAGTTCTTGTTTGCGGGGTGGGGAAGGTGTGTCTGAGGATGGTACAGGAAAAAATAATAATAATAATAATTTTATATATATATATATATATATATATATATATATATATATATATATATATATATATATATATATATATATATATATATATATAGCTGCCCAAATGAACAGAAAAAGAAGAATAAGAAAAAAAAAAAATCACAATTTCATAATTAAAACAAAATGTACTCAAGTAACAAGGAGGTGTGAAGTGCGCAAACAATTACTAATCCCATGCCCAGGGACAAGGAGTAAAAAAACAAAACAAAATAAAATAAACAAAACATTTTTATAACATTATTATACAATCTATCATTAGGCTTCATGATTAATCCAGCATATATATATATATATTAAAAAAAAAAAAAAAAAAAAAAAGGACACGCCTCTCTCTCACTCTCACACACACACACACACACACACACTGTTGTAAATAGGATATCACTTAATATCAGGGAACAAAAACATTAATTTCTTTTTAAAAACGTTTCTGTACATGGCTACTACACACACACACACACACACACACTCAACATGATTACAGGAAAAACAGCAGATAAAACAGTTCAAGAGAGAAATGTACATTTCACAGGTGTGTTAAGCTTCATGATCACTTCGACTTCCTTCTCTTGGCCTGCGTGGGACTCGCTCCAGTGTTTGATTCTTAAAAAACCCCAAAAAACAACAACATTGCATTACATTTGGTTATCTAGAGCAAACACAGATATTACATTTATTTGTTAAAACATTTGTGGGGGAGTTTCAGGATTGTCTTTAATAATATTTGATATAAAAACAAGTTAGTTCCGGTTTGCGTTAGAGAACCTATAAACTGAGGTTTTTTTTGTTTTGTTACCGAGAAACCACAAAGCAAAAGTAAACTCAACTGTCTGGAAAACTCAAGAGTTACTGCAACAATGTGCAGACACTGGAGACCCCTTACATAAAGAAACACCGAGGTCTTGCCACATGATAAGGGAGGCTGGGGGGTGGGCTTTAGTTATAAAAAGTTGAGAACCTCTGGTCTAAGAGTACAAATCCTCACCTGCAGCTTTCCCTGGGTTGGAAGCCACCGACCCCGGTCTGACTGCCCTCTTTCTCTGTCCGTTGTCAGGAACTTCCTCTTCAGTGTCTTTCTCGGCCCGTGAGCTCCTTCGACTGGGACCTTTTGCCTTTTCGGCGTGGCCTCTTGCTTCCCTAAACAGCGCAGGATAGAAGTGGGGCAACAGCAGCAAGCTGAATTGAATGTTTATGACAAAATCCGGATGTTTGTGCAGTGTATTCCATGTCTCACTTGGGTATCACAGTCACGGTCGAACTTTAGTATTATTTTTATTAGTGATCCTACAGGCCCCAATGGAGCCATTTACAAATCAGGAATTGCTGTTTTTCCTCATCTACCACAGATCACGTCCGTCCTCTTCACAACCACGTTTACTAAACTGGTGACGCTGCCCTGTGCACACACCTGTGCAGGGGATCTTCAGGTTCGGTATATACACTTACCTTTGGGCTAAGTCGATGGGCGTCTTTCTTTTCTTTGCCCATCTGTTATAGAAGTGGAAAAACAGCGGTAAACTGCTTTGTTGCTTAACATCATTATCAAGATTTTTTTTTTTTTTAAACCCTGCAATCCCCAAATTTGAGTTGAGTGATTGTCAATTAATGATTTTTTTTTTAACGAGTGTGACACCAAAGTTAGTGATTCACAGGAAATCAGTTCATATTACTACTAAAGCAAAGTGAGCGCTACGTTCATTCACTGAACATAAAAGAAACATTTTCCAAAAAATAATAATAAAAATAAATAATTAATACTAAAAAAAGACGCTGATAATTAAGAATTGGTAAAAACAAATAGATCCTTGGACATTACACATGAAAAACTGAATTAAAAAACAAACAAGGGAAACTGACATCATGGAACATGAATGAAAAGATAACTGGATAAAGAGTTTGTCTTACCCCTGTTCTGCCACAGAGGGCGCTGCCTCTCCTAAAAAAAAAAAAAAGAAGAGGAAAACACAGTTTAAGATAAACACAGACCCACAGGAATATTGTCTTAGAAAACAGAGTAGGTGTAAACTGTGCACGCAAATTTTTTGGGGTCTACATCTTAAGTAAAATAAACTAGCATCGGTGAAATGGGGGGTTCCTGGGGACCGTTACTTAATATTGAAGCTTTCAAACAACTTACAGACCATCAATCAGTCTAGATTCACATGTTGATTAGCTCAACTGATGTTTATATTGAAGGAAAGGAGGAGTGGACAGGTGTCAAAATACATAACCCCTACACATATTTGCTAAAGTTTGGCTGGTTTATAAATATACCAGAGAACTTAGTTGCTTGATTTGTCTTGGATACATGTAAACTTTTTGCTAATGTGAAATTAGTTTACATATATTAAAAATACAAAAAGGCAGGGTGTTTACCAGTTCGCTGTTGTTCCTGTGCAGGCTGAGCTGTATTGACATATTAACAAAATTTAATTAGTCTTGAGCATCGCAACAGAGTTAAAAAAAAAAATAAAAAATTCTAACTGCTTTGGCCAAGAACGACAACAACCTGCAATACTCTCCAACCACACTCATTTCCGGTCAAATTTATACTAGACTTTGCACAATGTTTAGAAAAGTAAAATACCTTGAAGACTTGGAGTATTTGCAGCAGGCACCGTGGACTTTGTTGGCTCAGGCAAGCTTGTCTCAATTACTGTGGAAGGCTGTGGTTCAACAGCTGGAAGTAGTGGAGATGACCCTGCTGTAGGACCAGTGGGTGGTGCAGAGGTCACTGGTGGGACAGAAGCAGGAGGTGGAACAGATGGTGCAGACATACTAGTGACTGGTGGCGAACTGGAAGGAGGTACCATGGCAGAGCTGGGAGTGATCACTGAAGGAGTTTGTGTAGGGGCGGAAGAGGAAATTGAGGGAGGAATGTGCACGGTTGCAGAAGAAGTAACTGTAAATACTAGTGCTGATGGCTGGTGTGAAGGCGCCGCAGAAGAAACTGCTGTGGCAGTTTGAGAAGGCAGTGGACCAGAAAGTGTTGTATTTGTAACCATTTGAGTTTGGGCTTGAGATGGTACAGTGTCCACAGGTTTTCCCGACTGGGTTGTAGTCTGCTGTTGCGTCTGATGGGTGTCACCACTGTGTGGGGTGGAAGTCTTGCTCAGAATATTTTGGACTGGATTGCTCTTGACAATAGTCGTTGCTGGTTGTGAGAGGGGACTCCTCCGAGCAACAGAAGTAGTCCCTGGGCTGGAGCAGGCAGATGAAGATGCCAGAGATTGGTGAACAGATGAGGGAACACCAGGAGATGCACTAGGTTGTAAAGACAGCGATTGTCCTAAAGGACTTATTTTTGAGCCCGGGGCGTCAGAAGTGCTCTCTTTTTGAGGAGGTTGGACTGTGTTTAGAGAGGATGCCTGACTTGCAGGCACCTGCACTTGGATTTGTCCAATCATGGCACGACCTGGCTGAGTTGTGGCTATGCTTACAACAGGGGAATTTGTTGCCATAGGGGCAGACAGAGTAGAAGCTGTGCCGGAAACTGTAGCATGAGTGAACTGAATATTGGCAGATACTTGTATGGGCCCAACCATAGTGACAGGTTGAGGAACCACATTCGTGCTTGATGGTACAGAGACAGGTGGGACATGGAAAATGACGGGTCCTGTGATAAACTGTCGAGGACAATTCTGAGTAGGAGCAGACGGGTGCATTTCTGAAGGTCTTATGGTCTTAGTTGGTACTGCAAGCACAGTTGAGACAATAGCTGGAGGCACTGCGGATGCTGTGGTAGCAGCAGAACTAATGGTATTGGAGGTCACAAAAACTGTTATTTGATTTGGCTGAGTGGACCCTGATGATGTGGGTCTATGCAAGACTGTTTGGGACATGCTTGTAATAGGTTTAGTGCAAGGACTTGGACTAATGGAAGGGATAGTATTCGAAGCAGAGCTAGTAAACAAAGTTGAACTTGGGCTAACACTGGATAAACCAGAGGATGTCTGAAAGCTTGAACTGCTAGTCTGAATCACATTTGGGCTAGCCATTGAACCAATCTTGGATTTTTGTTCATGTTCACTAGTGGGCAGAGGTATCCCACTATCACTGATCTGTGGTGCACTGGGGTTACGTTGGCTCTCTTGTTCCACCAAAACTCGATCTCCACCCACTGGAGGAGTAACCTTGGGTGACTTTGTGGACAAGGATGAGGGGCCTGTATTATCTAGCAACTGATTGAGGGATGTTGGGGCATCTCTAAAAGAAGCCGAAACAGAAGAACCATGTTCTTGCAATGGTGGATTTGGAGGTTGATGCATCTCCTGTGAATGTTGCTCAGGTGGCATAGTAGGCTCTTGAATTTTTTTCTCCTGGGATGGCATGCGTTGATTTGCCATTCTAAGAGCAGATTGATCTCTTTCCACTTGTGAAGTTTGACGCAGGTCTAGCTGTGGTGTCTGCCCCTGGCTCTCTCTCATTGCATCAGAGTTACTAGGGAGTGCTTGCAGGGGGTTTAGATTTTGCTGGGAATCTAGAGATCCTACTGATGATACAGATTCAGTGGGACTTGGGAGGACTGAAGAAGAACTGGCCATTACAGTTTGGGAACCAGTCATTTGTTGCTGCTGTGGTATGGAGGTTAGGGGGTTCTTAGTCCATTTTTGCCTTCCTGGGCTGGGAGTGGCTGTTTTTCTATTTGAGGCAGGACTAGATCTTCGACTGTTACTTGGACTAGCTCGCTTTGTTTGCCCTCCAACAGTCTGTTTCTCTTGCTTTGCACCTGCACTGTTAGCATTACTAGCTTGTGTAAAAACCTGTTGAACACCATTATTGCCACTAGTGTTACTATTAAGAGATGCTAGACTTGGTGGAGCCTGTCCAATAGCTTTCAAAGTGGTAGGGTTTAAACCTTGTTGATCAAAACCTCGAGTCAAGTTAGGTCGGGGTAGAGGGATGTTAATCTTTGGGGGGAAAAGACCAGCAATCGATGCATTCAGTCTCTCAGGCGACAGATTTATCTCTGAAGACTCGGTGCTGGGTGGACGGTTAGTGGGGGTTACGGAATGAAGATATGGTCTAGGACTGGCACGGTTTGGCGTCTTAGGGCGAGAACTTTGGGAAGTCGAAGGAGCATTGGCAAAATGAAGATTGTGAGAGCCGGCCATCTGTGCTTGCTGGGGCTGATGCTGGGGACTGGCGCCTGGTTGCTGAGGGACTGATGAAGGCACAGACTTCAACAGATGAGAATTAGGACCTTGGTTGACAACATTTTGTTGTCCGGCATTCCCTGCTTGAGAAGACATTTCAATTGATGCCCTGTCCTGCAAGTTAGGGTTGCCTGGTGCTTCCTCTGATGTCATTCCTGGGGTTCCCTGCCCAATGTCTGGATGGGGCATTCTTCTAGCTGCAGCAGTCAACTGCGAATTTACCACAGGCTGCATGACTCTGGCTTTTTCTGGAGAGGGTTGGACACCTCCATGCACTTGTAAATTGATAGTTACAGGCATGTTCCCTTGTTGGGATACAGGCATTCTCTGTGCAGGATCACTGGGATTAACAAGAGTTCTTTGGGGATGGCCACTTTGTTGAAGTGGGAGTCGATTCTTCGATGCCTGTTCCTGCATTTTAAGCATCATCATCATGTGTTGTTGCTGCATGTGCTGTGGTGCCTGCTGTAAGTGATGTGGATGGATTTGATGCGGTCCTTGTTGTGACCCTTGTGGTGTTCCAGATTGACCTGAAACCTGCATATGCATCTGTTGCTTTTGCATTTGTTGCTGCTGCTGTATTTGCTGCTGCTGTTGTTGTTGTTGTTGTTGTTCTTGCTGCTGCTGCTGCATTTGTTGTTGTAACTGCTGCTGCTGCATTTGCTGCATCTGCTGTTGCTGCTGAGCCATGAACGGCATTGGCATTTGCTGCAAAACCCTTTGATCTCCTGATTGTCCAGAAAAGCCTAAAATGGAAAGAAGGTATTATAACATTATAATACCCAACTAGCAGCTTTCATGCTAACTCTTGGCAAGATCAACATAGACTGTAGACATATTTAAAGTGTGTATGCAGTCATGGTTTAAAACAAAGAAGTCACAAATAATTTCATAGGAGATTAACCACTGGGACACCCGAAAGGACAACCTACACTTTCCCCTTATAATTTACCCTTATTTGGAAGATACTTTTATACACACTGATATAAAACCAAGAAAGGATGTGCAACTGAGCAGTTAAAACATAAGCGAACTGCTCAAGGGCTCAGCAGAGGCAGCTTGGCAATGCAGGGATTTCAACATACAACCTTCTGATCGTTAGCCCAGTGCCTTAACTGTAAGAAAAATCTTGTTCACAATCCATTTCTTGCTGAAGGGAGTATTTTGAAATGTTCTTACCTGGCCGGTTAGCAAATTCAGGGAGTTTTGAGTTGGAAGAATCAGTGCCAGATCCTTGATCACTACCTAGCCCTTGCAACTCTGCATCATCCAACCCTTGTGGAACTGAATCCAACCCCCTACATGAAGGAAAAACATTTCACATGCGCATTTTTGAAGATAGCTTCATAACTAATCACAAAAAAGGTTACTATATACATATTTTTTTTCGTACCCAAGGCCTTCAACAGATTGCTGCCCCTCGCCTGCTTTGGGTTTCTTCTTACGAGGTGGTTTCTTCTTTTTTGGTTTGACCTGGTTAACCCCAACCCCACCAGCTCCCTGTTTTCCACCCGGCCCAAACTGGCTGGCAGAAATGTCACTCTGAAGTAGGTTCACTAATAAGGGACTAGTCAGTGTCACATCCTTATTCACCGGAAATCCAGCTGTTTGTCCACCAATTGGCATCTGGCCAGCAAACTGAGGATTGAATGGCATGCCATGACCAGGAAAATGTCCATTGCCCACCTGCATGTGTTGAGGACCTCCCATCATACCCTGTTGCTGCTGCATTTGCATGTCAGGAAGCATCTGTTGTTGGCTCATATCGCCAGTGCTTCCAGTGCCATCTCCGAGCTGATGTGGGTGTTGTTGGCCAGCCTGCTGCTGCTGAAGCTGTTGCTGCTGTAGCTGCTGCTGTTGAAGTTGTTGCTGCTGAAGCTGCTGCTGTTGTTGAAGCTGTTGAATCATGTGTTGCTGTTTTTGTTGAAGCTGCTGCTGTTGGAGCTGTTGCTGCTGTTGCTGGACCAAATGTCCTGGAAGTCGCATCTGAGGGCCATGCATCCCTAATGGTTGGTTGGAGTTACCATTTAATGGGATCTGCTGGGACTGTTGTGCCATTTGCTGCTGAAGCTGTTGCTGCTGAAGCTGTTGCTGCTGTTGTGGCTGTTGATGTTGCAGTTGAAGCTGTTGCTGCTGCAACTGCTGTTGCTGTAATTGCTGCTGCTGTTGTTGCAACTGAGCCATTTGCTGCTGTTGCTGTGGAGTCATTTGTTGCTGTGACTGAAACTGCACTATGTTGCCCTGCAAATTAGGTGATGGGCCTCGCATCATCTGACCTGGCATAACAGCTGGCTGACCTTTGGGCCCAAAAGCCTGCTTGTTACCTTGCATTTGGTTGGCTACCATCTGTTCCATCATAGCATTTTGCTGTTGTGATGCTTGTTGCTGATGTTGGTGCTGTTGCTGTGGCTGCTGCTGTTGTTGTTGTTGTTGTTGCTGCTGCTGCTGCTGTTGTTGTTGCTGTTGTTGTTGTTGCTGCTGCTGCTGCATCAATAATGCTTGGTGCCCCTGTCCACCACCAAGCTGGGCCTGGTTCTGCATCATCCCTTGTCCCTGTGGAGGCAATAATTGTTTAGGAGGAGTCATCCCTCGCTGTCCTTGATTCATGGGCCGAGATAAGACAGTCTGACTTCCGGCCTGGCCTTGCACCATTTGACCTTGCGAGGAAGCAACGGGCTGATTTTGAAGCTGGGACTGCATGCCCATCATCTGGGTCTGTAGACCTGACTGAGGTTGTCCCATACCACCACTGGAGGTGGATGGAGGCTGAGGAGCCATTCCGCCATGATGGCCAATTCCACCAGGTTGTAGTGAATTGGGTTGCATGTGGTTTGGTGTTGAGACTGAAGGTTGCAAACCTACAAAAATTTTTTATTTAAAACATTTTAAAACAATTAAACAATCAATTTGATCTACAAAATAAACAGTTCTCACAAAGATGGTACCTGCATGAGCCATGTTTTGGCCAGTTTGAAGCTGAAGGGTACCGCCTGTGGGGGTTCCTGCCCCACTTGCGGTAACTTGACCTTGCACAAAGTTCTGACTTACATTCGAGAAACCCATTGGCATTCGTTTTGGCATACCTGCGATCAAGATACATCATTGATTTTAGTGTGTACTACAGATCTATAAGCACAAACTGAATAAGCTATGGTATACATGTTCACATACAACAACAGAAAGCATACCTCCCATTCCTCCTTGGGGAACCTGGCCATGCTGAGGCATTCCCATAAAGCCTGGTTGAACATTACCCTGCTGCCCTAATACAGCCCTGCCTGGGGATCCAACTCCCTGCGGGAACCCCTGGGGAGTTGTCGGACGTGGACCTAGCGGACCTTGACCTTGTCCAATCATAGGTGGGGTTCCAGGTGAACCCTGTTGAAATGGTGAAGATGAGGATCCAGGGGACTTGGCAGCAAGACTGCTCTGTGAAGCAGACACAGGAGGCAAAGGAGGAGGCGCCCTTGGGCCAACCACACCCACAACTCCTTGGGGACCTTTGGGCTGAGGGGCTGCAAACTGGTTTGCCCCAGCTGTTTGCTGCTGTGCCATGGCATTAAAAACCTGCCCAGCCTGCTGGCTGCCGAAGGGATATGGTGGTGGAGGATGGTTTGGTGTTTGCACAGATGCCAAAGAAGGAGGACGCTGGCCGATTTGACCTTGTGGATTAGGTTTTCTCCAATTTGGAGGCATAGACCCCTGAGCAGGAGGTGGCTGGAGAACACCAGACGGTAACTGGTTCCAACCAGGAGGGACCGGCATCTGGTTTGAAGGGTTGAATGGGCCGCGAGCACCAACTAACTGAGCCTGCTGTTGTTGATGTTGCTGCTGCTGTTGTAGTTGCTGCTGCTGTTGTAGTTGCTGTAGGGCTGCCGGATTGAGCTGCCGGTTTGCTTGCATGCCCTGTACGTGATGTCCCTGTGGTCCCATAGGGGTAGGTTGACCATGTGGTGCCTGCGGGTGTTGGAGTTGTTGCTGCTGCTGCAAAGCAAGTCCAGACATCATGGGATCCATTGAATCTGAAGGAGAACACACAGCAATGAAGATATCCTCGAGACATATTTGCCGCCAGGTGGAAAAATTCCTTTTGTTAAACCTCTCACCTGACTGTGTTGCTGGCCTTGGTACCCTCGGGTGCATCTGTCCACTACTGCCAGGAACCATAGCCTGTGGAGCCATGCCAGGACCAGAGGGCACCATTGAGGGATTGTTCAACCGCATTCCAGCTAAAAATTGTTTTTAAATATTATTACTGTTATTATTATTACAGTATCAGTCATTTTAATACTGACCTGTTAATTCAAACATAAAAAAACATAATGATTCAGCACATTTACAACAGTTAATACCTTATTAATACGCCAGGAGCATACATTTAACAACACATATTTAAGAAAAATAACAAAAATTACCTGCCACACTCAGTTAGCTGATTTTTTTTTTAGCTTCATTTCTTTATAAACTTTATAACTTTCCCCTTGACTGGCATTGCACATGAAAACTGTTCTTCATCATACAGGTGGTGAACACAGAAAATGGCTCCGTGTTGAGATTTTAGGAAAACCCAACCAGGTGATGTGGGTGGTCTGGTCACCAGACATCTGCACCCCCAGGCTCAATCAAGGCAGGATGCACATCTTTATATACACCACCAGTCAAAAGTTAAAAACTAAACACACATTTTTATCCCCCCCCCCCACATTTTAGAATAATAATAAAGTCATCAAAACTCTGCAGTAACACAAATAAAACTATGGGAACCATGTTGTGATGAAAAATCCTAAACAAATCAAAATAATTTCATATTTCAGCACCTTCGAAGTGCTAGGTGTGTGCTAGGTGCTAGGTGAGTGCTAGGCTCTTTTTGCCTAGAATTTCCAGAAATGTATTCTTGGCTTTTTCTCACCTGATTTCTGGAGGAATTTCCCTGAGATGCTTTTTAAACAGTATTAAAGGAGTTCCTACCAACTCTGGACACTTATCGGCTCCTTTTCGGAATATTTTCACAGAGTCGTCCGTTAAAAGAATATTTTTGTTTGTAAATAAAACGTTTTCTAATGAAAGAAATTAATATCGTCGGCACGATTATATTTTTTGTCTACGACACCAATTTCACACATTTAATCACACACCTTCAGATCAAAAGGTTTTTAAGATCATGAAAAGCGTTTCAGCCAGATATCCACAAACTTTTGACCCGTGGTGTGTTTATAACCGTTATAACGATCACTCTCTGTGAATTTGAAGAAGAGAAGATTAGATGTTGTATCAGCTGCACTGTGGATAGTATAAGCAAACTCACTAACTAAGCTTGCGTTCTAGATTAAACGTATTTTTATACGCTATGCAGATACAATGAAGATTGGTGTAACTCTGGTGATGAAGATGTTTGCATCTGTTGTTGGGAAATTTGGAGGCAGAAAATCAACAGAATTTGAACTGCTGGCGTTTTATGCAGCGACAGTTAAAGCGAGACATTGCATCGGGTAAAACAGACACCGAAATTGATTTTTTCTTTCGTTGCAATATCGACAAACAAACACTTTCAATTTGACGCGTCAAATCTCTTCTTATATCACTCCCGTACAAGACTCAATTATCACCTGCACTTTGTCCGATGTTCTTTTTCCCCCTCTGTTTGATTGGCGAGGAGGTAAAAACCGCTTATTGAGACTCAGAACTGATTAATAAGTTTAAGCATCCCATCTCGAGGCTGCTTTTTGTAAAATATACATCCGTGACATGAAAGCGCTGTAAGATGTGCACCCTTCAAATTGAATACTTTTTAATAACATATTCAAGACATTTCCAAATAACTTCAATCATGCTACAGGATACATCAGCTATAATGGATTGTATTCGTGCAGATACGTCCATTTATGCGTTTAAGTAAACTATAGCAGGGTAGACGTCTATAGAGGATATAGGAGACCGGAGCAAATATCCTTTTTGTATTACCATTTACTCCAACAGTGCAGGAAGAAAAAAAAAAATCCAGTATTTCCTTCCCATGACTTTCTAAGAGAGGGGTGGGGGGTGAAGAATATGTATTAGAACTGCAACAACTAATCGATAAAATTTGTCAACGAATCTCATCATGGATTAGTCTATCTGCGCGAGTCACGTGGGAGATTTATTCATTACGTTACTTCTCTTCCGAAATAAATACTAAAGTTGTGTCATAATTGAAGTACTGTACACTAACACTATGTACTATATACTCTACCGTCTAGTGTGTGGATTTTAGAAAGGTAATATCACCTCAAATATAATGTTATATATATATAGCGTTTTTTTTCTAACCGGAAGTATAAGCCGCTTCTAGGCAACGGCGCATGACGTCATACACACGCTAACATTAGCAGACACCCAGTCACCGAAAACGCCTTTCTTCAGTTAACTTTCTGTCAGCGTTACCCTTTATTCCCAACATGATCCCAAGCACCACCAGACAGAGGAGAAATCGTCACATGACCGAGGAAGAAAGTCCTTTAAGGCAGGAGAGCATTTTATTGAACACCGTGGAGATCAAACAGTGCTGCACGAGCACAAAGTTATGTTTATATCCAAAATGCTCCACTGCGTGTAAGCGGCAGGGGAAACTGGTGCAAGCTGCTCAAGAGGTTTACTTTAATTCAAGTTTATTGTCATCGATGTGTTCGTAACGAGGCCACGTTGCTGATCACGCGCGGTGTAGACGTGCCGATACACAGACGGAGCACGGGTAAGATCTGTAATGTCTAATTAAAACATCATGATCAAAAGTAAACAAGTTAAATAATATGTCTAAAGGTGCAGTGAAAGGGAGTTTTTATTATTCATTTAGGACTGCATTTTAATTCTGTGCTTTTTGTGCATCCATAAACATAATGCATGTCTGTGTCGGCTCAGTTGCATTTTTAAGACGATTGAAACATGAATTTAAGACGTTTTAATGCTAATTAAGACTTTTTAAGGACCGGCGGACACCCCTGTCAAATCGTTCATTTTAAAAAGCCAGAGCATACTTCAGACATTTTTTTACAGGCGAAACAATCCGAGCCACTTCAAAACACTCTGATAAAGGCATGCATTAGACGACAGTAATGGTAAACAGTACTGGAAAAAGACCTTTCTACTCGGAAGCTTTATGTAATTACCAGGGCCTTGTTGCATAGGAAACCCAACATCCATCCTCATCTGACCCGGTGCCCCGATAGGTCCATTCACTCGGACTTCCTGCCCTCGGTTTTGCGCACATGCAACATTGATGGGTCCTTCACCTGTAAACACACGTAACAATAAATAAATAAATTAATTAATCAATCAATCAGGCTAAGGAATAACTTACAAGTGTTTTTAGCATCAAAACACAGAACAGTCCGAAAAATATAAATCCAACCTTCTATTTGCACGGATAGGATCCCCAGGTCCCGGAGCTGCTGCTGGTTGTTTTGAGCGAGGAGGCGGAGCCGTTCGGCGGCCTCTCTGGGGATATTAAACGTGACTCGCACGCTGTTCCAGGGCTCCACTCGCTGGGGCGCCAGCCTCTCAGGACCTTCACCGAATATACAAAGCGGTATGAATGAAGCATGTAGTGTGAAACACAGGAAATACACATACGCATTTAACAAACATACAGTCTAAAACTCACGGATTATTACTCATACAGTGAGGGAAAAAAGTATGTGATCCCCTGCTGATTTTGTACGTTTGCCCACTGATAAAGAAATGATCAGTCTATAATTTTAATTGTAGATTTATTTGAACAGTGAGAGACAGAAGAACAACAAAAACATCCAGAAAAACACATATCAAAAATTTTATAAATTGATTTGCATTTTAATGAGGGGAAATAAGTATTTGACCCCCTCTCAATCAGAAAGATTTGTGGCTCCCAGGTGTCTTTTATACAGGTAACCAGCTGAGATTAGGAGCACAAGAGTGCTCCTAATCTCAGCTGGTTACCTGTATAAAAGACACCTGGGAGCCACAAATCTTTCTGATTGCGAGGGGGACAAATACGTACCTGTATTTACGCACCTGTCCACAGAAGCAATCAATCAATCAGATTCCAAACTCTCCACCATGGCCAAGACCAAAGAGCTCTCCAAGGATGTCAGGGACAAGATTGTAGACCTACACAAGTCTGGAATGGGCTACAAGACCATCGCCAAGCACCTTGTGAGAAGGTGACAACAGTTGGTGCGATTATTCGCAAATGGAAGAAACACAAAAGAACTGTCAATCTCCCTCGTCCTGGGGCTCCGTGCAAGATCTCACCTCGTGGAGCTGCAATGATCATGAGAACAGTGAGGAATCAGCCCAGAACTACACGGGAGGATCTTGAATGATCTCAAGGCAGGGACCATAGTCGGGACCAAAGCCGGGACCATAGTCACCAAGAAAACAACTGGTAACACTACGCCATGAAGGACTGAAATCCTGCAGCGCCTGCAAGGTCCCCCTGCTCAAGAAAGCACATATACATGACCGTCTGAAGCTTGCCAATGAACATCTGAATGATTCAGAGGACAACTGGGTGAAAGTGTTGTGGTCAGATGAGACCAAAATGGAGCTCTTTGGCATCAACTCAACTCGTCGTGTTTGGAGGAGGAGGAATGCCGCCTATGACCCCAAGAACACCATCCTCACACCCACCGTCAAACATGGAGGTGGAAACATTATGCTTTGGGGGTGTTTTTCTGCTCAGGGGACAGGACAACTTCACCGCATCAAAGGGACGATGGACGGGGCCATTTACCGTCAAATCTTGGGTGAGAACCTCCTTCCCTCAGCCAGGACATTGAAAATGGGTCGTGGATGGGTATTCCAGTATGACAATGACCCAAAACACATGGCCAAGGCAACAAAGGAGTGGCTCAAGAAGAAGCACATTAAAGTCCTGGAGTGGTCTAGCCAGTCTCCAGACCTTAATCCCATAGAAAATCTGTGCAGATCTTCTCCAAGTCATTAAGGTTTCGAGGCTGACGTTTGGCAACTCGAACCTTCAGCTCCCTGCAAAGAGGAGTGGGACAAAATCCCTCCTGAGACGTGTGCAAACCTGGTGGCCAACTTCAAGAAACGTCTGACCTCTGTGATTGCCAACAAGGGTTTTGCCACCAAGTACCAAGTCATGTTTTGCAGAGGGGTCAAATACTTATTTCCCTCATTAAAATGCAAATCAATTTATAACATTTTTGACATGCGTTTTTCTGGATTTTCTTGTTGTTATTCTGTCTCTCACTGTTCAAATAAACCTACCATTAAAATTATAGACTGATCATTTCTTTATCAGTGGGCAAACGTACAAAATCAGCAGGGGATCAAATACTTTTTTCCCTCGCTGTAAGTAAAAAAACGGCGGCATCGGTAAACGACGTGCACTCACCCAACGAGAGCACCCGGGGCATCCCATTCAAGACGGTGTCGAGCTTCCGCTGAAAGTCTTCGTCGTCGAGGTTTCCTTTGAAAGCGACGAAGATAGTGGTGCGATCCTCGAGGATGCCGCCGTTTCCATGATTACAGCACGCGTCATCTCCGTCCTCCAAACCGGAGTCGTCCTCTGTGCTCGGAGCGACCCCAGGAGATCCTCTACACCAGGTGATCTCAGGTGGGCTGGGAAGCTGCGCCATGGCCCCCTTTTTTTAATTAAAAAAAAAAAAAAAAAAAAAAGGAAGTCGGGAGGTCTCTCGGGTCTTCGCTGTGATCGGAATGAGGAAAAACAAGGCTATTTTTAATGATGTACAGGCTTTGTGTGTGTGTGTGTGTGTGTGAGAAGCAAGAAGACTTTCAGCAAAGAACCTCTGCACAAGAAACACGCCTCCATCGAGCCCGTCTTAATAAAAAAAAATGACTGTTAGCGCCCTGTAGGTGATTATTTTCCTCGAACAGCAGGCTCCAAAGTGTCCTACAGCACAGCGGTTTGTCAACGATGACGATTCATTCGTTAAGGAACGCATCATACTCTTTACGGTCACGGTGAACGTCGTATCCCCCCTATAAATACAACCAAAAAAATAAATAACGCAGCTCGTCCGTCACGCCAACAAGAAATCCCAAGGAACCGGACCTCATCTGTCTCGAAGACGTAGTTACGGCTTCACTTCTGACACTGGAGACTCCTTCCCTAAGTGTTAAACGGAAGTCCCGTCCCCCCCCAGTATCCAAGTTCGTCAATCACACGGGGTTACAGAAAACTAATCACCGCCTTCTGACCAATCCCATCCCCAAACACACTTCAATACGGCACGAGGGACTGGATCAGATCACACTATTAGTGTTTATTATAAGTGTGGTATCTCCAGGTGCATCCTGGAGATTTATAACAAACAGATAAAATGGCAGAAAAATACAAATGATATATATATATATATATATATATATATATATATATATATATATATATACACATACAGACACATTCCATATCCAATCTGTGCATGTAAGGATTTATTTCTTAAAAATGTAATGTATGTTTTAAATCGATACTTTAAAGGTATTGGTGGTAAATAAGTGAAATGATCTGCGCCTGTGTGTGTGTGTGTGAGAGAGTGTGTGTGTGTGTGTTTGTGTTGTGTGGTTGTTTGTTTGTTTGTTTGTTTGAGGCTCGTGCATGTTTAAATCGATTTAAATCCTGCTCGCGTTCAGATAAAACGATCCCGCTTTTCCACGGAGACTGGACATTAAAATAAAGAGACGGAAATCCTGAAAGTGGAATCATGCTAGCTCGCTATCTAAACAACAAGTAGCACCCACGGCGAGCTAACGAGGCTAAGCTTGTTTAAGCTAGCTAGCTAACCGGCTAAAATGTGTATCCCTTCTGGTCATTTCCTACAATCCTTAAAAGATATTGAAACAATATGATGATGATGATGATAACGCGTTTACCTTATCAGTCCATTTGGGTGGTGGTGTGTGGGGTAAAGAATCCTAAGAGGAATTTAGCTAGCTAGCTAACGTGTATGCTAACTAGCCGAACGCTAACAGCAGAGCCGCTCACACAGATCTCATAATCCCCAGCGAAGTGGGTTGTGTTTTTTTTTTTTTTTTTCACTTTGGCGTCTTCATCTAACAATATTCACAAACCGTATGTACGCCATCTTCGGAAGCGTTCGCCATTAAGCGTTAAAGGATGTTACGCTAGTGGCGTCGCGTTTTGCGTTGGCAACTCCTGGCGGAACTGACGTCATATCGGCGTCGGAAATGAGTTCTGTTCATTTCTGTCGTTGGCTTTTGCGTCCGTTCAGCTTGAACGGTTTAGGTTTTCCACGTATGAACTCGAGATGATGTAGATGATTTGCTACGGCCATTATTCGTGGTAGTCGGACATTTGCATACGATTCACACAAACAATTTCGACGGAGATTCTAGGGCAAATCGTGTGAAAACTACATATCCCAGAAACCACTGCGCGTCAGCTGCTTAGTGTTAGCGTTAGCGCTTTAGTGTCGTTGGAAAATACTTCGTCTGGGGTTTCTGGGTGTGTTTATCTTTTTGGGTTTATTTTTTTAGTTCTTTATTTAAAAAAATTCTTTTACGAGGAAGAAGTTAAATATTTGTTTAAAGTAAATAGATAGCAGTCGTTGTTTGGTAATGTAGGTTTCTGCAGGAAGTCGAATGCCCGGATGAGACGTCCGTACGTGATTGGTCCGACGACATTTGGCGAAAAAAAAAGATTAATAAATAAATAAAAATAGACAACACCAACAATAAGAAATATCACATTTGTATTACGAAATTAGTAGACCAGTAAATCGGATCTGCCACCGATCTTTGTATCTCTGGTATCATATATATGTATATATATATATATATATGTATGTGTGTGTGTGTGTATATATATATATATATATATATATATATATATATATATATATATATATATATATATATAAAATAATGTATTTTTTTCTAATTTACACACACACACACACACACACACACACAGTATCTCACAAAAGTGAGTACACCCCTCATATTAGTGGCCACCGTGCTGCAGCTCAGTGTCAGGGTCTTGGCAATCTTCTTATAGCCTAGGCCATCTTTATGTAGAGCAACAATTCTTTTTTTCAGATCCTCAGAGAGTTCTTTGCCATGAAGTGCCATGTTGAACTTCCAGTGACCAGTATGAGGGAGTGTGAGAGCGAGGACACCAAATTTAACACACCTGAGACCGTGTAACACTGACAAGTCACATGACACCGGGGAGCGAAAATGGCTAATTGATCCCAATTTGGACATTTTCACTCAGGGGTGTACTCACTTTAGTTACCAGCGGTTTAGACATTAATGTCTGTGTGTTGAGTTATTTTGAGGGACAGTAAATGTACACTGTTACACAAGCTGTACACTCACTACTTTACATTGTAGCACAGTGTCACTTCTTATAAAATAAATTGATACCTTCTATTCTGTTCCACTGAAAAGAAGTTACTTCAGTCTGTGTTTATTTGATTGCATCTTTGAAAAAAGAGCTTCACAAACATTAAACAACTGGAAAAAAAAAATACAGGCACTGAATAGCAGATAATGCCTTGTTGTACAGGTCAATATATTTATATTTAGCAGCCTCTAAAGCGGTCACTTAAACTTGAACGTACTGCAAGTGAACATTAATGTAGGGCTGATTAAATCTGAAAATGAAAACAAGCAGGAAATCTGAGTAAATTAGTATTCAACATATTTAAAAAATAACTAGAACCATTTTGTTCCATAAGTAAGGATTCAAGGCATTATGATCACATGACATTAGGAGTTAACCAACACATTAACGATGGAAAATCCTCCGTTTTCTCCTAAACACTACTTATTAATAAATCAGCATACAAAAATGTAACATGTCCTTCAAAGCAACACGATATTCCAAAATGAAAAAAGACAGTGCAAATATGTACAAAATCACAACATCGTGCTACACAGAATGAATAAATAAAACACTAATTCAATCAATGAAGGGAAAGAAAACAAAAACAAACCCAAAGCGAAACAGATCCTTCTTTACATACGGGACATTAAATGAAAACTTCCCTCATTACTGAAGATTCAACTTCAGACGACCACAAACACACACTGCCATCAAATAATACCAAAACAAAGCCACGGAAATGATCAATAAATAATATTCAGCAAAAGTAGTAGAAGAAAGCCAACATCCATAAACGTTTCAGCAAAAATTTACATCCACTTCTTTTATAATCGTATTAAAAGTCACAAAAAATAACCGCTCGGTTAAATAATTTCCGTTATATTATATTAAATAACCCGAAAAATCTGCTTTATTCGAAACATCGCACGCTCACTGACGAACAGAAGGCCGTTCGTTTGTCCTCGAATCATACACAAGAGAAATAAAACCCAAACAAACCAAACTAAGCTCAATAGTGTGTGTGATTGGTGGTGCTAGTCAAAAAGGGGTGGAGCTTAAGTTACGTTGTTCATGGATTTGCAGTTGTAATCGTGTGACATCACTAGCTTTTCTATTATTTTCCCGCATACTGTAACATTTAATGAGAATATGATGGTTTAGCAACATTAGCAAAGCTAGCCCGTATTGTCCTCATGTTAGCTAGAGCAACAGGTAGCTTAGCTTATGTTAACTCTGACGTAAGGTATCTAGCAAAAACTAGATTTATGTACGTATTTAAAATACGGCGTCAATTTAAAATCAAACAAATGACCCAAGAAGATAGCGAACATGAGAGGAAGAAAAAAATGTATTGTGTAATTAAAGACAACCGGGATTATGGATATTAAACAAACTTTAGTAACAAGAAGACAAAATTCTTGTTGTTCCCATAATCATCTATGGAAAGGAAAAGACACGTCATGTTATCACTAGCTGTTTCACTCATCATGTTAACGAAGAGAAACGCGTTAGAAGTGCAATTTCGCAAGTACTGACCTCACTTAAAGTCTGTGATTGGCTGATCATATTGAACTTAAGCTCCTCCCCCTATTTCCCTGACTGGGAAAATTAGGACGAGTGTGAAAAGATTGGAGAGACCGTTCAGACCTGGGATTAACCGTGATCTACGTTTATCGCATTTGATTAGAAGTGGAATAGGAATGTAAATCCTGGATTCTGATTGGTCAGAAGGTGTTTAATTCATTTCCCAACACAGCACCTCTGATAGTAGTGCAGGTTTCTATTAAATATTAATGCGCTCCTTCCCATACGTCATCGTTTCTATAGTAATGGTGCGTCCGCCGTACTAAACCGTGTAAAAACACGTGTAATTAGATCACGTCTCCATGACGACCTGTACCTAACCGCTTGTGATCAGATCACCTGAGATGAAAGTTAACACCGGGTCTGAACTGAACCTTAGGCAGCCTGGATGATGTGTGGTTTAGTGACGTCTAGGTGTGAGCATGCTGTGTTGTGTGTGTGTGTGTGTGCGAGATGCGGCTTAGAGACATTTTTCCAAGTGTTAGCAGTGTACATTCAGTCTACATTTGCGTTATTGCACACACGGCAGAGTAGAGCGCTGGGGGCGGGGTTATTACGGCATGGACGTGAACATGGTGAGCGCGGAGGCGTCGACACTGCGGGGGTCCTTCACGCCGATGATGACGTCGTTGGTTCTCCTGGTTCCTTCCACCAGCGATATGACCTCCACCCTCTGAACATCGTGGCCTTTCTGCTCCAGCATCTCCACGTCCGCATTCTGGAACTCCGCTATTGGTGGGGTCGGGATGGGGAGGGTGGGGGGGATTTGACAGAATTGATCTGACCGTGAAGTACAGAATATAGATACATCTCAAATCAAAGACCTCTCCCGCTAGACACGCCCGTACTGCTCAAAAAAAGAAAAAGGGTCTTGAAAGACGGATCTCACCGTCCACCAGGAGTGTGTTGGGCTGGAGCTCAGGGTGAAGCCTGCCAATGGTCAGACTGTCGCTCAGATTCTTATGCAGTGACAAGACGTTCATCAAAACCTGCAGGAACGACCAAGAAATATCAAGACAACGCAGCCGTTATTTGTTCGTGCACGGTGAATTCGGCTCTCGTAACAGTTAGCAATTTACTTACAGTATTAATAAGACAATAATAATAATAATAATAATAAGGTGACGACCCACGCACAAAATTTAGCATCACCAATTTTTTTTAGGGGGTTAAAATAAAACAGCTTTGTTAGGCGGCAGTTATTATCTTCGTTATTTATTAACTTAATTGATATTAAATATATATTCATTTAAACTAACGACTGGAAACTGGATGATAACAACAACAACAACAACAATAATAGCAACAATAATAATAGTAATAGATTTGAATCAGGCATTATCTCTTTTTCTTTTTTCTTTTTTTAACTTAAAATATTTTTTTTAATGAAGTAAATGATTATGTTCCTGAGCCAAAAAGTTATGAGAGATGCTAAGTAAGTAGAAATAATATATCGGTATCGATCAATCCATTGCTCTCTCATTTATTATATTATAGATGAATCAATCACAGTCTTTCACAGGCTGCTTTTCAGAAGCTGCGTGTTCCAACAGTGAAATAAAGTGTGTAGCGTAGTGAAGCTGCCGAACCTGTGTGATGCCGCTGACCGCGCGGTCGCCGTTGGAGGATCCGAGCGCCACGTAAGTACCACAGACGCCCAGTGAGGGTCTGACGACGGTGGGCATGAGGAACGAGAGCGGCCTCTTCCCGGGCTGAACACTGTTGTGCTGGAGACGAGTGTAAACACAGCACACAACCATGTTAATGAACATACATACAACAGGTAGCTAATAATAATAATAATAATAATAATAATAATAATGAATCTAAAGTGTGGAATACTGAAGAGAAAAAAAAAAGAGCTCACAGTTATTGATCAAAGTCCAAACAAAATCATAAATGCACTTTATTAGGATCACTACGCTAATACTGCGGTAGGGCCTTCCTTTGCTATCAAAACCAACCTCAATTCTATGTGGCGTGGATTCTACGAGATGTTGGAAATGTTCCACTGAGATTCTGGTCTGCGATTCCTGCAGATTTTTCAGCCGCGCTTTCATGCTGCGATTCTCCCGCTCTGCTACATCCCAAAGGTGATCTACTGGATTCAGACCCGTGACTGGGAAGGCCTCTGAAGAACACTGAACTCACCGTCGCGTTCATGAAACCGGTCTGAGACGACTTTTGGGCCCAAAGCGTACAGAGAAAGCATTTCCCATACCATTACACTACCTCCACCAGCCTGGACTGTTGACAAAAGGGTGAACATGGATTGGGTCCATGCTGCTGGTGCCAAATTCTGACCCTACCATCTGTGTGCCTCAGCGGAAATCCAGTTTCATCAGACCAGGCTATGTTTTTCCAGTCCGGTTTTGGTGAACCTGTGCCCAAAGCAGGCTCAGCGTTCTGTTCTTCACTGACAGCAGAGGAACCCGACGTGGTCTTCTGCTGTTGTACCTCATCCGCCTCAATATCTGACGAGTTGTGCATTCAGAGACGCTTTTCTGCTCATCACAACTGTACACAGTGCTTATCCGAGTGACTGAACTGAACCGCTTGAACCGTCAGCACAACTGCCCCTTTCGCTGGATGTTTTTTCTTTATCGCACCATGCTGAGTAAACGCTACAGACTGTTGCGTGGGAAATTCCCAGAAGATCAGCAGCTATAGAAATACTCAAACCAGCCCCTCTAGCACCAACAATCAAGCTGCTGGCTCGTATCAGCGTGATTTTAAGCTGCCACGCGATTGGCTGATCGGATAAGTGCACGAACGAGTAGGTGTACGGGTGTTCCTAATAAAGTGCTCCATGAGTGTACACATTAAATCGCTATTTGTGTAGATTAAAAACGCCAAAACCAAAGCCATTCTGTAGATTCCACGGATGAACCTTAGCTTCAAAAGGACTCACCTGGGTAAATCATTGAACGCATGTACAAGTGTAAATAAATAAACAACCGACCCGACAGGAAGTGAATTCTGAGTACCGGATTGGGCGGGGCGGAGCTCTGGCTCTTGTTGGGCCAGGAAAAGTCCAGAATTTGGCTGTTCAGGAGGATTCCAGATGGCGTCACGATGCGGCTGCCAAAAGGCTGATTCATCGAGCTGAGACAAACAAACAAAACTAGATCACTCTAACTTTCTCAAGAATAGCAATGTGAACATCAGAACACAATCCTCGATGGGATGATGCGAAACTCCTTGTTTTAATACAAAAGCACGTTTTTACTATTATAGCAATGTTTTATTTATGAATTAAAGGTGAAAAGCGTCACGCTTTTTATCCACTTGTTGTTACGTTTTAACTTTGCGGAAGGCTCACGGAACAAGTCTTACGTTGTAGCAGCTACAAACAACTAAATGCTGAATCCTGAAGATGTCGGAAAGTCGCTGCTTCACGCTGACGCTTCAGACTCCTTCCGTACGTGTTAAATAATCTCCTCAGAGAAAACTCTTTACGATTCTCACTTCTTAATCCGTTTATTATCGCCGTTCGAATCACGCAAGGTGCGCGTCACGTGCACTTTTCATCATTACCTCATCACGGAGACGATAAAGTCATCAGGCCCCATGACCATGACCTGGCTGACCCCTGTGCCCTCCTCCAGAGCGTAACTGGGCGAGTAATGGTCCGGAGGAGAGGAGTGCGTGTCGTTGATCATGTGCTGGAACTGAGCAGCCTGACTTTTACTGGAACACACAAACACAAATGTTTAATACACACTCACTGCTATGGAGAACGGTTTATTCGCACGTCTCACCCGGGTTCTATAGCTTTCTACCCGAGAACTGCTGCTGTAATCATCAACACTGCCTTGTACTCGTCCCAGGACTCACTACATATATACATATCAATTTAAGTGAAACCTTGCGAGTATAAAGTGACAGGATTTAAGACCTGGATGAGCAAATCTCCTCATCCACATGCGCTCATCGAGCGCTAACGTTTTACCTTAACATTCGAGCCAGGACTTCGGAGACAGATGAGTCAAACACAGGGTCTCCGAGAGCGCTGGCCAGAGACAAGGCGATTTTCAGGGTCTAAAACGACAAGAAGAAAAAAACAATAAACAAAAACAACGCAATCATGTGACAAAACAACGTCCGTAGTTTTATCAAGCTGGATACAAAGATAAGCATTTATTCGTACATCGTTCACAGTCTGTATCGCACTGGAGTCGGCTTCGAATCGTACACACCGATCGGCCAGAACATTAAAACCACCAGCGACAGGTCAAGTGAGTACACGTTGATGATCCCGCTATAGTGGCACCGGTCAGGCGGTGTGATCTGTTAGGCAGCGAAGGAACGGTCAGCTCTCAAAGTTGATGTGTTGGAAGCAGGAAAAATAGGCACCGATGAAGGTTACTATGGCAACCAGTAGTGGGAACGTCTACTGGCAACTTCGTATTACAGCGATTGGTGACTTGAACGGACCTTTGTTGTGATTTTATATACGGATTTCGCCATCTAGTCGTTTCAGAGTAACGGCTTGAAAGAAAGGGATGCTGGACAAATCCGTAAATTAAAACACAAGACTTAAGTATCGGCACCCTACAAAAAGAGAACGCGTCAGTGCATCTGTGATAGCCGACGCTCTGAACTGGTCGATTCGCGTTACTGGGAGGTTTAGCGCATGCCGCATGTCTTTCACCATTTACTCGTCATTTTTGTGCGTGTCGGGTGAAATCTAAAATCAGCTGTACCGTGAACGTGCTCAGTTACGGCCCGTTGGTGTTTATTAACCTACCCGCGTAAGTACGAAGAAAATCAGCGTGGCAGAAACCTTTTGTAAATCTGATGAAGAATGTTTCGTTCAGTTTGTGCTAAGAATACCTCAACACACAACTTCACTAAATGAGAAACGAAGACCAACGTTACTTCAATCTATAACGAGAAGAAAACTGCCAGTACAGCGATTACTGTACACCACCAAGAAGAGACAACATGCCACTATCTTCATTTTATATCGCATGGTGAAATGAAAAGACATAGCTATAGAAGACATATGATAAATATAGCTATACTTCCTTAGTTTCATTTTATATTTACACACCATTTATAAATACATCAGTCCATCCATTTTCTATAGCGCTTATCCTACTGGGTCACGGGGAACCTGGAGCCGGGGTACACCCTGGACAGGGTGCCAGTCCGTCGCAGGGCACAATCACACACACACTCACACACCCATTCATACACTACGGACACTTTAGACACGCCAATCAGCCTACCGTGCATGTGTTTGGACTGGGGGAGGAAACCGGAGGACCCGGAGGAAACCCCCGCAGCACGGGGAGAACATGCAAACTCCACACACACAGGGCAGCAGTGGGAATCAAACCCCGAACACCTTGGAGGTGTGAGACGCCCGTACTAACCACTAAATGTATAAAAAGGTGCTGAATAAATACATTTACTATATTTATGTATTTATCCATCTATTTATTTGTTTGTTTATTTGATTTTTTTCCTTGCAGTACCTCGGTGATCCAGTGGAGGGTGCTGCTCCTCTGAGTCTGACTGGTGATGTTGTAACATTCCAAGATGTTGAGGGCTGTAATGAGGGCGGCTCCAGCGTGAGGAGGCGGTGCGGCCATTATTTGATAACCTAGTCTCTCTCTCTCA
The DNA here is from genome assembly GCA_012411365.1 of Ameiurus melas. NCBI lineage: Eukaryota > Metazoa > Chordata > Actinopteri > Siluriformes > Ictaluridae > Ameiurus > Ameiurus melas. The sequence goes on from CM022768.1 coordinate 2,034,841, forward strand.
CACACACACACACACACACAGAAAGAGAGAAGAGAGAGAGAGAGAGAGAGAGACAGAGACAGAGACAGATGAACAGAGAGAGAGACAGACAGACGGACAGATAGAGGCATAGAGAGAGATACACAGGGAGAGACAGACAGATAGAGGCATAGAGAGAGAGAGATACAGAGACACACACACACACACACAGAGACAGAGACAGAAACAGAGAGATACATACAGACAGAGAGAGAGAAACATCAAGAGGGACAGACAGAGAGGGACACAAACAGAGAGAGAGACAGAAACAGATAGAGAGAGAGACAGTGAGAGAGACAGAAACAGATAGAGAGAGAGACAGTGAGAGAGACAGAAACAGATAGAGAGAGAGACAGTGAGAGAGACAGAAACAGATAGAGAGAGAGACAGTGAGAGAGACAGAAACAGATAGAGAGAGAGACAGTGAGAGAGACAGAAACAGATAGAGAGAGAGATCAGTTCTGTGTTCTTGACTAGGAGGTTGTGTTTGAATCCCAAGGCAGTTCAAGAAAAGTTGATTTATTTATTTAATACCTTTCTTAGCAGTCATGGAACACTTAACGAAGGTTAAAATGAATGTAGAAGTTTAGTAATCAGATGTAGACCTCGATGAAATGATCAGAATACGACGTCTTGTACGGTGGACGCTCGTACAGATTAATAAACGACCTTGACATGCTGAGGTTTTCTGTAAGGAGGCGTTTATTTACCATTCTCTAGTGTCAGTATTGCGAAACAGGTCTTGCAAGCCATCATGTGTTTCTTGTTTTTGTTTCTCTTCCTCGTGTTACTGTGTTACAGTTCTGAACTCACAACCTTACAACCACTATTAGACTCCCACCCAAAAGCACCATATAAACAGAAGCAGATTATTACGATCAATCAATATATATATATATATATAAGATACAATTTAGCATTCAGTATGTAAAGAGAGAGATGATTACCTTGGTAACGGCTCTGTACTGGCTGCTGGAGGACCGTAGTGTAGTTACTGAAATCCACCTCCATCAGAACACCTCCACTGGCCTGAACCTGAGCAACAAAACACATCAAACGTCAACACAACACATTTTCCCTAAACACACCAGAAATCCCACATCGTATCACGTCGCATGCCAGAGGAAATGTTACAGAACTGCGGGGAAATCTGGGTGAAATTTGGTGATGGAATGGATTTCAGTAAAATCTGTTTACACTCACCCTGATTTATTATTATTATTATTATTATTATTGTTATATACAGTAGAAACATTATTAAATGAATTTCTTGTCAGCACAGTGTTTTCTCTCATGCTCTCGGTGTCACAGGCGTGGCCTGTGTGCTTGTCAATCACAGTAAGGGAGGCCTGATCTGTGTGCCTGTCGAACCCATAGAGAGAGGTGTGGCCACTTTACCTTTCAGACCCACTGGAAGAGGCGTGGCCCCTGTGCTTTGTCAGTGTAAGAGGTGTGGCCTGTGTGGTTGTCAATCACAATAACGGAGGCGTGGGCTTTGTGCTTCTCAGTTGCACTGAAAAAAGAAGTGGCCTCTTTACCTAGAAGTCCTAATGAGAGAGGTGTAGTCTTTATGCCTGTCAATCACAGCAAAGAAGGTGTGGCCTCTTTACCTGCCAGTTTGAGTCAAACTAGAGGCATGGCCTTTGTACCTGCTAGTCTTGGTAAAGGAGGTGTGGCCTCTGTGCCTGCCAGTCTTGGTAAAGGAGGTGTGGCCTCTGTGCCTGCCAGTCTTGGTAAAGGAGGTGTGGCCTCTGTGCCTGCCAGTCTTGGTAAAGGAGGTGTGGTCTCTGTGCCTGCCAGTCTTGGTAAAGGAGGTGTGGCCTCTGGGCCTGCTAGTCTTATTAAAGGAGGCGTGGCCTCTGGGTCTGCTAGTCTTAGTAAAGGAGGCGTGGCCTCTGGGCCTGTTAGTCTCAGAAAAGGAGGTGCGGCCTCTGGATCTGTTAATCTTGGTAAAGGAGGTGTGGCCTCTCAGTTTCTTATTCTCAGTTTCAGAGAGAGGCGTGGCCTTCACGCCTCGTAGTTGCACTTTACCTGTACAGTAAGTCTTTATGAAAGAGGTGTGGTCTGTATACATGTCAACCACAGCAAAGAAGGTGTGGCCACTGTACCCATCAGTCTCAGTGAAGGAGGCCTGACATCTGTGCTTGTGAGCACCAGTGAGAGAGGCATAGCTTCTGTGGCTGTCAATTACAGTAAAGGTGTGGCTTCTGTGTCTGTCAGTCCCACTGAAGGAGGTGTGGCCTCCGGGATTGTCACAGCAAGTAAGGGAGGCGTGTCTAAACTATGTTACATATTTCCAATGACAACACAACATATTGTACATGTGTAACTTTCATTATTTAAATTTTTTCTGCCATCGATGGTGTGCACATCATCTCAACACATCTCCGCTGATAAATTCGATCTCTAGCTGAATTTCTGTCCATAATCTACACTTCCTCCTCTTTAGGACATTCTCAACAACGACGAAATACACGCTACAAACACTTTCACACAGTGCCACAAGATTACTGTAATGTTTTAAAGATTCGTTACCGTAGACGCCATTTCCTGGGTCAGATTTCCATCGTAGAACTCCGAGATCCCATTGGCTGCCACTCTGTCCAAAACGGCCGCCAAATCCTGCCGTGTCACGAAGAGGCCAGAGAGAGGAGGACGGCCGTCGGGAAGGAAGAGCTCCCGGAAAGCCTCCGAGACGTTCTCTACCTTTATTTGGGACAGAGCGTCCGCTAGAGGGGATAAAACAGATTATGGCAACACGTTTCTAATCAGATCTATTATAATCGGTGTTGAACTGCAGGCTGCTCACCCAGGTCATGGGTTACGTTGAAGCCTTTCCTGGCGACGTCTGCGGCCATCGTGATCACCTCCTTCCAGGACTTTCTGCAGAATGATCAAACTTGTAAACACGCCGCAAATTTCTGAATAAGAGCTACTGCAGTAAAGCTAGTTTTTGTAGGAAGCGTTCGCTACACATTCGAGTTGGTCTCTTCCGTTACTCCGACGTCACACCTTAAAAAGGTGTAAATCAGGGGTGAGAACCTCTATGGACATGTAGTGAACATAAAGCCATTTGGGATTCAGCCAAAGATCCCCGGCTGGTGAATTGCAGCTTACTTTCCGTAGAGCTGGTGAGCTTGATGCAGTCCACTGAGCATGCCTGGTACGGCCACCATGAGACCTGGCTGGAAGAGAGAACAAAGGAAAACCAAAGACGTTCGACAAACACGACCTACGGCGCAAACACGCTTATCTGAGATTACAGTTGGGTCGAGAGTCGGTATATTCCTGAGCAAGTAATAATTCTAATGTGTTCTCGTATCGAATTTCGCTCGGGAAAAGCAACGTTCCTCAGTCACAGGCAACTTCAAAATAAACGTTTGGTATAGATGAATTCAACAGCTCAGAGGTTGACCGTTTCTTAAGATTCTTGCTCAAGGGCCAGTTGTACTGTAGTACTCTAAATCGGCGGTCATGTGGTTTGAACTCACAACCTTGAACCATTATCATGAACTTTTCCGTTTAGTTTCCAGGTCTGACAGCAAGCTGGTCTCGTTCCACCCTAGTGAGAAAGCCGAATCGACTCCGAATCAACTCTCCTACAGGAACTGAATCGATCATGCCATTTGTTTTGGTAAACTGAGCCAAAGGGCACAAACTGAACCAACGGTTCTGTTGTGGACAGTTGAAAAGAATCGAACTTAACCTGGCTTTTTATATAAATATCTCATTCTTTATTTCACGAACGAACCAAAAGTATCAACTGCACTTTGACGTCGACGCTGTGAAAGGAATAACAGGAGCGACAACGCCCATAGATCCAGGCAATTTGTTTACCTTCTGCTGTACGTCCTGCAGCATCTCCGCCCGCAGGCCGGAGGGCGCCGTTTCGCGGAAGTCAATGATGCGGCTTTCGTTTTTCCGGATGTCGTGGACCAGCATCACTCCTCCACTGTACAGGCAGAAACGGGACCGCTCGTAACTCTGAACCAAAAGACACTCTGCAGTTCTGTACTTAAGATCTAACATTCGTTATTGCGCTGATTAAAGGAGTACTGTTCGAGAGTCGGTGCTGCGAGATCGCGTCCCGTACCCGCCGAGGCCCGAGGCGTGGGGGTGGATGATACCCAAGCAGAGCGCGGCGGTGATGGCAGCGTCCACGCTGGAACCCTGCTGACCGAGAACGTCGAAACCCAGAGAGGTGCAGCGGGCCACATCCGTCACCACGGCACCCTGGTTAAAGATCTGACACAACACCAGGGGCTGTTTTTTTTAGTAAGGTGATATGTAATATTATCTTACTCAAACAAGACTGCATCATCCATGAATATAGGGTATATATATCTATACTCAGGCTCCAAGGAGGTTTTTTTTTTGTTTGTTTTTTTAAGTACCTGAGGTTCTCCTAAATAGATCTGCACGATGAGGGCGATGGTGACCCCGGTGGCGAAGGTCAGGCAGGCTGTGATGAGGACGGTGAGGCCGTCTCGTGTACACGCGCAGTCCTGAGCCAGCGGGTCTTGCCTCGTCTCTCTCAGAGGAGACGAATCGTGGCTGGCCAGGTCCGACGCTGACGAGGCCACGCGCTGCAGACGCGCCGACTTCAGGAACAGGTCCGGGTCTGAGGACGCATCACAGACTTTGTTCAAATCTGCGTACCCTAACTTCAGGCTTATCTATCCACGTTGAACTCAGTCCTGGCTCGGCCCGATATAAAAAAATTTTTTTACGCCCGATCATGTAAATAAATCAATCATGACTCAAGCGATAATTTGAATATATAAAGCAAGAAATAAACCACTCCATGTCACGCTGTTATGGGAAAACAATCAACCGCGGGTTGGTGTTGATGAAACGGAGTTAAGTTGATCGTTATCCTCGAACGGCACGACGCGTACTGGTTTATTCCGCTTGAACCACAGCAATTTTCCAACATGGGTGTCTCGGCCCAAGCATGCGGTAACTCTGCAGCCATTTTGAAATACTGCACGCTCCTCCGAATAGTGTTATATGTTTCTCCGAAAAGGTTTCCTTGATTTCGTGTTCAATTTCTGTGATCGCAAAATCATGGAGCGACCGAACGACTTCGACAATAACGATAAGGAGTCTTTATTAAATCACACATACGTTACAGCGCAGTGAAACACTTGTTTTCCCCCCCGCATATCTCAGCATGTCAGTCAGTTGTGGTCAGCCATGATACAGTGCCCCCTTAAGCAGAGAGGCAGTACTGGAGCTTGAACCCAGACCTTCCGATCAGTAACCCAGAGACTTAACCATCAAGCCAGCACTGCCCCGACAAGAACTTTTGACACGATCATAATAATCTTATTAATCATATAATAATAATAATAATAATAATAATAATAGATTAGTAACAATAATAATCTTATGTGATGCAAACACACGCTGGTTAATAGTGCAACACTTCGGAGCTGCTACAAAAGCAGTTTTTATTCATAAACAGTGTTAATTATATTATACATCATTTCCGACACTATTTAGTTGTGCGATGGCAGTGCGCTCCCATCCCGATAATCGCACTTCCTCCTTTTTGTTCGCTCATCAATCATACGCAGATCTCATGACGGTGCATTCGTGATGTTTACACAGTAAGAGAAGAGGCTGCATTTAGGGTAGCACGCACTTACGCATCAGTATAAGTGCTTAAAGATTAGTCACCCCACCAAATGCAAATACCGCTATAGGATTAGGGTTAAAGCGGACACACTTTAACGTCAAGCACTCGTTTAAGCGAACCGGTTTGCATCCTGTTTCTGCGCAGCTGGTTTTCTATATGTAACGTCGATATGTTCAGAGGAGTACGATGAGGCATGTTCTCCCCGTGCTGCGGGGGTTTTCTCCGGGTACTCCGGTTTCCTCCCCCAGTCCAGAGACATGCGTGATAGGCTGATCGGCGTGTCTAAAGTGTCCGTAGTGTATGAATGGGTGTGCGAGTGTGTGTGTGATTGTTCCCTGCGATGGACTGGTACCCTGTCCAGGGTGTACCCTGCCTTGTACCCTGGGATAGGCTCCAGGATCCTTGTAACCCTGAAGAGGAGTAAGCGGTATAGAAGATGGATGGATGGATGGAACTTCAATATGTTCAGAGGAGTATGACGAGACTGTGTCTCAGCTGCCGTTCTTACTAAAATCAGGAATTCAGCAGGTATAAATATATACACATATGAACAATATTTAAAAATCATGTACAAATCAGGTTTCAGGGTTTTTAGAATTTCACGCATGAATGTTAACGCCCATGTTTAAATACATTTCACTTCTGCATTTATTTTAAAATGCTGAGGGGGGTTTGCAGAAAATATAATCGCCCAAAATTTCCAGTCTAGCATGGGCTCAGTGATGTGGAAAGGCACACTTCCAAAATGGGGGATTGTCGTAACAAAGTAAGGTGGAGCAATATTTTAACAACCAACGATTCGAAAAAAAAAAAAAAAAAAGGACTTCCTGTCATGTACTGTAAAGGACACCTAATCCTTGATAGTTACATAAACAGATGAAGAACCTCCAAGAGTTATGTGTCAGGGTCATGGATCAACATTTACACTAACTGATCTCCTGTTCTAGTGAATCCAGAGACAGTTTAACTTCGCAGCATTTAGTTTCTGGCCTAATAAGATAGAAAACACGACTTAATTCATGTGAGAGGATGTGGTCAGCAGCAAACAGGAAGCTGACCTCAAAATGCCTGAGGTAGGAAAAAAGGTTATAAACTAATATATTACACATAATTTATGGTGTGTGTGTGTAGTGTAAATGCAGTGTTCTATTAATGACATCAAATCAGATACGCATGTTTATAACTGAAGAATTTTCATGATGTCTAAAATGATTAAATACTGTTTTTCAGCACGGTTCAGGTAAATAGAAGCGGAATGGGAACAGTTTTCTAATGATGTAAAACACACAAACTTTAATCTAAGCTACCCTTGCTATCTTATAACCCAACCCATTTGGAAAATGTTAATGTTGTTATAATGAGCGAAACAGAAAGTGTTACGAAGGCCAGCATCTTAATATGCAGTCCATTTTACTCAGTCTACGGTGCTGTTGGTCTAAGAGCTAATGATGAATTTGGAAAACTTTTCAAGTCCTGTTATTGAAATTTGATCTGTTGATTGATTAAATAAATAAATAACCAAAGATACTTTCCCAAAAGTTCTTACCATTCTGTCCTAAATACTCTGTCACCAATTTTCCTAAATGTGCTACTGAAATTCCCAAATTTGCCGTCCCAATTTCCCAAAATTCCCCAAAGATGGTGTCCAAAATTTCCCAAACATTTCCCCCAAAATTCCATAACACAATGTCCCCAAATTTCCTACCATTCTGTGCCAAATTCCTGAATGTATCCCAATTTCCCTACCATTCTGTCCCAAATTCCCAAACATCCATCCATCTCCAACCGCCTATTCCTTCTTCAGGGTCGCGGGGAACCTGGAGCCTATCCCAGGAAGCATTCGGGCACAAGGCGGGGTACACCCTGGACAGGGTGCCAGTCCATCGCAGGGCACAATCACGTACACACTCACACACCCATATTGTTCCAAAATCAGCTGTCCCACTTTCCTAAAATGCTGTTCCAATTTCCCAAATGTGCTGTGCCAAATCCCCAAACGATACCGTCCCAAATACGCTGTCACCAATTTTCCTAAATGTGCTACTGAAATTCCCAAATTTGCTGTCCCAATTTCCCCAAAATGCACTCGCCAAATTCCCCGAAAACATTGTCCAAAAATTCCCAAACATATCGTACCCCATTCTCCCCGAATGCACAGTCGCAAATTTCCAAACACGCATCTAAAACTCCATAACACAATGTCCCCAATTTCCCTACCATTCTGTCCCAAATTCCCTCTCAATTTTCTCCAAACATGCCGTCCCAAAATCCCCAAAACATACCATTCCAAAACCATCTGTTCCATAATCCCCTAAAATGCTGTTCCACGTTCCCCAACAATGCACTTGTGTCCCAAACACATTCCCAAAATTCCCAAGCATTATCCCCAAATCCCCTACCATGTCATTAAAGCGCCTTTCAGGCAGTGTTCGCAATAAGCAGTGCGCCAGCTTTCCTTACAGCCGGATCAAACTTTTCTCCCTTCACAGGTGAAGAACCCAGGCTTGAGGACCTCAGAAATGCGTCACGTGCTGCGAATTTGGTCTCATGAATGGAAATAAATCTGAGTCGAGGCGGAATTGAACCTGATTAAAGACAGCGTTCGATCTCCGACTTGGTCTCATGACTAAGTGTTATTAAACCAAGCCTAGAGATGAAAGGGTTTGTCTCCTGAAGCCTGGTCCGGTTTAACAAGTCTTCTGTGTGATGTCGAGACGGTTTATCCTCAGGTTGGGTAGGGAAATGAAAATAGGACAAGGGTGGATAATAATAATAATAATAATAATAATAATAATAATAATAATAATAATAATAAGCGCGCGTGAAGGAGGAAGCGCGCAGGTTGACCACACACCTGTGTCCTGTTCACCCAGGAAATGATCCTCGTCTCTGCGGGATTTCGGGCCGCTCTCCCCGGCCATCACGTCGTCCTCGGGTAAACGGGGGAAGCTGGTGATGCTCATGTAGTCCACCGGGGAATAAGCGCTGCCCAGCGCCGTCTCCTGCCCTGCGTCCTTATCGGCCATTTTACCGCTTGGGTAACCGGCCAGAGCCTCGGCTGGGGCCGCGGACATGACCGCGTATTAACAACAACAACAATAATAATAATAAACCGGCAGCTTCTGGATCACCAAGAAGTCCTAATGTGGGACCGCGCATGCGCACAACCCTCATCCTCAGGTGCAGGCGTGACTGTCCCGCGCATGCGCAGTGACAACCAGGAAGCGCAATCCAAACACGAAAATCATATTAGTAGCCTAATTTTATTGTAAGGAATTGTTTGACGGGTTTAATGTGACAGTATATATCTTTCCTGCAATGAAGCCTTTTTTTTTAAACACGATAAGACCAACTGGCGTGTGTTTGAGTGAAAATAAAGATTAATATCCCGAAAATCACCACCTGCCGGCCATTTAAAGCTATATAAAGCATTCATTATAATATGCGCGTGTGTAATAGGGACATGTTTAAATCAAGAAACCAACACCTGCCCAGTAGATACCCTGTTTTAAACTCAAACATTCAATTAAGAGCATTCTTTTTTTTATAAAATCATTCATATGGCCTGGCAGTTTTAAAGAATGGACATTGTGCCAAATCCAGACACAGGTTTACATTTCCTACCCTAATCTGTCCCTATCCGAGCTCCAGATCATGGTGTGTCTCTTTAGCTGTAACTTTATATGCTGTCTAAAAAAAAAAGAGCTGTAGAACAGGTTGTTTTCTTGCAGTCCTATTTCAGGTTCTCCAGTGTCCAGGGTGGGGACATTGTCCTCCATCAAACATAGGCTTTTGTGTCCAACCTGCTGAGAAATCCAACTAAGTCTGAGCAGCTTGGAGAACATAGGCCGAGCTGGTTACGCTGGTAGACCATCTGATTTGCAAACTGCAAACTAACTGGAAACTATTTCTGAGTAATCGTACCAATACATCATAGGAACGTTGTTCCAGACCGAGCTGGATTTTACATCGGGGCAGGCATATATATCAAAGCTGTTAACAGGTCTGTCTTGCGAGTTTTTAAAGGATTGTTTGTATGGGGAAACAATTTAATTGAACTATTTACCAGACTCTGGTTTAATATCATCAGTGGTGTCAACAGTATTGTAATGGTTAACCTTTGTACCAGAACATTCTGCAGATGCAGACTCCCTGGTCTATCCTCTTTTAACACATATGTTTTCTTGGGATGCCCAAATAAGCCCCAGAATTAGCCCATGTGCCAGTTTATTCGGAACCAAGGCCTATCTGGTACCCAACAAGCCCACTGTTAACCCCTGTAGGGTGACTTGCTGATCCGGTTTCAACCTGAATCACTTTCTTTCTTCCTCAGCACAAATACATTTCATTCAAACGCAGCTAGATAACAAGGCCTAAAGTTTCCCACAATTTACCCAGGATAATATATGATAATTTGTTCTGACCATTTTCTTTTTGAATTTTAATAGCATTGCAAAGTTTGTTCTGTAATTTATTTATTTATGGGCACAGTAGTTATAAGTAGATAAATCATCAGCGTAACGTCTTTTGTATAATGAAGACTCCATTATTTTAGAGTTTATTACATTATCACAAGATCATGACTAAAAATAAGCGTTCTGGTATATTTCTTGAACCAAAAAACAAAAGAAAAGAGACAAGATTCAGGTTTCATCCTGAGAGTTTTTTTTATTTTGTAATTTTTTTTTTTCCAGTACCTGTATTTCTGAATGGATGCTGGAACCCCATCCTTGTATTTTGCATAGGTCTCTACTACTGCGTACGGACCAGTGCCCACACAGACAGGATAGAAAAATCAGCTAATCACAACAAAAAAAGAAAACAAAAAAACAACATGCAGAATAGTGAAAGGCACGATCACCATATATATCAGATACATTATTCCTTTTTAATATGTTCTATTTGTACTTTTTTTTTTAAAGGGGGTGTACGTTTCGGGGAGGATACCCCCCGTGAAGGTAAACCCCTACATTTGAAAAAGCTGCCATAGTTTCAGGGCGCAAGAACCAAACAGAAGAGTGCAGTCTTGCTGTTTGATGGTCCACCCCCTTAATTTTTTTTACAATATAATAAATCATGAACATGAACAGTGAATTTAACAACATTTGCATCTAATCATAAGGAAAAATACAAGCACATTTATATATCTATCTATCTATCTATATATTTTTAGTTCATTAATCAGTTTGTTTTGTAGTTTTTTTTCTTCCCATTTACCCGCCCTGTCTAGGTTCTCACATCACATCACACAGTCAAATAAACCCCAAGCTGCCCTGAGGTGTAACACACTGCTCCCTATAGCCATACACATTTCATAAGTCATACACACACACACACACACACACACAGATAGAGGAGAAAAATAAATTACAATAATGAGAGACAACAGGAAAGAGAGAGAATGTGGTGGAGTGTTAAAACAAAAATATAAAGCAAAATAAACAGTGGTGGATGTTTGTAGAGGGTGAGTGAGCTGTTACCTCCCATAAGGTTTAATTGCTGTGTATGATGTAGTATCACCTCTGTATCGACTGACACAGTAGGCGAGAAGCACCACATTGATAAAGGAGACACTCAGGGTAACACACCTAGGTAGCAAACTGATGTTTACCCAATTTTACCCTACACTGTTGACCTAGATGTTGGCAAAGGCAAAATTTTCATAACACTGGTATAATTTTGCCCTAATGTTGGTTCAATGTCGGTCAAGGCACACTTTTATAAGAACCCTGTCAAGGTTAGGCCAACCCTGGCTAGTTGGATTTAAAGGTGGCTAAACGTTGGCCCTGGTGGCCCAGCATTGGTCCAATGGAGAAAATTATGTTAGGCCAATGTTTGCTCCAAGTGCGGACCCATTTGCTCAACTTTAGTAAAGTCAAGTTAAAGGTGGGTGAAAGTCTGTCAACCCTGCCATCCAACACTGGGCCAATAAAATGGCCGACATTGACCCAACATTGGCAAAATGGATTTAAAGTTACCCGAAATTCTGTCAAACCTGGCGGCCCAACGTTGGCCCAATAGACAAAACTACTTTGAGCCAAGAGTGGCACACAACACTGACCCAGCATCAGTTTGCTACCTGGGCAGGAAGTGCACTAGTTTGATGAGATATCCTAAAAGATCCACCTCTGACATTCGTCCATCCATAATAAAAATGATGTGCATACAATCCATTTGGAAAGAAAGACAAAAAATATATAAGGAAAAAAATATAAGGGAAAAGAATATTTGAATATATTTGTTTTTGTTAAGAGATTTTCTTTGTGTTACATCACGCTGACGATCTCAGCAGTCAAGGTTATTACTAAATAGCCCATTATAGCCCGGTATAACATAGTAAATGCTTCAGAAGATTTTCAGGTTTACCCTTATTTCCCAAAAATGCTGATCACCAAACACACACCTTTGTGGGGGGGGGGGGGGACTGTTGTAGATTCACTTCTATGTATTCAACTTAGCTTTGTAAAGATGTTTTCAATAAACGGTGACATCGTTCAGCTAAAACACGCAAACACTGTACTGTAAAGAGCTGTGCATTATATGTACATATCATATGTGAATGTGAATCATTTAAAATAGTTTGTTTTCCAACTCATGCACACCAACATCACCCTCTCATTCGGACTGATGCTTGAAATAAAACAAATAAAATCGCACACAGCTAAAAACCTCAAACATAAACTGTAAGAGAGTGCAAACATACATCCAAGTTGACTTTTACAAACAGTCAAACATGTTCAGCACCATAGTTAATCTAATCAGCATCGATGATACGCATGTGAGCCAGAGCATGACACAGAGCATTTCCATGGAGGAAAGTAACACTGAATGATGGAGAAGCATGGATTCTGCAAGTGAACACACATGAGTGTTTACACATATATGAGTAGACCAATCACGACACTCTTAATGGATTAAATTAAAGGAATAGCATGCAATAAAATCAATGGTGTCAGACATTTGCTTGTAATGTAAGTAGTAATAAGTAATGAAGATCTATATCACATGTCCGCTGTAACGTAGCTCTAAACTGTGACGTTATGGAAACGGCCATCTTGGATAACTGGAATTTCTAGGTATCAGACTTGCGGTGGAAATGTGGTGGATATATTGTTTTTATTTAAACCACATTTCTTCCAATTTGGCCATTTTGCCTATTCCTGACCCGTAGTTAGCCAGAGAGGGTGAAGGCTAGCACCTGCTTCCTCCTAGATACGTGAAGCTACCACATCGCACATTCCACCTTCGGAGGAAAGTCCTAACTGCCCTGTTCTGTTATCTACATTAGAGAGCAAACGTGTCTTGCCTAATCAGCTATATTTGAGCAAACGCGAAGTATCCCATTTAGTCATGCTAGGTGGTCTCAGTAACGTTCATCATTGTTCACTCTTTGCTCACTGGGACGGATTTCTGAGAGTAAAATTCATAATTCAATCTCATGTCATGGTGTAATATGTTTGGTGTCTACAAATATGATCACAGTGATTTTCTTTTAGCTAAGCTTTGGGTTTAGGTTTGAGTTGCAGGACTGACACTGAGAGGATGGATGGAGAGGAAGATCAAGGGTCTGAGGCACATTCACATAAAAAGGGAATCTTAACAAGAACATGATCTAAACCTAACGCAGCAAAACACAATAAAGAGTCGCTTTCTATACTGTGTCTTAAAGGGGATTGCTTCGCCACCTAGAGGTGTAACAGGCTTGCACAGTTGTTTTCTCAAATCAATGTGGTTAAAATCTGAGTCTGGAGCGCATTCGCATCCCCTTTGTGACGCCAGATTTGAGTTGATTTGCAGGATCAAGTTGCTGTGTCGTTTATCATTTATTTGTTCTGTATCACCATGTCACTGGCCGACTGTGGCTCAGGTGGTAGAGCGGGTTGTCCACTAATTGTAGGATTGGCGGTTCGTTTCCCAGCCCACATGTCTCCACATGCTGAAGTGTCTACAGGCAAGACACTGAACCCCAAAGCTAGTGCCTTGCATGGCAGCTCTGCAGCAATTGGTGTGTGAATGGGTGAATGCAAAACAGTGGAAAGCTGCTAAGGTTAAAAAAGCGCTATATAAGTGCAGACCCATTTACCATATAGGTGGCGATGCAATGCAATTCCTTTAACCTTATCCTACACCTTCTATAAACTACCACACCCTGTAACCCACAGTAACCTCACACTGGCTCTGATAAGTGCTGGTGATGCAGCTTTACACTCCTCTTTCTGGGCTGGATATCCATTTAAGGTTTATTATCAACACGTGACCAGTAGGTATGCAAATAAATGGACAAAATGTCTGAAACCGGGTGAGATTTTATAACGATCAATTCAAAATAAATATATCTTAAGCTGTAGTTGCTAACTCAGCACCCAATATTCAACGTTACATACATTGTTAGCATGAACATTTCACAGTGCCTTCTGTTTCTTTACCTTAAATTGGCCCAAAATGTTTGAGGAGGCACCAAAGACCAAAAAGCACCAAAGCATTTTAAAGGGAAAACCCAACCCACGATTTACTTAAAAAAACCTCAAATCCAAAACATTCTCAATCCATAGTAGTTTGGATTTTCCCTTTAAGGTGCTATGGTAATGCTGTGGGTTACGATACATACTTATTTACATCCTCTTCAATTCTCCATCAACATCCAGCAATCTTTACTCTGTTTTATCCTCACTTCCTTCATCGACCTACTTTGCCATTCTGTGTGTTGTTAAAGCCCCTTTCTCCGTATCAGAAACGCATCGCTGTCTGACGCGATCTTATAGTTTTGCAACACATTTTATCCTCTACGGTATTTTAGTCCCCCCTCATAGAAATCACAAAAGAAAACGAAGAATGGAGAAAACTGGACTTTTCCAACACAAATGAACGCAAATAAAGGATGAGATGTTAGCGTCAGACCCTTGTTTGGTTTCTTCCGCATCACTGTTCTGTGTCTGTGCTGCTACTTTTCTTGTTTTGACTCACAAAATCTTTGCTAGTTTTTGATATCAGCCATTCCCACTTCCGTCTGCGTGTGAGGTTGCTGATTGTAAATGGCATCTTGGAGCCATGAGCAAATGCTGCGACTATTTAAAACAAAGCCATATGAATCGAATGCTAATTGGAAAATCAAGTGGCTCGACTATAATGGATGTATTTTAAGCATTCCTGTTCGGTGACTGGAATAACATAAAAAGAGGGCTTTGGTGGAGGATGCTAAAGAGATGGTACGGTAAGTGATATGGGATGATGGAGGTTGGTGAACGTGATGATGATGGTGTTGCCAGGATCCTGGTTGATCAGTGGCAGAAGTTGCGCTGGCACGGTTGGTGCAGGACAGAGTTGTGTGTGTGAGCCTTGTGGCGTGGGATCTGCTGGCGGACGCGGTTTTGGCGCTGCATGCGACCGCGGCCCAGGTGACGACGCTCCATACGGGCTTTGGCCCTCTGAACACGACTCGCCTGAGTCACTTTGGCAAGAGGGACCACCTGACACGCTGATCCTCGCACCAACCGAGTGGGAACAGGGGCTGGGGTGGATTCAGACATCCTGCTGGGAACACGAGAGTCAGAGAGAGAGAGAGAGAGAGACAGAGAGAGAGGAGAGAAAGGAGAAAGAGAGAGGACGAGCAATACAGAAAAAAAGAGAGAAAATTGTCCAAAATTAAAGAACACATGACTACCAGTAAATATGAACCGCCGCACTCTTTATCGCGTGTAAAGAGACAAAAGTCTCCACAACCAAGAACTGGTTTTATTTCATTACTCATCAAAATCTAAAGCTGTTTATAATTCCTGTAATTCCAGAATTACAGGAATTATAAACAAATAATATTTGTAATAATAATATTTTCTGCATTCGTTTATCTGTCGGTTTATTTGTTGGTTTGTTTGCCTGCTCAGTCGCTCTTTCTTTCATCTTTTCAGCATTATTTAAATTGATTTATTTCTATTGAATTGTTTGTTTATTCTCGTTCGTTCTTTCTTTTTCTTCCTTCCTTGCCTGCTTATTTATTTTCATTCTATTCATTCTTTTTTGACGTCAACACATTTGTCCATTTATCTTTCTATCTCTCAGTGAATGTTATTTGCACATCTGCCCTGTTTCTGCCACTCTCCACCTTCTTGTGCACTGTCTCTCTCTGTCTCTTTCTGTCCCTCACCTCTATCTCTCATTTCCTGTTGCCTTGCAGTCACACCTATTTCTTATTACCTCTCATTATTTACACCCCCCCTCTCTCAGTTTTTATCGTCATCTCCCTTGAGTATTGTGCAGATGATAAAACTGAAGACGATAAAACTGGTTTTGACCCCTGTCTGGTATTTCTTGATTGTGAGATTTGTATTTCACTGCTGTTTTTGTCTGTGTTCGTGTTCATGTGAACATCAGCATCTCATTATTAAAATCTCATTCCCCATCAGCATCTCATTATTAAAAGAAAACCATCTTTTTACTACAAAAATATTCTTTTATTTAATTTCTTGTCTAATGGATTTATTATCAAAAAAAATAATTGAAGTAAAATGGATTCAGATCTGATACGGATGAAAATAAAAGCTGAAAACAAGAACAGTTCTTGATAGCGTTTTGAAGCAGATTGTTGGTTGATTATGGGAGGACATTAAAGCGGATTTTTTATGGGAGGACATTGAAGCGGACTGTTTATGGGAGGACGTTGAAGCGGATTGTATACGGGAGGACATTGAAGCGGATTGTTTATGGGAGGACATTGAAGCGGATTGTTTATGGGAGGACATTGAAGCGGATTGTTTATGGGAGGACATTGAAGCGGATTGTTTATGGGAGGACATTGAAGTGGATTGTTTATGGGAGGACGTTGAAGCGGACTGCTTATGGGAGGGCGTTGAAGCAGACTGTTTATGGGAGGACGTTGAAGCGGATTGTATATGGGAGGACGTTGAAGCGGATTGTATACGGGAGGACATTGAAGCGGATTGTGTACGGGAGGACGTTGAAGCGTATTGTATATGGGAGGACATTGAAGCGGATTGTATATGGGAGGACATTGAAGCGGATTGTATACGGGAGGACATTGAAGCGGATTGTATATGGAAGTATATTGAAGCGGATTGTATATGGGAGGACGTTGAAGCGGATTGTATGCGGGAGGACATTGAAGCGGATTGTATATGAGAGTATGTTGAAGTGGATTGTATATGGGAGTATATTGAAGCGGATTGTATATGGGAGGACGTTGAAGCGGACTGTTTATGGGAGGACATAGTAGCGGATTGTATATGGGAGGATGTTAAAGCGGACTGTATATGGGAAGACGTTGAATCGGACTGCTTATGGGAGGACATTGAAGCGGATTTTATATGGGAGGACGTTGAAGTGGATTTTATATGGGAGGACGTTGAAGTGGATTGTATATGGGAGGACGTTGAAGTGGATTGTATATGCGACAATGCTAAAACGGATTGTATGTGGGAGGATTTTGTTTTTTGGATGACCTTGAAACTTACCTCACACTGTCGGCCATGTTGGCTGTACTCTCTTCCAGGTTAGATGAGGAGACGTAGACAGACATGCTAGGATGCTCGATGAGCAGGTCCTCCATGGGGCTGGCCTCAGCTGGCGCTCCCTCTACAGTGAAACAGGGTGGAGGAGTGATGAACCAGCTCTCATCCAACCCACAGGGGGCGGGGTCAGACAGCACATTCACTCCACCTGACCCAAGTGGGGAGGGACAGTCGAGGGAAAGAGGGGAATGAAGGGAACGAGACGAAGGAGGACACGCTGCCTGAGAGCGGCCTGCTCTAGTCCTGCGCCGTTTGCATGAGAAAGGGCTGGAGTCACATGTACGCGAGGGGGGAGTGGCTATATCACATCCAGACTCCACCCTCTGACTTTCACTATTAGGAAGAGACTGTGCTATCGATGGGACCTCCACCCCATCCTCACCCAACATGGTACAGTTTCTATCACCTGATGGCAGGGGGCGGAGAGAGGTAGGGGGTAGGCAGGGGGCAGGATATAAAGTAAAAGGTGGAAAGGCAGAAGTACAGGCAGGGATAACAGTAAATAAAGCCATGCAGGTAGGGGTTGCCATAAAATGTCAACACACCAACAAACACACAGCAGTGGGAGGAACCGAGTCAAAATGGGGAGACAGGAAAAGGTTAAAAAAGAAAAGAAAAAGGAAAAGAAAAAAATAAAACAACATAAGACATAAAAATATTGAAATTAGTTTCTTGAACAGTCTCTGTTATTGTTTCACAATAATATCAGGCTAAAGGTTACACACTTCTCTGTTTCTGTCTTTCTATCTTTTCATACACCCATCATTTACCTTCGTCTCTTTTCTGTCTTTTCTGTCTCTGTCCATCATTGTTTACTTCCCAGCATCCATCCTGAGCAGCAGCCTTCTTTCTTGTAGGAGGCTTTGACTCTTTTCTGTCTTTTTTTCCTTTCATTTATCTCTTTATGTCTTTCTTTAATTTCATACACCCTTCTTTCTTTCTTTCTATCTTTCTTTCTTACTTACTTACACATATCCTGCCTTGCAGACAGGGGGACTGACTGAAGACTGTCATAACCAGACAATATGGCGGATCATCCATAACATGATCAACAGCCCACTGTGGACGTGTCCCAAACCAAACACTCTATTCACCATATCATTGGTGGAAGGAAACAATGCACTAAAGAGTAAACAGGCTGAGGTTTTGGACACATTATTACTTTTCTAGAACCATGGTACTGTTGGTTCCACAACCAATATTTAATGCTACTACCCATGATCCTCCTACTTACCGGATACGCTGACCAGAAGCCATCCCTCATCATCCACCTCAGTCACGCAGGGCTTGGGTCCATTGAGCTCGGCAGAGACGTCGTCCACCGCTCCGAACAGCAGGTTGCTAAGTCGCTGGAACATGGCCGACTTGGAGGTCAAAGGGCAGATTGTGGAGGTATCCTGAGGGAGAGCTGCCTTGGAATTTGTTTTGGAAAAGATCTACAGTTCGTAATGCTGATGGTCTTCTGTTGTAGGTTGTGAAGGACCAGCAGGGTGTGTTCTAGGCGTCTTTCGCTTGTCAAGCCCTTGTTGGTGAAACGAACCTTGGAAGAGTTTATTAACTCTCGAAGTGCAAATTTATGGTCTTTCTATGACTGCAAAGGCCTGCAGGAGACGGGGGTAGAAAAATGTTAGCATAGAAAGGAAATCATCTCACATCCATCACACTATATGAATTTCAACGTCATAGTAGTTCATCTCAAAATTAGCAATGCGTCACCCTTTCTTAAAACCTATCATAGAGTGCGATGCAGAGGAAAAGTTATTTGCTTAAATGTTTTTAAATTCTCAGAAGATTTGATAGCGATTCTTACTTGTAGAAAACTACACACATAAAATCATTATCTGTACAAAGAACCTTCTTAAGGATCTCTAAAGAACTCTTTTGCTAAGAGTGTATAATTGTTAAAAAAAAAAATATATATATATATATATATATATATATATATATATATATATATATATATATATATATATATATATATATATATATACATTTCTATCATTGGTTGTGAGATGTGGTGAAGCAGATTTACTGTCACCACCCCAAAGTTTTATTAGATTATTTCCCTTTAACAACACATCCATGAGTGTTTTTTCCTCTTATACCGCAATTTATTTCTACAGCTCTTATTCATTAAAGAATATCACGCTTTATACCTTCATAGCTACATGTAACTGACAAGTTACACCTTACCATGTACGTTTCTCACCTACCATAGTGCTAATATACTTCTCAAATATTCTTAGACTCAATAGTGTATTCAACATGAACTGTGTAAAATTCATTAGTATGCTTTAGTAAATTTGGTGAAGTAAAAAATTGTCATGAATAAACTGTACACAACATTAACATGGCGGACATAAGAACAGAAATGTCCAATGGGTGTAATGTTCAGGTAGAAAACAAAGGAATAAGCCCATGTTCGTCTGGCGTTTGAGATGAGCCAGGAACAATGATAAAACATGAAAACAAACACACACCTTCCAGCTGTGAGTTTTATTGGATAGATTTTCTGGCTAATCTGGTTTCACATGCGAGAAACATTATGCCTTAAAGGTTGTTGCTCTCATTTGATAATAATGATATATGATAATGATAATTTGAGATAAACAGGTGGAATTCGATCAAAAACTACATCAACCAAGACTTGTTCGGTGTCTCAGATTTGCTTCATTAGATTTGTAACGTACCTAACGTTTATTTAAGTGAAGTTAGGGTTATATTCAAGCATTATTATGCACATTGGCACCAAGATGAATTTTGGGACTCTTGTGTGACTCCTCTTTCACTGTTCCTTGTCAATCATCAGCCTTTCCTGCCATTTATTATGGGAGATATTTCCAATACTCTGCCTAAAACATTAAATATTAACATCTGAAACAAAACAATCCACTGCAACTAATCTGCAAATGGTTTGATCTCCTTTTGGCTGTTGTGACAAACAAACAAAAAATAGTCCAGGTGCAAGGTGAATAGAGCAGACATTTTTCCTATAACGTTCAATGGAATATATATAAAAAAAAATCATTAATAAACCATCCAGGTTATCTGTGGAAAAAGAAACCAGACAGTCAGGAGACGTTTCCTGAGTGGAAGTGACTCAGATAGTCCAGTTGGTGGAGCTAAATCAAGCAAATTGACTAAACATTGTAAATAATTTTGCAGGAAAGCACAAAAACATGTCAGGTTCTGCACTCAGGCCCTTGAGGAACGCTTTTGGCCCTCAGCTGCTCAGTTACAAAAGCATCTACCAAATCAGCAGATGTAAATATTTTTCAAACCACACACAAATTCCAGCCTCGCCCTGCCAAATTTGCATCAACACGTAGGTGCACTCGCTCTGTGTACGTGCCTTATCTCTTAAGGTCGGACACCTGACGGGGCTTCGGATTTAAGTTAATTTAATCTATGTGTTTCAATTGATCAGGCTGTATTTAATAAGCTATGTAAATGTTTAGGAAATGAATGTGGAAAGGAAGCACAGACCTAAATTAAGCACGTTTGCACGACAAGAAGAGAGATAACACAGAGGGTGGAGAATGCTACTTCCTGATTAAAGGCTGGAAGGACACATGAGGACGGAAAGAATGGCTTCTGTGTTACATCAATGACTCATTTACGGTAATGCAGCTGTACACACAAATCTAGAACCATTAATGGATCTTTGGTCAGAACCCGCCCATAAAGGTTCTGAAAAACTTTTCAAAAAAAGGAACAATGTTGGCTAAATGCTGCGGTGTAAGAGGAATAAAACATCATGTTGTGCTGTTATTGGAAAATAATCAACATTGGATTAGTGTGTTGAAGCGGCGTTACTGTTACCACCCCAAAGTGAATTTTTCTCCTATAACAGCATGTCCCGAAGTGTTTTATTCCTCTTATATTGTAGCAATATGCCAACAATTACATTTGTCTATTTATTAAAGAATATCCTATTCCATTCTCTTTTTTCTCTTG
Source organism: Ameiurus melas (assembly GCA_012411365.1). Classification (NCBI taxonomy): domain Eukaryota; kingdom Metazoa; phylum Chordata; class Actinopteri; order Siluriformes; family Ictaluridae; genus Ameiurus; species Ameiurus melas. The sequence goes on from CM022768.1 coordinate 2,055,979, forward strand.
TACTTATTAAGACAAAAATAATAATAAACCACCTCTGCAGCTTATCATGTTACCGAGAAACCGCAGAGAAGTATAAACTCCTCAGTCCTGAAGATGTCGGAAAACTTACAGCTTCACCTCTGACGGTTACAAAGCGCTGACACTGGAGACTCCTTCCATAAACGTTATGTAAACGCTTCCTCACAGAAAAATGCACCATATCGATAATTATACATGTTTTTAAACAGCTACGCTGCTGTTATAGAAAACTTAAGGACACCGCAATTGTTAAAAAAGCATGTCATAGATCTAATTAACTGACCACACCAAACCCAAAGCCCCGCCCCTAAAATTTCCACCTGGCTCAATGAGTAAAAAATGTCCACGTGTGGTTGGAATTGGTTTTGCTTGCTGTTCTTCGTTTTAATCTCTAAGCCATCGCTCTCAATAGCTCACTCAGCATTTCTTCTTTAAACTACAACGTTTTGCTTAAACCCTAAGTAGTGCACTTATGTAGTGAGCACTACATAATGAATCCGGCATGGCTCCGTATTTCTAATTTACACTAGTTTATTAACGGTATTATTCATAATAAACTGGCCACTCAGTATATACTCCATGCCATCATTTCATACAATATACTGTATATAATAACAAAATATATAACTTCCTATTGGACGTATATTGCAGTACATGTCATGTACAATTCAGAATTTTTATAACCTAGGTAGCTCTTAAATACTGTAGTTAGGGTGGAGCTAATTCCAAAATGGCTCCCAAACGGACATACATGATAGATTCCAGTTTATTAGTTATTAGATCACTACACATGTAGAAACTGTTATATTACCCTACACAGTGCACTGACACAGAATGCTCGCTAATGGACAAACAGTACACTACGTATAATTTAAACTATTATTTTGTACCCTACATAGTGCACTTATTTGGCCGGGAGGGAGCGAAATCTAAAATGGCTCCCTGTTGGACAGTTTATAGTTTATTAGTTACTATCTCAGTGCACCTGTTGTACTGGAAACTCTGTGCACAATGCACTGTATATATTTATATGGAGTGCATTTCAACCCATTAGACATACAGTGTACTACATATGGTTGGAATTACCCTATGCCCATGGAAAACAAGGCGTGTAAATGTCTATATGTGTTCCAGTTTACATGAACATGATATGAGCAGAGCAGAAGGAAAGACAATGTACTTTGCATGGCACTGTAGCAGTTAAACCCATAGTTTAGCTGTGCCTCCCCTTGGCTAGAGACACCAAACTAGCCAAGTTTTATATTTTATCGCTCTGGTAATCAAACACACAGCGACATCACCCGAGGCACGTTTTATGATAAATCTGACTTTTTCTGATCGTGTCACACATTGAGGCGCGCTAAAATGACTGAAAGAACTACGAGTGTCACTTTGTAGTGTATATTTGTAGGTTTGAGAGGGTTTTGAAAATAACAAGAAAGTAAAGAAATGAGTAATCTGATGACTTTTTAAACGCAGTAATCAGTAATGTAATCAGATTACAATTTTAAAAGTAGTAATAAGTCATCTGTAGTGGATTGATTTTTTTTTTTGAGTAATTTACTCAAAACTGGTCCTCAGAGGGTCTATGCATGTTTTTTTTTTTTGCTTCTTCTTTTATTTATCTTCTTTCAAAAAAAGCTTGAAAACCCCATGCCCATATCCGTCGTTCACTTTATATATGGGTTAGGGAGCTGAATCACAAATCATACCCTATTAGACATACAGTGCACGACACATGTTGTCCACAATATTTTCAACCCTAGGAATTAGGAAGCAGATCCCTAATCCCTTTAAATAATAATACAAAAATATGGTGCTCTACATGTGGTTGGAATTAATAAATCCACACCTTATATAGCATGTACTTGTTTTATTTCGCTTTGACATCACTATATCTGAGGTTTAACTGTATGGAAAAGAAAATTAAGCATTTATTAATGAAGGGTAAAAGGTTAGTTGGTATGTGAGAGAACATTTACTGATTTTATGTTCTAAAATAGTAATAAAACGCTTACATGTGGTATTTTTAAGACAGGATTACATAGTGGTTATCGATCACAAAGGAATTTTTTGTGTTATAGACAAAAAAAAAGAATATATAAAAAAAAATCAAAATAGAAATACAGGCATGTGCAAAAATAATCGCATATTATGGCAAATTTATATTGAAAAAGAAGACACTCAGTCGGGAAGAACCTAAACATGTTATCAAAGCACAAATATAAAACATTACGATGCAGTTAAAACGTTCACATTTTAATCATTTTTTAAAAAATTATTATTAATATTCTCTCCTGTGCATGTAAAGCCTATTTTTGTCCTTAAAAATAAAGGACATTTTCACCAGCAATACTGTATTACATCAATCCAAATAGCCTGGCACACAGGCAGCCATTTGGGATTCAGCCAAAAAGCGTCCGTGTGGGCGGGGCTTTGTGGGACGGCGCAAAGTGTTGACGTCATTGGCGCAGTTAGCTCCGCCTTCCGGAGGCTATAGGACGGAAAAATACCCAGGACAAAAAGAGAGAGAGAGAGAGAGAGAGAGAGAGGGCGAGAAAAAGGGACGCTTTTCGTGACAAAAACTGGGCAAAACATTCATCACTTGGGACGATGAGAGAGGAAAAAATCACTTTTTAGGTTGTAATAGACGATTTTTATGGAGAGAGAGAGAGAGAGAGAGAGAGAGAGAGAGAGAGAGAACACTTCCAGCGGCCCCAGTGTTTACATTTTTGGAGGAGAACAAACAGGATATAGAGGGATAGAAGAATAGACTAATAGATGTGTTTAAAATCAGAATGTTCCCATATGTACAATGTGACATTGCTGGATTTTCTTCGAGGCTAAAAGGCTCAATAATAGCTCGGATAAACCGTATTACAGCTGACCTATAATCCACACACACACACTCGTTCAAATTACACTAGCAGACAGGTCATACACCTCTACATACAGTTATATAGCTATATAAATAGATTCCTGTGTGCGTGAGAAGATCTATCTATATATATATATATATATATATATATATAGAGAGAGAGAGAGAGAGAGAGAGAGGTATTTATGAAGCTTATCACCCTGAAAAGAACAGGATGATCCTAAATATAAGGTCTATGAGATCTTGAATCTGAGCTGGGTTTATATAGGAGGAGGTGCAGCAGGGTTCAGGTTATTCTAAGGCGATACCAGAACGCTATAAAAGGCATATCGATGCCTACTGATCGACAGCAGATGATGTATCCATGTATGGCAAAATAATGTAACACTTTAGGGATCAACACACACGTTTTAAAGCCAAAAATGCTACACTGCATCTATGCATTTTATACAGTCCAGACTACAGCATGAAGTCAGGATGTAATGGGGGAGTGTGTGTGTGTGTGTGGGGGTATTCACAACAACAATAATAAAAAATAATAAAACAAGGACAGAAAGATCTTACCTGCCTTTGCTGAAGCACCGAAAAAACGTGTAAACGTGTGGACGAAACAGTAAGAAACACGACAAAAAGCCTTAGAGCCCGGATTCAGGAGCGTTTCTATGAGGTAGTGTTAATGCACCAGGATTATAAGCACATGAAAAATAATAACAATAATAAGCTTAATAAAAAGGCTTTCTTCTTAGAAGAAACTGTTCAACTACACGACAGCGAAACGTGCAGTCTTTATCCTTGTGTTCTTCTCTTGTTGTTGTTTATTTCATCCCGTTTTTCCTGCATTTATGTACATATATATATATATATATATATATTCGTCTTGTTTTTGTCCTGGCTGTTATTGCTTCGCCCAGCTGATCCGCGGATCACAGCGTAGAAGCTCAGAACAGCTGATCGTGACGTAACGAAGCGCGAGGCCACGCCCATGGTCCCCGCCCACAACGTGTGCATGAGCCAATCGCGGTGTTACACAAGGTTCCAACGAGGCTCGTGCACAATAACAGAGGAGACGGAGAGGAGACGGAGAGGAGGGGCGGGGCGCTCAGCAACCTGCCTCTGTTTATAGTGAAGGTGTTGTGTTTAAAGTGTGAATTTATACACGATATCAAGTTTTATCAGTATTATTATTATTAATAGTAGAAGTAGCATTAGTAGAGCTGTAAGTAGAACTGTACGTATTCACTCACCAGCCACTTTAATAGGCTCATTAACTGAATGCAAATATCCAATTGGTTAATCAGCATCACAGAGCATACAGCTATGCAGCTAGAGGTCAACAGTGTCACTGGATGGAACATCGAAATGGGGGAAATAAAATCTCTGCGATTTTAAAGGGTGCATGGTTGTTGGTGCCAGATGCGTTTTCTTCTTTCTCTTAGAAACCGCCGCTCTCCTGGAATTTTCACACTCCACCCACAAGTCTCTAGAGATTACACGGAGTGGTGCAGAAAACAAAAACAAAAAAAACCCATCTAACTTGTGGATGGAAACGCCTCGTCGATAAGAGAGGTCCGAGGAGAACAGCCAGAAATAAGCAAATAAGCACTCTTTACAACCATGGTGAGCAGGAAAGCATCTCAGAATATGCGTGGCACGGCAAATATCGAGGTGGATGAGCTACAGCAGGAGACCACGTCGGGTTCCACGTCTGTCAGCCGAGAACCTGAAGCTACCGTGGACACAGACGCTCGAAAAAGATTCGGAAAAATTTGAACTTCAGGTGAGAATTTCCCCGGTCTTCAGCGGTCGTGGCATAAGCATGAGCATACGACACATTAATAAAATAGTGTGTGAATTAACTATGCGTATCATTTATATACAATAATAATCCTACAAATAATAGTTACACACATACGTTACTGAATTAAAGTATGCTAACGGACACAAGAGAGTCATTTATTAGCGATGATAGATGCTTTCTCCCCACTGGTTTTCCTTAAACATCATGAATTCATTCATAAATTCATTACTTCACTTTATATAGTGTAAGTTCAATTAGCATAAAGGTGACTCTACAAATTCACCAGGATACTCCAGTGTCACACAGCTTTAGCCCATTTCACTAAAAGTTAGCATATTGAATTGTTTGCCACATTGTACAGTATTATTGACCGACTATTGAACCGTGAATACTTTACACAGCGCTACACTACACTACACTACACGTGTTTCTTCATAATTATACGCTTTATAAGTATTATCATGTCATTAGCATAGTTTCTGTATATTAATGGTAGTCATATACAATATATAACATGATTTTCCAGCGTACATTGATCTGCACTGAACTGAATTAAAGATGATAGATTAATATGATAGACTTGGCATGGCAGGATGTTTTTTTAAAAAAAAAAAACAACAACAAAAAACCCAAAACAACAACAAGAACCATGGCACCAAAAAGGTCATATTCAAGGTCATATTTTTCCACATTAACATTGTACTGTATATAAGGCAGTGTAAGGTTTTTTATTTTATTTTATACATTAATGTTTACTTATTTGCGATAAGGTTTCTACAGTGTTGCTACAAATATTTCAATTCAATTTTCTTCGTATAGTATTTTATTATTATTATTATTTTTTTAAACAAAAGACAGTGTCACAAAACAGCACGGAAGGTGGATAGAAATAATAATAATAATAATAATAATAATAATAATAATAATGTCAAAAAGCAAAACAAAACAAATGATCAGATGTTTCCTGTCCAACCTTCTTGATCCTGGTCTGCTCCAGGAGCTCTGTGTGAGTCCTGTCTCTTTAAAAAGTATTTGTAAATATTGCTTGTGTCCCGCCCCTTTTCCCTTATTGTAGGAGGGGCTTCAAGTGCCACAGCAGTGTTTTAGCCAATCACAGACCCTGGTATGTATGCAGCACTACAGCAACCAATAGGATGACAGACATTTGAACTGGTGACTTTGTTTCTTAGGCATTTTTTCTTTTTCTTTTTAAAAAACAAAACAAAAAACAACAAAAAAAGAAGCTCTCCGTAGAACTAAAGTATTTTAGTGTGTTATTATTATCCAGATACTCTGACACTGAAATGATTTTTGTTATCATTATTATTTTTATTATTATTATTATTATTATTATTATTATTATTATTTATTATTATTATTATTATTATTATTGTTATTATTATATTTGTAATGATAATTGTTGTCCAGCATGACTAACACTGATGAATTAAAATTCACTTGGTTAGTTAGTACACTGTTATATGTTATCGTCCTTACTGCTTTTACTCAGTAAATACAGTACACACTCATTCGGACGTTGATCTGTCAATAACGATCGAACTAAACTCTATTATTCATTTCGAATCCTGATTTGATCAGTAATTAGTCGCTTTTAGTCTCAGAACATTAAGTGAAGACACATTACACTGCAGTGAAACACTGACTGTGCTGATTTCAGTCAGCTGGATGTGTTTACGATACGTCTGACATACATACATGTCTGAACACACACTCTGATCTATGATCACCTTTCACACGCATCTTTACCACTGTGTGTGTGTGTGTGTGTGTGTGTGTGTGTGTGTGCTGGGAGTTTAATTATTAAAGATGCTGTCTTTTTTCATTGATACTTTTTCATGATACAGCACACTTGACTTTAAGAGGTTTTCTCTGTGACAAACAACTCCAGAAATATTGGCACCCTTCATGAAAATGAGTGACAATGTTCACATTTACTATGTATCGCACATGTTGTTTATTAAAAACAGATGTTTAATGGTAAGCCGGTGTGGTTAATGGTAACCCACATAGCCTGCCATCTTCTCAATAATATATATATATATATATTATATATATATATAAACAAACAAACAAACAAACAAACAAACAAAAAGTATTTTCTTTCGATTGTCTGAGTGAAACGTTTGAGTTAGTGTGTGCCAAATTATGTAAGTTTATTTTTTATACAATATTATTTTTTGATTTTTTCTTCTTTTTTTATACAGTCACAAAGTAGTTTCAGAGTTGTGTTTATTTTATTGAAACACTGTTCTATTGTAGACGTAGCGCTACATTCTGTTGAACATTAACACCACGTTAAAACATTGAACAACGTTTCTACTCAGGCCTTGTCCATATCCTGAAAGCTTTGTGTGTGTGTGTGTGTGTGTGTGTGTGGTATGTTTTTTGAGACTCATTGAGAGAAAACACTCCCTCATGACTCAAAACAGTGCCTCTGTTTCATCAGACTGTAGCAGTGTAATGTTTAAAACCGAGATTGTCCACCCTTAGTTCCTGCTCTCGTCCGTGCCCTTTCTGAAATTTGAAAAATGCATGTTTAAGGGTTGGCCGAAAGTGTGGGTGTGGAGGCGTGGCTTAGTGTGTGATGAGTGCACAGAAACAAAGATGAGAGATAAAGGGATGGTTAGCGGCTCATACTGTACGCCCTGAAACAACAAAGATGACTTTATTATATCTACATTATTTACATTCTATTATACCACAGTGCCGTCGAATTCTGGATTCTGATTGGTCCGAATAACAGCAGCTCTGACTGTACTGAAGTACAGGTTTATGTTAATGCGCTCGTTCTAATACGTTATTGTTTCTATATAGTGACATCTCGTTCACAGGGATTTCTCTGGAGGACGCGCCACATGAACGGATTAAAATGTGTGTAATTATTGATACGGTGATTTATGGTATTTTCGGTAAGGAGAAATATGTTTCATGTTAATATGTTTATGTAAGGAGTCTCCAGTGTCAGCGGTGAAGCTGTAACTTTAAGGAGTTTTGGCTTTGCAGTTTCTCAGTCACATGACAGACTGTGGTTTCGTTTGTCTTATTAACTTCATGGGAGAGCGAGAAAAGAGAGGCTTGTGTAACTATTAACAGACAAAAAGTATGATGTGTTATTCTTTCGAATACGACTATATTACTTTTTAATCATTTAATTGTTGCTATTTAATTGTGCAGCGCTTTGAGCTACCACAAGCACGAAATGAAATGCTCTAAAATGTATTATTATATCATAATTATAATATAATTACATAATTCCTTCAAACTAGTGGGAAAAAAACATTTAGGCCACGCCTCTGAACGGAGTCAGATGCCAAGGAAGAAAATGATTCAGGTTCAAGGTGGAGATACGATAGTTTGTAACAGAATATTTTTCGGATCCTTTTTTTTGAGTGTACGTCACTGTCACGTTAAGAGGTCAAGTGCAAAACTAGATTAGCAGGACACTCCTAATGGCAAATATATGCCGGGAATACTCCTCGGGTGGATCAGAGAGTGAGAATAATGAATATACCACATCCCTGACATTGTTTTCAGTACACAGTTAGTGCCTGAGCAGGTAGTGAGACATGCTGTATCTCCTGTGTGACCCGGTCTCACCACAGCTGAGCTCACTGAGGAAAAAACGAACAGCGGAACAGGAAACCTGAGTCCTGCATGCATGCATGAAGGTGTCTCAGAAAAGTCAGGGTGAAAAATGTATAGAGCTTTATGCCGCTCTACTGCTGACACTGGAGACTCCTTCCGTAAACTTTAAATAAACTCATTTCTCCTTACAGAAAGCGTCAACATATCGACTTTTTAAAAATCCATTTAGGTGGAGAGTCCGCTGTACAGATCCCTGTGAACGAGTGGATACTATAGCAACGATAACAGTCTCCTCCCACAAGCTCATTGTATCCAATCCGATTGTAGGCTCACCCACAATGTTACTGTAACCTACTGGACTACTGAACACAACCACGACATCACTGTAACCAATCAGAAACCAAGTTCCCGCCCACAATGTCACTGTAACCAGTCAGAATCATCTGTTCGGAAGATACCAGGAATCTTAAAACGACGGCTTCACCTCTGTTACATAGCGCTGACACCGGAGACTCCTTCTTACTGAAAACATACACCATTTTTTAAAAACCCTTTTATGTGAAGCGTCCGGCATACATCTCCATGTGAACGAGCTGTTACTATAGAAACGATAACGTATTAAAATGAGCCTGTTTATATAAACCGGCGCTACTGTCAGAGCTGCAGGTATAGAAAATAATTCGATACCTTCTGACCAATCAGAATGCAGAATTGGTATAAAGCCACTGTAGGTATTGTTAGTGAGATAGATAATCATTTTTAAGACTAAGATCCACTACAATTGGGTAAAATAACAGCGCTCTATGGAGGTCCGTGTTCAGTTCAGTCAGTGCTCACCTGCTAACAATCTGCCCACTGTGGTAGACGATATTCAGCCCTGAGCTGATCAACCAGCTGAGTCAGGTCTCGGTTATCAGGTGCAACACAAAACCCCCAGCTAGCATTTCCTCGCTCTCTATAGGACACAGCGTGAAGCCATTAGTGCCCGAGGTGAGAGCAGTTCTGTCCTTTCTAATAATGACGAAGGTCACAGTTTGTTGTGGAAACGGATTCTTTATCAGCGCTGAAGGACAATTCTTTACCTCGGGTGCTAGGACCGCGAGCAGGACAGTGAGGACTTCTGGACCTACAGCGTGTTATAATGTTAATCTGGAAATTCCGAAGGCCGTCATTACGGTTATAAAACCTCGGCAACGTGAAGCAGAATGCATAATCCAGGTTTTTTGTGTGTATTTCCAAGAAAAACCTGAATATTCAGGTTGAATCAGATCAGGAAAGTCAGGCTGGACTTAACGGTCAGGATATAATTGAATTTAATTGCATTATAATATCTCATTTTGATACTGTATAAAAAATGGAAAGTTTTTCATTGTTTTCAGTGTTCCATCCAATCCATCCATATATTTTCTGTACCACTTATCCTACAGGGTCACGGGGAACCTGGAGCCTATCCCAGGGAGCATCGGGCACAAGGCGGGGTACACCCTGGACAGGGTGCCAATCCACCGCAGCGAACATTTTCAGTGTTGTTTACTAGAATTCAATATTTAATTGGATTGTGAAACATGATTATTATGATATTATTACAAACGAGTTCATACTTTTCTCCTGCACTACGCATGCAGGGTGCCGTAATCCAACATCAGAAGACATTTTTTACAGCTTTACCTCTCGTTTCAAAGCGCTGACACACTTCCATAAACATCTTTACAGAAAACGTCACCATATCGACTACTATACACATCAGTCTTTGTTAAATAGGAACATTGTTTATTATTCTGCTTTGATTGGCCAGTCCCTCCAGGAAAGCACAGATCATAGAAATCAAGCAATAGCTCTGCGATATTCGGAGACGTGTCACATGACGTCATCACGACAAGCGTTCGGTTAAAAACCGTCTTCGATTCACGTGCGTCGAACCCGAGTACATCTAAAAGGTCTCGTTTACTGACAAACATCGCCGTGAAAGAGCGTGTGAAAATATTTCGTACGATTACGATTTCGAGTAGTTTTCCGGAAATAAAAAGGACAAAAAAAGAAACCCTCTGCTAAGTGCGATGCACATTTTGGAAAATGACGCAGTAAAATTGAACATTTTCGGCGGCAAGAATCGCAGAAAAACTCCTGTGCGGTCCGATTTAGATCCTGTGACTATCAGAGCTGCTGTTGTAGATAATGAATCAACACCTTCCAACGAATCCTAACCAAGAATTCAACAGCACATGTTCATATGAAAATGAATCACATGAAAATGAATCACATGCATGAATCTGAATCACATGAAAATGAATCTGAATCACATGAAAATGAATCATATGTAAATGAATCACATGTAAATGAATCATATGAAAATGAATAAATAAACAAAGGCAAAAAAAAAAAAAGAATTCAACAGCACTGTGGGCAAAACTTTTCTGATTAGTGAACAGAACTGAATCTCTGATCTCAGCACAATCTGAAACAGGTCACAGGAACACTAAACATGGAGGACATCTCGTTCCAAGCCTGAAAACTTCAGTGTTTTTTGTTCTTCTGGGGCTTTTGTTCCAGCTCGGCCTCTGTACGTTTTTATAATGACGACTAACGAGGAGAAATTCCTGCCGTTCTCCAGCTGAATGTGCAGGATTGGAAAGTGGGTGAAAGGTCAGAGAACAGCGTTGGATTGTGGGATTGTTACAGATGCTCATGAGATGAGATGTTTGCTCATGGCTATGAGACATGACTATAATTAGTTATTAGATGCTTCACATGAAAGGGAAATCCTTTATGTTTTCAGTAAGGAGTCTCCAGTGTCAGAACTTTGTTACAGAGGTAAAAAGCTGTAACTTTAAGTTTTCCGGCATCTTCCGGACAGAGGAGGAAGTTCGTTTCCGACTGGTTAGAGCTAATCTCCGAGGTGGTAATGTGAATATTCGCATATTAACACAAATATGTGTGCATTTGGTCTTCAGGAAAGGATCCATCAGTATTCTGGAATAAGGTTTTTCCAGGCGAGTCTCTTCTCCTAAAAAGTGCATGTCGGACTGCATATAAACAGCAAGCAAAGCGGTGTTTAGAGAGCAAATACCAGCACTTGTTATTTCTCCTTGTCTCCTGGTCTCTGCTCACGCCACAGGAGCTCTCTGAACCCTGCAGCTAAAAAAAGCCTCCATGGGATTTCCAGATAACGATCCGAGCAGGAAATCGGTCTGTTCTTGGGGAGGAGCTTCAGCTGCCCCTGTGACATAACACCATCTCGGAGTGTGTCCAAGAGGACAGGAACAGACACGGCTCCTCGTACCTGAGGAGCCAGGGTTTATACACTTTGACCCATTTCACACTAACACGTCTGAACATTCTTCTGATTAAGGAGGAACGCATCAGTGTCTGCTCTCCTGCTCTTCATCCAGCGTCCAAAAATACAAATGTCTCTCTCTCTCCCTCCCTCTATCTCTCTCTGTCCTCCTTTGTCATTCACTCACCCTCTGTCAGTATACTGCACTCTCTCTCTCTGTCTGTCTGTCTCTCTCTTTGTCTTTCTGTCTTTTTCCCCTGAACCCCCACTCTTAGTCTCTTTCTCTCATTCTCCATTCTGTCTTTCTCTCTCTATCTCTCTCTCTAAGCTTTACTTCTGTCTCCTCCCCCCCCCCCGCCGTCTGAGTGTTAGTCAGTGATAAGGCTGGGGTCGGAGCTTTCTGTCGTATTTAAACCCCTTTCTGTTTATCGCTGTGTTTCACAGTGCCGTATCATGAAGGGAATATGTTTCAACGTAATTGTTTACCAGTCACTCGCACTTAGCTCTCTCTCTCTCTCTCTCTCTCTCTTTATATATATATATATATGTGTGTATATACACACACACACACACACACACACCACAAAAGAGATGCAGAGCTTCTGGCAGCATTCCTGAAGAATCTTCTCCCGTTCCTCATGAGCAATGGCCTCCAATTCAGTAATGTTCTTGGGTTTGCGTGCTGCAACCACCTTCTTCAAATCCCACCAGAGATTTTCTTTGGGCTTCAAGTCAGGTGACTGTGATGGCCCTGTATAAATCTTCCAGGACTTCTTCTACATCCAAGGCTTGGTAGAATTTGAGGTACGCTTGGGATCATTGTTCTGTTGGAAGGTCCAGTGACGCCCAAGCTTCAGCTTCCTCACAGATGGCATGACGTTTTCTCCTAGGATTTCCTGATATTTCAGTGAATCCATCTCGCCTTCCACACGCTGCAGGTTTCCAGTGCCAGAGGATACAAAGCAGCCGCAGTACATCACAGAGCCTCCACCGTGCTTGACTGTGGACAGAGTGTTCTTTCTTCATTCTTCTTCCTCCAGACATTCTGCTGATCCATTGGGCCGAAAAGTTCCAGATTTGTTTCATCGCTCCACAGAACAGAATCCAAAAACTGCTGTGGATTATTTAAATGATTTTGAGTGAATTTTCTTCTGCTTTTGGGTCAGTACTGGTGAACGTCTTGGAGTTCTGGCACGGAAACCTTCTGCGTTTAGTACACATCTTACTGTACTCACTGAGACCTCAGTGCCTGTTACACCAGGTCTTGCTGCAGGTCTTTCACAGTCACTCGAGGGTTTTCACAACCTACCTTCTCACAAATCTGCTCGTAGCCGTCGATAGCTTCCTTTTTCTGCCCCGTCCAGGTTTTCATATATTTTCTGCCCCGAGCCAGTTCAGGTATTTCATGTGTTTCTGGTGCAACTAATGAAGCCCTTGATTAGTTAATATCAGGTGTGCTTGTGAGAAAACCTGTTTTGCATATTTGTGCTGGTGCGAGGAATTCTATTCAGGGGAGTGAATAATTTTGAGAATGGAGAAGTTGCATTTTCAAACATCTGGCAGTCTGTACATTTTGACAATAAACCTGATTTGCACTGGGGGTGGAATAGTTTCGATTACAACAGTATACATATCGTGTTAACAGTTTGGCGTGTATGTTTTATAAACCAGGTGCTGAAAGATGAGCGTGTTGGAGTTAAAATAAGTGCGTGGACATCTCTAAGGGACACACTGTACTCACTAGTGATCACAGATCCTCAAGTCTGGAACCCTGTACATAAACACACACACACACACACACACACACACACACACTTGCATCAGGGAACATTTTGAACGTAACAAGTGAGCTATTTTAATGCCCCAGTGGATCCAACTATCACATATCACAGCGGATGGGAGAGCACGTGCACACACACACACACACACACACACACACACACATTGGACTATGTATTCCAGCACCACGTGGGCTGTAACTTCGTCAGTGGAGGTTCGTGGACGTCCACTTCTTCTCGGTTGGTCCGGAACCCTTCCCGTCTTTTTGAAATTTGTTATTAAGTTTAGCGACAGTGTCTTGCTATCGAGTTTCCCGTTATACACGTGTACCGCTGAGCCTGTTTAGTATGTTGGTCTTCACGATATCGATTCTTCACTCTCGATCAGTCCTGCTCTTGCTCTTTGCAGTTGATTTCGACCTCTGCTTGTTCCTGAGTTACGATTCTGGTTCAAGATTCTCCTGCTCGGTCACAGGGACTCGTACGGCCGACGCTTCACATAAACAGAATTTGAAAAATGTGTGTGATGGTGTGTGGTGTTTTTTTTTTTTTTTCTAAAAAAAGTTTGCCTTACATAGCAACAGTAACCAGGCGGTAACCAGGAAATGTATGTTGTGTGCTACAAATATAGTGTCGGATATCAGAATTTTAGGCTCCTTGCTAACTAAAGATGGTAATAAAGGCAGATCCTAAGCGTGTACACGTAAATAGGCTTTCTTCAGGGAATATTACAAAACACACACACACACACACACACACACACACACACACACTGCAGGCTTGTTTCTCTTGTTCTTTGTGTGAACTTGAGTAACCTTTCCATTAGTTCACCAAGTGCACTGTGGGAACGTGAACTTTACACAGGACATTGTCTGGGCAAATATTGCACATTTAATAGTGAATGTAGATTCACATTCTATCTGTCTGTCTGTCTGTCTGTCTGTCTGTCTGTCTGTCTGTCATTATGGTTTGTTTCTAAAACGCTGGTAAATTTACCCGGATGCTCACACAACAGAACAGAACAAACACATATCAGTATAATTCTGTGTAAGTATTATTATGCGAATAAATACAAGTACATTCATCTCACTAAAATATTACAGACATTAACCTCTTCCCTGCATCTCCACACATCTCGTGTGATCTTGTTTCAGATGGGCCAGACACTATATGGTCGATTCTATATGGACACCTGATCATCTCACCCATATGTTGTTCTTCTCCAAAACTGTTGCCGCAAGGTTTGAAGCACGCGGTTGTATAGATCGCATTACGGTTTCCCTTCACTGGATCTAAGAGAGCCAAACCTGTTCCAGCTCCATGAAGACGTGGTGTGTGACGGTCGGAAGATGGTGGAAGAACTTGAGCCCTGCCTTCGACCCCACTCTCATGTCGACATCAGCAACTGACCTCAACCTGACTAACGCGCTTGTAGATGAACGAATACAAATCCACACAGCCACGCTTTTATCGCCACAGTTTAGGCTCGACTTTACAAGCGGCGTAAGAAATCATATATCAGCCGGTTATGTAAGGATGTAAAACACTCCATGTCGTGCTGTTAGAGGAAAATAATCAATGACACGGTTGTGTGATGATGCAGCGTTACTGTTACCATCCCAAAGGTTGAATATTGACCTATAAAAGCAATGTCCTGGAGGGTTTTATTTAGATAAAGGTGTACAAGGCTCTCGTGCGCTCTTCTTCTACTTTGCAAAACGATGCCTCTTTAAACTTTGTCACTACGTGAGCTGAGGCTTTGTTTTTAAAATAACGCATACTAGAGTTTTTGTGTTGAAGTGAAGTAAAAATAAATAAATAGAACTCTAATTAGCGACCCTGCGTCTGTTTTGATTGGTTGTAGCGTTCGAACTCATTAACTCTTATTTACGCATGGACTTTCGTGTAATAAAGGAGGCGTGAATGAAATGATTCGTGAGCAAGATTATTTTAGGATTATTTTCATTTCAGTGTTTCCTAAACAATTTATATTAAAGGGTCAGTTACATTTCCAGGGGGAAAAAAAGAGTATTTATTAAGAATAAGATTGAATAAATAATACACACATAATACAGTATGCGAATGAAGAAATATATCTTTTTAGGAGTCACCAATACAGGGTTGGGAATTAATCTGCTGATCTGGAGTCAGTGTGCTGATTTCCTTTTTGTTACTGAATAACATATAATATAATATAATATAATATAATAGAATAGAATAGAATAGAATAGAATAGAATAGAATAGAATAGAATAGAATAGAATAGAATATAGATCTGATCCTGAATAAGTATGAGACCATAATCATTGGCATGAGGAAAATAAATAGCAGGTAAACAAAGGTGTAATATACTATATACACCCAGTCACACACACACACACACACACACACACACACACCTCTAGAAATAGGTTTCTGCAGGTAGGTAAATGATATATAATAAAGATTTGCATTTCAATTACAGATAATGTATTTGCATAACTTGTACCATATCTATCAATGGTGGAACTTTTGACTCCTTCATACACTCTTTTTTTTAGGATTCAATCTCACGATGTTCACACAAAACAGCCGATTCAGAGAGTCGATGCACAGGGTAGACAGTTTCCTCAGGATTTCCTCAGTTCACATGAGTGTTTTTACGCAGCTAAGGTAAAATATGTGTACCTAACTAATGTTACACTACACACACACTACAGATGATTCATGTCAATGTCCGACGTTTATTTTTAGCAACATGTTCTTCACCTGAAAAATAAGTGTCATGGAATGAACCGTCTCTATGTCCAGGAGGACGAGAAAAGCACGAGGCCTGAGAGAGGAGCTGCTGAAAGAAGACATCTATCCACTCAGCACTGTGCTAAATTGAATAAAGGACAACACACACACACAGACACACAAAGACACACACTCACACAGACACACACACACACACACACACACACACACACACACACAGATACACACACACACACACACACACACACACACACACCACACCTCTTGCTGACCTTCATGAACAGACAGCCAAAGCCTGCAACCTGATCACTATTGCTGGTATTTACACGCTTCACTCCAAGTCTGGACCAGCGCAGGAATCCAAACCCCCCCCCCCACCCCCTTACTAAAAAAAATTTTTTTTTGTTATAGTGTGTGTGTATGGAGTGTGTATAGTGTGTATGGAGTGTGTGAGGTGTGTATGTTGTGTGTATGGAGTGTGTATAGTGTGTATGGAGTGTGTATAGTGTGTATGGTGTGTATAGAGTGTGTATAGAGTGTGTATAGAGTGTGTATGGAGTGTATATAGTGTGTATAGAGTGTGTATGGTGTGTATAGTGTGTATAGAGTGTGTATATGTGTGTGTATAGAGTGTGTATGGAGTGTGTATAGTGTGTGTATGGAGTGTGTATAGAGTGTGTATAGTGTGTGTAGTGTGTATGGAGTGTGTATAGAGTGTATAGTGTGTATGGAGTGTGTATAGAGTGTGTATAGAGTGTGTATGGAGTGTGTATAGTGTGTATAGAGTGTGTATGGTGTGTATAGTGTGTATGGAGTGTGTATAGAGTGTATAGTGTGTATAGAGTGTGTATAGAGTGTGTATGGAGTGTGTATGGAGTGTGTATAGTGTGTATGGTGTGTATAGTGTGTATAGTTATTATGTAAATTATTATGGAGTGTGTATAGAGTGTGTATAGTGTGTGTATGGAGTGTGTATAGTGTGTGTATGGAGTGTGTATAGTGTGTGTATGGAGTGTGTATTGTGTATGGTGTGTATGGAGTGTGTATAGTGTGTGTATAGTGTGTATGGGTGTGTATAGTGTGTGTATGGAGTGTGTATAGTGTGTGTATGGAGTGTGTATAGTGTGTATGGTGTGTATGGAGTGTGTATAGTGTGTGTATGGAGTGTGTATAGAGTGTGTATAGTGTGTATAGTGTGGTATATAGTGTGTATGGTTGTTTTATGGAGTGTTGTATGGAGTGTGTGTAGTGTGTATAGTGTATTAGTATGGAGTGTGTATAGGTGTGTATGGAGTTAAGTGTGTGTATGGGTGTGTATAGTGTGTATATGAGTGTGTATAGTGTGTGTATGAGGTGTATAGTATAGTGTGTGTATGGGTGTGTATAGGTGTGTATGGGTGTGTATAGTGTGTATGGTGTGTATGGGTGTGTGTTTGTATGTTGTGTATGGGTGTATAGTGTATTGGGTGTGTATAGTGTGTATGGTGTGTATGGAGGTGTAGAGTGTGTATTTGTGTGTATGGAGTGTATAGTTTTATTATGGAGTGTGTAGTGTGTGGTTGTGTGAGGTGTGTATGTTGTGTGTATGGTGTGTATAGTGTGTATGGAGTGTGTATAGTGTGTATGGAGTGTGTGAGGTGTGTATGTTGTGTGTATGGAGTGTGTATAGTGTGTATGGAGTGTGTATAGTGTGTATGGTGTGTATGGAGTGAGTGTGGTACATGACCACTTGCTCGACATATTGGTGCGCCCTCTCTCTCTCTCTCTGTATAAATTCAGCGCTCTGTCGCCTCCTGGTGGAATAAATGTGAAAGTTATTTCTTCACCACCAGATTACGCTACAGCATTGCAAATAACACCCAGGCCATTTTCATACGATAGCGATGGACTGGCACCCTGTCCAGGGTGTACCCCACCTTGTGCCCGAGGCTCCCGGGGATAGGCTCCAGGTTCCCCGTGACCCTGAAGACGGAGTAAGCGGTAGAAGATGGATGGATGGATGGATGGATGGTGTACCGCTGAGGTACTGCGCATGAATTTTGGAAACAACTCATCATTAAAAAAAAAAATGGAATTACACATACACACACACACACACACACACACATATATATATATATATATATATATATATATATATAAAGCAGTATTTGTCATGCTGTGACGCTTTTCCTCTCACGGGTTCACCGCTGTGTGGTTTTTGACACTCAGTAAACTGTACATGTTCTTTCACAAGAGTTCACTTTTTATTAAAGCTTCAGTATGAATCTTTGACCTGAAACGCTGCATGCAGTGTGGCTTTAATGCTTTATTCTACAAACACTTCGCTTTAGAACCTTCAATCATTTTGAGTCAGACTTTATTTACATTTCCAGGTGTATTAAAGATAAATATTAAAGGTACAGAAGGTAAGAGTAGCGCTGAGCGTCTAGACAACGACATCAACTACAGTTCACTATTTACACTTTTACTAACAGTGTAAAGAACTTCCAGAGTTCTTCTAAAAACGTACTGTCTCACTCTCCTACTGTCTTACTGTCCTACTGTCTCACTCTCCTACTGTCTTACTGTCCTACTGTCTTACTGTCCTACTGTCTCACTCTCCTACTGTCTTACTGTCCTACTGTCTCACTCTCCTACTGTCTTACTGTCCTACTGTCTCACTCTCCTACTGTCTTACTGTCCTACTGTCTCACTCTCCTACTGTCTTACTGTCCTACTGTCTCACTCTCCTACTGTCTTACTGTCCTACTGTCTCACTCTCCTACTGTCTTACTGTCCTACTGTCTCACTCTCCTACTGTCTTACTGTCCTACTGTCTTACTGTCGTACTCTCCTACTGTCTTACTGTCCTACTGTCTCACTCTCCTACTGTCTTACTGTCCTACTGTCTCACTCTCCTACTGTCTTACTGTCCTACTGTCTCACTCTCCTACTGTCTTACTGTCCTACTGTCTCACTCTTCTACTGTCTTACTGTCCTACTGTCTCACTCTCCTACTGTCTTACTGTCCTACTTTCTCACTCTTCTACTGTCTTACTGTCTTACTCTCCCACTGTCTTACTCTCCTACTGTCTTACTGTCCTACTGTCTTACTGTCTTAGTGTCCTTCTGTCGTACTGTCCTACTCTCCTACTGTCTTACTCTCCTACTGTTTTACTGTCTTACTGTCTAACTGTCCTACTGTTGTACTGTCTTACTCTCCTACTGTCTTACTCTCCTACTGTCCTACTGTCTTACTCTCCTACTGTCTTACTGTCTTAGTGTTTTTCTGTCTTACTGTCCTACTGTCTTATTGTCTTACTGTCTTACTGTCTTACTATCTTACTGTCTTACTCTCCTACTGTCCTACTCTCCTGTCCTACTCTCCTACTGTCTCACTCTCCTACTGTCTTACTGTCGTACTGTCCTACTCTCCTACTGTTTTACTGTCTTACTGTCCTACTGTCTTAGTGTTTTTCTGTCTTACTGTCCTACTGTCGTACTGTCCTACTGTCTTACTCTCCTGTCCTACTCTCCTACTGTCTCACTCTCCTACTGTCTTACTGTCCTACTGTCTTACTGTCCTACTGTCTTACATTATTTTCAGTGTTCCATCCATCCATCCATCCATTTTCTGTACCACTTATCCTACAGGGTCACGGGGAACCTGGAGCCTATCCCAGGAAGCATTGGGCACAAGGCGGGGTACACCTACTGTCCACCCTGGACAGGGTGCCAGTCCAGTCCAGTCCAGTGCAGGACAGGGCACAATCACACACACAAACACACACACATTCTTTGGACACTTTGGACACGCCAATCAGCCTACCATGCATGTCTTTGGACTGGGGGAGGAAACCGGAGTACCCGGAGGAAACCCCCGCAGATCTCACACTTGGCCCCGGTGGGAATCGAACCCCGGACCCTGGACGTGAATGTGCTAACCACTAAGCCACCGTGCGCCCCCTCTGGTTCATATGAAACACATTTATTGATTGTAGTTCACTCTACCTGCCGTACACAGACATTCTTCAACACATATTATAAACATGTCCCTGAGTTTTTAGCCACACATGGAATCATTAAAACGTCTTATCACCATAGGGCACCTGAGGACCCGACTCCATTTGTGTATTTGTGTTTGAGCCGTAATGTTTTGATGCAGGTTGGGGGGTCTTTAAGGGTCTTTAAGGACCCAGAGGTCATTAAAGGAAAATTCCAGGGCTCCCTCGGAGAAAAGTGGGAGTTCTTGGCCATATGGTAGAGCTTAAATTCCAGAGGGGGTCAGCATGCAAGCGGCACGTCTACAGTATCTTATCTTCACCTGCTGAGTTGGCCAGGAGAGCCAAGCACCTCCCCCACGTACACGCAAACACACACACACACACACACACACACACACACACACACACACATTAACAACAATGCTTAAAGAAACACCCAGGGGTCCGAAGGTCGAGGTGCGCTGCTGAGAATAGTGTTTATTCCATCAGTTGTGAATAAGTTACATACAGAATTGCTGTAGAGCAAAGATGGCTTTGAAAATAATGAAGTAAAATGTTTCTACATTTAAAAAATATACTACACGGTGCAGTAAACAATAATAAATGAAACAAAGGCAAGATTTAGTGTGATGACCCTTATAAGGACACGAGCTGTAAGTGTTATGGAGCATCTTGCAGAACCAGCAACGGTTCTTCTGGAGACGCTGACCATCGTCTTACTCTTCTACTGTCTTGCTCTCCTACTGTCTCACTCTCCTACTGTGTTACTCTCCTACTGTCTCACTCTCCTACTGTCTCATTCTCCTACTGTCTTAATGTCCTACTGTCTTACTTTCCTAATGTCCTTCTGTCTTACTGTCCTAATGTCCTTCTGTCATACTGTCTTACTCTCCTACTGTCTTACTGTCTTACTGTCTCACTCTCCTACTGTCTTACTGTCCTTCTGTCTTACTGTCGTACTCTTACTGTCCTACTGTCTCACTCTCCTACTGTCTTACTGTCGTACTGTCCTACTCTCCTACTGTCTTACTGTCCTACTGTCTCACTCTCCTACTGTCTTACTGTCCTACTGTCTCACTGTCCTACTGTCCTTCTGTCTTACTGTCTTACTCTCCTACTGTCTTACTGTCCTACTGTCTCACTCTCCTACTGTCTTACTGTCCTACTGTTTTACTGTCCTTCTGTCTTACTGTCTTACTCTCCTACTGTCTTACTGTCCTACTGTCTCACTCTCCTACTGTCTTACTGTCGTACTGTCCTACTCTCCTACTGTCTTACTCTCCTACTGTCTTACTGTCCTACTGTCTCACTCTCCTACTGTCGTACTGTCCTACTCTCCTACTGTCTTACTCTCCTACTGCCTTACTGTCCTACTGTCTCACTCTCCTACTGTCTTACTGTCCGACTGTCCTTCTGTCTTACGGTCTTACTCTCCTACTGTCTTACTGTCCTACTGTCTCACTCTCCTACTGTCTTACTGTCTTACTCTCCTACTGTCCTTCTGTCCTACTGTTTTACTGTCTTACTCTCTTACTGTCCTACTGCGGCGGCTGTGGCGCAGTTGGTAGAGCGGGTTGGCGGTTCGGTTCCCGGCCCGGGTGACTCCACATGCCGAAGTGTCCTTGGGCAAGACACTGAACCCCAAGTTGCTCCCGATGGCAAGTTAGCCCCTCGCATGGCAGCTCTGATACCATTGGTGTGTGAGTGTGTGTGTGAATGGGTGAATGAGACACAGTGTAAAGCGCTTTGGATAAACAAACGCTATATAAGTGCACATTTACCATTTACTCTACTACTGTCTTACTCTCCTACTGTCTTACTCTCCTACAGAACCAGCAACGGTTCTTCTGGAGACGTTGACCGTCGTACTCGTTTCTTATTTTTGCAGCGAATTCCAGCAGCCTTCATTACAGTTTTTGTCTGAAAAGCGTCTCTTACCACTAAATACGCTGCTTTCTTTACTAACATACAAACATTTTTCTGTAACATTTCATTTTGCGCTGGAAATTTTATGTTCGGAAATCTAAAATGTGTCGTTTTATTTATTTATTATTTCTTTTTTGTACTGACTCGATGATGTAGAAAATCGTATACCAAAGATACTTTTGTATACACGGTATTGTATATACAGTTTTAAAAACTACATTAAACATTTACTTATGGTTCGAATACACTGAGGTAAAATGTAGGTAGAGCATACTTAGGTGAAAACATTCTAGCTAAAAAGGTGCTTAACTTAAACAATAAAAATAATAAAATGCATACTAAACTCACTAAACTATACAACGAAATATAGTTTGGAAATTATTTTAAAAAGATAAGAAATATCTATACTTGGCTAAAACATATTTAGATGAAATGTGCTCGTGACTAAGCTTGCTCGGATGAAACGCGCTCCGGTAAAACGTAGCTCAGGTTAAACAAACTGTTCTCTCCAGGATTCTGCGATTTTGCGATCGCAGAAATTAAGGAAAAAACAAGCAAATTTTTCACAATTACTGTAGATTTTACGCAGATTCGCCGAGACGTGCGATGTGACGTCACCACGACGAACGTTCATCCGAAGCCGTCGAACACGAGCACGCCTAAAATGTCTCGTTTACCAACAAACATCGTTGCGAAAGACGGCACAAAATTTTTTTGCCGCGATTGCGATTTCGCCGATTCGAAAACTTTTTGGAAGAAAAAAAAAAACGCTGCGGCAAAATCGACATCAAAATCGTTTTGGGCCGCAACAAGTCCTATACGGTACCGATCAGCTATCATCCTGAACACCTAGCTCTAACCCTTAACCTCAGTAACCAGTAGGAAAAACTTTGGTCTCAAATATCAGATTTTTCCTTATGGGGACCTCCCAAATGTCTCCACATTGTCAAAATTAAGATTTTTAAATATATTTTATATTGATTTTTTTTTTTTCATGAAAAAAAACATCTAAAAAAAGACAAAAGGTTTTATTTTGGTTCCTGAGTTACTACTACTCGGACCTCACACACACACACACACTGAAAACCCTGTTAGATCTCGTAGATGAGACTCAGAGCAGACTCGAGCCGAGGTGTTTACAGGCCCGTAATTTACCCTGATGAGAGACAGCGTACCGAATACAGAGCACTGGCATTTATCACAGACAGACCACAGACTACTTCAGCATGCCTGTCCTTAACGAGTCAGGATGTACTGACTGAATCATACAAGTGCTATTTCTGTGCGTTTCTGTTTCTCAGAACAAGTTTGTCGTGTGTGACTCCACCGGATCTTTCACGGCGTTAATGACCGACTGTGTTTAATCCACCGTCAGCGCTCATTTACATCAATTAACACACCAACACTGCAGCACTGATGGCACATCGACAGGCACGATATGCAGGAATGTGGTTTATAAAAGAGGCGCGCGCGCACACACACACACACACACACACACAAATACACAATGAATGCAAATCTTCCAAGTCTGGTTTAAACTTGTTTATCTTAGACACACACGAAATTATTTTAACAAATGACAAAACAATTTTACATGTACGCATGTGTCTTTATTTATTTATTTATTTATTTCACTTTCGGGAACCAAACTGGAAAAGCGCTAGACTACAATCGGCGCTGTTGAATTCTGGATTGTGATTGGTCGGAAGGTGACGATTCATTTTCTATAACAGCGGCGCAGGTTTATATCGCTGCGCTCGTTATAGGAATGCGTTGTCATTTCCACAGTAACGGCTGGTTCACAGGGACGTGTACAGCGGACGCTCCGCATAAACGCATTTATTTAACATTTATGGAAGGAGTCTCCAGTGTCAGAGGTAAAGCTATAACTAACATCTCCAACATCTTCAGGACAGAGGAATTTACGCTTAGAGGAAAAGAGAGGCTGACGAGGAAACGACTGCTATAACGTGAGTGAGAACAGGAAGTGTTTCATGGATACATATATTATATATATTATTATCATTTAATCACACTGTTTTAGACCAAATAATAAACGAACAAATGAAATATGCCTAAATAAAACCACATTTATTTATATATTTATGATCGCCCATGTCATAGTATACGGTACTGTGCAAAAGGTTTTTTTTACAATGATGCAAAACATACAGCAAAGGAAACTCTCAATTGGTTTTGGAGAAGAAGAAAAAAAAATCAAGGTTTTAGAACGGCCCAGCCAATCACCTGACTCGAATCCAACCGAACAAGATTTAAAGACGATCTGTTTAGAAGAACGGAACAAAATCACACCTGAATACTGCGGCCGATTAATGTCTTCATACAGCAAGTATCTTGAAGCGTCACTACAAACAAAGGCGTCTCCATTACGTATTAAATACATTTCAGTTCGCGTGTTCGCTACTTTTTTCCCCCCGTGTCATTCCTCTTTATTACACATAACTTCATTTATGGACTTTTAATGTTGTGAATTCTTTATATTTCCAGATTTCGTGAGTTAATACTGAGGTCTGGTGAACATTTCACGTGAATGACCTCATTGGAAATATAGTTACTGAAAACAATGTTGACGCCTCCAATAATTATTTCCCCCCAGTGTATATTATATAGTCTATTATTATATAGAGTATACATGAATAACCAAGAAGACACACATTTACATGAACACACACACACACACACACACGAATCTCACTAAGTCTTCATTAACTTGCTGTAAGAAAGCGAGTGAGAGAACACGGCAGACCGGCGGTCGTGGATGAGCGGCTCGTCTCTTCTTTGAGTAACACAAGACAACATCTGTTCTTCATGCAGAACATTTTTACGCTTCTCAGTCATCCTGGTGTCAGGGTCAGGGGGTCACACCCGGCCGGGACAGAAAATACGACCTGTGGCTGTTTTCTAACGCAGAGCGACGGGCGTAGCACCGAGTCACATTTACACAGAGGACAGATTCAGCATTGTCAGTGAGTTATGGCTTTACAGCAGGGCGATCCATAGCTACAAGCTACTAGAAGCAGGTCGAAAATGACTCCAGAACGGATCTGAGTGAATTCTGAATAAAATTCAGTGCAATATGCGTATAGCGATGCATATAAACCAGAGGGATCAAGCTAATCAGGAAAACTAGCTAGCCTTATAGCAGGTAGCAAAGCAAAACTGTCCTTAATAAACTATTCTAATATTACACTCTTCAAAATAAAGGTTCTTCAGCGGTTCTTCACAGCACCACGGGTTCTGGAGAGAACTTTCTTCTTGTCAAGAACCATTTTTCGGCGTATGGGGTCCTGGATTTGAGCTATATGGTTCTTTGGAGACTAAAGAAGTTGTTTATGTCTCATTATAGGTTCTCCAGAACAGTGTATTGGTTCTTCAAGGTTCTATCATCCCTTAATAGGTTAAAGTAAACCCTATAAGCTTCTTTGTGGAACTGGAAGAGGTTCTCCTGGCATCATGGTTAAGAACTTCACTTTGGTCGCTTAAAACCCTAGCTAAGTTTTTTTGGTTAGAGAACTTATGATAACACAGTTCCTAGTGGCAGTGCAGTAAAAGTGTAGGTCTTTTTCTGTAGCACCGTGGTCCTAGAGGAACGTTGTTTCATTTCACTGTGTACCGTACCAGCTGTATACACTTGAAGTGAGAATAAAAAGCCACTTGACTTGAAGAACACTTTGTGGGTTCTTTAAAACACCAATAAATAGAATTTGTGAGTAAACAGGTTCTCTGTGCAACTTAAAAGGGTTCTCCTAATGGCATCAGGCTGAAAACCCCTTTTTTTTTTGGTTCTAATTGAAACCTTTATTTTTAAGAGCGTAGGCTCATTATTAAACCGTGTACTGTAATGTTTTGCCTATTCATAGACCCATAGAGCTTTTGATTCCTGAAAGTTTCCAACGACAGAAAGCGTTAGCTCCAAATCGACACGATTTATGTTCATCTTATTTACACGTGACTTGTTTGTTGAGTTATTCTCTTTCCTCAGTGGATGAAAGGCACCGTCCCTGTGCGACCTGTAGCTCTGTTTTCTGAGGAAGAACCGTGCGGGAAGCTGTCAGCGAGAGGGCGTGTCCCCCGGCTGGAAGACAGAAACGTCCAGCGGCGGAGAGCCAGCCTCATGCCGAGTGTGGAATGACGTGATGCGGAATGAATTGCCATAAAACCGTGTTGAACGTCGACAAATAGGGTTTTGTTTGTTTTGGGGGGTGGTTTCATGGACCAGGCCTGAGACTTTTTTTTTTTGTATTTTTTGGACTGTGATTCAACTTGGTAGCATGTCAGGCTGTTAATAATGTTAACTGTTGTTTAACAACTGATCCAGACACTGACATTCATGCACAGTAGTAAATCCGGTTGTCTTTAAACGTGCGGTTCGGAGAAACTCTTCAAGACTACTGAGCCTTTATGATGTCGTGATGAAATTCCATGTTGTCTTCAGACCACCTTCACTTCTTTTTGGTTATTTATAGGTAGTTTACCTTCGTACGCATCTTCTAGAATCAGTTTTAAACACAGTTCTGTTGTACTTGGTCTCAGGATTTACACATTTTAATATGCGCAAGACAGAACTTTGAGATTCAAATGGAAGAGTGCGCGACAATCGCTGTAAATTGAGTACTTTTTAAAAAAAATCTCGTTTAATGATCTGAAATCCGACGTTTCTAACTTTGATCTTCTTAACGAGGTTCGTAACATGTTTTAAATAAAGGAAATTATTATTATAGTTATAATCATTATTATCTAACTGCTCAATGAACCTGATGTTGTTGTTTTATTTCCCTCGAGGTACCTAAAAATATGAAGGATCGTTTCCTTCCCATTGCGTTTGGAGAAAAACGTAAGCGTGTCTTGCTTGCTCCATTATTTCTAAATCAATAAATCCTCAAGTCTGTGATGTATAGCTAGGTCATTTTATTCATTTATTATTTACTTTAAGGGCGTGATAGTGATGGCGATAACTTGAGTTGAAGGGACGTTTAATTTAGCAATGTTTTCTAATCTGAAGTTCGATCGATCGGAAACGGCATCGTCATCACGTCTCATCACATCGTAAACTGCAATAAAACTATTTAGAGCGTTTAATATAACAAGGTCCAGGAATAATAAGCTGTATTGACTCGCATCAGTGCGTCATTTTCATAAAATTAGCATCTGAATGAATTCTTACAGAAATTTAATCAAAATATTTGTCAGACTGTATGGGATTAATATAGACCTTCATTTTTGTTCGTATTGACCATGCCACTGGAACACTTTAATTCCCCCATGAGAGCATAATAAAACTTTATCTTATTTCATACCACTGTATAAGGTCACATGACCTTAAACCCAACGTTAGAGATTTTGCAGTAGGCTAATAATAATAATAATAATAAAAAAAGTTTCAGCTCGTGTAAAAATGAGGCCCAGGGTGAAATCTCAGGAATTTTTAGGCTGTAGTTTTCCACACTGAACACGACTCTGTTATATGTAATGACTTTTACAGCAGTTTGGCTCCTTCTGACCTCCTGCGACTGTGTGGCGTCTGAATGAGTGCTGTGTGTGTGTGTGTGTGTGTGTGTGTGTCAGAGAGAGTGAGAGAGAGGGAGAGAGAGAGAGAGAGAGAGATGCTGTTTGTATGTGTCACACTAAAAACCCGTCCGGGTGTGAACGGCTCAAGCGGAACGGACATTGTGCAGAGCTTGTGTTTCCCCAAACCGTCCTGTACGTGTGAACCAAGACACACAATAAAGACATGTGTATCAGTAGACTGTTATTTTATTTATAATCCTGTAGACGTACGAAGTGTAGTCTGTGGTCTGAACACGTTCTCTTTTAATCATTAATAAAGTCTGTAAATGAAAACACCTTCTGGTAGTCTAGAATATGGTTTGAATATGGTATGCCTTTTTAGAAATGAGATACGGGTTGTAACCACGGTTATAAATCCTTTTCATAATGGGGTAGAAGAGATGCAACTATCGGACAGACAGCCTACGATTACAGTCCCGTTTAATCTAAGCATATTAAATAATATACTATATCTTTATATATCTAAATATTGATACGCTTACAGAAAAGTCAAAGTGTGTGGGGTTTTTTTCGGTGAATAATCTTCCAGCATCTAAGCACGTGAAAATATCTTGAATATAGTCAAATCAGTCTACATGACTATTAAATCTATTTCAGGACTTTTGTTTATGAAGTTTAAGCTCGAAATAATCTTAAGTTTTACGGGCAGATTGCGAAATTCTAATTGTAAGCATTTATTGCCAGTAAGAAGGAATATCTGTCAATATAAAAAGAAAAAATTAAACATGAGAAATGAGGCTGAGTAATATTATACGGTTCATAATAAGACATAGTAGATATATTTGACAAATGTGCCCAAGATGTTTTTAGTGACTAAAGCGAAGGCATGTGTTTTGTTTTGTTTTGTCACAATCCCCCACCCCCCACACCCACACACACTCACATGATTAATTTACTCTGACGTTTTGGACGTGTCGGGTTTTTGTTTTTGTTTTTGTTGTTCACATGACATCACGGATGTTTCACTGAATTAAAATGTGAAATTTCATGGTATAACATGCTGAAAAGCACCTTCACATGTTTTTCCACGTGTGGCTGCATATTACTCAGATAATCATACGTGCGAAAAGGTGAAAAAGTGTGATTAAAAAAAAAATGTATTTGTACTAGTTTATTCGCCTATTCATTTGTAGATATAGGCCTTTATTTTGTTTAGAATTGACCTATTTCTTTATCTATTGATAGTGAATGAACACTATCAATAAATATCAAAGAGCAACAAGTTTGGACCTCAAGACATTACATTTGTCATTCATTTGGGCAGTGGGGGCTTGGCGGTTAAGGCTTTGGGTTACCGGTCGGGGGTTCAAGCCCCAGCACTGCAAAGCTGCCACTTTTGGGCCCTTGATCAAGGCCCTTAACCCTGTCTGCTCCAGGGGGCGCTGTATCATGGCTGACCCTGCACTCTGACGCCAACTTCCTGACATGCTGGAGCATGTGAAGAAAAGAATTTCATTGTACACATGATCTTGTGATCAATAAAGACTCATTACCATTATCATTATTCAGTAATAACATCAGCACCCGCCACATTCAGGCTCGTCGCTCATCGTCTAAATGCCGGACTGATTAAAAAGGATGATAGAAGGTGTTAATGTCGTTACCCATTGAGTGACTATGAATCTGTACGAGTGTTCAATGAGCCTAATTAACACACCACATTCCAGCCTGATGGCCACGTTGACTTGGCACAATGCGCTGGAATGCAGATCACACAAACATCAGTGTGTTTTGTTTCTAAACCCAAGAATCAATTGCGCCGACCCGTTTTATTCGCGTCTGTTCTCAGTGTGAGAATATTCAGGACGTGTACGTGCGATCGACTGTAGGCCTCACTGTGGGTCACAAGGCAATACTGTTCGGTTCATTTCGATCCCTTCGGCTGGTGCGAACAGCACGGCTTTTCATGCAGCACCAGCCGATTCCTGTAGTGCAGAAGACTTGAATGGAAAGCATTGCTTCTTTGTTAGAGAACAGGGAGCAAAACCGCAGGAGGTTATCTTCCCTGCACCCGTAAAACTTGCTCTTTAAGAGGGAAATGAATTGAGCATTGTATGGAGTTATTAGCCGTAGAGCTAGTACATGACATGCTTAATTTACTGGCCGTGGTAACCGATATACTAAACAAAAAGCACTCATTACTCATTACATTTGGAGACAGAACATGAACTATCTACAGAGAACAAATATAATATATAGCTTAGGCCTGTGTGTGTGTGTGTGTGTGTGTGTGTGTGTTTGTAGGGTGTAGGTTGTGCATAAATGTCAATATCATAAATACCATTTATAAATAACTCACAAATAATCAGAAATCATTTATACCACTTTTTAAAAAGAGCTTTTAGGGTTTTTTGTTTTGTTTTAAAAACATGTTATATTTGTCCTGGTACTGAAATGATCTAATATTATATACTCCAACAGAGGGCGCTATGGATCCAGGGCCTAAACTGCTTCACAAATTCGATCAGTGTTGTAATTTGTCTCCTTTTGACTCTCATTTGTAGCCAACCTGAATAGATTTATAGTTTATCACAAAACACGAGGTTTTAGTTCTAAACTGAGATGTAATTGAATATAGTAGATTGAAATATTTGATCAAATAACCAGAACCAGCCGTTTATCTCATGCTCGTGGTGAAGGTTGGTCAGTGAACAGAGTGGAAAAGGTTTAGTTTTAGGATGCAAAGCTATAATCAAATTGATAAGCTTAATCTGGCTTGGAATGCACCTTATGCAGGCTAATGATCTCTCATTAATGGAATGTGTGTTGATCGGCGGTGAATGAGTGTTTGCGAGCGGAGGCGTTCCCTCAGGGCACCTGCAGGACATGAAATCACCCCCTAGATCTTTAACAACCCAAGGATTCTGTTGAGTCGGGATTAAAGATAGTCACTTTAACCCATTTTCGTCACCACTTTTTCCACCAGTTGCTATCCAAACCCTCTTTACACCAAGGTTAATTCCACCTCAAACCATCTTTCTACATTAAATATTTTCTATCGCAAGCGGAGTCCATCCCAAAAATCAGTTTCCACCAGTCTAGAACCAGTTCCAGACCAACATCCTGTACCGCGACACAACAACATTCTGTGGAATCTTAAAGCACCTGTGAAATAGCGATAATAGTCCAAAAGTAGCAACAGATCAAGAGAACGTGATGGTCAATAAAAATGTGTGTCAGTGAGGTAAATAAATTGTAAATACAGTGCCACAGTGTACATTTCCCTAAAACTGTGTTACTGTACAGTCTTATAGTGGAAGGTATGAAGGACTTCCTGCATCTCAATACCTGTTTTCTCCATCCTCCATTCCAATTCAAAACATTTTACTACCCTAAACCCTTTCTACCCAGGATCTGTCCATCGCAAAACTCATTTCCACCCCTCAACTCAACATATTTCCCCCCACATTCCGAGGACACAGGAATAAAGATGCCCCAAACCCCAAATAATTTCCACCTCAACCACATTCTGTGGTGGTCAATTTAACCTTTTTTATTAACTTTTTTATTTTATTTATTTATTTATTTTTACCACAACCTTCATTCCATCTGTAAATCCATCTGTCTATCCCAAGCCCCATGTCCCCCCGTCTAAACCCATTTTCACCCCAGTATTCCTTAATATACCCCAAACATCTATCCTCTTCAACCACTTTCTATGGAAACAATTTTCCACTTCTTTTTCCACACGAATTTATACAAAAAATATCACTTTACCCCAATCTCTATTCCACCTAAAACCATTTTTTTAAACCTTAGATTACTTTCGACCATCCTAAAACCCATTTCCACCCCTCACATCTTTCCTCCTCAACCAATTTCTAGCCCAACCCACTTTCCACCCAAAATCCGTTTCCACCCCAGTTTGAGCCCAATCACTTTTCTGCTTCAGTCATTACTCCAGCCCCATCACTAACCAAACCCCTTTTCTCTCGAAACCACCCAAATCTCATCCTAGCCCAGCCTGTTTTGAGCCCAGCCCCTTCCAAATCCAACCCCTTCCACCCCTGCCCTGCTATATGAAGAAGCTGCTCTGAGCTGAATGGGTGTACTTTAATCACACATACCACAGAACTCTCCATTCACTTTGGATACAGAGGATATTCCAAGAGGACCTTGTCTTCTTTTCTTTAAATCCGATTCAAAAGTTGTTGTTTTCTCCCCCCTGCTCCAGTTCCAACTTTTTCAGAACTTCCACAATTCCTGGAGTTTGATTCGTAAAGTTGGTTGAAAACTTTTCGTGCAGCTGCTTTAAGACCGTTGCAGTGGACTCACACTGAGGAGGAGAATAACGGTCGTCAAGTTAGCAGTCAAGATGCCACGTTCGTTTTTGGTGAAGAAGTATTTTACAAGCAAGAAGCCGAACTACAGTGAACTGGAGAGCCAAAATGGTAAGCGTCAAACTTTCAAGTTTCTACAAGTTGTGCACAGAGCTCTTGCCTTTTATGCAGAGTGTGTGGGAGCGTGTGTACGTGATTTGTCGCTGGTTTTATGGTAGAGAAATGCTTACGGTCATATCCATATTCTTGTTGTGAATTCTTATCCAGTAAGATTCTTATCCACATCCTTGCCAGTTTGAGTAATAAAAAAAAAAAAGAAACGGTCGCAATGCACCAACCCAGCTGCATTTGCATGCAGAAATTAATATTTGCATTGCACAACCTGATCAGCAAGTAACTGTTCTTTATCAACTATTTTAATTTTAATTCTGAGGTCTAATTAATGCATAACATGTGGATTCCTGAAGGGAGGAACAAACATCTCAAATGAGGACTTTTCCCCCACTCAGCAGAGGCTCTTTTCTACTGGTGCTGCTGTCCTATGCTGCAAATTACATCCTCCTGAATCTAGTTTAGCACTTAGGGCTGCAGTCCTCTGGCACTCTTGTGTCAATAAGTGGTGGAAATAAGACCCATTACCCCATAGTTGGTGTGCATCCAGAAAGTCCACATAAACACACACACACACACACACATGCATACATAACCACACAAACCAGGCTAATCTAATTCATATGAAGTCATGTTCAGATAGTTCCACTGAAACCCTTCCACACTAAGCCAAACACAAATTTGTCAATGTTATTGCAAATTCACCCCGAGGAAGGTGTGACGACGATCCAAAAGCCCCCATGGCATTGTGGGCAAACTCTACACTCTAAATAATCAAATCTGACTGCCTTTCTTTGTGACAAATCGACCATTTGACTGTAACACGATACCAGAGCATCAAAACAACTTAACCGTTTAACTGGATTAGGCCAGTGTAAACAGCCACCTGACTCTTGCCCCCCCCGTCCGTCCGTCCGTCCCCCCCCTCTTTTTTTCGGCAGGTCCAATCTCCGCCATGGTACCAGAGCGCTACCCGCTTGCAGAACTACCGACCAAAGAAGACGGCACCCTGTTGACCACATACACTTCGGCTCTTGTATGGACCACCAGCGCCCTTCCGCTTTCCTTCCCTCCTTCATCCCCTACCACACCATCCTCCATCGCACCACTGGACCTCAGTTCTCCGTCCAGCTCGGGTGAGGAAGATGAAGGCAGAACTTCCGACCCCCCGAGTCCGGATCCTTCGGACCGTTTCCAGTGCGCTCACTGCGGGATTTCCTGCAGCAGCCGTGCCGCGCTTTCGCGCCACCAGCTCTCGCATTGCAGCGCAGGCACCAATGCTAACCTGGTCGAAAATTCCAACATGGCCGACAGCACGACGACAAGAGCTGCCTTCCGGTGCAAACACTGCCCCAAAGAGTACAACAGCCTGGGAGCTTTGAAGATGCACATCCGCTCACACACGCTTCCATGCGTCTGCACCACCTGCGGAAAGGCGTTTTCCAGACCGTGGTTACTCAGGGGCCACATTCGTACACACACCGGTGAGTGGCTAGGAAGTAACATAGAAGTAATTAGCATTATGGAGATGTTTCACACTTGCTAACTTAGCAGTAATTAGCATAACTGATCCAAAGTAATTAGCGGCTCATAGTTAGATTCGAAGCAGATGTACTAACTCGTTCCTGCGTAAGCCTTGCCTTGTTAGCGCTAAGAAGATATTTGATCATATTTTTAACATACAACGCATTTTTTTCTCTCCAGGCGAGCGTCCATTCTCCTGCCCTCATTGTAACCGGGCTTTTGCTGACCGCTCCAATCTGAGAGCCCATCTTCAGACCCATTCAGAGGTGAAAAAGTACCAGTGTGGCACCTGCTCTCGAACCTTCAGCCGCATGTCACTCCTGCACAAACACACCGTCTCCAGCTGCTGCCCGACAGCCTAGACATTCACACACAACTACCCTCACAGTCACAATGGAGGTGGGGGGTGTTAGCAATGGTTAACCACCGTCCTGTTGACTGTTGAGTCTGGTCCTGACCTGGTGGACGAACTCAGGTTAAGGGCGAAAATTTTATCTGCTGGAAAGAACCCCAAAAATGTTTCTGAAGTGCCTTATATTGTGTTTATTTTTCTTCACTGGGTTTCATACCAGACAAAGACAGATTTAGGCAACATCGCACAAATGCTGCGAAATGTTTCCCTAACCCAGTTCGATCAAGGTTAACAGGGGGGGTTGTGTTCTGCAGTTGGGCCATGTGCCTCATTCTCAAGATGCCCATCGGTGCCGGCTGGTCCGGCCTTTTCCTTTTGCGTGCAGCTGCTGAAGAGGGGGAAGTGTGTGCGTGTGGTGGTGGGGGTGTATCTCTCACCATGCTCCACACACACACTTTACAGCGATGTATTGGGACAGCTGTGTGAGCGGAGGCGGCGTGTCGACAGACATTTCAGTCCTGTAGATCTTTCCACACTTCTCTGAAAAAACGAGCAATAAACGCCGTCCTATTGTACCAACACTCCTCCCTAATGCATTTCATTTCCAAACATTTGTATCACGTCTCTGAATGTGTATTCTTTTTGTTTTCTTCTTCTTTTTTTTTTTTTACTCGAATAAAATGTAAAGTGTGCACTAAAGTGTTGCAAAGCACAACGATTGTTGGAGAAAGTGACGCTGTAGAAGACGGACGGTTCTATAAACAATTTTTTTTTTTTCGGCGCCGTCATTTAAAATAAAATGAAAAATGTTTTTTTTTTAAAAAAAACCTTCTTTTTATGGAACCAGCTTTATCTGGGGGAAAAAAAATATGGAAGAAACCAAAGATCAGCTCCAAGACCTTTTGTCTTTTGCGAAAAGAAATAAAATGCTGCATGGAGACTCTTCATTGCCATAGTGAGATATGACCGAATCTGCCTGTACATGTGCCTTTTGGGTGTTTTTTTTTTGTTGTGTCTTTCACATTGTGTATTTATATATATATACAGTGATCCTGTAACAGAGCAATCATTCTTTTTTTTTTTTTCCTTTTTTTATTCAGGTCCATTGTATCTCCATTTGACTTTTTTTGTATCTCCATTTGAAGTGGGTTTTTCAATAAACTAATTTATGTTTGGATAAAAAAGAAACGTCTGTTCACTGTGTGATGTGAGTAAATACTGATGAAAGGAAGTATGACAGCACTCGTTGCAAAGCGTAAAGCGCGCGCGCGTGTGTGTGTGTGTGTGTGTGTGTGTGTGTGTGTGTGTGCGCAAGAACGAAAGACGTGTCGATGGATGAATGGAGCACCTGCGCACACCTGTCGTGCTGTCGGCTCCGGGATGCTATAAACTAGCGCTAATGACACAGTACGCCTAATGTTACGGGTGAAAAGAGGCAGAGAAACGGTCGAAAAAAAAGACCCGAAGAGGAGGGATGTTAAAGTATGGAGAGAGAAAAATAGAGAGGGAGAGAGAGAGAGAGAGAGAGAGAGGGGAAAGGCGAAGCCAGCACCATGCTAACCAGTGCATCCAGCCTGGAGCTCTTCTTCAACACTGCAATCGGTTAAATATGGGAAGCCCCAACAGACCGAGGCTCAATCCTGGCCTGAAGTCCAGGGGCTTTCCTGGTGTAGGACGGCCTCCATCCCTCCCTCTCTTCATCCTTCGCTCCATATCTCCCCCCTCTTTTTTTCACCCCCCTCCTTTCCCCAGAACCACATGTTGGATCTACAATGCCCTTGTGACCTGCACACTGACGCCAGCCAGTCTTGCCGGAGTAACGATGCACTTCCTTCACTGCTTCGGAGGCAAGGAGCTCGCAGATTTTGTGTGTAATCGCTTATTCCTCCAAAACACCACACACACACTCACACACACACACACACATAAACACACTGTATATACGTCAAACCTGTGCGTCCTGTTCAGGTCATAATGACCTGATTTAGATCGTAGCTAAAAGTGGAACAATACTGCAGATCATTTTCCCAGTGTGACTTCTTTTTTTTAATCGTGTATATATTCATGTCCGTATTGACGTAAGTAAAAATAAAGCAGAGTGTATCAACTTTTGATTCAACAGCCTCTTGTTACTTCACCAGGAAAGTGTGTATAGCTATATAAGACAGGGATAAATAATATACCAAGGATTTGAAAGTACTTTTTACTCAAGTAAAAGTGCAGTTACAGCACTACTGGTAAAAGTTCAAAGTATGCTGATGAATTCTGGATTCTGATTGGTCAGAAAGGTGTTGATTCATTTTCTATAACAGCAGCTCTGACAGTAGCGCAGGTCGAACGCACACACACGAACGCCACCACAACGTCGAAATTACGAGTGGGAAACTCTGGAATTTCTGTGAGCTCCGAGTCGGGGGCGTGTCAGTATGGAAACGTGGTGGAACCAATGGGTGCAACATCTGGCGTTGATGCTAAATTTGTTGGAATTGAATGTTTACTCGTCTAAGAAGCTGATTTCAGTTAGTATGTCTCTGTTATATATATATATTTTTAGATTTTTAGCAAGTTATTGAAAAACAAGCAAATCGGTTAACATTGAAGACGTCGCACAGGCATTTCGTTTGTAGATTTTTAGCAGTGACATGTCTTTGTCAGGCTTTTTGATTGATAATAAAACTTAGCTAATTGCCTGCACGAAATACGACAGCGGGGTACGATTACGACATAATATGTATCGATAAAGTTTACGGCGGCTTCGTAAAATTGATTTTCAAAAGCCAAACACAGCTGACGCGTGTTCTTCATTTTCTAGAAATAGAGTTAAAAACCCTGCTGTATGTTTTTGTAGTTTATGAACAGAATTTATACCGCCATCTCGCTCCGACCAAAGTGACCTGAATGCGCCTGATGTCGTAATTACGAGCTCCCGACTCGTAAATACGAACTTCCCGGGAGGATTTGAATGCACGATAATATGCTATCTATTATATAGTAACAGCTCATACACAGGGACTTGAACGGCAGACGCGCCGCCTAATAATAAACTTATTACAACGTGTAATTATTTAACGAAGATGTTTATTTGTTGATTTGGCGATATATAGAAGCAGTCAGAGTTATGCTTTTCTCTTATATTTACATACGTATATATATATAGTGCTTGAAAGTATGTGCATTTTCTAGATTTCTGCACAAATATGTTGTAAAACGTCCTAAAAGAGTATAAAGAGAACCCAGTTAAATAAATGAGACAGAAATATTCTACTTGGTCATTTATTGATTGAGGAAAATGATCCAATATTACATATCTATGAGTGGCGAAAGTATGTGAAGCTTTGCTTTCAGTATCTGGTGTGACGTCCTGTGTGCAGTAATAACTGTGACTAAACGTTTGGGTAAAGTGTTGATGGGTCCTGCACGTCGACTCGGAGGAATTGTAGCCCGTTCCTCAGTACAGAACAGCTTCAACTCTCGGATGTTGGTGGATTTCCTCCTTCCTTTAACAACATTTCTATTGGATTAAGGTCAGGACTTTGACTTGGTCATTCCAAAATATTAACTTTACTCTTCTTTAACCGTTCTTTGGTATGACTTATGTGGTAACGACTTGTGTGTTTAGGGTCGTAGTCTTGCTGCAGGACGCACTTTCTCTTCAGATTCAGTTCATGAACAGATCTCCTGATATTTTCCTTTAGAATTAGGTGGTATCATTCAGAATTCATTCTTCCATCAATGATGGAAAGTTGGCCTACGCAGATGCAGCAAAACAGGCCAAAACCATGATACTACCACCACCGTGTTTCACAGATGGGATCAGGCAGGTTTTTTTTCCTTTCTCCAATCATAACGCTTCTCATTTAAACCAAAAAAGCTCTATTTTGGTCTCACCCATCCACAAAAGATTTTTCCATTAGACTTCTGGCGTGTCCACGTGATCTTTAGCAAACTGTAGATGTGCAGCAATGTTCTTTTCGTAGAGCAGTGGCGTTCTCCTTGCAGCCCTTGCATGCACACCATTGTCGTTCAGTGTTCGCCTGATGGTGGAGTCATGAACATTAACATTATCTAAAGTGAGAGAGGCTTTTAGGTACTTAGAAGTTACCCTGGGTTCCTTTGTGACCTCGTGGACTATTACACGTCTTGCTCTTAGAATGATCTGTGTTTCCTCCATTTGTACAAAATCTGTCTGACTGTAGATTGCTGGATTTCCAACCTGATGAGCATCACCAACCCTTCTTCAGAGGTCCTCAGAAATCTTCTTCGTTTGTGCCGTGATAGACTTCCACACATCTGTGTTGTGAAGATCAGACTATAATAGATCCCTGTTCTTTAAATAAAACAGGCCGCTCACTCACTCCTGATTTCAATCAATGGGACGACAATCACCTGACTCTAATTTCACCTTTGAATGAATTGCAGATCCTAGAGGTTCACATACTTTCGCCACTTTTCTCACGGATATGTAATATTGGATCATTTTCCTCAATAAGTAAATGACAAAGTATAATATTTTTTTTTCTTCATTTGTATAACTTGGTTCTTTTTGGCCACTTTTAGTGCTTGTGTGAAAATCTGCTGATGTTTTAGACCATATTTATACAGAACTATAGAAAATTCTAAAGGGTTTGCAAACGTTCAAGCACCACTGTGTGTGTGTGCGCGCGCGCATGTGTGTGTGTGTGTGTGTGTGTGTGTGTGTTTGTGTGTGTTTGTCTAAGACGAACAGACAGAGAATATGTACTGATTTCAGAGTCTGATGTGGTCGTCTTGCACTGAGTCACACATATTAAACACGCTTTGCAGTCAGGGGGAAGGGAAGAGAAGCTCAAGGGGAGCTCAATTCCCTTCAGTCTGGGGTTCATGTTCTGAAAGAATGTGTGTGGGTGGGCTAACGGTTGACGTAATGATGGTTCTTCAGAAAAGAAGGGACACTTTTTGTTCCCCCGCTGAAGTCAAAACAGCACCTCTTACCTGTAGCAGAGGGATCGTGTCTTATTTGAGCTGCGAGCAAGAATCGGCATCGACGCCCATCGTTTCTGAGAAGCCGCCAGACGTGCGTATAGTGTGTCTGTCACTAATGGAGCGGGAATGTCACATTAGTCAAGGAGCACATGTGTCACACTTAGAAAACACACACACACACACAAAAAGTTAAGATCTTTAGATTGGTCCCACAGCCATGAGGTGGCTCCTACGCTGACTAAACCTAAAGCACGCACCCACTGCAGCTGAAATATGGCCCTTGTGTTTCTGCTCAGGGATTTGAGGGGGGAAAAAAAAAAAAATGTTTCGGGCTATATTTAGAAAGGTTTTTCCGCTGACTGTGGGATCGGGAGAAAGAGCAGGCGCAGAAAAATCTCTTCAGGAACATCGACGCTGCGTCCAAAAACCATGCGTTATGAATTTGATATTCGTCTCAAAGCACATCAGTCCGTCCCTCTACAACGCCCTAGCTGTCCTCTGGTTCCCGGCGTCGAGCAGGTTTACGTTTTAGTTTCTCTCCCTCTACAGGATTGTGCACTTTACACAGCGCTGCACTTGCACCACACCATTTTTGGTCGCGTGAGCCAAAAAGGAAGCTCGGGGAGTGGACGCTGACCTAGTTTAAAATAAGGGGGATGCTTTTTTTTTTTTTTTTCTCCTCAGCCCCCCCATTATCTCTGTCTCCCGCTCTCTTTTCCTTCTCTAGCTCCGTACGAACCCTAGCTCCCAGACCTTGGGACACAGGAAACGGCTTGTCAGCTGCATATAAACAGCGGCCATTTTGCAGCTCTGATAAAAAGCATCTGGGTGGAGTAGCACAGCCGACCCACACACACATACACAGAGAGAGAGAGAGAGAGAGAGAGAGAGAGAAGGCCATCTAATCCAAGTCTCATCTGTCACTAGCACTGATGAGGTAAACGTCGCAGCCTACGTGTGGATTAGCC
The DNA here is from genome assembly GCA_012411365.1 of Ameiurus melas. Classification (NCBI taxonomy): domain Eukaryota; kingdom Metazoa; phylum Chordata; class Actinopteri; order Siluriformes; family Ictaluridae; genus Ameiurus; species Ameiurus melas. The sequence continues at coordinate 2,095,768 of CM022768.1, forward strand.
TAGCTTTTCATTTACACAGGAAGAGCCTACCTTCTAGCTGATAATTAAACTCTTTACCGCTTCTAATTTAAATAGCACTGATGACGTCAAAGAAATGTCTATCTTGTTGCAAAAAGAAAAGAAAAAAAAAGCCATGCTTATCAAGCAACCAGGAATTATCATGGTAATTCAGAAAGATTAAATAAAATAGGTGCTAATGTTTGGCATGATAACTAGCTTCTGTACTCAAGTCTTTTACGTCGTCTTTTAAGGACCTAGATGGTGTAGTGGAACTTGGATTACTAAACTTCAGTGATTTGTTTACATATTTACATATTGACATTTACATATTTCTTTTTTTAGACTAGCAGCTCAGAAGAGTTCCAGATTAGGTGTCGGCTCTAGAACAAGCCCGGACATCTTGTCTGTGGAAAAGGGACGCTCATTTAAAGTACATAATGGGAGCTTGAAACACCACAATTTGCATTTGTTTGTACCTTGAGGGTACAGGGCTTTCACCAGAGAGCTCATGTTTAAAAATGTTCTGAGTACAATGTAAGTGTTATGTAAGTGCAGTCCTAGCTAGCTAACTAATTAGCATCGCTTGCTCATGCTCTTTAGATTCGATTTATTATGATCAGTAATAAAGATCGGTGGTGATGAGGAGGTTGTTTGTCTTTGCCGTAGAGTTAGATGTAGAAAATCAGCAGGATTTGAGACCACGGGCACAGTGGAACATCACATCACGTACCATCGAATGTGGCAAAAATATACATATTATTGTTCTCGCTTGGAACCCAACTTGCAACATGATTGGACAGGAGGTTAAAAAAGTGCTTGACGTCACTCTGAGGTTTTTTGTTTTTTTTCCCTCACCATGGTCACAGATATAGATATGAAACACTGATTTTAGTAAATATGCTTCGTGACAAACGATAATTAAAGTCCGATTTGCTACAGTATACGTGACTAAGACGTGATTAAAGTTACACGTTTTATATAAGGAATTGCGTAACAGCGGTATTTGGGGACATTTGTTTTACCCTCATGTTCTACACCCTGGATGTCTAAAGTTACAGTTTGGGGCATTTAGGGAATGGTATGATCTTGTTACTATGGTTAAAGGCAGTATGTAACCATAGATAGACACTTAGGAGGCAGTCAAGGGCATGTTTAAGCTCTGACGTTTTTCCAGCTTTTGTCTGAAGCTGTGGTTTGGACAGCTGAGTCAGTGAGAGATCTAAACTCAGGAAGGAGGCTTTCAGCTATGCTAAGCTATGCTGTCAGAGATCTGAGCGTTGCTTTGGCCATATGGGGCTGCGAGGAGGTATGATAGTCTACTTTGTCTAGACGTTTATTAATCATGAGTTTTATTTATTTATGCAAAGTGCCTGAGAAGTGAGGCAGAATCCAGGCCAAGATGAGATAGAGCAGATGAGAGTTAATGGTCTTGGTAAATGGCTTAAGAGTGAATTTGTGGTTAAAGACCATCTCAGCTGGGGGTGTGCGGGGGCGGATGGATGGGCAAGTTGGGACCAGATGCTGTGAGTTTGGCCCATTAGCACCTGAAACAAACTGGAATGTTAATTTTTTTCCCCCCGGAACAGTAGGAAGTTCGCCGCTATTTACAAACAAGAAGGATGTAGCCATAGTAACCAGAGGTATATCGGTGTACTACAGTTTTGAAGCCTCCTAAACTATTTTAGGGCATTTCCACATGCTTAGTCATCAGCGGTTGAATAACAACACACATACAGCTGATTATGTACACGTCAAATAACACGTTTTGTGCGGTAATTGCACTATAAGGTCAAGTCGTCATTATCTAAACGGCAAATGAACGCATCCCTTGGGTAGCATGAACAGTCCATTGTCAAGTTCAAGCGTGCTGACTAGCAGCAAAAACAACTATAAGTAACAGCCAGTAAAACTCTGAGAGGAAACTAAATTCATCTGCTGTCATGCGCAGCAGATCCCTGAATCAGGATTATCGTCCGTCTATATGTGTGGCCGCTAACGTCTCCCTAACCGCACCACGTTTTTCCTCAAATTTCTTTGTTTTTCTCGCTTCCACACACAATAGTGACAAAGTGACACAGTCACATGATGTGAGAAAACGAGTTTCGGGGCTCAGACATGACTCGGAACGTCCGTGAGCTTCGTCTGCGCTTGATTGTGTAGTCTACACACCAGTACAACTGATCACAAACGATTAAAACACGACAACACAATGAAATTCCATGCAAATCTTCCCTCATACACCACAAACAATATCTCGCTCTTCATTCTTACAGTTTATATATCCTAATGTGCATGAAGACACTTCATTACCCAAATCCTCAATCTGCAACACACAGTCTAGCAGTGTGTGTGTGTGTGTGTGTGTGTGTGTGTATATATATATATATATATATATATATATATATATATATATATATATATATATATATATATATATATATATATATATATGTGTGTGTGTGTGTGTGTGTGTGTGTGAGCGAGAGTGTGAGAGTGTGTGTCTCAGCTCTAGGATGAGCTAATAGATTGTGCATGATGTCCTCGAGCTATTTGGAACAGGAGAGAGGGATGATGAAACACATCAGCGGAGGGAGACACATGTGAGAAGAGGAAAAAAGGGGGAATGGTGGAAGAACGAGCGTCATACTTGTGGCTTTTGTTCTGCGTGTGTTGATGATGGGTTTGTGTTTCACCGTGTGGGGGCTTCGACTCATAACACAGAGGGGAAAAAATGAAAGATATACAGTTTCTAGTTTCTACAGTATATGTATACTTAGAACACAGCTTGGTTACTATACAACATTTTCTCCGGAACCCACTTGTAGGCGAATTGCTAGCATGTTCGGTGTGTGTCGTAGCATTAAGGCGACACAGGTTTCTTCATCCTTCCTGTCCATCTATCATTTTGCAATGCTGGGCCTTAATGCTGTAAACGTAGCTTGCTTTAAATATATATATATATATATATATATATATATATATATATATATATATATATATATATATATATATATATATATATAATATATATATATATATACATGTTCCCAAATCACAACCAAGGACACAAACTAGCTGTTTTCATCAGTTAGCTAAGTTATATTAGCATTGATCGATGCTATTGCAATAGTAGTTTAAATAAACTCTTTTTCCCTAGATAATGTTGATATCTTTTACTACAAATTGCTGTAAGTTACATAAATTAAATTATTGCAATAACTTATTAGCTTCTGTTTTTTTTTTTCACCTGGTCAATGTTGCTATCTATCCAGCTAACTGTTGGCTAAATTATATTAGCATCAGTTTAGCTAAAATACTCTAAATTTAGCCAACACCATATAAACTATCATTTTATTCTCCTGGTGAATGTTGTTAGCTATCTAGTTAGCTTATCTTGCTAGCCTGTAACACAATCTAGCTTTTTGTAAAGAGCTATTTTTATTATCTGGCTAAACTGTATTAGCATCAAGGTTGCTAATGTACCCTAACCCTAACCATAACCCTTGTTTATCATACATCTTAGTTAAATTACCTTGGCTACCATTTTTCCTCCTGGTAAATGTTGCTATCTAGATAGCTAATAGTTAGCTATTATTTGGTTAAATTTTTAGTGGTTAGCACGTTCACCTCACACCTCCAGGGTCGGGGGTTCGATTCCCTCCGGTGCCATGTGTGTGTGGAGTTTGCATGTTCTCCCCGTGCTGCGGGGGTTTCCTCCGGGTTCTCCGGTTTCCTCCCCCAGTCCAAACACATGCATGGTAGGTTGATTGGCGTGTCCAAAGTGTCCGTAGTGTATGAATGGGTGTGTGAGTGTGTATGTGATTGTTCCCTGCGATGGACTGGCACCCTGTCCAGGGTGTACCCCGCCTTCTGCCCCATGCTCCCTGGGATAAGCTCCAGGTTCCAGGTTCCCTGCGACCCTGAAGAAGGAGTAAGCGGTAGAAGATGGATGGATGGATAGCCAACCTGCTCATCATACATTTGGGTTAAATGACCATTTTCTGTCCTAATGGTAGCTGGGTGTTGCTAAGTGTTGGGTTATATATTATTTGGTTAAATAATATTAGCATAAGTCTAGCTAATTTGCTCATCATACATTTGGGTTAAATTACCTGATTTTTTTGTGTGTGTTTTTTTTAAAAATGGGATAATGTTGTTTTTATCCAGCTAAGTATGCATATGTTTAGCTGTTAGTTTTGTTTTTTTATTAGATTATCATCAGTGTAGCGAACTTGCTCATAATACATTTGGGTTAAATTACATTAGCGAATGTTTTTTTAATTTTTTTTTAATTAAAATTTTAATTTAATTTTTAATTAATTTTTTTAAAATAAAGTAGGGTTAGCTTATTTTCCTTGCTAGCTTGCAAGATGCCCTTCGTCTTAAGATATTTTGTTAGGACACAAAGTAAAATAGGCACAAGCACGTATTTTATCCACACGGTAAAAAGCTAAACAGCTGTAATATATCCATAGCTAAAACAGAAACATTTTCTCCAAATGTTCTCTATCAGACAAGGAGACCTCCAGCAGTGTGCATTTGCTGTAATTACAAACCTCCTGCTTTCTAATTACGACATCAGAAGCTCCATCTGTAATGTAAGACAACTTTCTTAAGAGTCGCACAACTCAAAGGCTCCCAAATCTGCCTGGAGAGCGACAGCGTGTCATGACGAGGCCGGAGGAGGAGAGAATAGCAGGAGAAGTGAATAGCAGGGCTGTAATTAGCCGAGTTAATCAGAGAGAGTTCACACAGGAGGAGGAGGAGAAGGAGGAGACGGGCAGGTGGAGGCAAGGCACTGATTGTTGTTTTTTTTCTCAGGAACTCTGAAGTTCAGGGCGTATCCCCTCTCTGTGTGGTGCACCTGCTGAAAGGGAGAGAGGGATCACCTGCTCTCTCTCTCTCTCTCTCTCTCTCTCTCTCTCTCTCTCTCAGGTATTCAGACCCTCAGTAGCCGGAGGACGTGCCGAGAAGCGCAAGGTGCACTTTTGTTCTCTTGTCTGGACTTGCTGATCTAAAGCTGCCGCTAACACAGATTTTTCCTTTGCATACCTTTAGAGATAGAGAGAGAGAGAGAGAGAGAGAGAGAGAGAGAGAGGGAGAGGGAGAGAGAGGGAGAGACTGTGCGAGATGAGAAAAATATAAGAAAAGAGACAAAAAAGGGAGGGAGAGACAAAAAGCAATGAAGACAATGAAGAAAAGGACAGCAAGGCAGATAGATAGATAGATAGATTGATTGATAGATAGAGAAAGTAATAAAAGAGAAAGAAGCAAAGAAGAAAGAGAGAGGGGCAGACCAAGCGAGAGCAAGAGAGATTATAGATAGATAGATAGATAGATAGATAGATAGATAGATAGATAGATAGATAGATAGATAGATAGATAGATAGATAGATAGATAGACAGAAAGTGAGAAGGTTAGAAAAGTGAAAGAAGCAAAGAGAAGATGAATAAAGAATAGAGAGAGGGAGATTAAAGGGACGGAAAGAGAAACTGGAAGAAGACCAAGATATATATATATATAAGAGAGAGAGAGAGAGAGAGAGAGAGAGAGAGGGAGGGAGAGACTGTGAGAGATAAGAGAAATATAAGAAAAGAGACAAAAAGGGAAAGTAAACAATGAAGAAAAGGACAAGGCAGATAGATCGATAGATCGATAGATCGATAGATAGATAGATAGATAGATAGATAGATAGATAGATAGATAGATAGATAGATAGATAGATAGAGTGAGGGAAAAAAGTATTTGATCCCCTGCTGATTTTGTACGTTTGCCCACTGATAAAGAAATGATCAGTCTATAATTTTAATGGTAGGTTTATTTGAACAGTGAGAGACAGAATAACAACAAGAAAATCCAGAAAAACACATGTCAACAATGTTATAAATTGATTTGTATTGTAATGAGGGAAATAAGTATTTGACCCCCTCTGCAAAACATGACTTGGTACTTGGTGACAAAACCCTTGTTGGCAATCACAGAGGTCAGACGTTTCTTGTAGTTGGTCACCAGGTTTGCACACGTCTCAGGAGGGATTTTGTCCCACTCCTCTTTGCAGATCTTCTCCAAGTCATTAAGGTTTCGAGCCTGACATTTGGCAACTCGAACCTTCAGCTCCCTATACAGATCTTCTATGGGATTAAGGTCTGGAGACTGGCTAGGCCACTCCAGGACCTTAATGTGCTTCTTCTTGAGCCACTCCTTTGTTGCCTTGGCCATGTTTTTTGGGTCATTGTCATGCTGGAATACCCATCCACGACCCATTTTCAATGTCCTGGCTGAGGGAAGGAGGTTCTTACCCAAGATTTGACGGTACATGGCCCCGTCCATCGTCCCTTTGATGCGGTGAAGGTGTCCTGTCCCCTTAGCAGAAAAACACCCCCAAAGCATAATGTTTCCACCTCCATGTTTGACGGTGGGGGTGGGGATGGTGTTCTTGGGGTCATAGGCAGCATTCCTCCTCCTCCAAACATGGTGAGTTGAGTTGATGCTAAAGAGCTCCATTTTGATCTTAACTGACCACAACACTTTCACCCAGTTGTCCTCTGAATCATTCAGATGTTCGTTGGCAAACTTCAGATGGTCATGTATATGTGCTTTCTTGAGCAGGGGGACCTTGCAGGATTTCAGTCCTTCACGGCATAGTGTGTTACCAATTGTTTTCTTGGTGACTATGGTCCCAGCTGCCTTGAGATCATTGACAAGATCCTCCCGTGTAGTTCTGGGCTGATTCCTCACTGTTCTCATGATCATTGCAGCTCCACGAGGTGAGATCTTGCACGGAGCCCCAGGCCGAGGGAGATTGACAGTTCTTTTGTGTTTCTTCCATTTGCGAATAATCGCACCAACTGTTGTCACCTTCTCACCAAGCTGCTTGGCGATGGTCTTGTAGCCCATTCCAGACTTGTGTAGGTCTACAATCTTGTCCCTGACATCCTTGGAGAGCTCTTTGGTCTTGGCCATGGTGGAGAGTTTAGAATCTGATTGATTGATTGATTCTGTGGACAGGTGTCTTTTATACAGGTAACAAGCTGAGATTAGGAGTTCTCCCTTTAAGAGTGTGCTTCTAATCTCAGCTCGTTACCTGTATAAAAGACACCTGGGAGCCAGAAATCTTTCTGATTGAGAGGGGGTCAAATACTTATTTCCCTCGTTAAAATTCAAATCAATTTATAACATTTTTCTGTATTTTTTTTGGTGTTGTTCTGTCTCTCACTGTTCAAATAAACCTACCATTAAAATTATAGACTGAACATTTCTTTGTCAGTGGGCAAACGTACAAAATCAGCAGGGGATCAAATACTTCTTTCCTTCACTGTAGATAGACAAAGTGAGAAAGTAAGAAAAGTGAAAGAAGCAAAGAGAGGATAGAGAGAGATGGAAACAGACTAAGAAAGGGTGGGAGAGTGATAGAAAGAGAGAGGGAAAGAAGGAGGTAGAAAGAAAGGATGATGTAAGAAAGAAAGAGAGAAGAGTTAGAGGAAGAAGTGAGAGAGAGAGAGAGAGAGAGACGGATAGTGATAGTGAGACAAGAGATAGAGATAGACAGAAAGAGAGAGAGATAAAAGGACTGATAGAGCACATAAGGAGCACAGATTGAGCGTGCGTGCACACACACACACACACACACACACACACACACACACACACACACACACACACACACACACACACACACACACACCACACTCACACTCACACACACACACACACTCACACACACTCACACACACTCACACACACACAAGGCATTTGATGAGGAGATAAGAACCGCCGGCCTGAGGGTGTGGGTTTCAAGCAGGTGCAATCACACACCCGCGTGTTCTTTAAGGGACAAGACAGAACAAGGCATGGGGCGTGTGTGTGTGTGTGTGTGTGTTTATGTCTATGACGTGTCCCCTTACCATGACTTATGTCAATATATCACATTCCTTTTCTCAAAACCTCCAGGAACCTTTGAGATAACTGATCTATCACACATGAACGGCTCACGGCGAATACACACGGTCCATATCGCTAATGCCGCCGCCGCCACGCCGCGATCCGGTGGATTAGCGATGTGTTATTCTTGGATGGATGAAAACATCCCTGATTTTTTTCCCCTTCATTTTGCCAGCAGCGCCCCATTTGACAGAACAGATTAAATTTGTTCCAGATGCTAGCGTACGACAGAGGTTTATGCTAATAAACAGTTCATGCTAACCAATATATCCGGCTGCTATGGGACAGCGTACACTGATAATGCATTAAGACCAAGTTGTGCTAGCTTTTCTGTCAACAAAATGTATTTCTGCCAAAAATTACCTAGCGTGCTAATGCTCACTTTAACGCTAGTACAAAAAAACGTAGCTAATGAAAGACAGATGTGCGATTCAATCCATATTATGTCATGTATCTTTATGTTTGTTTGTTTGTTTGTTTTTGTTTGAGGGGGAACTTCTTCACCGTTAACAGTCCAACATCTGCATCATTTTATTAGACTTAAATATCCATGTACAGTGGAACTAAAAAGTCTACACACCCCTGTTCAAATGGCAGGCTTTATGTAATGTAATGTAAACGTTATGTAAAATAAACCCCCACACAAATCAAGATAATCATGCCATTGTGAAGTCTTAACTTATTCATTAAAGCGAAAAACAACAAGAATCATTTTAGCTTTGAAATGGATTAGCACTCAAACTGACGCAGTGCATTGTGGGAATTCTTTCTCCCACACAGATTAACACTCATTTTAAGGTAGAGCTCCTTTCCTGTCACGCTAACGACACGGAGCGAGATCACCGCTATCAGTAGCCGTGTCCAGTCTCTCCGTTCTTTGCAATAAA
>CM022768.1:2107096-2109596 GCA_012411365.1 Ameiurus melas
TTTTCTGGCAGCTTTGGGAGGAATTTTAATGTACCAGATTCCTTTTATTTCTTTCTTTATGTCTTTATTTACCCAGTAAAGTTTTCTTCTCACTCGCATTTAGCTTGATTTTGCAGCTCGAATCCGTGCTCCATGTAAAATCCTCCATCTTTTATCTCCGTCAAATCCAAAATGGCTTCCTATTCATTATATGTGCTCACTACCTAGTGTAGACAATGATGGTCCTGTAGAACTTACACTATCTAATGCCGTACAGACGTAACAAAGTATTGGCACCCTTACATGTGTTTGGGACACTTTTGGGCCAAAACAAATCCCTGTTCTATCGCTGTTCAATTCCACAAGCTTCTGTTCATTTAAAATAGTTACACACCAAGCACAAAATTCTGCCAACTGTGTCTCATTCACCCATTCTCTCTCTCTCACACACACACACACACACCAATGGAGAATGCTAACTTGCAAGGCGCTAACTTGCCATCAGGAGCAACTTGGGGTTCGGTGTCTTGCCCAAGGACACTTCGATATGTGGAGTGATGTGGGTCGGGAATTGAACTGGCAACCCTACGATTAGTGGACCACCCGCTCTACCACCGGAGCCACAGCCGCCGCTTCTTCTGAGACACGTGAAGCTCATGCATACTTGAAGGAAAGCGCAATCAACCCTCTTCCACATACATGAGATCACAGACACCTATGATTGGGTAGTGTCACCCCGTATCGCTGTGAGAAAGAGAGAGAGAAAGAGTGAAAGTGAGAGAGATATACCAATGGCCAATTTTGGACTCCTGTTGATAGATCCTCATGTTCTACCAATGATGAGTTTCAAGGACGAGCATGTGTGGCTTGGTTGGAATGAAAACCTGCACCCACACCAGCCCTTCCCGGATGAGATTGGACACCCCTGGTCTAGACAATTCCTTCCAGGATTTTGTGATCACAGAAACGAACGCAAAATTCAAGAAAATGCCACAATATTCTCCGGAGCGTGCAATTTTAAAAAATGACCGCAGTGTTTTCATCACAACACACGTTCAGCCAAAGCCCTCTTCGATTCACGTGCATCGGACATGAGTACAGCTAAAAGGTCTCATTTACCGACAAACATCAAACATACTGACCGACTGTGAAAAACAATTCAGTGTGATTGCGATTTTCAAATCCCCCCCAAAACACCCGCTCAAATAGTAATTCCTACTCAGGAACTCTGGGGTTCCTCCGAGTTCAGCATGTGACGTTGAATCAACATGGCCGCTCACAGCAGCACGTCTTCCGTGCAAGTGTTTCCTTCAGACACTCGCTTGTGAAATCACAACATATACTATACAGTTCGCTGTTTCGTGGACGTAAATATACACCCCTCTTCACAGTTATCTGGAGAACTTGTCGCTCATACTATAGCTCGAGGCCCGAAAGTCGAAAATCACACCGTTCCGAGCTTGTAACTCAAACGCAGAATTAGTCTCCTATCTCCTTTTCTCACTCTTTCTTTCTTTTTATTTTTTGAACGTATTTGTGGAGTATGTTGTATGATGAATGAGCGCAGCTTCGCATACGATGGGAAATGGACACAGGGACTCAGGAGCGTGAGGAAGCATTTAAAAGCCACATGTGTGTCTAAATCAGCTCAGCCATATGGAGCCTTTCCTCCCAGGGGAACGGCAACAAACCTGAACATGTGCCACATATGCGCATCTGTGCGTGTTTGTGTGTGTGTGTGTGTGTGTGTTGAGAGAGAGAGAGAGAGACAGAGAGAAAGCTCTCAGCAAGCAAGTGCATGTGCTGCCATAAGTATCCACTTGTGCGTCAATGAACAAGTGCACAGACTTCCATAAAAGGTGTGTCTCTGTGTGTGTGTGTGTGTGTGTATGTGTGTGTGTGTGAGCACACTGTAGGCAAGTGTTTCTGCTATTGCACTGATTTCACACAGCCTGTATATATCACCTGACACACTATCCATCTGTTTTTTTCTTTCTGAACCTGTCTCACTGCCTCAAGCGTGATTTATTTACTTCTGCACAAGTTTTTTATTCCCCTTCAGTTTCACTGTATTTATATTAGTGCGTTTATCATCTCAGTATGTGTGTGTGTGTGTGTGTGTGTGTGTGTGTGTGTGTGTGTGTGAGAGAGAGTTTTCTCTCTTTTTTTTGAAAGAAGATAAACTTTATATTAGAGTAAAACCTTTATTGACTCAGATATAAGAATGAACACTGTCGAATCGGAAAAAAAACCAACCTTGAATAATATTTTAAATATATAAGTTCACGTTCTTAAAGAACCCACTCCAGAGAACCAAGACAGAGTTATAGTTCTAACTCTAATAACTACTTTTCAAAATGAAATGATAATAAAAAATCTAAAGGTTTAAAAATATATATATATATATATATAATATATATATTATTTATTTATTTATTTTTTTACAAGTGTAGAAATCTTATAGCTCTTACATTGATATTTGTACAGTTTTATATGACAGGAAATCCATCCATCCATCCAT
>CM022768.1:2112096-2119596 GCA_012411365.1 Ameiurus melas
AGAGAATTCCCACACACCCCTACACACACACACACATATTCAAACACACTGCGGAACCGGCACCACTCCAGAGACCCCTGCCGCCACCACATAAGGCTTTCCAGATGTGCTTACATCCGTCCCTGTGTATAGAGATGCCACCAAACACACACACACACACACACACACACACACATAGAACCACCCCACACACACACTCACTTTGGGGGTAATCTGTCACAATAGTGACAGTGTCATGTTAACAATGCATCTATTCTCTCAGTGTGTGTGTGTGTGTACGGCCTTGTATGTCTTTTCAAAGCGGCTACACGCACCAACGAATGAACTGCAACGCCGCACGATGACAAAGCGCGTTAGGTTTATAAACGACGGCCCTCCAGAAAGCATGTTATAAAGGGAACCAGACCTCCTCGTTCTTTGATATAACAGATTTTACATTTGTGGCTTTTGTTTTGTCATAGCGGAAGTGGAAAAGTACTCGTACAGTGAAGTCTGAATAGGACTATCATTCCCTGCGGAAAATATTGACTTAACTTTTTAGACTTAAGTCCCTAGCCATAATCTCCCTTTTTGTACGTGCCGAACTCCAAAAGTGATCAGTTTTGAAGAGAGAAAGTTTTCTTGTGTGAACATTAGCATGCTCAAACTTATTACTGATCGAGTGGGCAGAAAGGAAACCGCTTTGACTTACAATCTCATCCTCCTCTTGACTCACACACACACACACACACACACACACACTTTCACACACACTGTATGCAGGAAGTCATAAATGTGAGTTCACAGTCACACGAGCCAAATGGGGCAGTGATAGCAACAGGCTGCTGTGAGATGAGACACCGAGGAAGAGGAGGTAGAGAGAGAGAGAGAGAGAGAGAGAGAGAGACAGAGAGAGAGTTGTGTGTGTGTGTATTTGCAGCCAGGGGTATTTAGCAGTTCTGTGGCAACATCGACAAAAAAGCTGTAATGGGCCGTGGAGGAACAAACAGGAGGAAAACATTTGGGTGGAGACAGACTTGGGAAAATAGTGTGTGTGTGTGTGTGTGTGTGTGTCTGGATAGACACATGGAAGAAATCATCAAGCATTCAGATGAGCAAATTAGACTTTGCCTCCCTGTTTTGCTATTATCTATAATAGGCCTATATTAAGCGTCAACACCACGTGTGTATGAATTAAATACCTTATAAAAGTCAAATAAAGACTCAGCTAGTCGAACAAATATCAGCTTGAGTCACAGTAAAAAAGTTGCGTGGAATTTAAAGCATTACTTGATTACTTGTTGTGGAAAAACAAGAAGTTCCTCTTATCACTTACACGCTAGCACCTCTCTTGACGTTAAAACGAAAGGAGAGAAAGAAAAAAAATTAAAAAAACCCTGATGTTACCCGAGAAACAAGAAAGTACAAAGTCCTAACGACTTCAGTCCTGTGGTGGACAACTACAACTGACGCCGGAGACTCCGTCTACTCACTTCTTCTTTGATAAAAACAAAAACGTTTTAAAAAAAAATCTGTTTATTATGAGCCTTAGATCATCCGCCGTACGATTTCCTGTGAATGAGCCGGTAGCGTTACCGTTAGAAACGATAACTGTGAGAACGAGCACCATTTCTGTCAGGGATGCAGTTCTAGGAAATTACTCACCACCATCTGACCAATCCGATTCGAGAACTGAACACGTTTCACATCACAGAGAGGGTATACGGCGTATGCGTAAAAGTCGGCTAACGATATGCGCGACGTTTTCAGTTTTGTAGCTAAGCGACGTAGAAGATATGAGGAAAGAAGAGACGCCCGATTAGCCGCCTTCGTTAATCGCCGAGACACGTCGACGTCAATGCCGTATTGCGAAGATGTCGTGTATTTCATATGTACAGATTACTGCAGGAAATGTAAATATAAATGGAAAAATTGTGGGTATATATTTATTAAATCTACTATGCCACTTATTAAAACTTTATATGATGATAAATAATAGTAGAGATTCCAATAGAGAACCTAGCTCATCAGCTGAAGGTAACAAATTAAAAGGTTCACAAATTGACTCAAGAATAAAATGATCGATATTTTTGTCTATATTTTAAATACAAAGGTTAATTATAAATGTTTCTCTTTTTTAAGTACTTTAAATTACTTCTAGAAATATAAAAAATAAGGTTACTGTAAGGGCGTCGATGTTGCCTTTTCCTAACTCACAAATGGTTATCATGCTGTATATTCACAAATATAATTAGCGTCATGCTATGCTTGTTTCACAGATGCTAACACGCTCGTCTCAGCCTACAGGAGTGTGTTAATTATTTGCATTTCCCCTTTGTTGTTTTCTTCCTTCCTCCATTGAGATGTAAACGATCTTTACTTTAGCACCAACATGCTAATTCCATTACGAGATTGCTTTTCACCCAGGTGCTACATGAACGGTGTGGCTAATCGCCTCATGCATGGTCACCTACCTGGATCAAAGGGGTGTGTGTGTGTGTGTGTGTGTGTGTGTGTGAGAGAGAGAGTGTGGGACACTTGAATTAAACTAGCTATTAAACATCCCGCCCATCCATCCCGCCCATCTCTCACACACACACACACACACACACACACACACACATACACACAGAGGATTGCCTGTTTTAAGGTCCCCCATACCACAACAGGTGTGAGGACATCAGAAATGGAAGCAGCGAGAACACCTGTTGTAGAAACCTCCTATTTGAGATTTGAACACACACACACACACACACACACACACACATATTCTCAAGACGTGCAGGATTTCTGCACCTCTGCTGTTCCACATCTGCAGATAAAAGATCTCACTCACGTCACACTTCAAGTGATTCAATTTGTTAGCATGTCGCTACTAAAGATTCATTTTTATACGATGTAAAGGTGCCATGATGATGGAAACAAACACCTACCTTCAAAACATTTCATACGACCAATATTACACTGGAACTACACTTCAAAGTTCAGTGTGAAAGTTCAGTTAAGTACTAAACGCGGTGACGGCGGCGTACAGTGTAACTGCAGCCGCATGGAGTGTTCTCTTAGCAATTAAACAACACGCCCGAGGAAAACGTTCATATTTCTGTTGGTTTTGTCTTATTTCTGATGTTCCTAAGTCTTTACATCGCCAGTAAAAAGACTTCTCTACATACTTAGATAAACTGTTAGCGTTGTTTTCCGGTTAATTAGCAGCCTTTGTGTCTTTTACTGGAATGCGCTAGACAGCTCTGAGTAGACAAGTTGTGATTCAGTGTTTCTCAGTATGGTGGGACATGTGGAAGTTCACTCAGCGGTTAATGCTAGGTGTAATTACAACGTAATTGCAGCCAAGTGGATTGTTTTCTTAATAAATAATCAGAGTATCTGAGGGAAATGTTCACATTCCCAAATGTTTTTGCCTCGTTTCTAAGGTTCTGAAGTCTGTACGGTGTCTGTGAGAAGAAACCCCTAAAAAAAAAACCCTAAAAAAGCCCTCAAGCTACATTGTTCACTAACTAAATCACCTCGTTTTCAGGTAATGAGCAGTCTGGTTCCTCTCAAGGTTCGTTCCTCACGTCGTCTCAGGGAGTTTTGTAAAGCTGCTTTGTGACAATGGCCGTTGTTACACGCGCTCTATAAATCGAATCGAATCGAATTGAATGTTTTAGCCACAGCTAACGTGTGCCGTGCAAACAGGAAGGAGCATGATGAAGACAGTAGGGTCTCATGCGGTTAATTAACTTTGAGTGTTTCCAAAGCCTGAGGATGAAACAAGCCAGTATACACACACACACACACACACACACACACACACACACGCACACACACACACACACACACACACTACAGTTAACAAGATGAGAGAAGATGATCGTGTCGAGTGAAGTGTGAGTGTAATCAGTTGCACTTTACACCCATATCTCATATCTCAGGACAGTCAGCAAGACGTGTGTGTGTGTGTGTGTGTGTGTGTGTGTGTGTGTGTGTGTGTGTAAGGCTGATGAGACAAAGTCTAAGCGCATGACACAACTGCTAATTGTGTCAAACATAATCAATACACTAAGTAAACACACATGTCCCTCACACACACACACAACCGAGCCATCATTACACACTTTAAAATATTTACCAGAATATTACCAGAGAATGGACTTAGCACTTGACGCTAGGCGTAACTGCAGTGTTAATTAAGTTGGACACAGAGTCTTTTCCTAGTAATTTACCAACAAAACTGAAGAAAACGTTGATGTGGCCGTCATTTGTGTATAATCTTTTTTTTTTATAGCTTTACATCGTAAGTATAATCATGGGCTGATTTAGGATTTATGATTTAGGGCCTAAATGAATCGCTAGCATCAGTCATTAGCTAGCTCATACTTCTATATTTCCCCGTTGCCTAGCAACAGTGCTCTTAGTATTTTACCACTCTCATAACTACATTTTTTACTTATAATTTTTCTCAAGCTACAGAATAGTTAGCATCATTTATTACCGATTCATAATTGTGGATTATTTTATTCTTTGTGTAATTGTTTTTTTTTTTTCTGTGCTACTTGGGAATGTGTGTGTGTGTGTGTTTCAGATAGTCCTCTGTCCCTCACTCTGTCTCTCATTAACCCCTCTGCAGGTGGGAGCATCAAAGTGGCAGAATGACACCTTCTCTCTCTCTCTCTCTCTCTCTCTCTCTCTCTCTCTCTCTCTCTCTCTTTCTCTCCCTCGCACACACACACACACACACACACACACACACACCTCACCCTCAATCCTACCACCTACCATGGGGTCTGGAGCCAGAGAGGCTCACCCCCTAATGAGCGGCTGGAACACACACACACACACACACACACACACACACACACAGGGTTGCTGCATTATCACATTCCATTCACATATTGACAGGTGGAGAACTGATATGTGTGTGTGTGTAATAATGCTGCAATAATGCTGTATCATCCTTTATACCCCATCGCTGTTGAATTCTACATCCTGATTGGTCAGAAGGTGTTGATTAATTTTCTATAACAGCAGCTCTGACAGTAGCTCGGGTTCATGTCAATGCGCGCGTTCTAATACGATATCGTTTCTATAGTAACGGCTCGTTCACAGGGACTTCGCTTCGCTAATAATAAACGGATTAACAGACGTGTGTAGTCGTTGACGTGGTGGCGGAGACGTGTCTTTAACAATTATGGAAACGGAAGGAGTCTCCAGTGTCAGCGCGTTGTAACGGTCAGAGGTAAAGCTGTAACTTTCAAGCTTTCGATCAGACTTCCAAAAGACCGCTGTGGTATAAGAGGAATAAAACACGTCGGGCGGGACATGTCGTTAGAGGAAAATAATCAATTCCGTTTCACGTCGGTGAAATCAGTTTCACGTCGGATGACATCACACTACCACTTAGTTGATTCTATTTTCCAGTTATATTATAACCGATTAAAAAGAATAAAAAATAAAAAGCTGTTAGACGACATATTCATGAACACAGTGCCTCTCTCTTTCTGCAACCCACAAACACAAACATTCCTTCTGCCTGCCAGATGCATAGCCCGTGTGTGTGTGTGTGTGTGTGTGAGTGAGAGAGAGAGAGAGAGAGAGAGAGATGTGTGTACTGAGCATTTACAGCTCTAAATCCCCTCTTTATCTTCCTTCTTCCCTTCTATCCTTCACTCTCTTTCTCTCATTCATTCAATTTAAATTCACTTTCTTGCTATATGTCCATCCATCCATCCATTTTCCATACCGCTCATCCTACAGCCTGGAGCCTACCCCGGGGAACTCGGGGCACAAGGCGGGGGACACCCTGGAAGGGGTGCCAACCCATCGCAGAGCACAATCGCACACTCATTCACACACTACAGACGACTTGGAAATGACAATCAGCCTACAAGACGTGTTTTTGGATTGGCGGAAGAAACCGGAGTACCCGGAGGAAACCCCCGAAGCACGGGGAGAACGTAAAAGCTCTGCGTACGCAGGGCGGAGGTGGGATTCGAACCCCGACCCCGGAGGTGTGAGGCAGGCATGATAACCAACCAACAGTCCCTGTGCCCTCTTGCTATATGTTGCTATTTATAATAAAAGCTAGCTTAGACCGTTCATTATCGCATGTTAGCCAGAAACGCAGTGAGGACTCAAGGCAAATAAATAAGGTCGAAGGGGTTCAGCTGGCAAAATAGTTTCGAAACCTCTTACATATAACGTCATTTTTGTGCCGTGAGTATCAGTCGTGGTTCTACGACACCGCTCCGAAGCTCACCGGAGGTCCCAGCAGTGTGTCCTACACCTGAGGGCTTGGGACGGAGCCTGTCTATAGGCGTCATCCTGAATCACCGAGAAGACGAGGTTAATATTCCAGCTGATGGAAACCTGCTGGGTAGAAGGAGCCCCTCGGTGTGTCCTCCGCCTGGGGCATTGCAACAGAGCCCAGCTGGGTGTCCTCTGGAATGATGTCATGGGGTGAAGAAGATGAGGGTAATTTTCCAGCAGCTGGAAACCTGAGAGGTGCAAGGTGTTATATACAGGCGTGACAAACAAAGGTGCATTTGTATCTCCTTCTGCATTTATCCATTTATCGCTCACTCTCTAGCCAGGCTGTCATAATAAAAATGATAATAATGGTGCAAAAGGAATAGTGGATAATAAGCATGCGTGTGTGTGTGTGTGTGTGTGAGTAATAAAACACATTGACAAACACCCAAGGCTTTATACGCTGAAGCAAAAAGGAAGCCGATCTCCACTCCCGAGGCCTAGCGCACTTCGGTTCAGGGTTTATTTCCTGCATTAACGCTCCTCATTCCAACACAGTCATGACCTCGAGAGACTGAACTCGGCAAAAACGTACGAGGAGAAATGTGAGGAGAAATGTGAGGAGAAACGTGAGGAGAAACGTGAGGAGAAACGTGAGGAGAAACGTGAGGAGAAATGCCGATGATGAACCAAAGAAGCACACTAACTTATGCTAACTCATGCTAAACTGTTTTTGTTTTTTGGGCAACAACAATATTAAAATGTTTATTAGTTTATGTATTTAGAATCGGTTTTAGCTGTATATTTTATCTTTACATTTAGATTTTTTTTTAATTAGTCAAGAATGTTCTAGCTATGTTTAGCTAATACATTTAACTTTGTTCTAGCTAAGTCCATTTTAGAAAAGCCAAAGCACGTTAGCTAAAGCATGCTTTAGCTAAGTGTGTTAGCCGATTCATTCTAGCTGTTTTAGCCAGTGTGTGTAAGTTAGTTCAACCTAAAAACTTCTTACATAATTATGGTTTTGCTAATTTGATTTAACATACATTTTAAAGTACATCGTTTTTTTTTTTTAATCTAAACTTGTTTTAAATATATTTTCTATTTTAGTTGTGCATAGTGTTTAAGTATGTTACGTAAGTATGTTCTAAGTAAGTAAGCAATACATGTACATACATTTCAGATCGCTACATTAATCTAAGAAAGTTTAGCTCAGTATGTTTTAGCTAAGTTTTAGTTAAGCACCTTTGTAGATAAGTATGCTTTAACTAAACA
>CM022768.1:2124596-2172096 GCA_012411365.1 Ameiurus melas
CATTTTTAAATTGTAAAAATATTTGTACTTTTAATAACATCTAGAAATATAACAATGTCATTTCATTTGGGCTTTTATGATACGTTTTTATTAAAACTTATTATAATTATTATAATCAATATTTGAATATATATATATATATGAATAACAAATGTATTAAATTAATTACTTGATTTATTTTTGTAAACTTTAAATAAAAGTATCCAGAAAAATAAGTTTTTCTTTTATTTCTCTTTCTTTCCTTCTTTCTTTCTTTTGTGAACAAACTTAAATATTGTGATGCATATCACATATCATATCGAGCAAATCAAGTATCGTGATATGATATTTTTGTCATATCGCCCACTCCTATGAGCCAGTATATATATATTATATATATATAAAACAAAAAAAATTGGAACTACATCCTAGAAAATCAGTTCCAGTATTTCACCCTGTTAAATACTACTCAAGAAGATCAGTCCAGTCCTCTTTAAAACCGAGGAAAAGGTATTTCACTGTGATGAAGCCCTCAAAAGTGGCCAGAGCTAACCGATTACCCCTGAATCACTGTAATTAATCCTGCTTTAACAATACCCAGTTTATTCTTCTTGTATTTAGATGTGTTCGGGAACCGTCAGGAGAGCGTCCTCGTCATCTCGGTCCACGCTGACGTTCTGCAACATCACATCACATCACGTTCAGCTTTGCAGAAACATGCCCAACGCTTGTAAAATGTCTGACCATGTTGAATAAAATTGGGAAATAATGACTAATTTCCAGAACAATCAGTAGTGTCTCTCTCTTTTAGTCTCGGTTTCATTAGCGTTCGTATGAATTCATTGTTGATTATTTGCACGGGGAAATTTGCACATATTCAGAATCAGGTATTGCAAGTGCCAGTGCCGATTTCCTTGGCTCCCCATTTAGACGATTAAAATCACCTGTGTGTGATTAAACGTATCTGAGATCGCCACATTTTTGTTGATTTAATAATGCTAAAGAATATACACAAGAAAAGTTTATACAATGATATAAGAATGAGAAGATGGCAAGCGCTGATATAAATCTAACACACGTCGAGTATTCTGCGCAACAATATGGCTTACACACTTGTTATTCGACAGCTTATAAAATAGCACTTGATCCAGCACATCCTGCTCTTTCGAAGTTTATTATTTTATATCCTGCCCTGATTTGCATTTTTATAAATAAATAAATAAACAAACAAACAAACAAGACTGTCTATAATTAGGCCTGTTTTTAAATGTGATATATCTACTTATGTGATTAATGTTAGACCTGATATTAATAAATGCATGTTTGAGAAGCAATTACAGGGTCCAAGCACCTAAATCCATCGTTGGAGTTTTATTTTTAAGTCCAAGATTAGCATTTACAATCTGTAGCCATGTTGTTATCAGTCAGTACGTTTACATGGACAACGATAATACGATATTAACCCGATTAAAACGATAGTCTGATTAAGGAACTAGCATGTAAACAGCGATTATTGATGACATGAATCCAGCTAAAGTCATACTCGAAAAGGAATTAAGACGTGTGGAGTATTTCCTGTTTTAGTCGCGTTATCGACGTGCGATACAGTTAATCACACTATTAACGCCGTGTGGGAGATTTCACCGCATTGTGTGACAGGACACGTACACACACGGCAGCGCTCGACTGTTTGACGGCAAACAAGAGAGCACGGCTGCGTCCCAAACCGCGTACTTACCTGCTGTATATATGTATTTCAGCTACTATATAGACGGTAAAGTACGCGGTTTGGGACGCAGCTCACAGCTTCAAGCAGTCGTCTATTTGCACGTATAGCATGACAAATAATTAACTGCACTTGAAGCTTTTCGTAAAATGAAAAAGAAACACCCAGAACTGTATACGGTCCCATAACGAAGATGAACTCTACGTCGATACGTGAAATTCTGGAGGGAACGTCGGACGGCGTGGCGCGGTGACGTAATGACGTGTGACGTTAATCCATCTATGTTCTATAACACGTAAAACAGGGATATGAAAGGAATATTCTAAAAGCGACTCATGTAAACACCTTAATCAGAATATTGTCTTATTCAGAATAAGGTCAATAATTAGATTACTGCGGTCCGTGTAAACGTGGTCAGTGTTAGATTTTGGTCATGCGTTTGCTGCTCATTAGAGGGTGTTAATCATTGCCGATTAACTCGGTTTGGTCTCATCTGTATCTGATCGTGATACCTGTAAACTAAGCTCGGAGAGTTCGAGCTCTGGTAGGCACGGGGCCTTGGTCGGGGCGGGACTAGCCATGGGCTGAACACGAGTGTGACGGTATGGTGGAGTGTGACTGCGCTCAGCTTCGTCACTCTGCTGAAGAGGGAAGTTTTAAATAAATTATAAAATAGTAATACAAAAAAAACAAAAAACAAATGTTCTCAAGCAACCAAGACATGTTCAGTACCTGACATACTTTGAAGAGGAATACCATTTGTTAAATGCAAATCAAATGTCAACCTAAAATATAATTATGTAATGTCAAACTCCTAATAATATAATATAGTCCAAAATAAATAAATGGATATCAAACGATTGCAAACACAACACGGTTTTATCAAAAAAATATATATCTTTGTTAAATATAGGTGTAAAACAATTATTGGCACCGTTTTAGTCAGTACTTTGTGCTAGCTCTGTTTGCCATGATAACAGCTCGGAGTCTTCTCCTATAACGCCTGATGAGGTTGGAGAATACATGGTGAGGGATCTGAGAGCGTTCCTCCATACAGAACCTCTCCAGATCCTTCACATTTTGAGGTCCACGCTGGTGGACTCTCCTCTTCAGTTCACCCCACAGGTGTTCTATGGGGTTCAGGTCAGGGGACTGTGATGGTCAGGGCAGGACCTTGATTTTGTGGTCAGTAAAATTTTTCTGTGTTGATTGTGATGTATGTTTTGGATCATTGTCCTGCTGGAAGATCCAACCACGGCCCATTTGAAGCTTTCTGGCAGAGGCAGTCAGGTTTTCATTTAATCTGTTAATATTTGATAGAGTCCATGATGCCATGTGTCCTAACATAATGTCCAGGTCCTCTCGCAGAAAAATAGCCCCAAAACATTAAAGATCCACCTCGATATTTAACCGCGGTCATGAGGGACTTTTCCACACTGCTACCTCTCTGTGTACTAAAGCCACCTCTGGTGATTATTACCCAAAAAGCTCTATTCTGGTTTCATCTGACCATAGAACCCGATCCCATGTGAAGTTCCAGTCGTGTCTGACACACTGAAGACGCTCGAGTTTGTTTTTGGATGAGAGTAGAGGCTTTATTCTTGAAACCCTTCCAAACAACTTGTGGTGATGTAGGTGACTTCAGATTGTAGTTTTGGAGACGTTCTGACCCCGAGACACGACTAACGTCTACAATTCTCCAGCTGTGATCCTTGGAGATGTTTTATCCACTCGAACCGTCCTCTTCACAGTGCGCAGAGACGATATAGACACACGTCCAATTCCAGGTTGATTCAGAACATTTCCAGTCGACTGGAACTTCTTCATTATTGTCCTGATGGTGGAAATGGACATTTTCAATGCTTCTGCTATTTTCTTATAGCCACGCCCCATTGTGTGAAGCTCAACAGCCTTTTACTGCACATCACAGCTACATTCCTCGCTCTTACCCATCGTTATGAATGACTAAGGGAATTTGGCCCGTGTGTTACCTCATATTTATACCCCTGTGAAACAGGAAGTCACGGTTGAACAATTTCTTGTTCCTAGTCACCCAGGTGTGTTAAAAAAAAAATTAGTTCATAGGGGTGCTAATAATTGTTGCACACCTATATTTAACAAAGATATATATTTTTTTAATAAATCTGTGTTTTGTTTGATATCCACGAGAGCCGAATATTTTAATGAATTAAAAAAAAAAAAAGATCAAAAGGTTCAACAGTAAAGATTATTTTTCACAGTCTTCTTTGATCATATTTACCAAGGGTGCCAATATTACTGGAGGACTATAAATAGTGCAATTCATTCTGGACAGCTTTGTGACCAATCAACAATGACTCTACACTAATTAAATTGTGTCCAAGCTACACTAATTCAAGCTCCGCCCACATCCTCTGGTTAATTTGCTACACCGAAAAAGCGACACTGTATTTTTTATTTTATTTTAAGATAGTACTGGGAATCGTGAGAACCATTTGGGTTGAAAATGCTGCATGGATCATGCGTAAGAAGTGTAAAATCAAGCTAAATCAGCAACAATAAAGCATTACTGTGAGAAAATCACTAAAAAGCCGAACAGATCAACTAAAATCCCTTGATAAAATTGTGACAATTTTCTTTAAAAATGGAGTTAAAATGCAGCGTAGAAAAAAGACAGAGCGTTTGGCGGTCACTACACAGAAGTCGATTCTGTGACCTTTGCCCTTTGCCTTTGACCAATCAATGCTCTGCATGAGTGCAAGCTCCGCCCACAGGCCCAAGCTTGTTACAGCTGGTTAATTAGCTGAGCTGTACTTCTCATTCACAATGACAAAAAGTGCTCAAATGTTTAATATAGTCGTCTATAGTTCTTATAGTTAGGAAATATGCTTATTATCATTATTTTTTTTAAATAATCTTTGTGTCCATTTTCTCTGCATGAGTGCCGAACAAGAGATAGATAATCCTGGTTCTTAAGTACTCACACATGATTATCCAATAACAAGTGTGATGAGGATTTAACAGATTAGCGACACTTTAATAATCGTCTGTGTCTCCTGAGCTCGGTGGGTTTGCTGGCCATGTTTGGATATGCGTTTATAAACAGTAGTGAACTCACCACAGGCCTGTCTCGGTGTGTGTTCACTGCATCGACTTTCAGGAAAACCGACTCGACTTGACAGCCTGAGGACGGAGACAGAGACAGCGGAGGGCCGAGAGATCATTTTGAGCGAAATAATGCGATGCTAGAGCAGGATCTCTGAGAGCCATTAATTCATACATATATGATAACAACCTTTACTACAAACGTAATATTAGCCTAATATTTACTGCTGAAGCTAGGTAGGCAGCTTGTTGCAATGCTAGCTATCTAACTGAATAGCAAGCTAACGTCACAAATGGTTCCGTTTTTTCTTGTTAACAAATAGCTTGTAGCTAGCTACCCGTTTAATCTGGATGTGGAAACATGACACAGCCATGCCTTCTTAAACGGCTTTGAAGAGATGTTCGGTGACACGTTACGTTATCTTTAAACATGGGCCAAACAACGTCACCGAGCAAAAAACACATGTTGTAGATTCCCTGAGCTTTTCTCTACAATAGTATCTATGAAGAAAAAAAAAAAACATCGACACTCAAAACAGCAAACATGTCTCGGCTCCTCCGAACTTCTACACGATTAAATAAAATGGTTAATGAGACTTACCATAAGCTACAGGCGTGAGCTTCAGTACGGTATGCAGAGAACATTTTAAATACGGCAGCTCCACTAAAGAAGAGGAGAAGAAACGGCGAAATCCATAAACATTAATTGTACAGAATCACTTTGAATACTTCTCGCTTTCCTCAAGCCCCGCTAATGTCCCGCTTATTATGGAACCCTAAGCCATTTTAGGAAAACGCTCGTAATGCTAGAATGCATAAAATCATTTTTAGCCGTGAAATACCCATAATGCACCGTGAACATATGTCAGCTTTCGTGATTGTGTCATGAGTTAAGGTGTGAAGTTCTCACAGCAGTGCTGCGTTCTCGATTCTGATTGGTCAGAAGGTCTGACAGTAGCACAGCTACAAATACTTCGAATACTTTATTGTTTCTATAGTAACAGCTTACAAAGAGACTTTTTTAAAAATTTTACTTAACATTTCTGGAAGGAGTCTCCAGTGTCAGCACTTTGTTACAGACAGAGGTAAAGCTTAACTTGACGTTTTCGGACTTCTTCAGGACCCGTATTATTCCTTACATTTAGCCATATGTTTATATTTTTTTAGCCGATCTAATAGAAAGCTAACAATGCTAACGTTAATAATCGTCACTGCTAAAAATCGTTGAGCTAACCGGATAGGGTTTCCATTAAAATAATCATCACTGCTAATGCTACGTATATGGATAACAAAAGCTATCATAGCAGGACGTTTCCAGAAAAGCTCATTAAGTGCAATTATAATACTTTATTTTAAAGAAAGATAGCAAACGACACCCAAGTTAGCTAGTTATCTAGACATTTCTATTTAGATACTTAAACGACAACCCTTCAGTCTAACACTAGCCAGCTAGCTATATTCAATATCTTTGTTTATGGTGGTATTAGCTAGCTAGTATTATTACTATTACTTATTAGTAGTATTATTATTGGTATTAGCTAGTTATCACCACAAGGTTTACTGACAATCTTTACATGTTAAACTGAACGCTAATAAGCACTCTTCTCGAACACATGAGCTAATACGATGCGTTAGCAGCAAATCTGAACGCTTTCATGGTTTCTGTTGTGTCTGTCTTTTCTTTCTGTGACCTCGTTTTCTAGGTCTAGCCAGTTCTGACCTAGTTTTGCCAGTGCTTTGAGTCATTGTTTGCCTACGATGGCCTGCTGTGAATGCTGACCCAGATATTTGAAAAAGCTTGAATTATTATTATTATTATTTTTCTAAAAATAAATATTTCACACAGACTCCCTGGAGCTCTGAAGCATTATACTGACCTGCACTTTTGTCCAGGAAATAAGCGAGCAGACAGCGCATGACGGCCTGGTGACAGATGACCAGAACGTTCTCCTGACGCTCCAGCTCCATGATCACGGGCTCCAGTCTGTGAACCAAATCCTCATACGACTAGTACAAGGAGGACGAGAGACGGAAAATAAATCCTCGTTTGTATCTGTAGGTTTTAAGTCGTAACATTTTCAAGCTCGCTAGCACACGGTTAACGTGAGCTATCGTTGGCTGACAGTGACAGATCGAGCCATAACGGTGTGTACGTTATTCTTTTCATTAACGTTAAAAACTTTCACGAGCTAAATTTGAACGTTTTTATTTTAAGTATGAATGTGATCATATATGTTTGTGCGCCTTGGTTTGCCAGTTAGCTAATGTTAGCTAGATGTGAATCGCTAATCTAGATGTGAACGCTAAGTGTTTAGCTGTAACGTTAAAACCTTTTACTAGCTAAATGCTGTCGTTAGTATTATTATTATTATTATTTTAAAAGGTACTAATGGTATGTGGTTATGCTCCTTGGTTTGCTAATTAGCTCATGTTAAGAGTGTCTAAGTTAATCTTTCAGATGTGTCTAGTAGTTATGCTCCTTGGTTTACTAGCTGATTAATGTTAACTGATAATTACTGATCGAGAGATAAGGACGTGTAAGCTACTCTTTCAGTAATGTCTAATTATTCGGCTAAGTAGAGTACTGTATAAAAACATATACAAGTCCGTTGTTGTTATAGGTGCTATATGGTTATGCTCATTTCAGTTTGCAAGCTAGCTAATCTTATCTCAGTGACCTTATCTTATCTCTTCATTTAGCTAAATATGCTAGAAATTATATGAGCTATATTACTGTAGGAATGTAATATAGCACATATACAGTACATCGTGTGCCAATAATATACTGTTTCTCATAATGTGAATGTTATAAGCCCATTTTAATTCGCAACCTAGCTAATGTTAGCTCGGAACTGTCGAACGAATTCCGCTAGAAAAACTATACTATCAGTACTGATATATTAGCCATGTTACTGTAGTAATATATCAAGTGAAATATATTTTCTGTCTCTGCTTAGGAAAAATATTATATATTTATATGTTTATTTATTTTAATAGTAGAAGGTGGGACTGGGCCTTAACTTTAAGTAATTCTTCTTTATGTACATTTTATTATTATTTTTTAATATAAAAATTAGACGTAGGTAATTACCTCGCCCTTTGGGTAACGGTAGCGATATTTGTCTTGGTCTCTCAGTGCAAACTCTTCGGGAAAGTGGTCCTGAATCTCTTCATACGTCATCTCCTCACACACACCCTACATGCACGCACACGCACGCACGCGCACACACACAACACACACACACACACACACACACACACACAGTGAGTCAGGAAATTGGCACACAATTGGCACAGTGGAATAAACAAGATATAGTGCCATATGTATGAGAAAACATGACAAAGTGCCCTCCAGAGTGCACTTTTAGTGGAGAATATGTGATGTAGTGTCCTAAAGGTTCCCCTACATGTAAGCAAGCATGATGAAGTGCGCCCTTAAGGGGGCCCTTCCGGTGGAGGATACATGATGGCGTGCCCAATAGCCAAGAAAAATACGACAAATTCCCCTCTAGGGTGCCCTTCCAGTAGAGAATACGTGATGCAGTGCCCTGTAGGCGAGGGAAAAGATGACAGAGTTCCCTCTAGGATGCCCTTCCAGTGGAATAAATGAGATATAGTGCCATATAAGCAAGAAAATATGACAACATGCATTCAAGGGTGCATTTCTAGTGAAGAATGCATGATGTAGTGCCCTAATGGGTTCCCCTACTTGTAGGTAAACATGATGAAGTGCCCTAATGGGTGCCCTTCCAGTGTAGAATACATGATGCAGTGCCCTAACATGACAAAGTCCACTCTAGTGTGCTCTTCCCGAGGAGAATATGTGATGTAGTGTCCTATAGAGTTCATCTACATGTAAGGAAACATGATGGAGTGCCCTCTCCAGTGGAGAATACATGATGCAGTGCCCTATAGGCGAGAAAAAGCTGACGACGTGCCCTCTAGGTGCTCCTATGTGTGAGAAAATATGCCCTTTAGGGTGCCTCTATGCTAGAAAAAACCCATTTAAATCCCTCTGAACGTTTCTGAACGTGGTCTCGTCAATACTCACTGCGTCGATCTCATTGAGAGCTTTCCACTGTTCGTACGGAACCCCGACTCCCTCGGCAGTCTGGATCGTCCTCTTCATGTGACTCGTCCAAATCTTCAGGTCCAGGATACACTGACTCCTGATGTACTTACCCAGAGCCTCTGCAAACTGAGAGAGAAAACAATTCCTGTGTTTAAACACTACCTTAATGTAGCGCATTTAAAATGCAACTCCGCGTGCTTTAAGGGATTAGTGAAGAACCAAATCTAGCATAGCATACAAGATCCCTCTACATGAACATTATCGTTTCTATAGTAACAACTCATGCACTTGACTTGTAACATGGATCCTGACAAAATTTAACATTAATAATAAACAGAATTGTTGTTGATCTGGTGACGCTTTCAGTAAGGAGATGTGTATGCAAACATTCATGGAAGGAGTCTCCAGTTTCAGTGTTTTGCAACAGTAAAGCTGTGTATAGCGGTTTATTTGCATGACTCTTTATAGCTGCTATAACGTAAGCTACAACAGGAACGGAATTGTTTCGTGGATGTTTCACGAGAGTAAATGTAACTATAATATTGTTCTTTAATAGATAAATAAATTTGATCGCTGTCAAATCGGTGTAGTAGAAGAGGATTAAAACATTTGCTGTTATAGGAAAAGAATCAACTTTAGGGTGGTAAAAGTAACTCCACGCCGCTTCATCACACTACTTTCGTATAACGGCATGCCCTATCGAGTTTTACTCCTTATACAGGTATATAATAGTATCATAAATACAAAAATAAAAACCTTATTTCCACGCGGCGAGAGACCCGAATCCCCGCCGATGCGGCCGAGCAAGTTGAGCTCGCTCTCTCCGTGCCTGCACAGGTAGATGGTGCGCGGCGTAACGTGAATATTCATCAGGTAATAAACGATCCGGCTCTGGATGTGATCCTGAACACGATTCACCAAATACCTGCTTCCTACGTTAAAAATCTTTATGTAGGACAGGTTTCTGTATGAGAACGAGAGAGAGAAAGAGAGAGAGACAGAGAGAGAGAGAGAGCGACCTCGTAAGCTATGTTTCCATTCACTTATTTGTATATGAATTTTGGGATATCGCATTGAAAAAAAATGCTGGATGGAAACACCAGATGCGAATAAAATCTCCAAAATGCGCATAAAAAAACGTATGCGCTCAATTGAGGTGGATCATTTTAATTCAATAAGGGAAACTCGATCAGCGTCCAAAAAGTCATGCGACTTTGCCTTAACGAATCATGTGATTGGATAATTGGTTCAGAAAAGTAAAAATTGGCGGACAGTGAGATCCGGAACAGTTTCCCCCGGAAGTGACGATTTTGTTCTCTTGAACACACGGGATGGAAACGGTGCTTTATTCGCAAAAGGTTTTATGCGATATGCTAATATTTCACATAAATATATGGATGGAAACATAGCTAATGTTACACACGTGGAACTCATACTGTACCAAACGTAGCAACGTATCAAACTCTCATTAAATTTTTTTAACCACGCCCACTTCTACCGCTACGTTGTTTGAATGAGATTGATATGTAACAAATAAGTTTCTCTCTCTCTTTCTTTTTTTTTTTTTAACATATTGAGCTTAGCCCAGTTCACAAACTTCATAAGTTTGCGCTTTGCACGACATCAGGCTTGCAAGTCACATGCTAACATACGGTACGGTAACGCAGGTGTTTTCGAAATGCCGAGAGTTTTTAGGCTGTAAATTCTGCAGGCTGTATTCTGGGAATACAGATGCTCTGTCCCAATTCGCCAACCATCCGTCCTAAACAGTATCTGAGATTAGAATTAGTGTGTCCCAAATCGTAGTATGTTAAAACGAGTATCCCAAAGGTATCCGGATGGTCTAGTATTTCCAGTAGAGATAGCTAGATAAGTTTACATTAGTCTGGTTAAGTAGATAGTATGTCCCAGTATTTGCATACTCTTTTGCTACGCACTCAAAAGTATGTACATTTTCTCCACAAAAAGAGTACGTACTTTTAGTGTTATTGTATAAGTAGGTGAACTGGGACGTGGCAATAGAGACAGAGTTCGTTTGCAGAGAAGAGGAGAAGGAGAAGTTTCATGAGCCTGGTGAGATGATGAGATCCTGACCGTTTCTGCTTTCCAGAAATACCTGATCCATCCTGATGCCCTACATCTGGACGGAGTTCTCATCAACTTGAGGCTGCATTCTGCACTGAGCAGTGCAGCCTGGAGATCGCTGAGGACGGTACCGCTTGAAGTACCATGGAAATGGTTTTGGACCTCAGTTCCACATGGACGTTCTCGCTGTGGTTGCTGGGACTACGGTCGCTGCGATGGTCTTAGGACTTCAATCACCACGTATAGTTTTACACTCAGGTCTCCTTTAGTGAACAGTGGACTAGTTCAACAAACAGACTTCATATAAAACCCATAATGAACTTTCTTTTACGTTCACACGATCCGTCGTTACCCAGATGATGACGGGTTCCCTTCTGAGTCCGGTTCCTCTCAAGGTTTCTTCCTCGTATCATCTCAGGGAGTTTTCCCCTCACCACCGTCACCACCGTCTCGCTCAATAGGGATAAATTCACACACTTAAATATCTCCATCCTGTGTTGATGTGTCTCTGTAAAGCTGCTCTGAGAGAACGTCCGTTGTTTAAAGAGCTATACAAATACAAGTGAATTGAAGTGACATACAGAGCATTCGAGTGAAAGTTTAATACATGGTTTGGACCAGAATGTTGATATTCAAGATATAGATGATGCTGACGGTACTGTAAGTTGCATGGTTTTGTTCTCTCCAACACTAGATTGGTTTATACAACTGAGGAAAAACTGTACAAAGGGGATTCCCGTCGCATTTTTTTTTTTTATAGCAGTCCATGAAAGCGATAGTCCGATAAAAGATGCCAAAACAATTTTTCGAGATCACACAGGTCATGAAGTGCGTCTCCGGTGAATAAAATTTGCATTTACAAAATCACATTGCATTCACATCATGTCAGAATGAACATTTATTTAAAAAAAAAAAATCATTTAGGTTCAATTCCAACTTGATGGTTAACCCTCCGATTATGTCGGGGGAAAAAAAGTTACATCCATTATGTTATGTCAGATATCTCACCTGTCTTTGTCGTCATCCAGAGGGACGTAGGTGATCTGATAGCACTCGATTCTCTGTAGAAAATCTTTCACGGCTTCCTCTTTATCACAGCCGACGTAGTCGGGGCTGCTGAGCTTCACTTGCTGCAGGGAAGACATACACAACCCTAAATAATCCCTGTTTTTTAACACTATTTTCTTACGCATTCGACTAGATCGTAACTAAGATGTGACGTAACCGTTGTCTACTTCTACAGGATATCTGGAGTAAAATGTAGAAATGGGATAAAATGCTGCTTAAGCACTTGATGAAATCAGTAAATTGAAAGCAGGTACATGTGGGCGTGGTTCAATATGCTAATGAGTACACTTAATTGACATCACTCTATCTATAGTTAATAGTTATAGCTTGTGTATTATTACTTTTGGCACGATTGAACAGCATAGAGTCCAGAATATCTTCATAATGTTTCTGTTCAAGTTTTTAATATGTATGTGATTGTATTTAAATGACGCATTTTCATGTATTAATGATGTATAATTTCTCTCTTTTTTTTTTTTTTTTTGCAGAACGCTCGGAGAGCACGTTAATAATATTGGATGTAAAAGAGTTTCATCTCTTTCTCCACTGAATTTCTTTACCTTGATATTTTCAGCGATGATCTCGGGATCATCACACACGGACTCCACGAAAAACACCTGAAAGAGACAACAATTTTTATTTTTTTTTTCCAAAATGCGTTTATAGAGCATCAGAATCAGATTTAAATTTAGTGATGTGTTAACACAAGCCTACATACAGCCATCTGAATCATCTACATAAGAGGAGCGAATTATTCGATTTATAAATCTATGTTTCTGCGTGAGCCGGAATTTCTAGCGCCACCTGGAAGAGAACAAAATTGTCGAATAATAAATAGAATTAAAGAAACCAAAAAATAAATAAATAAATCAATCATGCCGCTATTTAACACGCATAAAAATGTATAAGCCTTCCGTGGAGACATTTGTGGAAGGAGTCTCCAGTGTCAGCGCTTTGTAACCCTTCGAGTTCTTCAGGACGGATCGGTTGATGTTTTGCGGTTTCTCAGTAACGTTCGACGTAACTATAATCCGAAAAAGAAAAAAAAAAAAAGGATGATGTTTTGTTCTTTGATAAATAAGGAATTTGTAATCATTGATTAAATCACTGCTGTGTAAGAGGAATAAAGCACTTTATGCTGTTGTTGGAAAATAATCAACGTCGAGGTGTTGGCCGTAACTCGACTTCATCGGTTAGCTATATCTGAGTGTTGAAGAAGAACCGATCGTGTTCGGGTTTTTGTGAAAACCTTGTAGCCGTTCTCTTTGGCGAACGACAGAATGACCTCCCTCCTCTCGCGCGTTGTGTTTGTGGCGTCAAATACCTGCAGGCAAAAAAGAGTGCCGTGTAAAAGCCAACTGGAGACTAAACGCTTCTTTTCATTAGCGTCGTAGCACCAGTGCGAAAGTAAAATCATACGCCAAACATGTCTTGGTTGTTCGATTTTATATGTAGTAAGAGGTCAAGTTAAAACGTCTCACCCCGACTTGGCCCTGCTCCAGACTGAAGTAGGCACCTACGTCGTTTAGGGCAGCAAGTGCACAAGCTCTGAGTACAAAAACACACCCAGCTACAACAACAACACCACCTCACACACATAACCTCACACGGTACATGCCATACAGCGCTAAAAACAACATTTTAGCGAGTAAATATATATTGAATATGATTACATATATATATATATATATATATATATATATATATATAAAATTCAGCAAGGTCGCTATCCGTGGTGCAAGAGAGGAAAATTTTCTGTGCTGTCTGTGTGGGCGGGGCATACTCTGTCTCCCCTATGGACCACAGCAGCACTAGCCAATCGTGTGTGTCAGTGAGGTGAAGTATGCGGAAGACGGCAGATAGCGCTTTTGGACAGCGGAGAGCTGAAGGGTGGGTGGGAATCGACCGAAAGAAAACGGCTAACAAAATTCGGCAGGGTCGTTACATAAGCAGTGAGAAACGTTGGGTGTGTCGCTTACTTGCGAATCTTCATGGCCTCTTCGTTGTCTGGACGGAAAAACTCGAAGCTCTTGTAGGACTGAACGGCCTCCCTGCGGTACTGTCCAACATTGAACACTGTTAGAGGAAAGGGGGGGAAATCGGTCACAGACACGGTGCTGATCAAAGTCATTAGTCTTGTTATAATCGGTCTGTGTAGAATATTGCAGAGGATTTTTTAAAATTTATTGCTGCAGCCAAAAACGCTCGATTCTGCAACTTGTGGAGTTTTTTTTGTGCTTTTTTTCTTTCTGGAAAATTGCAACCGTATGAAATTGTTCTGGACGGCCTTTCGCAGTGAGGGTCGCTGGTAAATGAGATATTTTAGCTGTACTCACGTTCGATGCACGTGAATCGAAGACGGCTTTGGCTGAATGCGCGGAAATTCTGCTGTAATTTTGAAAAATAGCAAGCTCCTCCGAATATCGTAGCGCTCGTTCGAGTTTGCGTTCGTTTCTGCGATCGCAAAGTCGCGTAATCCTCGAGGGACTCATAAATAAGTCTTTATTGGTCACATATACATATGCACAGTGAAGTTCTTTGTTCTTCGCATATCCCAGCACGTTAGGAAGTTGGGGTCAGAGCGCAGGGTCAGCCATGATACAGCGCCCCCTGGAGCAGAGAGGGTTAAGGGCCTTGCTCAAGGGCCCAACGGTGTCAGCTTGGCAGTGCTGCGCTTGAACCCACGACCTTCTGATCATTAACCCAGAGCCTGAACTGTCAAGTCCCCACTGTCCCCAATAAAGATTATTAATGATAGTAATAAATTTGTTGGATTGATATATTTTTCACATTTTTCTATTGTAGTTTAATCTTTGTATTTTAGTGGTGGATTGATAGCAGCGTAATCCCCGTTTCAACACATGCTATACAAATCTTTTTTTTTTTTTTTTAAATTGTTTACCTTTCGTGGGAACGCCGATCCAGTTGAGGTAGCGTGTTAGCTTTTTGGAGATGTAGGTTTTCCCTCTGGCCGGCAGACCGACCATCACGATCATAGTGGGCGAGTTTGTGAACTGCGGCACAGACGCTGGAACACGACAGTGAGATTTAAAAAAAGAAAGAAAACATGAAACATCAGCTGTAGGAAATCAGAGCGTGGGGAGTGTGGCGACGGCCGAGGACAGTATCGGCATTCGAGCAAAGAAAATCTCAGGCATTTGTGTTACCTAAATTAAGAATTACCCATTAAGTGGCAAATATGACCCACACCTAACCCTGACCCTGACTTTTAATTTAGATTATAATACCACAGCACTGATGAATTCTTTAATCTCATTGGTCAGAAGCTGTTGAATAAGTTTCAATAACAGCAGCTCTGACAATAGATCTCTACAGTAAGAGGAACTTGTATAGCGGACGCCCGAGGGCTGAAGTGCAAGACCAAGATCTAATGGGGTCGAGGTCAAGTCAAGGTCGAGTTCAAATGAAAGTGCGAACGAGTGTAATCCAACTTTGCTTCAGCTAGTTGGCTTTTATTGGAGCATTGTAACACTAATTAGGTTGTTCTCTGGAAAAAAAAAAGAAAAAAAAAAAGTATTTCGTTCTTGTCAAACACAAATATTATTTATCAAACCCTCAGTCGAGACCATGTTTAGCGAGACCCACTCCCAAGACTAAAAATCGCAATAATCCCACGACCAAGCCAATACAGAAAATCTCTCAATACTGGACTCGAACCTCAAAGCCCTCCGACGCACCACATAATCTAAAGCTAACAATGAATGGATTTGAAGAATGTCTCGTTATTTAACAATTATTAGGCGTTGCGCTTAGTTAACGGCGGAAGGAGTCTCCAGTGTCAGCGGTAACTTTTCGGTACGTTTTCTGACTTACATTTTAACACGGAGGTTAAGAAACTCTTTGTGGTTTCTTAGTAACATGAAAAGTTTTTTTGCCCCCCCCCCCCAACAGTGCGTAAGCGAATAAACTGGAACTTGTTTCATGGATGTTCCACAAAATTTAATGTAACTATAAACAGATTTTAAAAAATAAATAAAAGTATGGCAAGTTCTGTAAACAATTTAGAAGGTCATCAGTGGCAAATCTCTGTGTGTGTGTGTGTGTGTGTTTTTGTGGAAAAGGACCATGAACTTGTTTCTCTCGGAGGTTAACGGCCCTGAGGTCACTGTGAAGAGCGCATCGTGTAGCTGTATGAATTCTCTGATTAACACCATTTAATATATGAATAATCTATTAATGATGCATTCTTCCATGATGATACACACACACACACACACACACACGGGACTTGCCTTTTACGTTAGTAAACAGCTGCTAAATTGAAAAATTGTCCAGTTGAAAGAGAGGAAGAGAGAATGTGAGAACGAGAGAGACGTCGCTCTGATGTCACTTACACCCTCGTCTTCGGCTCAGTTTACTGTTCATCCACGGCTCCCAGATCTTCTCCAGGGGATTCTGGGAAAGCTTTCTTTGCAGGTGAGCCATTTCAGTGTTTGACTGTCTTTCTCTCAAAGCAGTACTGGTATCTATCCAGCAGAAGATAGCATCTGTGTGTGTGTGTGTGTGTGTGTGTGTGCAGAGGCTAAAGTCTGAGGATTGGACTTCCTCTGTCAGCTGATTCATCTGGGTTACCTTACTGCATTACCTTATACACACACACACACACACACACACACACACACACACATACACACACGTTTGTCTTACTGAGAATAAGCCAGTGATATAGTTATTCCATCCATCCATCTTCTACCGCTTACTCCTTGTTTCAGGGTCGCGGCCGATATGATTATTGATGCAGGTAATTAATGGTATGCCTGTCCCTTGGTGCCAACAACCAATCATTCATCAGCATTGTTCCCATCCACCAATCACTGATCACTATGGTTCTCAATGACCAATCGCAGATCACCATTGTTTCTCAATCCAGTTGATTCCCAACATGCAATCACTGATCACTATTGTTTCCCAACGTCCAATCACAAATCACCGTTGTTTCCAAACGTCCAATCACTGATCACGATCGTTTCCAAACGTCCAATCACTGATCACGATCGTTTCCAAACGTCCAATCACTGATCACGATTGTTTCCAAACGTCCAATCACTGATCACGATCGTTTCCAAACGTCCAATCACTGATCACGATTGTTTCCAAACGTCCAATCACTGATCACGATTGTTTCCAAACGTCCAATCACTGATCACGATTGTTTCCAAACGTCCAATCACTGATCACGATTGTTTCCAAATGTCCAATCACGGATCACCGTTGTTTCCAAATGTCCAATCACTGATCACTATTGTTTCCCAACGTCCAATCACCGTTCACCACTGTTTGCTTATAAACTTATCAGTAGATTGTTAACATTTTGACTATCATCACCTTATATCAGATTGAATGAATGTGCGGGTTAGAGGTTAGGCTGAAGTTAAACTGGCTGCAGGTACTGAAGATTGGGAGTGGGAGAACAGGGAATTTAATCAAAGCAGGAGAGAAGCCAGTGCTCAGTGTTCCGAGTGGTGTGTGTGTGTGTGTGTGTGTGACTCCTCTACTTGTCCCTGATGCCCTTGATGTCCCTCCAGACAGTGAACAACTCTGTAAATCGACACTTGAGTTGCAGGAACTTGGCAATGCGTGTCGGAGGTCTTGGCACCTCTGAGTGATGAGCGTTCAGGGCCACGAAAGTCATTACATAGCTAAAGTACATCGCTGGCATTGTGAACACCAGATTAACGATCGTGAGCCTAATCTTCATTATCCCACTGCGTCTTATACATGAATCTCGTGTATATCTCACTCGGTAAGAGAGGACGTGTTTCCTTACACTCTCCACAACATCTCTCTTATCCCTGGATCATTATTATTAATTCACCCAGGCGGAGTGATTTCAAAAATGCCTCAATAGCAGCGGATACAACAGCGTGTGAAATTCCTTTAAATGACATTCCTAAGTCTTCTCTTTAGATTGAGAACCACGCATAATTCCGAGGAAACCCTCTCGGAGAAAATCAGATTGTGATTTGGATTAGTAATAGTAGTATAACATTAGACAAAAACGGATTCTTAAAGGCTTCAGGGGATAATTAAATGGTCTTGTATTCCAAAGATGTTCTACTTGGAACCCTTTCTGATGGAAAAACACTGCTGTAGGGTTCTACATAGAACCATTAACGCTTCCTACAGGCGAGGGTTATAATTTGAGGAGGAGTTTAGTATTATTTTTATTTATAAAATATACTGTACATCAGACACGTTTTATGAGTAAACACAACGAGTATTAGTAAATTATCAGGACAGTATTATTATTATTATTATTATTATTATTAATACTGCTGTTTTTTTATTACTACTAATGCCTTAATAATAATGACATTAAATATATATACACATATATTCCATTTATATAAAATTATTTTTACTTTAAATATTACATTAATATTGTTTTAAGATGAAAAAAAGAAGAGAATAATATATAATATGGTAATATCAAGGCATTATAATTTTATTTTATTAATAAGAAAAGAATAATAAATATTAGGGTAATAATCTCAGTATGAAAATTTTATTTTGCTCATTAATATGAAACTAATATTGTTCATATGTCAAATTGTAATAATAATAGCAGCATTATTTAATGAAACTAGTTAATAGTAATATATCATTAATAATAAGTATAAGGTATTAACGTATTAGTAAACAACGAATAGGAAAGAGTCATTAATAATGTTAGGGTGGTACTTATTGTAATGGTTAATAATAATAATAATAATAATAATAACGCATGCTGTGTTGCCACCAGAGTAAATCGTACATCGACCGCTGCCGACTCGAGGCCTGTGAGTGACCCGTCATCCCCCGTTCCCAAGCGTCTGACTCAAATCGAAGCCTGAAATCAAAGCCAAAGCAAACTCGGATCATGCACAAATCCTCGGCGTCCTCACCTGTGCTCTCGCAGCGGACACGCTTTCTGGGTGTGGGCTTCCTCACCTCCATGTGCCTCGGTGCAGCAGCGCAGTGTGGACGTGAAGTGACCGTCTGCTCACAGCTCTCGGGGTGTGCGTGTGTGTTTATAATTATCCACAGAACTCCACACAAGCTGCTCAGCCCACAGGAGTATCAGATACAGCCATGGTTGCCAGATTGGCTGATATATAGCTCCAGCAGAGTTTAAACAAAAGACCAAACGGAACGCAAAACGAGATTTCTTATGCCGTTTTGTTGATGCAGCATCATCATGATGCAGATCGTCCCGTGCCTCTGTCTCAGGACTGACCTTTGACACAAATTCCTAACGCTACAACTTGCGGTGGGTGTTAACACTTTTACCACCAAATAAACTCGAACACCGTAGTATCTCTCGGCCCGGAACATTAATCTTTATAATTAAACACGTGATCTTTAATAACGTGCCAGATTCACTTTGGAATAAAATTCCGATGTTTATTTTAACCCTCTGCTGTCAACATGTTAATTCGCTTTAGTTAATGGTTTCCTAGATTACCCACAAACCCTGGGGGCATCACTGGCTGCAATCAAGAAAGCGTTCAAATTTCACAAGCCGAGCTATTTTTAAACCTTCGCTCTATTCCTGGAGTCAGCAGCATAACGTGCTGTGAAAGCTTGACATCTTATATGTCCAATGTTCTGTAGAAGGTGTGTGTGTGTGTGTGTGTGTGTGTGTGTGTTGTGCTCGTCGTAAATCTTTCACAGTAGCACAAGAAATATTCATGTGGTGCTCTTGAAAATCCAGTTACTCCGGGCGAAAAACCCGATCCTATCCGACGTTTCGTATCGTATCTTCTAGTTGTCGATGATCATAAATCGGCACATTAACATAAATAAGACTGGCTATTCAATTAGGACAAAAATAACGGCACCCTATAAAAGGAGGAGGAGTTATTGTGCGTCTGTGGCGTGATAAACGGGGATGTTTAGCGGCCCTCTTCCACCGTTCAGTTGCCATTTTGTCATGTTAAACCCTCTCGGAGCTTTGCCTTTTTATGGAGTTTTGTAGGCGTGGCTAAACTGAAACCAGCCGTACGGTGAATATTCTTGCTAATTTAAGTTATTAACACGTGCGGTAGGCTTAACTTGAATAAACGTTGCTAGAACAATCACTCACAACTTTAATAACCTCATTTAAAAATCAGATCTCTGATCTTAAGGTTTAAAGCGAGCACAAAAAAGGTCTTACTCGGTTTATTACAGTTTATTGTCCAAAAAAAAAATAATAATTTTACACTTTAGTTTAAGAAGAAACATCTAAACATATAAAGCACGGCTAAAAATCCTGAAGCGCCGAGGTTTTAATTCATACTGGAAAAACATGATCGTACAAAATAAAGGGTCATGTGACGGGATGAAGATCGCTAATGTAATACAAATCCATCAGGATGATCATGATTAAAAAAAAATGGCAAGAAAGCGAGTGCAACTCTAAACATGATTACTGCTAAAACGCAAAAAAAAAAAAACCCCAAACGTAACGACATCAGAAATATCACAAATATTTTATACGACTATATAAGAGGAATAAGTGGCAATGAAAAAACAAAAACATTTAACCACGACGGGCTGAGATGAAATTCAAACCCGGCTCGTGTTCGGATAACGTGTGAGCTTCTTTACTCGTTAGGGTTAGGGTTTGCGTCTGGATACTGGGAGAGGTCAAAGGTCAGGACCTTACTGATCACGCAGTCTCCTTGCTGTAAGTGGAGAACAGACAGAGATATGGTTGGTGGGAGATTTATATAATAATACGGAGTAAAAAGCCAAGCGAGTTAGCGAGCCGACTGACCTCGGGATACACGCCGATGAGCGAGTCCGCCTTGGTGTAAAACTCCTCCTTCAGCGAGATGACGATGGCTTGGAAGTTCTGGACGGACTGGTCTTTAATGTAGTTAGCGACCTGCAAGTAAACACGTGAATGCGTTAAGATCGACGTGATCGGGACGTTCGGCTAAGAAGGAATAGATTTAGCGCCGTCCGGAACGCCGACCTTGCCGATGTTGGTGTTGTCCAGAGCCGCGTCGATTTCATCGAGCACGAAGAAAGGAGCAGGTTTATAGCTGGGAGACAAATAAGTGCGATTAGTGTCATTAGTGTCATGGTGCAAGTTCTTGTTATTGTGGACTGTTTGTTTACCGCCGCGGAGAACGCGGACGTTCTCACCTGTGAATGGCGAAGAGTAAAGCGAGAGCAGCGACGGTCTTCTCTCCTCCTGATAAGTTATCCATGGGTCTGAAACGTTTCCCAGGAGCCACGCAGTTATAGTTGATCCCGTCCAGGTACGGCTCCTCCGGGTTCTCCGGTCCGAGGAAAGCCTGCAATTACACGACCCGGAGTTTGAACATCCAGGGGTTTCGTCACGCTCGCCGATACGGATTTCTCGAGATAAAGGGAGGGGGAAATTCACCTGAGCGCTGCTGTTGCGCGAGAGCGCTTTGTAGATCTCGTCGATGTTGGTGGCGACGGACTCGAAGCAGGCGTTGAAGCGATCGAACCGCTCCTTCTTGATCTGCTCGAACGCCTGCTTGGCTTTCTTTGCTCTCTTCCTAGCGGCTTCGAATTCTGAAACCGTGACAGCGCACGAGAACATCGTTAAGACGTTATATCATTCTTCATAACCTGGGGAGGAGAACCACGGGAAGAACTAAACCGGCTCTGACCGTCACTCGTCTCCTGGAATTTGTCGCGGACGCTCTCCAGCTTCTCCATGGCCTTCATGTTGGGAGCGCTGATCCTCTGGAGGATGCTCTGCTGCTCGTTGAGCCTCTGCTGAAGGGTGTTCATCTCGCCTTTGATCTCATCCTCCGACAGCGAGTCCTGAGGTGCGCGGACAACAGAAAAACCACCGAATTCATCAGCTTGGACGAACGACCTTCATCGCGTTTGCGTGTGTGTTTATAATTTAACGCCATAGCAGCTAGCATGGCTATTTCCATGACAAGAAACAGGTTGCAATGATCTTTAATTAAAATACATTTTAATAGATTCGGAGAGTCGAGTGGGCGGAGCGGTTCGTTACGTTCCCAAAACGTCCCCGAGGAGGTTTTTATTTCTCCTAATTACACACCTCTTACAGATTCGGAAGCGTTTTTTGTCCGTTCCAGGCGACTCGGAGTATCGTACGAGGCGCTGGGGCGATTTTTATTTCTTCAAACCGCGTCAACGTTCTTGGAATTCGATGGAAAAGAATCAACCACATGTTTGTTTAAATAAATAAATAAATAAATAAGTACCTTCAGGTCTTCAGACAGGCTGCTGTAGTCGATCTCGATGAGTGCCTCTTTGGCTAAAACGGTGCTGGATGTTTTCTGGCTGCTGCTCAGACTTTCTTCCTGAGAACTTCCCTGTGAAGGTGGACGATTATTAGTTGAAAACATGCGCATTAAGCAGGCGTCGTCGCTCAAAAATA
Source organism: Ameiurus melas (assembly GCA_012411365.1). NCBI lineage: Eukaryota > Metazoa > Chordata > Actinopteri > Siluriformes > Ictaluridae > Ameiurus > Ameiurus melas. The sequence continues at coordinate 2,146,992 of CM022768.1, forward strand.
CACCAGTAAGAACCGGAGATCAATACAAACGATTAGCTCGGGTGGTTTAAGCCCCGCCCCTTATTCCACACGCTTGAAGTTGTTGGTTTGGTTTTGTTTTTTTGCTTTGTAGGGAATGTTAAGGGATGCAATATTACCCGAAATGCTCATTTTACGGTCTTGAAGTGAATTTTAAAAACCTCTCTTACAGCCTTTAAACTTAACAAAACAAGTTCTGTTTTCAGTACTGGATCTTTAAGATGACTAAATACTTCTGAACGTGAGGTCAGTTCATGACGACGATCACGACGACTGCAGGACATTTCAAAGGAGAAACGTGGATGATTTCGGCTCTGAGGTTTCGTCTAGTGCTACTGTTTAAGGTCCGCGGCCGAGTGCGTGATCGACGCTGCTCGTCCTGCTGCCGTGTCGAGTATAAACCAGCGGGTTCGCTTTAACCACAGTTATGAAAACGAATGGACGGAATAAACGACCTCCTCCTGGCTGATGTCGTCCATGGTTCCTGATCTGAGAGGAAGTTTGATGTCCTGCATTTTACAGGCCTGCAGCAGGTTGTGTCGGTCGCTGCGCTTCTGCTCCAGCTTCGTCTCGATGGCCGTGACCTCCTTCTGAAGCTGCGTCAGCTCTCTAGACGCACACACACACACGACCGTGTTTATATAGCGCTTATACAGTCTCATCGGCCAATCATAAAAACTTGTTTCGAGTACTCATAAAAACAGCAAGAGTAAACAACAACAAAAAAACCCTCACTTGTTGGCTCCACCGAGCTTCTTACGGATTTCTTCCATTTCGTGGTTTTTGTCGTTGACCTCCGACTTCTTGGTGAGGTGCTGATTCTTCAAGTCCTGAAGCTGAGCCATGGTCTCATCGATGATCTTCATGTGCCTCTGCTCTTCCTGTTTGAAAGCGTCATACGGACACGGTGAAACAAGGGTTCCGAACATACGCGCGTCAGAACATTTAACAGGGTAAACGTTCTAGAACCACCCTTCACCTTCTTTAGTCTTTCGATCTCGCTCTCGTCCTTCTTCACCGTCTGCTCCCACATGATGACCTTCTCCTGGTCCTCCTTCAGCTGGTTCTTCTCATAATCCAGCTGGATCGCTAGGCGAGTCTTCTGAGTCTCAAACTCCAAGCTGCGTGAGGAATATATCGGTGTAAAAACCCGAATAAACGTTGGGGGTTGATTACTCAGCACCTCTGGACCAATCGGAATCGAGAATTCAAGAGATTCATATAACACTAACGAATTATTATAATATGTATGTGATAAGATTCCTGTAAAAACCCAGAAATGGACCATTTTCATTCGAGTCTCACCGCTTCTTTGCGATCTCATTCTGCCTTTTCACTTTCTCCTCCTCAAACTCACGGATGTTCCTCACCCCGATCTCCTTGCAGAACTCCAGGAACACTTCGTCCTCCACCTGGAAAAATAAACAAAAACACTCGTAAATAAAAGACCTCGTACAGGACGTTTTCTCGTCCTCCGTCGCGTTCTAACTCGAAGATATTTTTCCTCGTACCAAGTTCATGCGGTCTTTGAGCTCCTTCATTTCTCGTTCACGTGATTGGATGACCCTCTTGATGTCGTTGATACGGGGTCCAAAGTTGGCCAGCTCGCTCTCTAGCTTGGATTTTTCCTAAAATAAAAAGGATTTTTTTTTCCCCAACGTAGCTGCTTCTTAAACATAGCGTTATGTTGTTATATATTATATACACATTTCTGTAACTCTCAAACCTGCATATTTAAGGACAGATGGCGAGTTTTGGTCTGCTCGAGGTCGCTCTGAGAGTACTTCAGCCTCATCTGCAGCCCGTGAGCCTGAGACTGCACCTGACGAAGCTCCGCCTCCTTTCTTTTCGCCTTCATTTGCTCCTACACAGGACAGAACACGTCGTTCAGCCACCCGATTGCCCGCAACGCTCCGGCCTCACGCACAAACATTTTCTACGGTTTTCACCTTGAGCTCGTCGGTGAGTTTTTCCTTCCTGTCCTTCAGCTTGTCCACGGCTTTTTCGTCCCAGCGGCGAGCTTTGGCCTTCAGGTCGCTCGCGCCTCCGGAGATCACACCGGATTTCTGGAACAGGGTTCCGTCTAGCGCCACGGTCTGGGAAGCGAAAAGGCAAGACACTTAACAAATCATCTTTACCTAACGTTTTAAACACACAAACACACACACACACGTGTGATTTTTATCCCTGTATCTCCTTTCTAACAAGGTTTTTAGCTTGATGGACTTCTCACACTCTGACCTATTTAACTAGAGGATAGGTTTTGGACAGAGAAAAGCATTTCTGTAAATATCTCTGGATTAAAAAAAAAATTAATTAAAATAACATAGTACAGTAGCTCGTTCACATGGACGGACTAAAACAGTGTGTAATCGTTGACACAGTGACGTTTTCTGACAAGGAGGCGTGTATTTGACGCGGTTAAATGGAAGGAGTCTCCAGTTTCAGCACTTCTCGGTGTAGGAAAAAAAACTTTTTGTTGGTCTTATTAACTTTGAGAGAGAGAAAATAAGAGATAATGGTGAGGAAACGACAATATTTATAGCTGCTTTACACACAACAGGAAGTACAGGAAGAAATTTGATTCAGGACATCCCACGACGCTAAATGTAAATATAAAGGGATAAAAAGCACGCATCCGTAAACAGAAAGGTGGCTGATTGATTGCCCTACAACAGTACCTCTTCCTTACTCGTTTAAATAAACCCACAGAGCTTTATTTTCGCGAAAGACTGTTTGTAGAAATTTATAGAAAGAAGTTATTTATAGTAAAAATGCCCGCTACGTTACTGCAACATATAATCGTGAAGTAACGAGTACCTTGTGCCTGTACGGTCCTCCGAACGCGATCCGGCGGGCGTCCTCTACGTTCTCGCACACGAGCGCGTTCCCGCAGGCGTACTGCAGAGCTTTCTTGATCTGTGGAGGCTCGTAGCGAATGACGTCGATCACCAGCTTGGCACCGCGCAGCTCACGCAGCTTCTCGTCCGTGGGTTTGACCTGACGACGAGAGCGCAGGGACGATTAACACATTTGTCGACACTGTTTGCCTACAAAAAATAAATAAATAATTGGAACACTGAGCGTCTGAGCTCGACGGCAAAACTACAGAAAGTTCACCTCGAGATAGTCCAGAGGCAAGAAGGTTTCCGGTTCTCCCCTCTGCTCTTTGATGTACTGGATGCAGTCACGTCCGGTCTTCTCAGAGTCCACGATGATGGCGTCCATGTTTTTGCCCAGAACTTTGGTTACAGCGATCTGGTACTTTTTCTGAGTGGGCTGGCACAGGTCTATGAGCCTTCCATACTAGAGAGAGAGAGAGAGAGAGAGAGAGCGAGAGAGAAAAAGAGTGCGCGTGAGAGAGCGAGAGAGAAAGTGTGCACGAGAGAGAGAGAAAGAGTGCGCGAGGGAGTGTGAGAGAGTGCGAGTGCGAGAGAAAGAGTGCGAGAGAAAGAGAGGACAATCACAATCATTACATGTTTGTTTATTTTTATAAATTTACACGTCACACTTTAATTTTGAAATTGGTAGACACTGGATGCTAAAGATTTTCCAAAACTTAGTCCTGTCCTTGAGCCACATCACTGACGCTTATGGGCGTGGCCACTTCATTTTTAGATTTACACGGCGCTTCGTATTAGCACTGCGTTCATGTCTCGCAAATTTCCGACCTGTAACTAGGAAAACTCTGTCAGGACCTCGGGATGGTCTCCTCACCCCCCACTAATCGTAGGGTTGGCGGTTCGATTCCCGGCTCACGACTCCACATGCCGAAGTGTCCTTGGGCAAGACACTGAACTAAAAACCCCACAGCCTGGCGTGGAGCGAGTTCGTCCTTTTAGGGAGAGGCGAAAACGCACCGCTGTAAAGAAACCCGGTGTGCGCTTTTTAAAAAGACAAAACGAGGGCGGTGCGAAACGGAACGCGGCACGATAACCCCTTTATCTCGATTATTTTATTTCCATTCTCGTCAGAGGCCGTAATCGAAACGGAAATCCAAAATTCGATGAATCGCACGGCCCTAGTTTTGACGTACCACTGATCCGGGATAGAGTCTCTTGATGCTCTCCATGATCTCGGCTTTGCGCTGCTGCCTGCTGTTCTCCTGTCGGTCTATACGGGCGTCACCGAGCTGCTCCATCACCTGCACAGAGGAAAAAAACAAACACACACACACCGCAGTGATGAGATCCTCTCCTCGAGCTCATCGTTAAGCAAAAACTGAGGACTGATCCGCTCGCATTTAAGAGACAATAACGAGCAGTGATTACGGTGTACCTGGTTAAGCTCCATATTAATCTCATCAATCCTCCTCTTGGCTTGCTCCACCTCCTCTGTGAGCTCCTCCTCCATCCTCTTCTGTTCATCTAGAGACTGCCTGTAACACAGGAGGAGCAGATAACGACAGCACGCGGCGATAAATTATATCTCCTTCTGCTTATAACGAGGAGAGCGTAGATGATATCCAAATAACGGAAAGACATGAAACGATACTCTGAACATCGGTATACGCGACGAACAACGGGCCTCGTTTAGCAAGCTGGATACGAACAGATTTATTCGGAAATTGTTCGTACGATAAGCGTAGCCGTAAATAAATACCTCATCTGATGGAAGATTGACCGCTTGCTTATTATTATTATGAGATAACTTTTACCGAGTCAAAATAACTTCCATTTCTGTTTTTCAGTTTTCACCCTGATTGTTCATTTCATGCTCCCAGCTCTCCGTGCACACGACCTTTTATGGAGTTTTGTGGGCGTCGCTACATGCCAATTGAGCTGTGTCGGGAACAAGCTTTACACTTTACGTACGCTGCAATTTTGTTGTCTTTGAAAATGACAGTTGTCTTTTGAAAATATAAATCCAAAAAATAAATACTAATAAAAACAGACAAATAAGTAAACGTTTGGAAGGAAAGTCCGTTATAAAGAAAGTGAAGATGCTTTGCGTAATCATAAACGTAACTATAAGCGGATAAAATTTATGAAGCGTCGCTTTAATAACGTCTCAGATAAAGTTCGAGGCGTTTTTGTCGCCGTCGTGGTGTACCTGCTGGTCGTGATGTAATCCTCAAGCTTCTCGATACGCTTCTGGTTCTCCTCGATCTCTCGGATCTTCTGCTTGATCTTAGCCTGCGACGAGATGACATTCGGACATAAAGCAAGACCCTGAGACCCAGAACATCTTGTTCTCCTGACTCTGATTACCGCATTTCCTCTACTGTACCTCCGTCTCTACTTTCTTCCTCTCCTCCAGGTCGAGGCGGTCCTGGTCAGCTTTCTGATCGCGGTTAAACTTCTCCAACTCCTGGGCCAGAGTAGCGGCTCGCTTGCTAGCCTCTTCTTTCAGACGGTGATACGCTTTAACCTGTCGGCGCACAAACGGCTCTCCGAGATCAGTACATGGTTAAGAGTTTAGATATTTGATATTTGTATATGAGGTGTACCTGGTTCTCTTCGAGCTGCAGGTCCTGGCCCTGACTCTGCGCCTCCTCCTCCATGCGCTCCTCGAACTCCTGTCTGGCCATCTCCACTGCTCTCTGCTCGCGCTCCAGCTCGTCCATATCCGCCTTCCGCTTCTTGTAGCACTTCTGGGCGTTCTGCAGGGATTTCCGTGCAGCTTCCAGCTTCTTGATCTTGTGAGCCGTGTTTTCTTTCGCCTTGATGTACTGTGGCCTTTTCTGGTTTAGCTCTGCGTCCTTCTCTCTGCGAGCGGAAAAAACCAACCACTTCATCGTCACTTAACAACGAACGTTGATGTTTTCGGAAATTTCTAAGACGTTAAATCTGAATAAACACTAAACGCAGCCAAAAAAAAGTCGTCCACTTGTAAAAGTTATGTTATATTAGAACCTCATGCGTATAATTCCCATCTAAATCGCTCACTTGATCTCTTTCTCGACGGTCTGCTGATCTCTCATCATCCTGCCGAGCTCCTTCTTCTTCTCCTTCAGCTCGTCCTCCACACGGTCCATGCGCTTGCGGTCTTTGTCGATCTCTTTGTTGCGCTGCGCCAGCTCGCGGTTCAGTTTCTCTATCTCGCACTCGTTGTGGTAGAGCTTGAAGAGCTGTAGCTGGACGTTCGCACGCACGACTTCGTCCTTCAGCCTCTGGTAGCGCTCGGCCTGCGGGGGGAATAACACCCGGATAATACTGAGCGGACTTCGTAGGGAAGGAACCACTCCGCGTTGTGCTGATGTAGGAAAATAATCAACGATGAGGTGCTGTGATGAAGTGGAGTCACTGATCACCCTGAAGTTGATTATTTTCCCGTACGAAGTGTTTTATTCATCTTACACCACAGAAAAACTTACGGACCATTACTAAACACTGACACTGGAGACTCCTTCCATTAAAAAAAGGGAGAGAGGGAGAAGGAGGAAAAACAAGGAAAGAGGGAGAGAGAGAAGTGGGAGAGAGAGAAGGATGGTAAAAAGAGGCAGAGAGAGGGACAGACAGGGAAATGGAGGAAATAGAGAGAGAGAGAGAGAGAGAGAGGAGGGAAAAACATAGCGATAGAGATGGAAGGAGAAGAAGAGAGTTGGATAAAGAGCAGTTTTGGAAAATAGAGAGAGAGGGATGGAGGGAGAAGAAGAGAGTTGGAGAAAGAGCAGGAGGGGACAACAGAGGGAGAGAGAAGAGGGATGGAGAGAGAAGAAGAGAGTTGGAGAAAGAGCAGGAGGGGACAACAGAGGGAGAGAGAAGGGGATGGAGAGAGAAGAGAGTTGGAGAATGCAGTTGGGGAAAATAGAGAGAGAGCGAGAGAGGGATGGAGGGAGAAGAAGAGAGTTGGAGAAAGAGCAGAGGGGACAACAGGGAGAGAGAGAGGGATGGAGGGAGAAGAAGAGAGTTGAGAGAAGAAGACAGAGGGAGATGGAATTAAAAAGGACTCAGTGACCAATCAGAATCACTCTCACCTCTTCTTTCTCCTGCTTGGCCTCTTTGCGCTCAGCTGCGATGTTCTTCTTGCGGTGGTAGTTGAACTGCGTGTCCTCCTCAGCCTTCACCATCTCCTTCTTGCGCCGGTCGTACTCCTGAGCAAGCTCACCGGAGCGAGAGATCTCCTCGAACAGGGCCGTTCGCTCCTTAGGGTTCTTCATGGCAATGGACTCCACTGCCCCCTGTGAGTCACGACAGCGGAAATGTGGCGTGAACGTTAACTACAGCTCTTGTGCGGTGCCTGCGTGTTGATGTGCTGCTGAGACGTGATCAGCTGATGGGATAACTGCATGAATAGGCAGGTGTTCCTAATGAAGTGGACAGTGAGTACACAGTTAAACGCATCTGACCTGAAAGACCAGGAAGTTCCTGGCTTTGATGAGAATTCCGAGTTTCTCCAGCTCCTCGCTGTATTCTGGCAACCCCACGACTTTACTATTAATGCGGTACTCTGACGAGGATCCTGGGAGGGAGAGAGAGAGAGATGGAGGGAGAGGGGGGGAGAGAGAGATGGAGGGGAGAGGGGAGAGAGAGATGGAGGTAAAAACAGAGCGAGAGAAGAAAAGAGACAATGACATATTTATTTAATTAATTATAATCAGATAGATTAGACTTTCTTTAATTTAACTTCATCAGAATTATAATTTTTTTTACTGTAATACACAAAATAAATACATAATTTAACATCTAAAAATTTAAATGAATCAAAACAAAATTGGCTGCATCACAATCGCTCAAATAAATAAACAAATCTCAAAATACCAACAATATCACCACCATTCATCTCCTTATTATTATAGTATCCGTACACGTGGACGTTTAGCGTGATCTACACGATACGAGTGTGTCTGTGTGTGTGTGTGTGTGTGTGTGTGTGTGTGTGTGTGAGAGAGTAAGGTTCTCTGCAGCCATACCGATGATGACTCTGGTGAAGGAGCGCTCTTCGCCGTTGTCCTCCTGGTACACCATGCTAACGAAGGCCCGGTTAGCTGCGGGTTTCCCCACCGGGGCGCCGTGAATCAGATCTTTCAGCGTTTTCACACGCAGGTTGCTGGTTTTCTCCGCCAGCACAAAGCTGATGGCGTCCATGAGGTTCGACTTCCCTGAATTGGGAAAAAAGTACAAAAAAATATATATATATTTTTTTTAAATGCACGAACCGATTCTGGGTGCGTTTGAGGGGGCGGAGCTTATAATCACAGGTTCTGAATCGTTGCGCAATTCCGTAACATCACGTTTCTACACAAGGGTTTGGGAAGATAAAGGGTTCTACATGAAACCCTTTCCGATAACAAAAAATTGGGAATCTCTAGAACTTCTTTGGTTGTATTTCTGGAGCTTCTGCTCCAGTCAATGAAGCGCTTTCTCATGAGTTCCAGAAGAACCATTTTTAGAAAGCAAAGAACCCTCAACTCTCCAATGGACTCTTAAAGAACCCTTTAAAAAAAATAAAAAATGTTCCAAGCGTCAAGAAGCCAAATGTCAAACTTCTAGAGGAGCAGCAACTTGTGAGGAGTTTTTAACTTAAAAAAATTGTTTTTCAAGGGTTCTTCAGATAATTATGGCTTAAATAGGGGCAAAGAACTCTTAACTAACCAACAAAACTATTACGAACCATGAAGAATCCAAATGAGATGTACCAAGGAGCGAAACGTTAACGTCTGGACTGGTTCTGAACGAGCCGTTTTTAATCGCACAAATAAAAAGTTCTCCCAGGGTCCTTTGTATAATTAAGCGTTCCAAAAAGGGTTCTACAGGTAACAGGGTACGCTTTCTGATCTGAAACACTCCTAACAAAACGTAGCACTCAGTTAAGAAACCCTTAAAAGCTTCAGTGTAGAACCCTACAACAAGAGAGCTTTTTCCCCGTCGGAAAGACTTCCAAAGAACGTTTCAGAAAATGACGCCGAATCGAGAAGAACATCACAAGAACACATCAGGTTCTTCTTCTGTGATGTCCGCCAAGAACTTGAATCTCCGTCTATCAGGGCGCCCAAACCGGACGGTCTTCCGCCGTGGTCGCACGTCCACCTCGAGGTTCAACGTCTTGTTCACGCCGAACCGCGACATCCTTCCTGGCAGCCCGGCCTTCGTATTATTTTCTCGTCGACGTGATGTTTCCACCCACAGAACCGTCGCTCGCTCGCTGTTTTTGGTTTTCCGCACCATCCAGTATGAACTCTAGAGAAATTCTCAGGAGATTCCTGAAATCCTCGGATCTGGCACGAACACCCACACCATGGTCAGAGAGATCAGACTTTTTCTTTGCTCTGATGTGAACATTAATGAAGATCTTAGTGTGCTGCTGCTGCTGTACGAGGAGCTGATTGGATAACTGCATGAACGAGCAGGTGTTCCTAATAAAATGGACGGCGGGTGTATATTTCAACTCCTTTCCTGCCAAGTAACATCACTACTCTGTTGTAAATACAGTGCATGTATCTACGTCACTAAACTAGCTGAAGAGCTATCTAAAGTATAGCTGTATGCATTAATTGATTGATTAATTAATTAGTTAATTAATTGATGTGTGATGAGTCCACTTTACTCACCTGATCCATTCGGTCCAATAATCGCAGTAAACTTATGAAAAGGCCCGATTATCTGTCTTCCTTTGTACGATTTGAAATTTTCTATCTCGATTAACTTTAAATAACCCATTTTACTGTTACCGAAATGCAATTTAAATACAGAACTTCAAAGGGAAAAGCCACCGTTACGTATTTCTAGCGCCCCTGCTAGCTTAGCCAGTTAGCTAAAATGCTAACAGCGCCATTAGCACGGCTTGTATATAAACGAATATCAAACTAGCTACTCCGAAACTGCAAACAAACGCATTTACAGTCGATAAAGAGGAGTATTTTTGGATAAGTTCCGCTGCAGTTGTGTTTTTGGGGCTGAAACGCAGCCAAGCTTGCAGCGGACTCGGAAAAATAAACACACTGGTCTGCGCGCCTATTACAAAAGCGTTACCGCGTATTCTCGCGAGAGTTGGACGGTCACGAATAAACGCAGTTGTATTCTCGCGAGAGTTGGACGGGTACGAATAGACCCAGTTGTATTCTCGCGAGATCTGCACGGTTACGAATAGACCCGGCGTCCATTTGTATTCTCGCGGGATTTGGGAACACAAACCGAGCTCGTGAAGTATCGTAGATAATCTCGCGATATTTCAAGATTTCATAAGCAAGCTAGGTGTAAGATTAGAATTATGATTAGTTCAACTGAGGTTAAGGTTAAGATTGTAATTACTTTTTTTAGGCTAAATTTAGGATTAGGATTATGTTTTGCTGATGTGAAGTTTAGGATTAGGTTTATTTTACCGATTTTAAGGTCTGGATTAGGCATAGTTTTACTTAGATTAATGTTAAGATTAGGATTAGTTTTACTGAGGTGAAGGTTAGGATTAGGATTATTTTTAATAAGGATTATTTAGTTTTACTGAGGTTAAGATTATAAACAGTGTGTGCGCACCTTACCTTTAGATGAGGCGACACGGATGTGCCGAACAATGGAGTCGACGATGATCATGGCGTTTGGTTTGGTTGGTCTCACGGAGAGGGTCGAAGCGGTACCTGGTGGAGGCGGGGAGAGGTCCTCGCCCTGGCCTTCCACTGCTATTCATGCTTTCGTCACCTCTAGGCTAGGTTACTGTAATGTCTTACTGTCTGGATGTTCCAGTAGGAGCATAAACAAACACCAGTTAATCCAGAATGCAGCTGCAAGAGTCCTAACTAGAACCAGAAAGTACGTCCACATCACCCCGATCTTATCCACACTGACCACATTGGCTCCCAGTAAAATTTCACATTGATTATAAAATACTAATACTGACCTATAACGCACTAAACGCTCTCGCGCCACAGTACCTAAGCAAACTTTTGGTCTTTTATGATCTGCCACGCCTACTTACTGTAGATCAAAAGGTGCAGGCTGTTTGTTGGTGCCTGGAATAGTGAAGGCTACAGCAGTGGGAAGAGCTTTCTCTTACAAAGCCCCACAGTTATGGAACAGTCTTCCAATTAGTGTTCGAGACTCAGACACAGACTCAGTTTGTCCAGACTGAAAACATATTTGTTTACACAAGCCCTCCATGACTAGACTTTCTTTTACACAAAGTACACAGTCTTATCCATCACTGGATAGTTAGCATACCTAATAATCACTCCCTCTCTTTACCTCCCTCTTCCTCTCTCCTTCCATCGAGCCACACATGATTTTATGGAGATGCCAGTGATCATGACTCTTTCTGCACTCTGGACCTGACCGATTCATCGTGATGCCCTACCTCTGGATGGAGGTGAAGGTTAAGATTAGGATAAATTTTACTGAGGTGAAGGTCAAGATTAGGATTAGTTTTACTGAATTGAAGGTCAAGATTAGCATTAGATTTACTGAGGTGAAGGTCAAGATTAGGATTAGTTTTACTGAGGTGAAGGTCAAGATTAGGATTAGTTTTACTGAATTGAACTGTCCTGAGTAAATTTAGTAAAACACCGGTATATGGAATGATACAGTGGTGTAGCGGGTAGCGTCGTTGCCTCACACCTCCAGGATCGGCATTTCTATGTGGAGAATCGTATGTTCTCCTCGGGGTTTCTTCCGGATTCTCCAGAAATTGTTTGTGCATGTGTGTGTGTATGTGTGTACATGATGTCCTGTGACAGATTGGCTTCCCATCGGGGTGTATTCCCACCTCACGCACAATGTTCCCTGGATATACTTCAACTCCACACTCTGACCCTGAGCCCAGAAAGAATAATTCACAGGCATATATATATATATATATATATATATATATATATATATATATATATATATATATATATATATATATATATATATATATATATATATATATATATATATATATATAATTACACTCTGTTTAATATTACACAAACTACAATACACAATGACAATCATGTCAATAAAACATTGTAGATAACTGAAGAAAAAAATTATAAAAAAAATCAATGACAGCCCATTCATTATCCCCAATAGGGAGTTCACTTCCGGTCCCTGCCATGACGCAATTCTCCACCTACCAAGAAACTCTGGTGTTGTTGCTCAGCGGCAGTTTCTTGGAAACGCACATTGTGTGTCATTTATCCTGTGTGAATAAATCCGTGAAAAGAAAGAAGAAAAAAAAAAGAGAAAAATAAATAATAAAAAAAAATAAATGTCCATGTTCAGGCCTATAAGTTGCACCACGTGACGCACGGGGACGTTCATGTGCAAATCATTGCTGCGTAAAAGTGGATAATAACATGGAGCTTAATTAGAGCAACGTGTGTGTAATTAAGCTACATTTGAGGCGGATTGGGTAAGGATCAGATCACACATATATATACACACACACACACACACACACACTCTCACTCAAACATACGCACACACACGTGATCTAGCTTTCTGGGAATGTTCCTGGAAAGCAGCGCGCTGCTTCAGCACTGAGGAAGACCTGTAGAAAGATACACACTCGCACCGGATCCTGCGGTGGACACGAGCTGCGCGACAAGATCCTGATCTGTTGACGGACGTTTGCGGGTGAAAAGGGTTTAAAAACCAACCCTACACACACCTATAAAGTGGAAGAATTGGTAGTGAGGACATGCCCACGGCTGCGGTTTAGGGTTGGACAACACGAGGTCTGTGTCACCGCCTGGCTGTGTCCTGTAGCCTGGACTAAACCTCTCCTTTTCTTCTTTTTTTAAATTTTTTAAGCCAAACAAAACAACTCTGATTTTTTTTTTGTCTGTGTGTCTCAGCCTGAGCAGCTTTATTTCTGAAGTCTGGAACCTGGGATAATTTACATCAGTATTATTATAGGATGTGGTGAACTTGCCGCAGTGCTTCATTGAATCTGTGCAACTGCATGGAGAAGGTAAGTGCTGCTTGTTCTTCATGAAGTTTGGGATTAAGACGCAGGTTAGGGAAGCTTGAACACGAACACACACTCTTCAGGTCTAAGTTGGGGTGTGTGTGTGTATAAAATGTAAAAATGAAATCAACTACAAACATAATACTTAAAGTATAAACAGGGTTTTGTTTATTTAGTTTTTTCCCATGCAAGCTCTATAAAGAAATCGGAGCACACATGGATCTAATTTAGTATTTTATGACAAACATTAATGATTGATCTAAAGATACCATGGCTTCAATTTAAACCTCTTCTCCCCCCCCCCCCCCTTTTTTTTTTTTTTTTGTTTGGTAATGAGTGACATTAATTGAGTACATCTGGTGTAAAGTCTATTACTCTGGATAATGTGTAAATTGGCTTCATGTTTAAACTGGATTTAGGGGGGGGGGGGTATGGGAGATGGATCTACACTATGACTCTCTGCCGTTCAATTTACGAAGATCTGTGGAAAATCCCTGGAAAGAAAAGGGATTTGTTTCTTTCTTTCTGCAAAAGCCATGGCTCGTCTCGATTTTGAGTGCGTTTCTGCTACACCCTTGTTTGCTGTTTCCTCATATCTGCTCGTGCAGGATTCCTCGACGTGGCTTTAATGACCCATTCGAGGTGGTAGGCTTGTGGATTATTAGAGATGAATACCTAGGTTTCTGAAACCTCCCCCACCACCATCAGGTACACTCCGTTTGATTGAAGGCCACTTGCATTATGCCGGTTTCTCCTCTGTGGAGTGATCAGGAATAAATGATTCTTCACCATCTCATAAACGGCATTAAATGTATTGCGAAGGATTGTTTATAATGTAACCAATGTAAGGGTTATTCCTTATTTAGCTGCACCTTTTTAACTGAAAACAAATGCTATGAAGTTGAAGATGCTTTAAATAAACAGCAGCTGATGAGATTTAAAGGATGTTTAAAAAGTCTTCAGTGTTAATATTCAACCAAACTATTATTATTATTATTATTATTATTTATTATTATATATTTTTATTAACATGGCTCTGGAGTATTGGACCTCACAGCTTAAAATGTCTCTGAAGAAAACTTCAAAGTGCAATGTTGTGTTTTTATCCATATTACACTTTTTATCCCAACATCAAAGATTAATATAATATAAAATCATTAATATACAAATCTGAAAGACTACAATTTAGCATTTTATACACATTATACCTGCTGAATGAGAAATTCAAGATTGGACCCTAAATTAAAAAAATCATGTAACTTTAAAATCCTGTTTATGAAATGGCTTCTAAAGTTTCTATTTAAAATAATGATAAATAAAAAGGCTAGAACAAATGCATCCTCTAGTAAAGTAATATTAGAGTATGAGCTGGGTTTTTAAATATAAATTAAACTTGTGTTTAAATGTGCATCAAATAACACGTGTCTCTCTCTAATTTACAGAATAAACGTACAATATATTAAATGACTGAAACAAATGTGGCTTCTAATGTTAAATGACATGAAGGGTGATAAATCACAGTGGTGTGTAACTCGTCTGCCATCAGCTCTGTGATTTGACCATGTTTAAGTATCACATTCATTATATATCTGTAAAAAAAGCAGAACGACGGCCACGTAGACGCCGTCATGTCCTGGATTTCCCGTGTCGTTTGATGGATCTGGATTTTTGGCACAAACCCTCAAAGCATACTCGTGTTTCTTAAAATGTACGTCTAGCCTTTAGCAGGAAAGCTGAGCGTTCGGGTTCCTGTTCCAAGTTGAACACATGGACGTGGTTTATTCTCAATGCTCATATTTTCTGCTTTTATAAACCGCTGCAGATTTTGGATGGGGCACACACAGTGCGTCTCCAAGTCAGCAGAGAGCGACGCGTTTGTGGCCCGGAGTGGAAGCTGGAGGCTCGATGAGCTTTGTATTGAGCTGTCCAGGACTCGTGCGATCAACCCAGACCTCATTCCTGAAAAACTTGACCCCGGAGTACGAGTACAGGCACGCAGGCTGGAGCCGGATGTAGTAGATCCAGCTGAGGAAGTCCAGAGATTAAAAGATGCTATGACACACCTTCAAGAGTCGGGTGAGTGAGAAACCAGTTAACCCCTAAAATCCCCAATTATACAGATAATAAGCCGATAAAGCGTTCTTTAGTAAATGCTGTTGTCATTTGGCAAATCGCTGTGGTAAAAGAGGAGTAAAACAGAGGGACGTGCTGTTGTAGGAAAATCTACACTGTTACCATGGGAACAGTGACTCCGCTTCATTACATCATCCTGTTGATTTTACTAGAACCGCATGAGTGTTTCTTGCACAAGTAGTATTTTAGTACAAGGCATGATGTAATGTTGGTGCTACGTATCAGACTTTTTTGGCTTTATTATAGTTTTAATTTACTTGAAGTACATGGAAATGGCATGGAATTTTTATTTTTTGGAGTTTTCATGGAATCGTAAATTTTATAAAATCTAATGGAATGTCATACTGTAAGATCTCACTGTCTCATATTTCAGATACTAACCAGAATTATTCCTGGGAGACTATCATTATACATAAGCTCTTAATCTTGGTCAGGGTCACGGTGTATCTGGAGTCTATCGCAGAAATGCACACTGAATTAGGCACGGGTTCCTCATGGTGCACCATGCACATTCTCACCTAGATGGATTGGCTAAGAAGTATTGCCCCTATCAGCAGGTTTTTGGGAGGAAACTAGGGACGTGGGGAGGACGTGTCCGGCAGGAAGTCTACCCACTCAGTCATTTCCAATTCTCCTAATAGTATTACTATTATTAAATTGATTTTGTTTACTGTACTGAATTTTTGGTAGATAAAGCTCTCATCATGCAATACCAAGTCAGAGTTTCAATATAACCCTTAATTATGAGATACTAAGTCATATTTTCGATTACTAAGTCGTAATTGAGATCTTAATCGTAATTATGATGTAGTAAGAAATAACTGTCGTAATTGTGACATAAGGTATAACTTTGAGATACTAAGCTACAGTATAGATCTGAAATACTATGCTGTAAATGAGATGCTGAGCATCACTGATCTAGGATGTCATAATCGAGATACTAAACAATAGTTATGAGATACTACACTGTAACTGTGCGATAACCAGCCCTAGTTTTGAGATACTAGGGTCATAGTTTTTCAGATACTCTCATGTAGAGCCACACAGTCGAGGGTATCAGGAGACTAGGCCCGCCTGTGTAAACAATCTAAATTTTTTTTTTTTAATTTTTTAAAATGGTATTTATTGTCAATGTTTACTTATGGATTCGTCTCGTCCCCCCCGCCCCCCAAAGTTGTGGAAATGGGCTTCCACAGAATCTGTTTATCAAACTGATAATAAACAAGTTGATGTTAAGGAAGTGCGTTCGAATAATTAACATCTGGCTGTCCCGTTTTTCCGCAGGCTGGTACTGGGGCTCGATAACCGCAGCTGAGGCTAAGGAGCTTCTGAGCAAGACTCTGGAGGGTTCCTTCCTCGTGAGAGACAGCTCGAACCCGAATTACCACCTCACCCTGTCCGTGAAAACCGAGCTCGGCCCTACGCACCTGCGCATCGAGTACATGAACGGTCAGTTCGGCTTCGACTCTGTAGTGATGGCCCGGCCTCATCTCCGGCAGTTTAAAGGAGCGGTGGAATTGGTGCAGTATTACACTCTGGCCTATCGCAGGCAGGCGGCTCTCCGGGAGCTCAGCACAGATCGCCGTACGCCTCCGACTGCAACGCCGGAGAACACTATGAAGCTCAGGCTCAACAAACCGCTATACAAGGCTCCGCCCAGTTTACAGCACCTGTGTCGTATAGTTATAAACCAGCATTCTCGCGATCACAGACATCTACCTTTACCCGAAATGTTGAAGGAAATCCTGCGGGAATATCCGTTCGTACTCTAGACTGTCTTCAGTATTCCATTTGAGTAAATATTTCCTGAGATCATTCAAATCTGGGCTTCCTGCTGCCCCCCACACCCACCCCCCACCATTTTTTTATTATTATTTTTTTTTTGTAACGAACACTATTAATCAGCACAACCTGATCTCGCACAACCATATCCATATATTGTAATTGTAGCTGTGTGTAATTTACCTACAAGCACTAACCCCGCCCCCTTATCCAAACCTCAATCAGCACTTTATGTATGAACTGGCTCACGAATCACGAGTTCTTCCAAATCAACTTGGAAATCAAGTTCCGTTATCTCTTCAAAAAGCCATCATTCTTAAATTGGTTATAAATTCGCTGTTAAATGCGTGGTCTTGTATAATTATTACCCATGGCAGCAATTTATCCGTAAATGAAGTGTGGCAATTGGGGTTTAATATGAGTGATGTGTCTAGTCTGTGTGTATGTCTGGCCACAGTCGTAATGTGACCGTAATATATAGTCTGATGTTTGGCAGCGGCATGGGAATAGTCAAAACAGTACAGAAATACTCCTTTGGTTTTTTTTTTTGTTTGTTTTTTTTCCACCTGTTTTGATGACAATTCTGTCATATTACAAGTGACGCACTCCATCCATGTAGTTTTATTTTTGTGTCCAGTATAGCCTAATGCAAATAACGGTCCGTCATCATGGTACACGGGTATCAATCACAGCAGTGTCATGTTTACAACCAACTCCATAGATTTAATTCATATTAATCCATCAAATGCAAAACCCCCGTCCCCCCCCAAAAAAAAAAAAAAATTCTTCAAAAGTTCAAGTAAAAAAACCAAATAAAGAATTATATGCATCTAATCTCTGGCTTCTGGTTTCCTGAATTGTAAATTAAGCTGCTCTTTTGATGTGAACATTTTGGCAAACAAAAACTAGTGAACAGCTAATTGTTCTTGGTGGTGGGGCAAAAATGGGTGACAAATGAAAGGAAAAATCTAAATGATGTAAGAACAATAGTGTCTCTGGAATTGCACTGGAAAAGATATTTGAGAGAAAGATGCTTCAAAATGATGCATCAGTTGGGTTTTAATGTGGGTGAGGTCATCCGAGAAGAAACCACACCCATCAGGATAGACTCTTAATTGTAGGATAAAGGTGTGGATGTACTGTGAGCAAAAATAATTAAATGTTCCTATAGCATTTCCTTTCATTTGTCCTGCATCTGCAGCCTGTGTGCTAATAGCTAGCTGTCATGACGGGTTATACAGGCAGGTCCGTAAGTATCTGGACTGTGATGCAATTTTCGTAATTTTCCCTCCATTTTCACAGGCTCAAAAGTAATTGGACAATTCAGTTTTGTCTAAGTGAAAAGCAGCTCAGTTGGGTTGCTTTCATGCTACGTTTCTTGTCGCTGTACTGATGGACAATGACACACCATCCTGTCGGTTTTGAAGCATTTGAATGAATCTGAGCAGAAAGCTTCAGAATTCATCCTGCTCCTTCGATCAGCAGTCCATCAGTATTCAGTGACCCGGTTCCACTGGCAGCCGTACAACCCTGTGCTGTAACGCCTCCTCCACCATGTTTGACTGTGGTATGCTTTGGAACATGAGCCCTTTTGTTTTCCTCCTCCATATTCTTACAATCATTCTGGTAAATCATGGAGTTCATGTTGCATCAGTACTGTTCAGGCTTTTTATTTTATTTTAAAAAAATTTTTTGTTTTGTTTTTTTTTTTTTACAAATGATCGCAAAGTCCGATATGGATTTCTGTTACCAGTGTTTTGCTCTGGGGTCTTGAGGTAAACTATCTGTATTTACGTTCATGAAGGTGTCTCTCGATTGGCTATACTGTTAAGTAGGAATGTAACGCAATGACTCCATTTGTGTTTAGTGTGCCAAAATATCAGCATTCAGACTTAAACTGGAAGTGGGTGTGGCCTAAAACACAGGTTTTTCTTTTTGAATGAAATATAAATCTCTCAAGAAACATGGAGGAGGGGACACTGGATAGAAAGTCCCGATGTAGAAATCTCTGCAGTGTATGAATTGTGCCTCTGACGGTTCCTCAACCTCGGCTACATCATACTAGTTCAACTGCGTGAGCCGAAACCGGTTCTGGTCATTTTTGTTCGTACCCGCCAGCGACATTTTTCTAAAGAATTTATCCTTTTTTTTTTTTTTTTTTTTTTAATCCACCCCCCCCCCTCTTTACACACCTATTTTGGACAGTTTCTCCCATTCTTCTTTACAGGATTTCTCAAGCTCCATCAGGTTCGATGGGGAGCATCCATGCACAGCCATTTTCAGATCTCTCCAGAGATGTTCAAGTCTGGGCTCTTGCTGGGCCACTCAGACACTGAGTTGTCCTGTAGCCACTCCTTTTGTTATCTTGGCTGTGTGCTTAGAGTCGTTGTCCTCGTCTCCCAGTTCCTGCCGCTGAAAAACATCCCCACAGCATGGTGATGCTGCCACCACCATGCTTCACTGTAGGGACGGTATTTTCCAGTTGTTGACTGCTGCCTGGTTTCCTCAGGACATGACGCTTGCCATTCAGGCCAAAGAGTTCAGTCTTTGGTCTGGGAGTCCTTCAGGTGCCTTTTGGCGAACTCCAGGCCGGCTGTCGTGACTTTTACTGAGGAGTTGCTTCAGTCTGGCCACTCTACCATGCAGCACTCCACCAAATCGGCCTGAAGACAGTTGTTCTTCTGGAAGGTTCTCCTCTCCTCTCTCCACAGAGACACGTTGGAGCTCTGTCAGAGTGACCATCGGGTTTTTGGTCACCTCCATTGCCCTTCTCCCCCGATTGCTCAGTTTGCCCAGGCGGCCAGCTCTAGGAAGAGTCCTGCTGGGTCCAAACTTTTTCCATTTACAGATGATGGAACCCACTTTGCTCATTGGGACCTTCAATGCTGCAGAAATGTTTCTGTACCCTTTCCCAGATCTGTGCCTTGATACAATCCTGTCTTGGAGGTCTCCAGACAATTCCTTGGACTTCATGGCTGGGTTTGTGCTTGGACATGCATTGTTAACTGTGGGACCTTTTTTTAAAATATAGACAGATGTGTGCCTTTCCAAATCATGTCCAATCAACTGAATGTACCACAGGTGGACTCCGGTCAAGTTGTAGAAACATCTCAAGGATGATCAGTGGAAACAGGATGCACCTGAGCTCAATTTTGAGTAACATGTAAAAGGCTGCAGATTTCAAACAAACTTCTTTCATGTAGTCGTTATGGGGTATTGTTTTGTAGAATTAAGATAAATAATTAACTTAATCCATACTGAGATAAGGCTGTAACATAACGTCGGCCCGAATTTAGCCTATTACCCAGAGACACTTAAAATTCAACATAGAAGCAAATACTCACATCAGTAAACCCAGTTGGAGATAAGGAAAAAAGAACACTAGCTATGAGTGAGGAAAAGCAAGGGTCCGGTCTTTATTTCCACCAACCGAGATCCACACCAATGAAAATTCTCAAGTGATCCCATCACCTGGAGCTTAAGCTCATGTGTATGTAGGTAGGTAGATAGATAGATAGATAGATGGATGGATGGATGGATAGATAGATGGATATTACATAGTAAATAACCAATATATTTTAGAAACACTGAGATCAATACCAATAGGGGTAAAAAGGGCGCAGCTAGATTTACAATAAAGTTTACAAAAGCTCCTCCAAAATTTCCCATTAGGATTCAAAGTTTGAGATAGACGAAACAATTTAGAGCGACAACCTTGATCTCACTGCGCAGGTCCTATGTAATTCAACCATACAAATTTAAGGCCCTCGTCTACACCACGCCTGACCCTTCGTCGCAAAATGTGGGAAAAGTGACACACTGTGAATACTTTCCGGATGCACTGTACCGGAATATAAACAAACTAGTATCCTAATTTACGTCACTGCAACCCTGAACAGGCAGTTACTAAGGATTAAAGAAAGACCAGCATGTCACCTTGATGTCAAAGATTTACATGCGCCTTGTAGAATCTGCAAAATGTAATTTTATTAAAAAAAAATTAAATAAGAGATAAAAATTGCATTTATTTATTTCGTTTTTTTAGTACTGTCCTTAATTAGCTAACTCGTATAACAGACATATAGTATACTATAACATAGTCCCTGCGACACTAACTGAATTTACACAAATTAATTCAAAAAGTTTACAAACACTTGATTCTTAATACCGTGCGTCATTACCTGGACGATCATCAACGGTTTGTTTTGTGATAGTTCTTCATGAGTCCCTTGGTTTGTCCTGAGAAGTTAAACCGACCGCCTCTGCAGCTCTGATAGCATTCGCATGTTGCGTTTTAATTTACATCTTTTTTCCATCTTCAGTTGACTGGATCCATGTTTTAATTTGCATGAGTGTGACCTGATTTCAACTGGAAAGTTCAGGTGTTTGGACATGAGATATATCAGATACCTGGGAACAATTAAAGCAGGTCTAACCGCTTGTATTAATAGAGCCTCTGAGAACTTGGGTTGAAATTTTTGGTAAAACAGAACGTCACGAGAAGGGAAAGGAAAACGGAAAAATGGGACTCGCGATGGGTGAAACTGAAATGTGAGAACACCAAACACTTCCAGGAGTTATTGGAATTCTGGATCTTTTCAGCGAGTCAAATCACTTGACTCGACTTAACCCGTAAGAGTCGATTCCCAAACAGTTTGTTTGACCAATCATGGGTCTCTCTAGAAAATTTACTCTAAATTCTACTGAGCGAGTGTTTAGTTTGCATTGCGTTTTATAAAATGCCTAAATCAGTAACGCGCTCCACGCGTCGTTATACACGAACGGTACAAGTGCCTGCGTTTAATATCATCATGCTGTTGTGGCTGTGCTTTATTCTAAAGATTTGTTACCATTTATGTTTTTATAATAAACATACCCACACGGTTGAGTCAAACACGTGACTCACCACTTCACGCTATCATGTTGGACGTTGGAAAAAAGGCTTTTCTTGGAAGGGTTTAAGTGATTTATTAAAGATGAATGGAAGTATGAGTAATGGCGTTGATACTGGCAAACATAAATGGAAAAGGACAAAGAAAGGAAGGAAGATGGAAATCAAAATCCACCTTTAGAGTCGTATCATCAAGAATGGATTCATTTGCTAATGACTCGTCACTCGTTAACTTACTGCTGCGATAGATCAGATGTCTCATAAAGGAGCACTTTACATAACTCCAAGGAAACGGTTTGAGGCGACGTTTTCGGATGCAGCGATACGTCACCATGTTGCTAGGTTACCGTTATTCATTAACGACATGGAGGATTAAATGTCCTTTTGTTGAGAAATATCATTAGGCAAACGACAGCAAAAAAGAAATAATTCCACAGATTGCTTCTTCTCTTTCTAGTGTTTTCCACTGCCATTTCTTTTACACACACACACACACAATTATATGTATTTACATGCATGATAGTGAAGGAAACATGAATACTGCCTTCAGAAATCAGACGTTGCCTGATTACAACCTAGGAGAATTTTTGGGGACACACAGTGTAAACTTAATTACACTCTAATAATTACAGTGGGATCCCTTATGGAAAAATCACAGACATTTGTACGCAAATGCTTTTTACATTTAAGTAAAGTTCGATGCCCACCGTGGTCCTGTATGTGTGTGTGTGGAGTTTGCATGTTCTCCCCGTGCTGCGGGGGTTTCCTCCGGGTACTCCGGTTTCCTCCCCCAGTCCAAACACATGCACGGTAGGCTGATTGGCGTGTCTAAAGTGTCCGTAGTGTATGAATGTGTGTGTGAGTGTGTATGTGACTGTACCGTGTGATGGACTGGCACCCTGTCCAGGGTGTACCCCGCCTTGTGCCCGATGCTCCCTGAGATAGGCTCCAGGTTCCCCATGACCCTGAAAAGGACTAAACGGTAGAAGATCAATGGATGTTTCTTTACTGTGGAAATAATAGAATCGTGTTGTACCTAACTAAACCCTAAAATGAAAACCCCACATTATCCAAAAAACAAACAAACCCACCTACTCTGGCATTCTGCTGCTCTAGAACTCAATTATAAATCGTGTACAGTAGCACTACTTGTATTGTTCTCCGCGTGATGTCTCGCTTTGCTTGTGTTTCCTCATTTGTAAGTCGCTTTGGAAAAAGCGTCCGCTGAAATGAATAAACGTCGATGTAAAACGTGAGAAGATGAAATCATCTGGAAAGAATCACGCGTGGAAATAAAACCACGTGCCGTCCATGTGCAAAAAATAAAATCGACGTGGGGAGAAATACAAGCCCCTACATGTGGAAAAATTCACGTGCAAATATAGGCATGGAGGGGGGAAAGAAAGCGGCGTTTGCCACGATTATGATTCAGTCATTTAAGATCAGACTTAAGTTAGACCTTTTTATCCATTTATTGTTACATTTAATGTCAAGGAATGTCTGTACACGGGGAACTAAATGAATCCTGCGGAAGGATTAAACTGTGTATGCATATAAAAGATGCTCAACCACCCACACACACACACACACACACACAGTGCTTACATTTCCTTAATGGAGCCTTTTATTACTAACTGTTCCCTGATGGCGCAAAGAGTTTTCTAGGAAATGAAAGGAGGAGGGAGAGTAAGTGTAAGTGTGTGTGTGTGTGTGTGTGTGTTAGTGTTAGAGGAAAGGGGGGGACTTTTCTAAGAAGAATGACTGTGTGTTCACGTTTTAACCCTCACACACCTGCCGTCAGCACACACACGGCACCAGATGAACCACTTTAACCATTAAACCCACACCAGCGATAACGACAAACTGCTTTTCACGTTCAAATGATGGGAAACGTCGTGTTCCTACCGGTGGAAAATAAAATGTATAATACATATACACTTCACTTTAATATGATAAGTGCAACTTCAAATCAAAACAATTCACCCGATAAGGAAGGAAATAAAAGATATTGCTAATCTTTTTTTTTTTTTTTTCCTCTTCCTTTTCTAAAGAATAAATAATGAACTGTAAATTTGGCCCCATGGTACATGGTTTCTCTCGAAACCCTTCAGAACGGGGGAACTGTTCACTCTAACTGTGTTTATGTCTTCTCTTCCTTACATTATACTCCAAGTTTATTTATAAATCCCCAAATCGCATGTGTCCCATCCCATCGGGCTTTACCGTCTGTAAACAATCAGCACTCCCCGGGCCTCCTCCGTGTTTCCCTGAAGGCTAGCGCAAACTTCCCAAAATCATTTAGGACAAAAAATTGAGGAAACGTTCGGAGAAGTGATTCAAGGAATCTGGAATGTGGTGGACGGATAAATTATATTGGCATTAAAGTGGCATTATATTGGCATTAAAGTGGCATTATAGTAGCATTATATAGGCATTATAGTGGCTTTATATTGCCATTATATTAACGTTAAAGTGGCTTTATATTGGCATTATAGTAACATTAAAGTGGCATTATATTGGCATTATATTAACATTAAAGTGGCATTATAGTAACATTAAAGTGGCTTTATATTGGCATTATAGTGGCTTTATATTGGCATTATTGTAACTTTAAAGTGGCATTATATTGGCATTAAAGTGGCATTATATTGCCATTAAAGTTTCATTATATTGGCATTATAGTGGCTTTATATTGGCATTATATTAACATTAAAGTGGCTTTATATTGGCATTATAGTAACATTAAAGTGGCATTATATTGGCATTATATTAACATTAAAGTGGCATTATATTAACATTAAAGTGGCATTATATTGGCATTATAGTGGCATTATATTGGCATTATATTAACATTAAAGTGGCATTATATTGGCATTATTGTAACTTTAAAGTGGCACTATATTGGCATTAAAGTGGGCATTATAGTGACATTGTTATATAAACGTTATAGTGATGTTTTAGTGGAATTATATTTTCATTACAATGGCATTTTAGTAGCATTCACTTTCCAGCAAGGTTCTATCATAAAGAAATGCTCTGAATTGGGTTTTTGCGTGAAATGGAATTCCCTTCTGACGAACAGTCTGTGAGGAGATTTAGCCTAGATTTCCAAATCGTTCTAGTTGGGAATTGCTAGAGCTATTAAGAGCTATTTAGTAGTCGTATCACCAAGAATGCACATATGGGGGAGAATGGCATGTTCCTATCCAATAATTATGTTTATTTGTAAGTAAGTTCTTTTAGACAGTAACACACCGGAGGACGCAGGAGTGTAGCTGTTAGTAGTGCTAAGCGTCCAGTGTTCAAAAGATGATTAGAATTGTTTGCGAGAGTTAAATGTGATCTTCGCTCTGACACGGAGTCCCTTCGTTCCGCCCTGCTCGACACCAACATGTTTCAGGTCTACGCAGCAGAGGAGGAAACACCGTCTCAGAGACCGAACAAGAACTTTCAGCA
>CM022768.1:2177096-2229596 GCA_012411365.1 Ameiurus melas
GTTTTGTACATTAGACTGGTTAATTAGATAGCTATTTACGTTAAGTACATTAGACTGCTTAATTAGATAGCTAGTTAAGTTTTGTACATTAGACTGGTTAATTAGATAGCTAGTTACGTTAAGTACATTAGACTGCTTAATTAGATAGCTAGTTAAGTTTTGTACATTAGACTGGTTAATTAGATAGCTAGTTACGTTAAGTACATTAGACTGCTTAATTAGATAGCTAGTTAAGTTTTGTACATTAGACTGGTTAATTAGATAGCTAGTTACGTTAAGTACATTAGACTGCTTAATTAGATAGCTAGTTAAGTTTTGTACATTAGACTGGTTAATTAGATAGCTAGTTACGTTAAGTACATTAAACTCAGATAGCTAGTTAAGTTTTGTACATTAGACTGGTTAATTAGATAGCTAGTTGCGTTTAAGTACATTAGACTGCTTAATTAGATAGCTAGTTAAGTTTTGTACATTAGACTGGTTAATTAGATAGCTAGTTACGTTAAGTACATTAGACTGCTTAATTAGATAGCTAGTTAAGTTTTGTACATTAGACTGGTTAATTAGATAGCTAGTTACGTTAAGTACATTAGACTGCTTAATTAGATAGCTAGTTACGTTAAGTACATTAGACTGCTTAATTAGATAGCTAGTTACGTTAAGTACATTAGACTGGTTAATTAGATAACTAGTTAAGTTTTGTACATTAGACTGGTTAATTAGATAGCTAGTTACGTTAAGTACATTAGACTGCTTAATTAGATAGCTAGTTACGTTATGTACATTAGACTGCTTAATTAGATAACTAGTTAAGTTTTGTACATTAGACTGGTTAATTAGATAGCTAGTTACGTTAAGTACATTAGACTGCTTAATTAGATAGCTAGTTAAGTTTTGTACATTAGACTGGTTAATTAGATAGCTAGTTACGTTAAGTACATTAGACTGCTTAATTAGATAACTAGTTAAGTTTTGTACATTAGACTGGTTAATTAGATAGCTAGTTACGTTAAGTACATTAGACTGCTTAATTAGATAGCTAGTTAAGTTTTGTACATTAGACTGGTTAATTAGCTATTTACGTTAAGTACATTAGACTGGTTAATTAGATAACTAGTTAAGTTTTGTACATTAGACTGGTTAATTAGATAGCTAGTTAAGTTTTGTACATTAGACTGGTTAATTAGATAACTAGTTAAGTTTAGTATATTACTTTGGTTAATTAGATAGATAGTTAAGTTCTGTACATTAGACTGGATAATTTTTTAATTAGTTTACTAAAAAAAAGTTAGCTAGTTACATTTTGTTAATTTGATAGTAGTTAACTTTTCTAAATTAGCTTGTTAAATTATATCGCTAGGTGACATTTTGTAAATGATTCTCTTAAAAAGCCGGTTACATGTCGTAAATTGGCCTGTTATATGAGAAAGCTAGTTCATTTTATTATATATATTTTTTATTAGCTTATTAAATTAGCTAGCTAGTTATGTTGTTTTTGTTAACTAACCTTAAAGGTAAATTCTAGGTTTGCCTGAGTTCGCAGAATATTCTCCTTATACTTTGCGTACCCGCTAGTCCTGCAGGATCGGGAATGACGAACTTGTGGTCAGCTATTTTCATCAGTTAAAATCTTTTACTTGACCGTGTTTAAATGTAGATACCTATTGACCTTCACTCATGTAGATTTTTGCCTCCATCCGAATTCTTTAAGATTATGACACAGTAACGCGTACTTTGCTGTACAAAGTACAGTTTCTCTGTCAAGCTCCACCCCTCTGTATTAGGTACAGGACAGTCATTAGCTTAGGATGAAATGAGATGTAAATATAATGAGATGGTGCTACTGAGAAGCCCGTTATAAAATAGTGTGCGATGTACAAATACGGTACAGTATGATAGATTTGACGGTATAAACATTTACAAATACAGTGTGAAATCCAGTCGTAAGCAAGAATTAAGATTGCGTATAATCATGAGAAGGAACTTTATGCAACATTTCCTGACATTTTTAATGCAACACACACACATTTACACAATTTCCCTCTTACCCCAACTGTAGTCCACCAAGACAGTTTAGCACTGGAGCTATGCTAATACAATGACAAGTAATGGCTAAACACGTTATGGAAGCCGCCATCTTGGACAACTGGAATCTTATTGATCTTCTCAGGGTTAAATCAATGGTGGACGAATGACCAAATCATTCGCAAGGCCACGCTCCAGTGCGTCGTCCAGTCCCATGTCTTGGTTGCCTAGGAAACACAACTGACGAGGCTAGCTAATGTAATGTAATGCGATGTAACATGGCTTTTGTAACACATAAAGTCAGCGAATCGTCGGCGAACGTTTCGGCTGTGAGCTGAGGTGTTCCGTCCGTGCATCGCGGCCTGGCTGGCTAGTATTTAATTTTCCCTCGGTACGTTTAACCCTGCGGTGACGTATCGTGCATGTAGTACGCGGGAGAGTTTACAGATGGCTCCGCTCTTGAGAACGTTTCCCAGTATTTGTTCAGAGCAAGGACATAAAGATGTTTGTATGTACTCTATTTACAGAAAGAATGGATGACTTTATGGAGTTAAAGTTGAGGCTAAACCTTTCCTGTAATCAGCACATGTTTTGTACTGTATTCGAGTTGAAATACGTTACGCTCTTGTTGTCTTGTTCTTCCATGTAGGCTTGAGCCAGCCCAGACCAGGAGACTGAGGGACCATGTGGGAGTCATATGAACACCGAAGACACGGCACAAACACATAGAGAGAGAGAGAGAGAGAGGGCGGAAACACACCACGTTGGGAGACGCTTCATTTGTCCCTGAAATGAACACGACCACTGTGCCGCGCCCGCCGCACCCGGCCGGAGGAGACGTGGCCCTGACCTACGTGCTGCTCCCGTTTTTCATCATCACCTTCGCCGGGATTATTGTAGCGGCGGTATGTAACTAAACAAAGGCTGGATTCATTATCATACAACATATTTTCTAGTATTTATCTCTCTTGGAGTGTGTGTGTGTGTGTGTGTGTGTGTATGCAGGGGTTAAGCTGAAGAACGCACCATCACATGATTGACTCAAGTTTAATAATTGGAGGAAGGAAGACAATGAAGCTTTTATTTCAGACGTAAACGTGACTTTATGCAGGAAGAACTCAGCTCAGCATTGGTCTCACGGTTTTGCCGTTTCATGGCGTTATGGTCGATAAAAACAGATCGAATGATAAGAACAGATGGGGGGTGGGGGAGGGAGGCGAGGCAAAGATAACAAGGGGTAAGAGGTGAGAACAAGAGAAGGGAAAGAGTGAGAAAGAGAAATTGAGATGAGGGAAAGAGAAAGAACAAGGAAGTGGTGGGAGAGATAAAACAAGGTGGGGGGAAAAAGAGAGAAAGAAAGGTAGAGCGAGAAAAACTGAAAAAGGGGGAAAGAAAGAATAAAGGAGTGACCGAGTAAGAGAGAGAAAGAGGTTTTCGAATTTGAATAAAATCCACACATCCATTCTTTAATTCACACTCAAAAAATTTTTTAGTAGAACACTTAGAAGAAAATGAAGTTTCAGTAATAATAATAATAATAATAATAATAATAATAATAATAATAGTGTTTCATGTGTCCTGTTTTACAGGTCATGTACGTGAAGAGGAGGCAAAGGTAAATTTTCACCACACCACAAGAATGCTTACGTCTGATTGGCTGCAATAACAGATGCACTTCCACTTCGTTTAGCCAAAAATGTACACGATATACAAAATGTCTCCTTTACCCCCAAACGTCGTCGATCTATCAAGACGTGTTTGGTGTCTAAAGTTAAGGTCAAATTTCTTCCGTTCTTTTCCCGCCACTAGCACGTGGAGGCGTATCCGATATAAAGTATCTAATAGAACAGCCAATCAGACTGTAGTATGCAAATGCAATGCCAGGATATGCAAAAAAAAAAGCAGTTTACCAAGGACAGAGAAAAGGGGGTGTAGGTTAGGATTGGGATCATTCGCATATCCGTATCAGATAAATATAGTGACAGTCATGTGACGGGTGATTACTGACTATCATAAGATACTAAATTAAGATAGAATTTTTATTCTTTAATGAGTCTGTAAAAAAAAAAACAATAATAATCAAATAGAATCCCATTTTGCACTTCTCAGTGCGTAACTTGGAATTAATATAAGAATTTTCCATAATTTTCCTTTTTTATTACATTTTTTTTTTATAGGATTGACCGGTTACGGCACCAGCTGCTCCCGGTGTATACGTACGACCCGGCTGAGGAGCTGAACGAAGCCGAACAGGAGTTGTGGAAAGAAGACGACACTAAGGTCACTACTCAGGATAATTTTACTGGAAGTTACATGGACGTTGATTTAAGTGTTGAAGCGTTTGCTATAAATCACAGAGGTGGGCGGGTCTACGCGTGCTCTTCACACTGAAGGTTCCATGCGTACTACACACAGCGCATTTTCATACAGCCTGATTGTGCACCTATTATGCTTTGTCTAATATGACCTTTCATGTAGCGTGTTCTACACGTAGCTGTTTGTGAACGTAAAAAAAGTCTGCAAAGTTTCAAAATTCAAAGCGCACGACAGACGGAGTTATCCACTCCCCAAAAAAAAAGGAACCGATTCCGAACCGCTGAATCGACTCGTTAGTGATTCCAGACGTTACTTCCTGTACTAACCTACGTAGGTTTGTAACAAAAAAACCCCCGCCTCTGGTCTTCATCGGCTGCTCGCTGACAGCGCTGGACCAATCACGACAGACTGGGACGTCTGACCAATCAGACCGGAGTATGCTCTCTCAAAGGAGTCGTTTAGAACGAATCCTTTAGAACGGATCCTTTAACGAGTCGTTTTTGACACCGGGGGGAAAGGTAGCGCTGCAGTTGAAATAATGAGCACGTTAACGTGTTCTTTTACCCCGGATGCGCGTAAATCTATTATATGAGTTTCAAAACCATAATAGGTGCACTTTAATCTTTTTGCAGGGGGCGTGGCCACGCAAGCAGGTCACATGACCATAAAGTCTGTAGGACGTCGCCAAAAATTCAATTTACACAAGTGGCAGCAATCAAAATTTGACAACGTCGAGAGGCGGGACTTGGGGTAGATGGTGTGGGAGACGTACTATAGCAACATTTTCTGAGGGGGAAATTGGACCTCTTTATCATTCTACTGTTTAACTACTCGTGATGTTTTGTTCAAGTTACAATCCCAGTGTGTCCAAAACCATGGACCTGAATTATTTATCATTTCCATTCTCTACATTAGTCGAATTACTGAGGGAGCGATTCTTTAGGCCCTGCATTAGTAAAGTTTCCCTTACGCAGCCAGCTACATAAAGCTACAAGATGTACAAAATCCCTTTTCTACTTAATATAGTATCAGTCTTTTATTCTGTCTCTCTCCTCTGATTGGCTGTAACTCCTGCCAGTCACCATGTAGCCAGACTTCTTTCGTGCCTAAAGTTGAGCTGACTACGAACTGCTATTGCTCTGAATTGCGTCTGGACTACGTTAGTGTAGCCTTTAATTATTCATTCTTATGTGTAACGCTTAAAGAAAATGCTCATTCGAGATTTGTAAAAAAAATAAAATAAAAAAATGTGTCGCAGGGCTGGACGACGACGTACCAACAGCGCTGGCCTCTGCTCCGGAAGGACCCGAACGCATGACCGAAGACCTGATTCACACTCTGAGGCTTCCTAGTTGACTAATTGACTGAAGTTACGGTATCTCTGCACTCCACGTGGGATTGGAAGTCTGGCGTATACGGAATGACTCCGGTCTTGACCTCGGACAAAGAAAAATGCCAGGGAACGAGAGAAGAAAACGGAGGACGTTGGGCGGCCCTTTTCCACGACAGACATGTTGTGATTAATTTGTTCTACAACACCCACACACACACACACACACAATAATGTTAGTGTAGGAAAACCATGATAAGCGCCGGAAGTCCTAGGCTGATCTACAGCTTGTTTTAGGATCCCAGAATTCCTAAAACAGTGGCATAGAAACAAAATTCTGAAAAAAGTCCAGTATTCACCAACCATAAAGTTAGTGATCATGTAAAACATTCAAAATAGTGCATCAGTTTAGTTTATATTTGATATTTATTTGCCTGTAAATGCTTTTATCCAAAAGACACATGATACTAAGAATCCATTTGGAGCTGCAGCGGTTTTAAGCAGCATACAAATACACACACACACACACATACTGTGGATACTGAAATGCTCAACCTACTAGTATTAATCATCATGGAACCTTTTTATTTCGCTCCGTTTATGGCGGTTGCTGCGGTGCGGTGCGGCGCTACACGCGACGTCCTCGTGCCGAGTTTTATTTGTACCGAGAAAGCGGAGAGCAAATCGGAGACGTAGCGAGAAGACGGTGCAGTGATCAGTGCTCGCAGAATGGAAGTGCTGGGACGTTCCGCCGGCTCGACAACCTCACCGCACGCTCGGTAATGTCTTTGTGCGCTCGCAGTTCAGGTCGGCCGTCCTCACGCTGTCTGTAACATATATTGTTTGAAGGCCAGATGTTTTTATCAGGTCGCTTGTATTGTATTGTGTATCCAAATCGGTCATGTTGCAGCATCTGTACATTAGGGCAAATAATAATAATAATAATAATAATAATACATTGACATGAGGTTCATGTAACTGAAGCTCACCTGGAATCGAATGTTGTTTTCTTGTTGTGGGTTGTTTTTTTTAAAGGTATGAATAAATGAGCACGGTGACGGACACATGCCCGAAACCAAGTAAACAAGAGAAGATGAGGGTTAAGACACTTTCTCTGACAGTCCTGGGACTCACAAACCTTTGATCAGAAGTTAGAAATGTGTGTGTGTGCGTGTGTGAGAGAGAAACACACACCTGCCACATTTCTGACTTTTCACTGGTATAAAAACAAAAGCGTAGCAGAACACGTTCCGCTTTTCCAGTCATGCCCCACCTCCGTTAATAACACACGCTTTAGCGATCTCTTGTTGGCGAAACAGGTTTCTACAGACGGCCGGTCACAGCGCGACACCCTCATTTGACAAATCAGTGACGTTTAGTGAAGTAAGCTCCGCCCCTTTAACTCCTGTTTCACAGACAATCCTGGAAGTCAACTCAGCCCGGGGTTTTCTTCTCTAAACAGACCTGAAGACAGTGTGAGGAAACAAACGTGTGCTTTTAAAAAAAAAAATTTTTAAAAAGGTACCGAAGAGTTCAATTCTGTGTAATTATATTAAAGACGTCAGCAGCAGATCCTTCAAGTCCTGTAAGGTCGGGTCTCCGTGGATTCTTCGGACATGTTTGTCCAGGACGTCCCACAGCCGCTCGAGCGGATTGAGGTCTGGGGAATTTGGAGGTCGAGTCGGCATACAGTATTTCACAAAAGTGAGTACACCCCTCACATTAATGTAAATATTTGATGATATCTTTTCATGTGACGACACTGAAGAAATGACACTGTGCTACAATGTAAAGTAGTGAGTGTACAGCTTGTGTAACAGTGTACATTTACTGTCCCCTCAAAATAACTCAACACACAGACATTAATGTCTAAACCGCTGGTAACAAAAGTGAGTACACCCCTAAGTGAAGATGTCCACATCGGGCCCAATGTGTCAATATTTTGTGTGGGGACCATTATTTTCCAGCACTGCCTTAACCCTCTTGAGCATGGAGTTCACCAGAGCTTCACAGGTTGCCACTGGAGTCCTCTTCCACTCCTCCATGACGACATCACGGAGCTGGTGGATGTTAGAGACCTTGTGCTCCTCCTCCTTAAGTCTGAGGATGCCACACAGATGCTCAACAGGGTTTAGGTCTGGAGACATGCTTGGCCAGTTCATCACCTTCACCCTCAGCTTCTTTAACAAGGCAGTGGTTATCTTGGAGGTGGGTTTGGGGTCGTTATCATGCTGGAATACTGAATAGTGATCATGCTCTGCTTCAGTATGTCACAGTACATGTTGGCATTCATGGTTCCCTCATTGAACTGTAGCTCCCCAGTGCTGGCAGCACTCATGCAGCCCCAGACCATGACACTCCCACCACCATGCTTGACTGTAGGCAAGACACACTCGTCTTTGTACTCCTCACCTGGTTGCCGCCACACACACTTGACACCATCTGAACCAAATAAGTTTATCTTGGTCTCATCAGACCACAGGACATGGTTCCAGTAATCCATGCCCTTAGTCTGCTTGTCTTCAGCAAACTGTTTGTGGGCTTTCTTGTGCATCGTCTTTAGAAGTGGCTTCCTTCTGGGACGACAGTCATGCAGACCAATTTGATGCAGTGTGTGGCGTATGGTCTGAGCACTGACAGGCTGACCCCCCACCCCTTCAACATCTGCAGCAATGCTGGCAGCACTCATACGTCTATTTCCCCAAACACAACCTCTGGATATGACGCTGAGCACGTGCACTCAACTACGTGTCATTGCTTCAGTGTTGTCACATGAAACGATATAATCGAATATTTACAAAAATGTGAGGGGTGTACTGACTTTTGTGAGATACTGACTTGAAGTCCTCGTAAATGTTCCTCAGACCGTTCCTGACCAGGTTCCGTAGTGGTGTCAGGGAGCGTTATCCTGCTGAAAGAGGACACTGCCGTTAGGGAATAGCGTTAGCATGAAGGTGTGTACTCGGTCTGAAACGGTGTTGACGTAGGTGGTGCGTCTCAAAGTAACTTCCACATGAATGCCAGGACCCAAGGTTTGCCAGAAGAACATCGCCATCTTCTCATAGTGCATCCTGGGGTCATCTCTTCTCCAGGGAAATCCACATGATGTAAATCCAGTCCACCTTCCTCCATTGTCCAGTTCTGAAGCCCATTGTAGGAGTTTTCGGTGGTGTACAGGCGGTCAGCATGGCCACTCTGACCGCTCTGCAGCTACGCACGCAGCGTCCTGTGATGCTGTGTGTGTTCGGACTTCTTTCGATCAGATCCAACATGAACTTTATCAGCAGTTTGTACTACAGTAGATCTTCTGCGGGATCGGACCAGACGCTCTAGTCTTCTCTCGTCACGTACACATCAGTGAGCCTTGTACGCCCATGATCCTGTCTCTGGTTCACCGGTTCTCCTTCCTTGGAGCACTTTTAGTAGGCACTAACCAGTGTTCGAATTATACATCGAATTTTGGGAAGGGTGTGGTGGGGCGTGGTCTAAGTTTGCCCAGACGAGCTAGTTTGTGTAATGCAGGTGTGTTTCAGAGAACCACTGTACTGTACCCTTAACACAGCACATGAACACTAACCGCTAGAAATTCATACAACTTCAGTTTTACGTGACCTAGTTCCATGAATGACTTAAAACAGTATCATGTACCTCCTGCCCTCCTCAAACTTACTCCTGCTCTCCTCAAACCCCCCCCCCCTCCTCCTCAAACTTACTCCTGCCTCCCCCCTCCTTAAACTTACTCCTGCCTCCCCCCTCCTCCTCAAACTTACTCCTGCCTCCCCCCTCCCTCCTCAAACTTACTCCTGCCTCCCCCCTCCTCCTCAAACTCTCCTGCCTCCTCCAACTTACTCCTGCCTCCCCCCTCCTCCTCAAACTCTCCTGCCTCCCCCCTCCTCCTCAAACTTACTCCTGCCTCCCCCCCTCCTCCTCAAACTTACTCCTGCCTCCCCCCCCTCCTCAAACTTACTCCTGCCTCCCCCCCTCCTCCTCAAACTTACTCCTGCCTCCCCCCTCCTCCTCAAACTTACTCCTGCCTCCCCCCTCCTCCTCAAACTTACTCCTGCCTCCCCCTCCTCCTCAAACTTACTCCTGTCCTCAAACTTACCCCCCTCCCCTCCTCCTCAAACTTACTCCTTGCCCCCCCTCCTCCCTCAAA
This sequence comes from Ameiurus melas, assembly GCA_012411365.1. Classification (NCBI taxonomy): domain Eukaryota; kingdom Metazoa; phylum Chordata; class Actinopteri; order Siluriformes; family Ictaluridae; genus Ameiurus; species Ameiurus melas. The sequence goes on from CM022768.1 coordinate 2,186,924, forward strand.
CTTACTCCTGCCTCCCCCCTCCTCCTCAAACTTACTCCTGCCTCCCCCCCTCCTCCTCAAACTACTCCTGCCTCCCCCCCTCCTCCTCAAACTTACTCCTGCCTCCCCCCCTCCTCCTCAAACTTACTCCTGCCTCCCCCCTCCTCCTCAAACTTACTCCTGCCTCCCCCCTCCCTCCAAACTTACTCCTGCCTCCCTCCTCCCTCAAACACCCGCCCTCCTCCTCAAACTTACTCCTGCCTCCCCCCTCCTCCTCAAACTTACTCCTGCCTCCCCTCCCCTCAAACTTACCCTGCCTCCCCTCCTCCTCAAACTTACTCCTGCCTCCCCCTTCCCTCCTCAAACTTACTCCTGCCTCCCCCCTCCTCCTCAAACCTACTCCTGCCTCCCCCCTCCTCCTCAAACTTACTCCTGCCTCCCCTCCCAACACCCCCCCTCCTCCTCAAACTTACTCCTGCCTCCCCTCCTCCCTAAAACTTACTCCTGCCTCCCCCCTCCCTCAAACTTACTCCGCCTCCCCCTCCTCAAACCTTCTCCCCTCCTCCTCAAACTTACCCTGCCTCCCTCCCCTCAACCTACTCCTGCCCCCTCCTCCTCAAACTTACTCCTGCCTCCCCCCTCAAACTTACTCCCGCCCACCCCCAAACTTACTCGTCTTTTCCTGCCAGTGAAAAAGATCTGTCTGTTCCCACCCGTCAGTGGTTTTAATGTTCTGGCTGATCGCTGTAGATAGAACAGTTCTGAAAGAATAATAAAAGGAAGTGGTCTAAAAAGCTTGATGAACCAAAACGTTGTAAAAAATAAAATTTAAAATCCATCATCCTCATAACAAGGTTGTGTATAGAACAGCTTTAAAAGACAGTCTTAAGAGCGGAGGAAAGTGTACGAATCATTACCTTTATTACCAGTCTGAATACAAATACTTGCAGGCCACAATTAAAGAAAATTTTTTTTTTTTAAGTTTGTACATTTTAAAGACTGATCCCAAACCAGTTAACTGTGTGCAGGCACAACACGCGCTCTCTCTCTCTCTCACGCACACACGCGCACACACACACACACACACACACACACACACACACACACACACACCAGTATTTATAAACCAAAAGTACCAAAGTTTTAAATGAGGAAGTGGAACCGAGGGGAAAGTTGAGGTTAAAGCAGGATGTTGGTGATGAACTGAAACGAATTAAACCTTGTACATATCCTCATCAAATCGGAGGATTCGTATAAAAATAATAATAAAAAGATTTGATATGGACAGTAAAGTGTTACACCGACATCTAAATAGAATTTCCCACAATTCCAATTAGTTTTACATTTATTAATTTGGTGAACAAATCAGCAGGGTTAGGGCCTAGTTGTGAATTATTTTCATGTTGGAGGAACTATGTGTCACACACACACACACACACACACACACCCCTGCACACACATACCACAGTGGGTGAACATTTTGCAATAAAAGAAAGAAAAGAAAAAAAAAAAAAAAAAAACAACCCGACAGCATTTCCTCTCTCTGTCCCAACGCAGTCGTTTCTATGGCGCGTCTACAGTCTCGCGTATGAGGAGAAAGAGAGAGAGAAAAAACAAACAAAAAGAAGAAATGAAATAAACACCTTGAAAACATTTAATGCTTTGCACTGAAGTGCACACCGTTATGAACGGGTTCTCTAGAAAAAAAAAAGAAAATAAAAATTCTACCGTTAGTCTCACACACACACCCCTAACTCGAAGACACACTGAACTGAGAAAAAAAAAAAAAAAAGAAAAAGAAGAAGGAGAGAAGTCAACGTTTGCTCACACTCTTGCCAGACAGAGGCTGCACCGGGAGCAGCTGAAGGTTGTGGATTTTTATTTTAAAAACAGTAAGCCGTCCTAAACTGATACAGAGTGAGGTACGAGTGCGACTTTGCAGTATTCTGGGTTTGTGTTTTTTTTTTTTTTTTTTTTTTGTTTAAACCATGTTTTGTAGCAGCATTACAGTTCTGAGAAACTCAGTCGCTGGACCGATCGGCGTTCCCTGACTCGGAGTTTTGTAAAAAATAAAATACAATAATCTCACACACACAAAACAAAAAACAAAAAAAAAAAAAAAAAAACAACCCCACATAAAAACAGAACCAGGAGATAGAGAGAGAAAACAAAAAAAAAAAAAGTGAAATCATGAACCAGGCTGAACAGTAGCAAACAGCGCCATCTTGTGGTGAAGAAAAGAAACGGAACAAAACCAATCCACTCGGCTCACGTCTGTATTCTACACAAGTCCTGAGGAAGCGATTCATTTCCTCATGTAGATGCAACACCAGAGTACTAAACATGCACAGAAACCATTTTCCCAGTTCGTTTGACTTTATTTTCCAAAACCGAAGCTTGTTGGCCGTTAACTGTAATTTTCAATTAAATGTTTAAAAAAAAAAAAAAAAAAAAATTGCGCATCCTTACTAACCGTCTCAATAATTAAGGAATTTTGGGAATATTTTGGATTGGAAATCGCACAGAACCTGCACTTGCTGGACAACTGTTTAACTCCACAGCATGTTTTCATAAGATCTTGCGATCTTAAGACGACGGGATAACAAAACAAAACAACAAAAAACGCATATTTTCATCATTCTTTAAACAGCGATCTAGAAGCACAGTCTAACGCCACACCTGTTTTTTTTTTTTTTTTTCCTTTTTTTCCCCCCTTTTCAAACATTTAAAATCTTTCTGAAAACGAACCGAGTCCGGAGTAAAAGTCGCAGATTTAAGAAGAGATAAAAACGGATTGACGAGGTGTCACGCTGAATTGCTGTCTATTACGCACACACACACACCATTACACCGACCCTCTCCACCAATGTATAGCTTTATAAAAAAAAAAACCTGGAAGCCAAAAGTACTGACACCCCCCCTTTTAACAAACGCACACAGAAACAATAAAAGTAGGTTGATTCACCTTTGTCCAGAGAACGTGTGACCATCTGAAAGTCTGCGTTAAAAGCAAGAGGAGAGAAAAAGAAAAAGAAAAAAAAAAAAAAAAAGAGACCTGAAACCTGCATCAGAGGAAATCTTTGTCCAGTATAATGACACGTGACCGGAGAGCAGATATGCACAGACTACAACGCATGTACACACACATACAGTATTTGAGAGTCTGTTTGTTTTCCAGTGGTGGGGGGAAGAGAGAGAGAGAGAGAGAGAGAGAGAGAGAGAGAGAGAGATGCACTGTAGTCGGCTGTGCTGATGGCGGAGGAGCGAGAGTTTTTTGGGGGGTTTTTTTTGCGAGGTTGCAAAAAATAAAAAATAAAAATAAAAGTCAAGCTCTGTTTGTTTAAACGGGAAGTGACGAGATCGAGTTATGAGGTAGCGCTGATTTGCTGATCTACTGTTCCTCCTCCTCCTCCTCTTCGTCCTCCTCCTCAGAAGAAGACTTGGATGGCTGCTCTTCCTTCTCCTGCGAGAACAAGAAGACGGTCAGCAACTCGAATATAAAACAAACAAGACGCGTTCAAATACCCAATTTATCCTCCATTCTCCCCAATATTCACTTCAGTAGACTGTAAATTAAAATCAATAATAATAATAATAATAATAATAATAAACACAGCACTAGTTTTGCCAGAAGTTTCTTACATTAGAGATCGTGATCCATATTGCGCATTCTAGAAATTTCTGAGAAACGCGATACGAGATTTTGCCCTCATGTTGTCTACACAACACAAGCGTTAAATACCATGAGGTTTAAAAAAAAAAAACCTCTCGGGATCGGCGTCGGAGATCGCGCACATGACGACACTCGCGGCGTGCAAGCTGAAGCGACGAATACAGACCATGTTGAAACATGAAAGGCACCAAAAAAGCATGATCAGATACATTTTTATAAATAAATAAATAAATAAATAAATTTAAAAACAAACAAACAAAAAAAAAAACACCAGACTGAACAGCGCCATCCTGTGGAGGAAGAAAAAGCTGAGGAGACCAACCTAGCGCTGACCCCTCACTGAAAAGTAAAAGGCGATTGAATGAAAAGCTCATGTTTACGCATCTGTAGTTTACAGTGAATTAAACAAAACTATGTCCACACACACACACCGCGTTTGGTGATCGTCCTACGTGAAGAATCACTCAAAACGTCTGTCATTCTTCCACATCAACAAAATTATATTTTATAGACATCATTTTATAAACGCTTGATCATTTGAATTTTTTTTTTTTTTGAGTCAACGAGGTCTGGATTCAAAGTCAGTATGTAAATAATGTATTTATTGTATAAAAAATAAATCGGATTTCATCCGTTCTTTCAGCGTAAAGATCAAGAATGAACAGTTCTGTAATAGACGTTACAGCTGCAGTGATTCCTGGGAAAACACGGATCCAAACGGAGCCTATTAAAAAATAAATAAATAAATAAAAAGATTATGCAAATAAAACGATATTGTAAAGGAGCAGGTGAGCACGCGGTCACGCTGAAGCGCTGCCGTTTGTCTTTTGTTTATCTTTCATCCATAAAATAAAACGACAACCTGTTCTCTGGAAAGGTTTAGACAAAAAACGGACGCATGCAAATCTTCAACGCTGAAGGAACAGATCTGTATGGAGGAGGAGAGAGGGAGGGAGAAAAGAAAATATATAATAATAATAAACAAATGATAATAATAAACCCCTCCTAAAATAAAGAGATCCTTTAAAGCCGCCACTGGGTTTCCTTTCAGTTACGACACGTGAAGCGAATCAGAACCGGGGAGACGAGTTATTGCGCAACGGCCTTTTATGAATCAACGGTTCGGAAGGAAACGTTGATCAAACTTGCGGCTTGAGATCAGATGAGCGTCGGACTCGGACTCACCGGCTAAATATCTGCGCGTGACTCAGGCGTGTGGACTTTCTGGAGGCATGTTTAAATGATTCGACGTGGAACAGACCCAAACCACTGTGCCAGGGCCGTGCCTCATGTGAGAGGAATGTGTGGAGCGGGGGGGGGGAAGAAAAGGAAAGAGAAAAGTGACAAAAGAGTGTGCTGTTAAGAGATAGAGAGAGAGAGAGAGAGAGAGAGAGAGAGAGAGAGAGAGAGAGGAAGGGGCGGAAGCTTGTGGTGTAGTCACAGATAAAAACAGGCCTTTAGGAATGGCAGTGACTAAAGAAATGAGTGCGTGTGTCATCACTCACTGGACAAGAACTCTGGGTTCGGATGGTCAACACAAACCGTGAGAGAGAGAGAGAGAGAGAGAGAGAGAGAGAGAGAGAGAGACACACACACACACACACACAGAGACCAGGCAAACGTAACAAAACAGAGTAAAAACAAAGACGCCGCATGAAATCCCCTTTTCTGATAAGAAGCTAAATGCAAATGTTCTCACTCAACACCTGTGCCAACGACCTCACGCACACGTTCGGTTTTATTACCTGTGGGTTATTTCCATCGCTGTACCTACATAAACTTTCAAATTCGCCTTAACGGTGATCCTTCCACGTGCACAAGATGTACACAATGTCTACTGCAGAACGTTACAATACGCTACACTTTCGTCCAGAACACACCCGTGTCCCGTGATGCTTTGTTCCAGAGGTGTGCAAAACCTCTGGAGGATCATCGACATCCGTTATAATCGTGGAGCACACTCCTAACGAAAAGTTCAGAACTACAGCTTTAATATTACCTGGGGAAATAAATGCATCACTCGTTTTGTTGAGGCCTTCTGTAAAGAGAGGTTTATTTAAATATTCACGGAAGGAGTCTCCAGTGTCGGAGGTAAAGCCATGACGCATGTGAGAACTTGTTTCAGATGCTCTACGGCATTTAATACAACTAGAAACGGATAAAGAGCACGACGTGTCCTTCTGTAGTACAAGAGGAAGAAAAAGGTCAGGCTGCATCACATCAACGTGCCGTGGATTAATTTCCCAAAACGGCGCACTGCCAAGGGTTTTATTCTTTACTTTACTCAGGAGACGCACAGGCGCCTTCAGCCTCCGACCAATCAGATCGTCATACCGAGGTCATGTGATCAGTCTTGTTCTATAAAGTCAGGAATAAACCCCCAGGAGAAGGTGAAACTGAGGATGGAGGTTTCTCTTTCGTTTTTATTGAACGGGAAGGAAAGTCATGTAGGACGCGCGCGCGCACACACACACACACACCCGCCCCCTTGTATTTCTCTGAAGGAATTTACTGAATAATGTATGTGGAGAACACTAGCATCGCTCTGCATGTCCTAACAAGCTCATAATTACAACCCCAATTCCAAAAACCGTTGGGACGCTGTGTAAAATGTGAATGAACATGATTTGCAAATCTCAGAAAGCCAGATGTCGTTCACAACAGAACATGGAAAACATATCAATTTTGAATTTGATGGCCGCAACACATCTCAAAAAAGTTGGGACGGAGGCAAGGAAAGGCTCTGAAAGTAAAAGTTACTAAAAAGAAACAGCTGGAGGAAGATTTCGCAACTAATTAGTTTCACTGGGAACAGGTCAGCAAGACAATTGGGTATAAAAAGAGCATCTTAGAGAGGCGGAGTCTCTCAGAAGTAAAGATGGGATGGAAGCAGATGTTGCTCTAAAACCTGTATATACCGTTCAGCATTGAGGATGCCTTTCCAGATGTGCAAGCTGTCCATTCCGTAAGCACTAATGCACCCCCATACCATCAGAGATGCGGGCTTTTGAACGGAGCGTTGATGAAAAGTTGGACGGGATGGTCCCAGTCCTCTTTAGTTCCCGTTAGTGTCCATCGTTTCCAAAAAGAATTTCACGTTTCGAATTCGTCTGACCACAGAACAGTTCTCCACGTCGTCTCGGTCCATTTTAAATGAGCTTTGGCTGAGAGAAGACGGCGGCGTTTCTGTGTTCACATATGGCGTCTTCTGTGCATGATCGAGCTTTAACCAGCGTGTGTGGATGGATCGGAGAACTGTGTTCACAGACAACGAGTTCTGGAGGTGTTTCTGATCCCATGCAGTGATTTCCATTACAGAATCAGACCTGTTATTAATGCAGTGCCGCCTGAGGGCCCGAAGATCACGGGCATACAGTACTGATTTTCACCCTCATCCCTTAGGCACAACACAGAGACTTCTCCAGATTCTCAGAATCTTTTGATGAGATTACGTACATTTACGTTTATTCATTTAGCGGACGCTTTTATCCAAAGCGACTTACAAACGAGGAAATACAAGCAAAGCGATACATCACGCAGAGAACAAAACAAATATTGCTACTGTACAAGATCCATTAACTGGGTTCTAGAAGAAGCAAAGTGCACCGAGTCGAGTTGTAAGTGCCAGACTTAAGTTTTTTTTAGCGGTTGGTTAGGTGTTCACGGGAAGAGGTGGGTCTTTAGTTGTTTTTGAAGATGGTGAGAGATTCTGAGGTTGAGGTTGGAAGTTCATTCCACCCCTGACGAACAGTTAGTGTGAAGGTTCTTGAAAGGGACCTTGAGCCACTACTAAGTGTCCGTCGTTGATTGATTGCAGATTGTGTGAGGGAACGTAAGCCTTCATGTAATGTAGATGTTCATAGACTCTGCAAATTTACATTGAGGAACATTATTCTGAAATTGTTCCACAAGTTAGACGCAGTTTGTGTTTTCATTTAAATTTCACACAACGAGCCAACCGGTCAGGAATTGAGGCTGTAAATATCAAGTACTCTGATCACTATGGAGACCTTTGGCCCTTGTAAAGTGCTAAAACCACACACCTATACGCTTCCATAAAGGGTCTGAACTCCGTGTGAACTGGGCGTGAGAGACGGGTGAAGTGAATTAGCAAGCAGGGTGTTTTGTGAGGAACGGAGGGATGACTTACTGCTTTCTTCGGTCTTCCTCTGCGTTTTCCCCCTGCGGACGCCGTCGCAGCAGCTGCTTTCTGAGAGCGAGACAGATAAGAGAAACACACACAGACAGACAGACAGAGGGGTTAGTGGATTTAAATTGCATTGGGCCTTCTGCATCCATAAAACAGGAAGTGACCATCACTGATTGAACATACAAGGTCAGGATATAGAAATAACCAGCAGTTTACAGTAGTAGTATCTAGTCCTCTCGTTCCTACGTAGTCACGATGCCGCAGCGGTCTCCGAAACACGAGGCCGGGAATCGCACGTTAGAAATGATTCGGAGGATATAATTCACGTTTCTGACATTTTTAATTAAACTAAACCATCGCTGCGCCGACTCGTGTGGGTGAGAGAGTGAGGAGTCAAACATGCGATTCACACCACGCTAACCTGGAGGCTATAAGCTTCCACGACATGTTCGCGAAATTAGCGCTTCGAAATCCTCAGCAGAACAAAAAGAACGAACTAATTTAAAAAAAAAAAAAAAAAAAAAAAAAAAAAAAAAAAGCCCTGCAAGTTATATCGTTACCGTCATTATACTGCATTAATCATGTGAATAAAGCTTTTCTGAAGCGTTTCTGAAAAGAAAATCTAACCACTAGAGGGTGTTAGTCTGTGTCCATGTGTGTGTGCGCGTGTGTGTGTACTCGGCCAGAGGGCAGTGGGTTCGTTGGCCATTATGTTGGAAACGGACATGAACTGCACACAGGCCACTCCAGTTCATTGGCCACCTGGTTTGAAGCTCTGAGACAGCTGGCACACACACACACACACACACACACCCCCGAGCGAGGGCGTACATGTGTATTGTGCAGAGAAGTGAATGGGGACAGCGGTTGTCATGACAACAGTAGATGGAAAGAAGCAAACCGAATGTATGCGTACATGCACGCATGTGTGTGTTTGTATACGCATGTGTTTGTTAGAGGTGGATTGTGTCGTCATGGAGATGGCACCTCTATCGGGTGCACCTGCATCATGCAAAACGCTACAGGAAGCCACGGTGAGAAAGGAAGTGGGCAGAAACGACCATCTTGGTTTCGTTTTAATGTTTACAACTTGGCGGCAAGACATCCGTCAAACACGGAGGCGTGTTCTGCACCGAGAACTAGCCACGGTTACTAGCGACACAAACAACTCTTAGGGGTTTTTTCCGGTTTTTTAATGCCTCACCTCAAAGTGAAAAGATGAGCATTCTTTTCTGTGACGATGCTAAAAAATAAATAAATAAATAAAAACAAACCACCAACTCACTTTGCCTTTAGATGCTGTGGAGCTCGACTTGTTTTTGCTTCCCTTTGGCCGTCCTCGGGGCCTCTTCGGCGTCGGGGAACCACTGGGCTCCTGCTGCTGAAGTAAATAAGGGGGGGAGGGGAAGGTTAGATTACGATTTAAAACTTTTATACAATTTTTAGTATAAAGCCAAATCTACCACATAGATGCTCCAAAGTTTCCTAATAACTTCCAAAGAACATTTCACAAATTCAGCCATTTTTTCTTCATTAAATCTCAAAAAAAACGTTGCATCAATTTAACACCATAACATATAACAAGTTCATACATGGCACACAGCGGCAATCAAAACGATCAGTGCAAATCAGGTTTAGTGTCAAAATGCACAGACTTTCAGGCGTTTGTGACGAACAGATCAAACAGACGCAACGGAGATAGTTGACTGCGTCAAGTGGTTTCCCCAAATTCAACTTATGATTTCTCCAGTTTCAGAATGATTCAACTCCTTCATGGTGAGCATCTTTAGTACTTAGAGCACCCTTTTGCTGTTATGACCTGCTGTAAATGGAGATGCAGAGCTTCTGGCAGCGTTCCTCATGAGCAATGGCCTCCAGTTCAGTCATGTTCTTGGGTTTGCGTGCTGCCGCCGCCTTCTTCACACCCCACCAGAGATTTTATATGGGCTTCAAGCCAGGACGATTTCTGCAACCAAGCCTTGGTGGAATTTGAGGTACGCTTGGGATCATTGTTCTGTTGCAAGGTCCAGTGGTGCCTAAGCTCCAGTTCCCATGGTTCTCTCCTAGGATTTCCTGATATTTCAGTGAATCCATCTCGCCTTCCACATGCTGCAGGTTTCCAGTGCCAGAGGATACAAAGCAGCCGCAGAGCATCACTGAGCCACCACCATGCTCGACTGTGGACAGAGTGTTCTTTCTTCATTCTTCTTCCTCCAGACATACCGCTGATCTATCGGGCAGAAAAGTTCCAGATTTGTTTCATCGCGCCACAGAACAGAATCCCAAAACTCCTGTGGATTATTTATATGATTGTGAGCGACTTTTCTTCTGCTTTTGGGTCAGTACTGGTGAACGTCTTGGAGTTCTGGCACGGAAACCTTCTGCGTTTAGTACACATCTTACTGTGCTCACTGAGACCTCAGCGCCTGTTACACCAGGTCTTGCTGCAGGTCTTTTAGTCACTCGAGGGTTTTTCACAACGCGCCTTCTCACAAATCTGCGCGTAGCCGTCGATAACTTCCTTTTTCTGCACCGTCCAAGGACGGTGTGTTCCAGCTCAAGCACACCTAGTGCAACTAATGAAGCCCTTGATTAGTTTAGGATCAGCTATGCTTGAGAAAACACCTGTTCTGCATATTTGGGATTCTATTCAGCGGGGTGAATAATTTTGAAACTGGAGAAGTCATAAGTCGCATTTTCAATAGAAATTGAGGAAACCACTTGAAGCATACGTCGTGTTGAACTATTTCGAGTGCTTGTTTGATTTGGTCATCACCAACAGATGAAACAGATGATTGCACTGGGGGTGGAATCAAGTTGGTTGCAACTGTGGAGAGGGAGAGAGATTTATTCCCAAAAACTTGCACCAAACGTACTTCAAATATATTTTCAAAATAAATTCTCTCCTTTGCAGTGTTAATTATGTACGAAGTTTAACCAAACATTTTTTTTAAATACAAAAAAAAAAGAAGAAAAAAAAAAAAAACCACACACAAAAAAAAAAACTACTGTGTCGTTTTTACGTTTTGTAAAACTTGTACACGATCCGGTTCGCGATATATTGTAGAAATTTCTTCAGGAATCATACGGCCCTTACTCGATCACCGCCCGTTATGCCCATTATTTGTTTTTATTACAGTTTTATTCATTGTATTTAACTTTTATTTATTCTGTGATTTGTGTTTTTATGTACAGCGCTTTGAGAAGCTACTTTAAAGGCGCTTTATAATATAATAATAATAAACTTTATTTTATGTCCAATCCTGTCTCGCAAGCAACTCTCATAGAATACGAACGCTTTAAAATCAAATCAGACTAGATCTGCGGTTTGAACTTCTGTTTACGATCAAAGCGTCGTCATGAAACGGAGTGAAAACACGCGGTTAACCCAGTCAGATACTGACGCACTTTAATGTTTATTATGTTATCACCTTGTCAGTGTAAAAAAAAAAAAAACCCTAAAGATCCACGCTCCTTCGAGGCGGTGTTTTTCCGCCTCTTATTTTGTTTCGAGTTACCATAGAGAAGCGTTGCAGAGTAAACAGGAAGACGTGTGGCATGAGTAAGCTGCGAAACCCCTACCATCATGCTTCAGCTCTCTTTGTGTTGGTCGAAGTCGGTTTCCTGTCTTAGATTTCTCAAATTAACCCCTCGTCTCTCTTAGGATTCGTTTTAAGACGAACGCACACGCGTCGGCGTTAGATACTGAAATTCTAGAAACCAGAATGCCGACACAAGCTGTTGAGAAATTCGGGTGTCTCTATGGTCCAAGTTTTATTTTACTGTAACTCCATGTCTAACGTGCTAGTAGGGGTGTCGAAAATCTGTTGAAAAAAGTCGTACTGCGATTCGTGGAAGGCATCGATACACAACACGCATCACTGCCAGCAACACAGAAACAAACAAATTTATCATGAACAGTTCTTAATGAAAAATTACAACTACTTAAAAAAAAATGTTTAAGAAGAAAAAAATTAATTAATTAAAAAAATTAAAAAAAGCAAAGCTGCTTTCAGTTGGTTTATCTTTCTCCTTTTTAAAAATTTACTAAAACCCGTTAACATACCATAATATCTTAGAAAAACAATTTCACAATATAAATTTTATCTTAATATCTTACACACCCCCCACTTTCTCCTTTCCGATATCAAATGCATCGTGTCAATTTCTCTCAATCACTTTTTAAAAAAAATATTCTTCTTCTTCTTATTATTATTATTATTATTACTACTACATTAAGATTGGAAACGTACGTAATTTAAAAATAAATTAAATGAAAAGCCTTACTTCCTCCTTTTGCCCATCATTAAATAAAATGCAACAAACTTCAAACGCAGCACGACTGTTTCGTGCTCGAAATTGTTTAGCAGAAACGCCAATTTTTCCCCCCATTTTCTTAGCAAACTAAGGCTGGCTGATATATTGTGATATCGATATACGAGACATCGTTACTATAGTAACTAGAAGCTAAATGCAAATCTTTGCGGTGTTCGATGTGTGTAGAAAAGATCACGTGAAAGATGATCGAAATATATCGTTGATTAGCTTTATACGTAGGCTTCTAAACTACTGTGGAAAACATCAGGATATTTCCTGCACGTAGGAAAAAGATCTAGCCGGTGTGATCTTACACTAGTAAGTGTAACTTATTTTTTCATAATATATATATATATTTTTTGGCTTTTCTCCCGCAGACAGCTCTCTGATCTGATCCTCATATTGGTTTAGCCTTTTTAAAAACTCCAAATGCAGTCTTCACAGGTGAAAGTGAAGCCTAAAATCCAAGAGTAGATGCTTATTGTCTAAACAATAAATCTAGCAGAATACACCTGGGTAACAAGAAACACCTGGCAGTCACGAACACGTCTACGCATAAATACCATGAAATAAAAACTAAACTTCTTGTATTCATCCTTTGATCTCAAACTCAAGTGTCTTCAGTCTACAGGAAAATAATAAGAGATACGAATTCAACCTTGCCGTTCCAATAGTTTCGAAGGGGAGTAAGGTTACAGAATCAGACATGTCCGATCCACGATTTTATTTTATTTATTTATTTAAATATACTGGCCGGTTCAGTCTCAAGGTATCGAATGTAGCATTTACAGCCCATGTAGTTGAAAGTTTTAACGGGTTAACTAGCTGAAAGTTTGGAAGTGGGTTAAATTGCACACGGTACTCGTTTTAGCGCTCGCTCTGTAGACAGCAGGAACCGTCCACCGTCTAAACGAAGCGATAAGCACGCGAACACGTCTTCCCGTCCAGGTTTGAAGAATTGATTGCGTGTGTTTTGCTGTACGTAATCTTTTAACAGGAAGACTTTGTTACAACACAAAGAAAGCAGTGTTCAAGGTCAGCGCAACTGACACCGGCTGCTACTTTAAGACCAACAGGTGGCACAGAGCTCTCGGCTGCCAAATTCCTCCAAGTGCATCAGGCACGTCGGAGGAAAGCGGAGACCTGATTCGGGCAAGGTCAACGGGGCCGAGACGAGGAGAAGAGGGGAAATACCGCCAACAAAATTTGCCTGAAACTGACTTTTTTTTTTTTAATTGTAAATATACAGATCTTCAAATTCTTCCTTCTTTATTCAGTAAGAGTTTGTGTTTGTACACATTAAATCCAAGTAAAGCTGATCTTCGAAAGCTTTCTTTCAACATGCTACACTTTTGCTGGCAGTTTGCGAAGAAACTAATATTGTAATATATCGCGAAAATGTATTGAGAGACCGTGATGAATTACACGTCAATACACGTCTCATAGGGAAAAAAATTTTTAAACCTGTTTTGATGTTAGTGTACTGCACCTCGAAAACTGTCAAACTTATTCATTCATCAGTCCCTCCAGGATTTCTTGATTTTGCAATCGCAGAAATGAAAGACTACAAAAAAAGTAAAAAAAAAAAAAAAACAAAAAAAAAAGGAAACTCAGATATTCTGAGATCGCAAATTCACGTGCGTCAAACATGAGTACAGAAAATCTCATTTACTGACAAACATCACTGTGAAAACCATCTTCTATGACCGCGATTTCACCAATTCAGCTGACTGGCAAACCATTATTTCACGATGAACGCCTTTCTGATGCATGAAACACGGCACAAGTATCACGATACGATATTTTCGTCACCCCCTACGTCTCCAATTTCCCCAGGTTGTTTTTTTTTGGCGCCATACTTAAACATTCGTGAGAATTTATCAACTGAGACATGAATACACATCCATGAAGCAATGCATGCAAGGTAGGTCAAGAAACTGGCAAATCTACTGCGATGCGATTTGAGGAGATCTCCTTCACCAGAACTGCGAACGTGATTGTCCTGCGACGTTTCTCAAATGATCATACACTTACATAACACATACACAAAGAGCTTGAACTGGTGAAGCTTTAAACCAGGGGTGCAAATGCTTTTGAACAAATAATCCCAAAAATGGACATTATACTGCTGCTCGTAATGTCATTTAAAAGAGAAAAACAAGTCAATGTCAAATAAAAAAAATTGCCCTCTCGATTTATTCCCACTTGGGAAACCAAGATGGTCTCCTCATTGCCGAGTTCAGCAAGTGACGTCAAATCAAAATGGCCGCTCTGGACATGAACAGTAAACACGGCAGCATGGGTTAGTTTACACTTCAGGTAATCCAACACACGGGTGTATTTGCTCGTTAACGACAACGTTTCTACAACCTTCACAGATTTTGAGAGATCGTATTTAATAAACGCCATCTTGTGCTTGTTTTTATAAACTCCTGTGCTATCGCGGCGTCGCTAGAGGCTGTTGAGGAACTTGCAGGGGTACGTGGACGGAGAACTCCATGTACAGCGCGTCAGGATAGCGAACAGCGAAAGCGTACGCTCTTCGGTTAAATCTGGCTTTGTACGTAGAGCGAAACTCCTGATATTAATTTGTAAAAAATAAACGGAAACAAAAACGGGCATGTTATCATGCCGTTTGCGACCGCTAGTTCGGGAACCGCTTGCTAGCATGAGCATTACTTAACAAAAATCTGTCCGAACAAACGATCCAACATTACCGATCGTTCTAAAACTGAGGTTTCCGAGACACAGAAAATAACACTGATTATTTTTGATTCTACAGTGTGTGTGAGAAAGGGTTCAGTCCTCTACAGAGACACATACCTAGAGCGCATACGAACATGCGCGGACATGCTCGCAACCCCACAAAACGGTACGCGTGGACGCAGAAACAGGAACAGCTAGCTATACGAGTGCAGTGACTAATCGCACGGTCATAACAGTTATTCAAGAGATCCTGAGTCGTTTGTATAATTAAGCGATTCGACAGGAGGTATTGAAATCTCTGGGGGATTACAATCCACCGTTCGAAGTCAAGCCGTTTAGACAAACACGTCTAGATGGAAACGAGGTGACGGCTGAGATTCTGATCCATCTTCTCATACTCGTCTTTTGATCTCAAACCCAAAAGGTCTCCAATGTATAGCGAAAACGGCCGTGCGGTGCCAATACTTTCGGAGGGGGACTGTACGTATATTCTATATCGTGATGGATCTTGTATCGAGTAACAAATTCGAGATCGTCGGTTTTGTTTGAATACGAGTCGTTTTTAAATGCAGTCCTGCAGAACAGGCGAGACAGAATCCAACTCGAAACACACAGCTGAGCAGTTCAGAGTTTTACTCAGCCGCGGCCTTATCGTGGCTTCATGGTCAGGTCCACCTGCCACTTTAAAGCACGCCAAATGTAAATAAAGCAGTGAGGCGTGCCTTTCTGGCAGATCCTGGTGCATTTGTGTAGGGGGGGAGGGAGCACATAGTAATTTGGTTACTCTAAACAAATCAGTGCTCACAACAGAGAACACGAGAGATTTTCTTTTTCCTTGTAATGGAGCACATGTTTCGGTGGACATCTCTACTACAGCTAAAAGTCTGTGGACACCAGACCATCACGCTCATGTGCTTGTTGAACCGCCACTCTTCAGAGAAGGCTTTCCACTAGAATTAGGGGCGTGGCTGTGGGGGATTTGTGATCATTCAGCTACAAGACTGTCAGTGGGGTTGAGCTCAGTTGCTGATGTTGACGTGTTGTCCAGTTCATCCCAAAGGTGTTTAGTTGGGTTGAGGTCAGGGCTCTGTGCAGGACACTCTGTGCAGTTCTTCTACCTTCTTCCAACCTTCACATACACCACGTCTTCATGGAGCTCGCTTTGTGCACGGTGTGTGTTTGGGCCTCTAGGTTCCAGTGAAGGGAAACTAACCACATAGCGTACAAAGGCATTCTATACAACAGTGTGCTTCAAACTTTGTTTTGAACCACAAATGGGTGTGACGGTCAGGGGCGCAAATACTTTTGGCCATATAGTGTACCTTGAACAAATTTCACTGCTCTGATGTGTGCAACTGCTATTCGCCTCGGCCATTCTCTACTCATGTGCATACATTTTATACTCTGCTCAATATTTGCTCGGGGGTTTTATTAGAATAGCTGAAACATGTTTAATAAATAAATAAAGGTGGAATATTGCGAATGCGTTATAGGTACGTAGGCGTACTTTTCAGTTGAGAATCACACGGACTTGTTAAAACATGGTCCGAAAACACACGTGGATCTCGATACTGCTTAGAGTTTAACCTCAGACACACGGAGGAATTCTGGTGACAGGACAGTTTATTGCCTACAGGCTCAGATTATAGAACTAATCGTTAGCGCGCTAAGCCGGTGCTGGCCCGAGACTGACGACTCAACGAGCCAACCGGTGCGCTCAGAGTCGCCCGGGAACCAACCCGCCCGCCCCCGAGGGGGCCGATCTGGAGAAAGCGGGTTACTCGCAGTTCCTGGTTTGTGTTACAGGATGCAGTCCGGCTGAAAAGTGATGGAGACGCAGCATGAGGTGGAGGAGGGGTTTATAAAAAAAAAATAAACAAAAAAAATAAAATAAAAAGTGAAAAGCCAAAAGAGAAAAGACATGAACATAAAAATCCTGAACAATTAGTCCAACTAGCGACTAAAAAAAAAAAAAGAAAACTAATTTCTATGAAATACAATATGCATCGTGATATATAGAGGAATTTTTATTATTTTTTTACATTTTACAATTTTAAAGTACAAAATGAGCACAAAAAACAACTTTTATAATTAAAATTAAAGAGTAAAAAAAATTGTGGCAATCTGTATCACATCGCCCTACTTCAAAAGCAAACAGAAGAGTCATACAATCTCCATTTTAAAATAAAATAAATAATTATAATCAAGACGCAATGAGGAAATTTATGAGCTCGGGCACATCCAACGCGATCCCGTGTTCAGTTACACAGGGAAGCCCATCATGTGGGGCAGGCACGGCATTGGACGAAAGGGAAAATAGATCTGTCTGGACTATAGTATAGTTTATAGAGATTAAAAGTAATGCATGTCTGATATCTGGAAAAGAATTGTTCGAGTTTGGCATAGATTGTATAAAACCCCAGAATTTGCACTCGGGATCATACCGGCGCAGATCAGGAACCTGTGCACCCGTTCCGTATGCATACGACACGCTCCCATTCGCCTTCTCGTAAACATCATGGACATGAGACTGGGGGATTCTTTAAAATGTCGTTAAACGACGGATTAATGCCGACATCGTTAGATTAAAACGATCGCGCAGATCTCAACAACAAGTGACTCAATTCTCAGCGTACAGGAACTCCGGATGTCCGTCTCCATACCTGTGGGTTCTTTCGAGGTCTGCCTCTGCCTCTCTTCTCCGCTCCGCCCTTCTCTTTAGTAGAGACGGCGCCCTTGTCCTTGGCAGTCTCGCTCATGGTCTCTTGCTGGGGAGAAGAAAAAACAGTGAGAAACGGATCAGGATCGACGTGAATCAGATCAAATCACGGTGCAGATCAGTAAACAAAAACCCCCGAACACGTCTCGAAGACGCCCGGACCCGGTCACACAGCCATCTCGGTCCGCCCTCGTCGACCTAGTCACGCGCCCGTTATTTCTGCTCGCGACACATCGACTTCGAGAACCGACCATCCACTTCCTACCCGTCACACTCGCCGTCCACTTTAATACCACCACCCGTACCCCGTCTCAAGATCATCGAAAAATCACCTCGCAGCGTCCGATTGCTTACGGCCTGATATCATATAAACGTCAAATATAAAGACGGAAGATCGACGTCGTCAACGTAAATGAACTGCCGTAGCGTAGCGCTCTAGACAATTTGTCATTTTAGCAACCATCTACATCAATTTAAAACATTTTTTGAAAGAAAGAAAGTGCAAGCTTTTATCCTGTTTACAACGTGCATCAATCCTAAACTGCATACATTATACTATTATATAATACTATTTTAAATAAATAAATCTCAACTTAGACCTGAAGGTTCTGGTCATTTATTATTATTATTATTATTACTACTACTACCACCACCAGGCATACTATTTTAGTCGCACTCATTTACTTTTTGATATTTGATTCAAATACTTCTCTTCTTGTCATTAAAAAAAAGGTATATAATTTTATATATATATATATATATATATATATATATATATATATATATATATATATATATATATATATATATAAAACTAGTGTAGAATTTATTTAAAAAACCAAAATTAGTTTGAAATGATCGTAAAAATTCTTTGTTCTCAACAAGGGCAGCATATCGTACATTAATTAATACTCCTGATCACTACAGACAGGACCTGGAGGTTTTTAAAAAAACGTCAAAACCTGCAACAAATAAAATAAAATGTTTAAGAAATGTATAACAAAAATAAATAAATAAATAAATAAATAAAAAACCCAGGAAGGTGAGCTAGCATGAGTCGGTTGCTAAGCTAACCGCCGGGCTTGTGTTTGTTTACAATACAAAATAAAACGCGGAGGGGGAAAAATAAATCCCTACAGCGTGGAATTCAGCTCCTGAGATCAATTCCACAGCGGGGAGATTTACAACAAAATTTGTATAGTTAACGCATAACACAATGTAAACACAAACAACAACAACAACAACAGGAATGTGAAATACCTCCGCGCGCGCCTTCAACTGGAGGTGCTTTAAGTACAGCTGCGATCCCCGCCCCCTCTTCTCTCACCCCAACACCCCCCGCCCCCCCGTGGTACTACGGAAGCCCGTAACGTTCATGATACACGAGGAGGGGTGAACGCGAGACGGAAACTCGAACACGCAACATGTGCGAATGAAACTGGCGCGCAAACAAAGAACAATAACTCCAGAGCACCTCTGAAAACCGCCAGAAATAATCACTTCACGGAGCAAGACGACTCAAGATCAATCAAATCATTCACATATAACGCAGAACTATAAAGGATAATACATTAGAGTTCATATTACAACGTGGAGTATTAAAAAAAAAATTATATATATAATATTTATATATATATATATATATATATATATATATATATATATATATATATATATATATATATATATATATATATGAATGAGAGAGAGAGCTAGGCTATAGATAAATATATGCAAAAACAAGCTACTTATATCAAGCATAATAGCTTAACATAGGCTACATAAAATACTACAAAGGCACAAATATTTCTAAAACATTGAGTAGTGTTTTAAATGTTTAAACGTCCAACTTCAAACGTTCAACTCTAAAATTATAATACAATTTAAAAAAAAAAACTTTTTAAACCCTCCAAGCTCCAGCTAACTGCCATTGTCGGTTATTAGTTTTCCGAATTGAATAGGCTACTATTATAATTTTTATTATTATTATTATGCTGCTACTTTATAGCCTTTTCAAATTCTACACTAATAACATGGGCTAATAATGTAACCTGCCAATGCAAAGTGATCTACAAATAAAATTATTAATTATTATATTAGGCCAATATTATACACACACTCAAACATCATCCGAGTAAAAAGTGTAAAGAAGTTTAATAGTGAGCTACAAATGTATCAATTCTCTAATTAACCGGAAATTCAAGGTGTTTTAAAAAGTATCCGAAATATACAGACACCATTCTAATAGTGCAGAGTCTTAAAGTGTAGGAGGCTTTCATTCAAACCTAAAACAAACAGTTTGTCCCTGTGCATTTAGGTTTATTTAAATAATAAGAAAGGAAAAAAAAAAAAAAACGCTCAACAGCAACAGTTCCTTAAAAGCACACACACACACGAAGAAAAAAACCCGCCAGCACCACCACAACAACAATGTCCGACCTCAGCGTTTTAACCTGAAACTCATCTTAAAACTCAACCCAAGCATCAACTAAACATATATACACTTCAAATAAAAATCTCCAAGTAGATACAGAGTAAAGAGCGCGGATATAAGGATGGGGTTCCATAATAAAGAATAGATCACAATGAGCGGAAATTACAATGAAACCCGCCGTCGCGCTTCTTTCCTTCTCTCTCTCCCCCCGGCTCGACCCCGAGCCGTCCTATTACTCCAACTCGAACCCCAATAAAAGTCCCCAAGGTTTTGTGTGGGGTTTTTTTAAACCCCGAAGCACATCGGATTGGGTTGGAAATGAGAAAAAACAGGCATTCGGAAGAGGTGAAGATGAATAGAAAGGAATTACCTTGTGAGCTGAACGCGGTGCGGCTTTGGGTTCAAGGATATACAGCCTATAGTACAGCGCGCAGGAACCGTGCAGTGTTCAAGTGAGTGAGAGAAAAGCGCCTTCAGGCCATTTTAAAGGGGCTTCCGACTGAGACAGAGCGCACTCGGGGGAGCCAAAAAAAAAAAGGAGGATGGGAATGAGCCCTGCCTTGTGTTAGAGGGCGGGAGAGAGGTAGTGAGGGAGGAGGTGTGTGTGTGTGTGTGTGGGGGGGGGGTGTTTACTTTTAAGCCATGCTCAATATTATTGTTTATGCAATGGAGACTATTTCCTAAACTCACATACAGGACATGACCAAAAGTTTATGGACACCTGGCCACCACGTCACATACAGTACTGTGCAAAAGTCTTTCTTGAAATCCTGTAAAGCAAGGACGCCTTCAAAAATTATCAAATTAAACGTTTCTCTGTTTAAACAAAATACTAGAAAGAGTAGGGGTGGCACGGTGGCTTAGTGGTTAGCACGTTCGCCTCACACCTCCAGGGATCGATTCCCACCCTGGCCCTGTGTGTGCGGAGTTTGCATGTTCTCCCCTTGCTGCGGGGGTTTCCTCTGGGTACTCCGGTTTCCTCCAGCAATCCAAACACATGCATGGTAGGCTGATTGGTGTGTCTAAAGTGTCCGTAGTGTATGAATGGGTGTGGGAGTGTGTATGTGACGGATTGGTACCCTGTCCAGGGTGTAACCCGCCTTGTGCCCGATGCTCCCTGGGATAGGCTCCAGGTCTCCCCGTGACCCTGAAAAAGGATAAAGCGGTATAGAAGATGGATGGATGGATATAAAGAGTAGTCTCAGGTAGAATTTGTGTAGTTTTATAAGGAAATGAGCTGTAAGTTTTACTGAGCATCTTGCAGAACCAGTCACGGTTCTTGATGAGGGACAGCAGCCATAAGTGGAATTATGTTTTTTGCCTGAAAAGCACGTCTTACCACGTATTACGCTGCTTTCTGAACTGACATACAAACATTTTTCTGTAACGTTTCATTTTGTGCTGGAAAACTAATGTTTGTGAATCTAAAATCTAAAAAAAAAAAAAAAAAAAAAAAAAGTGCCTAGACTTTTGCACAGTACTGTATGTATATCATCCTTCCCCAAAAACTGAAAGCACACAGTTGTATAAATTGTGTATAGACTGTACGCTGCGGTGTTACAATATCCCTTCACTGGAACTAACAGATCTCGATTTATGACTTTAAAAACTAAGTTCCACTTAGAACCAAAACCTTGTTGTTTTTTTTTTAGCCTGATGCCATAGAAAAACCATTTCAAGTCTGCACAAAGAACCTTTTAGTCTCAGGTTCTTTAAAGAACCATCTATTTACCCATGCTTTAAAGAACCCAGAAATGGTTCTTCACAGCATTACCACAAGGAACCACGTTATGATGGTTAAGTTCTGTAAAAAAAAAAAAAAAAAAGAAGAAGAAGAAAAAAACCTTATTTAGTGCTTTAAGGAAACAAAGTAAGGTTCTCAAGACTGATGCCATGAGAACCTCCTCACAAATCCAGTCTCACAAAGAACTATAGGGTTCACTTTAACCTGTTAATGGTTTATACCTTGAAGAACCAATACACTGCTCTGAAGAACCTAGAATGAAACATAAAGAACCACATAGCTCAACTCAAGAACCGTATACAATGAACAATGGTTCTTGGTGAAGAAGAAGAAGGTTATTTGCAGTATGGTGCTGTAAGAGTGTACTAAGGTTTCTCAACAATAGGGATGAATACCTTTTTTTGACTTGACTTGGACACGCCTCAGATTTATTAGCATTTGTACTTGGTCTTGGGCATTTGTCTCGCTAAATATGGTCTTGGTCTGTGAAAACAATGCTTGTGTTGTCTTTTCTTTGACTTAAGAATGGCGGTCCTGACTACAACTCTACTAGGGTATCTCACAAATAGGCATCAATACTTATTCAAATGTTATGTTTTTAACATACACAAAGCTAGAAGCACACAATTGTATAGAATGTCTTTGTCTGTGCTGTAGCATTACAGTTTCCCTTCACTGGAACGAACAGGTCCAAACCTGTTCCAGCATGACGGTGCCCCTGCGCACAAAGTGAGCTCCCTGAGTGTGTTAAGGTTGGTAGAAGATGGAAGAACTCGAGTGTCCTGCACAGATCCCTGACCTCAACCCCACTGAACACTTCTGGGATGAACTGGACCTGGAGCCTCCTCACCATCACAACATCAGCACCTGACCTCAACCTCACTAATGCTCTTGGAGATGAATGAACACAAATCCCCATAGCCACACTCATAAATCTAGTGGAAAGCCTTCTCAGAAAAGTGGAGCGCATTATAACAAGATATTCAACAAACACATATGAGTATAATGGTCAGGAGGGGTTCATACATTTTTGGCTATATAGTGTATTTATAGGACACAATTCTTGACGGAAAACCTCAAACATACACTTAAAGGAAATACAAAACAAAACTCAATTTTTCTGGTTGTTTAGTTCATATTCTTAACTTTTGTTCCTTTAATAGATATCTTACACCTGGAAACATGGATATAATGGACGTACTATAACTTTAAAAATGATTTAAGGTGTAGAAATGGACTGTAATCTGTAACCTTTCAGAGTAAAGCATTACTACACTACAGTAGTCCAACCCTGTAGTCTACCTTTCCTTGTAACTTAGGTTAAAGTTTGTACATTTCATATGTATGTTTCACCTGGAAACGTGGACAGAGTACACATTTGAAAACGCATTTAAGCTATGTAAATGTAAATATTTAAGCTATCTAAATGACCTTTTAGAGTGAAGTTATATTAGATTTTTTCATCAGCATGTACAAATTCACTGGACTTACAATGAAGGAGTGAATGGTACCAACCCCCAACAAGACACTACAGACATTTAAAGCTAATACAGTAGTGGTATTCTGCTAAAAATCCAGTGTGTTAACAAGCAGGCAAGGAGAAAAAAAAAGTCTTTATTTACAGTCATTCCATCCATATGCACATTTATCATCATAACAGGCCTATACTCTCAGAAAGAAAGGTACTTTTTCTTGTTGTTGTGTTAACCTGTGGTAACACCAAGAGTACATCTTCTGTACCTTTAATATGGTGCACAAACTTTTTGCAGGCTTATGTTTAACATACATAATCCAACTATTGCAGTATTGGGCTGATTATTTAAAAATAAACTCAAAATATTTTAGGTTTATTTGTTCCTGAACTTCCCATCCATCGTCCACCTTGACATTATTTTCTTGTTTGTTTGTTTGTTTGTTTGTTTTTTCATTTATTGAGGTTTGGATTAAAGCCATTCAAGTTCATTCAAGTTAAATAAACTACTAAATGATAAGAACTGTATATATGATAATGGTGTGTGGTGATTTCCAGGCCTTTTGAAATAGAATGTAGTGAATGGGTGGAGGAGTTTATACCTTACATACAGTGCTTTAAGTAAAAAAAAAATTAAAATTAAAAAAGTCAACTTTATTATCATTTGCATTAACATAATGAGATAGTGACACGTTTTTATAAAGATATTTTGCAATTTTAATATTTATCTTTCACCTGGAAATGTCTACGTATTGTAGTGTTGAAGGTGTACATTATATGCAGTAAAGGACCCATGATAAGATGTTAGAGTGACGTTTAAATGGTACACAACATGGTTCAAAAGGTGTACGCTTGAGAGTACCACTCCGGCAATGAGAAAAATAACAATTCAGTACTGAGAATGTAGAAATTTGAAACGTTATTCTGCTGATAATCTGATTACAGCGTGTTGTATAGATTCGTAATAATAACCCTTTCATCTTGTGGAGGTAAGTAAGTGCTTTATCCCTGGAATACTGGACATGTGTATAGGTGAGAATATATCCTGAATACGTCCCGAATGGGACAGCAGTCCATTACAAGACACACACACACATGTATACATACACACACTCATTCACACCTACCGGCAATTTAGTATCGTCAATCCACCTACTGGAATGTTTTTAGGAGGTGTGGGGAAACCGGAGAACAGGCTGGAGGAGTATTTACTTCACACTCAATGCTTCAAATCTAAATTATATTGCATAACAAAATGAGATTCATAAACAAAAACAAAACACAAATACAAGGTGGAAAACCCCCAAACTTAATCAGTGGGGAAATACCCCAATTACAACCATTCAGAAGGAACCATAGCGGTATTCCTCCAATCATAATAATCAGATGTAGATGCTGCATCATATATTGTTAATATTAGATTTATTTATTATGATGAGCTCTTGCATGAATAATTATCCAAAACTGCACTTCGAAATAAAGTATTTTGTGTAGATTTCAGTTCAAAGGGGTGAATATTTATGTAAGACACTATATAGAATTTCTGCCTCAGTCTGTTCGAATTTCGGGGTCGAGTCTATATGTAAGTCAATTATTTTTTGTCAGTTTAAGCTTTGGATTTAGGCTGACTATGTATGAATGACGTTATGTATGAATTATCATTGACTTGTTGTAAATTGTTGTTTTTTAAATTTATCTATACTTTATATTTTCAGATTTAAACCTCATATAAGGTTGTTAAACATAAAGGTGTATACACATGGCCAATAGTCTTCAGATCAAATGGCAAATTGTCCAATGGTTTGAACGTAAATAAATCTAGATGCCCTCTGTTGTTTTTCCACATCTTCTTTTTCTTTGTTGGAATGAAAATTTCTCTTCCATGAAGGTGGGGGGAAAAGGCGATATATGTGAGCCATCAACGGCTCAGATGCAGTTAGCGGCCTTGGATTGTGTTGCAAATGAGGATGAAACGTTAACCCCTGTAGGCCTATCACTTTACATAGTGAGGAATGAGGGATATTACACCTGAGGTCTGGGAAGGTCTTCAGTCATTCAGGTCAGGTTGAATGCAGGCAGTCAGAGACGTTTTTAAAGTCTTTGTCATCATGAGTAGAACCGGTAAAGGAACCTCGGAATAGTGGAGATCTTCACGCCTGAGCCGCCTCGCCTCGTGAACCAACTCTTTCAGTTTTACTATTAAAACGTCCAACCCAAATTGTACTTTAAACTCACCATGACGTGATTATTTAGAACAAGCTGACTATAATTAAACGACTGAATTTTTTTCAGTTTTAGGCTACATCCCATATCTCATCAGATAATATAATGTTCGTTGAATTGACCTAATATGTCTAATTTTGAGATTATTATAACACAAGCATAATATTATTAAGCCTATCTGTGCACTCGTTTAAGCTTGAAATTGTCTTGTTTTGCTGACAAAAAAACTACCTTCCAATAGAAAATCGTTGATTTGTTGTAGTTTTCTCGAACGAGAAATGTGTTCCTTTAACATTTATGGAAGGAGTCTCCAGTTTCAGTGCTTTGTATCCCAGCAGTAAGTTTTCTCAGGGACAAAACAAGTGACAAGCTGCGTTTTTTTGGTGTATGTGTTGTTGTTGTTGTTCTGTCTTATTAACGTAAGAGAAAGAGATGCTGGTGAGGGAATGACTGTTTATAGCTGCTATAACGTAAGCGAGAACAGGAACTTTCCACTTGCTGGAAATGAACTACTATGAATGGATAAAAAAAAAATACTACGTGTCCTATAACGGCATGACATAAAGTGGATTCAATCAATAATTTAGCAAACTCCCTTATTAAAATTTGCCTGCTTATAAATTATGACACTGTAGTCTTTAGCTTTTGGCCGATTTCTCAATGAAATGTTACTTTAATTTTACATTACTTCTAAAACCACATCTTGTGTGGACAAATGTTGAACTTATTCTTTATCTACTTACAGCTTTTTGTGTAATACAGCTGTAATGGTGGAAGACCGGCCTTGTGAACATGATTTAGTGAAATATTCTAGTGTATATACACTATAGCCGCTTTGCATCGAGTTCTTCTACAGTATAACAACACCCAGTACAGAAAAGTTAATAATATCAAATAACAGACAGTTCGAGTTAAAGTTAAAGCATGAAACTGGTATCGATTTGAAAGCACTCAATAAAACAAATCGCTGCAAAGTATGTAGCAGAAAGCCATCGCACTCGGATCTCATTGGCTGCTGCGTGATTAAACACGTTTAACACGGCCATGCGAATTGCCCCGGTTAGTCATCAAAGCTACAGCACTGCCATGAAATGCCTAAGCGACTTACTCATCTTCTAAACCTTATTACAGTTATTATACCGAAATGCATTAAACTCGATTGCCGCTGTGCTAATTTTCTATCCGTTAGCAATCCTTTTGTAAACACCGCCTTTTGGTAAACTGATATCCGATACAGTCATGCACGTAAAACAACACCGAGAGACAGACTGTGAGACAGAGACACCTGAATGAGGTCAACTTGGACTCGGTGTGGGTTTTTTTTCCCTCTCTCACACACACACACACACACACACACATTCATACATGTTCCTGTTATGTATTTACCAGCATGTTGTGTTATAGTTCACAGAATAATATTTTAACAGGTAAACTCGTAAATAAATGAAGAATGTGCGATTTGGAACGGCGTACATATTCATATCATACAGTATGATTCATGACAATGGTAAACCAACTCATTGCTGTTTCTCAGTTTCTCTTTACGCTAACGTGTGCACATTTCACTAAGGCTAATTTGTTCATACATCGAATGAAGGGTTCGAAGGGTGAAACTCTAGATGTTAGCGTTTGAGATAGAATTTGGGTGGCGTTACGTGCCCTTGTGTGGTCCTATTGCTCGTTTGCAAAGTTGTAGCTATGTACAAATGCATCGCAAACTTTAGCTAGAACCGCGTTTATCTAGCGTGATCAACCTTACTTAACATTTCCCTCCATTTTCCTGTGTAATGCAACCAATCTGTGGAAATGTACACCTAACTGTGTCTATGTCTAAAAACAATAACCTGTATTTAACCCTTCTCCTTTTGCCACGATGGACGTCATTAAACAACAAAGTCCAAAACACGGGTATCAAGCTTATTTCTAAAGCTCTTTTTTTTGTGTTTCTGACCTAGGTGACGTGCAATTGTGGGTCGGGAATTTACATCCAGATTGAGTCTGATACCACGTGAAAGCACCGTCGTATCTAACTAATAAACGGGAATGTCAGTGACACGAACACTTTTAGAGAAAGAAAATGATTAAAAGCGAAATCAAACAAACAAAGAAACTAAAAAAAATCCCTTTAACGTAACATGGAACTGATCAATATGAACCATGGCTAATTCAGATTACAGCCCAATGATTTGAGCTTGGGTCCAAAAAATTTTTTAATTGTAACTACAGCGCTAAAGAGACTTTCTCTGTAGAAAAAACCTCCCTTAGATAAACCTCGCTTTGTTTGTGTTTTCACAGAATACAACAGCTTTAGCAGTTTGTCTTAGCTAGCTGATGAACTACCTGAACTAGTACTTAGCTAGCTGACTAACTACCAGAACTAGCACTTAGCTAGCTGACTAACTACCTGAACTAGCACTTAGCTAGCTGTCTAACTACCTGAACTAGCAGGAGGACTTTTTCAATTTGGGTAGTTATACATCCTGGTATATTCTGTGAGTTTAAATGTATTTAATGGTTTTAAATTACATTTTCATTATAAAATAAACAAACAGATGCTCGTGTGTGTGTGTGTGTGTGTGTGTACTTGTTGTACTGTGCCATTGTGTTAACAGCCATCGTCTGTTGGTCTAAACACACTGAGGAGACACCCATCATTTAAAAGCTAATTTGCTTCATAATAGCAAGAGGCAAGCTTTATCATGCATGTAGGATTATAGTGTGGAAGCACACACACACACACACACACACACACACAGACACACACACACACATATATAGCTCTCGGGTGGTCTTGAGTTCCTTCAGCCATGTGGATTCTCCAACCCTCCCCCACTCTCCCTATATGGTGATCCTATGTTCATAAACACACACACACACACACACACACACACACACTTTTTCTCTTTCTGTCCATTTTTAGGATCCATACACACCAACAATTCAACTCCTGGGATTCCCCAGAGTAGTTTCTGGCTCGTGTGAGATCTGGAAGTGACTCACCTACACACACACACACACACACACACAAAGAAGCGGCCAGGGATACTGTTGTAAGTTGTGAGAGACAGGGGGGAGAAACTATGGAGAGGCTCTGTTTCCTTTATGTGTGTAAATGGAGTAGGAGGAGGACTGACTCATTAGCCGTGAGTTGACTCTGACTCACAGGAAACGGAGAGGAAACAGCGGACACAGGAAGTGGTGGACGCAGCACACTTCATACACACACGCACGCACACGCAGCCTCATGCGGAGATTAAAAAAAAAAAACACGTAAATATAACCAGAGCTCTCATGTCTGTGTGATGCCTCACGGGCCGTGGGTTTCCTGCATAACCGCCGGTGAATGAACCAAGCACATGCCTGCACTGAACCAGATGAGCGCTCGGTGAATTTAAACATAAAGCCCACTCTAAAATTATTGGCACTGTTTAAGGAAAAAAGTATGCACAATGATTCAAATGTTTGACTCAAGACTCATCTGGAGATTTTCGAATAACATAAAATATCTCATTTTTAAAAACAAATTCTCGTTATCCAGGAACTACAGCAGTAGAGATCCTTCGACCAGGGTTCGACCACGAGACGTATTCTTGTCTTCATTTGAACATTATTAGCATTATTGTACTTAATCTTGGGCATTTGTCTTGTCCTGTGGAAACAATGTTTCTCTTGTCTTTTCGCCTGCAGACTTCACGACAGGAAGTCATTTCTTCTTTTTAACCGTTGACGCAGTGCACGAATGAAGCCGTGTAATTGTGGACCATTTCATGGTCTTGATCTTGACCCAGTCTCAATTTCCATTCAACTTGTTATTTACTTGGTCTCGACCCGCTTAAGACTTGGTTTTGACTCGATCTCGGCTAGTCCTGGTGTTGGACTCGACAATGACGGTCTGGTTTCATACCAGTAGGGACAAATACTTATGCAGCTTTTATGTTTTACTTGTAAATATTTTTGCAAACCACACTACATGGCCAAATCTTTGTGGACACCTGACCATCACACCCATATGTGCTTCTTCCTCCAAACCGTTACCACAAAGTTAGAAGCACTGGAGATTTACAATTTCTCTTCATTGGAAGTAACAGGCCCAGGCCTGTTCCAGCATGACGATGCTCCTGTGCACAAAGCGAGCTCCATGGAGACATGGTTTGAGAAGGTTGGTGTAGAAGAACTCATCCCCCCCAACACCTTTGGGATGAACTGGAACTGGAGCCTCCTCGACATCCTAACCTCGCTAATGCTCTTGTAGCTGAATGATCGCAAAACCCCATAACCACGCTCTAAAATCTAGTGGAAAGCCTTCCCAGAAGAGTGGAGGAGGTTATTATAACAGCAAACACGTGGGGGAATAAATCTGGAATGAGACGTTTAGCCAGCACACTTGGGTATGATGGTCTGGTGTCCACAAACTTTTGACCACATAGTATATATCGATACAATATTATGGGCTGTTTTCTGTAGATTCATGATATACAATCCAAATTTGGTCCATCTGTGGGTGGGATCGAACTCTTGAAGTGGAGCGGCTACGACAGCGAAAGTTCACTTCTGTCAGTCAAAAACAGGAATCTGGATGGTTGTAAAAAAAAGACAAAAAAAAAAAAAAAAAGACCAGGCGATGTGACGTGATGTTCGGCATGGACAACACTAAGGGTCTGAGATCACCTACAAGTGTCCTCAACCTTGCACGGTGCTGTAACTTAGCTCAATTAAAGCAGTTTTTCATCCCCTCAATGCAAACAACATACTAACGACGGGGGTGGCACTAACTGTGAAACCACTGGTTCAACCATATCTAAGAAAAGAAACTGAAACTATCGAGCATCCTCATGTTTTCTCATCAAGGTTTCCTGAAGCGGTCCAATAGCTACAGTATGCGTACGAGTGTAAACAGTAAACAATATGTTCGAACAGCATGGTGTAAACAATCCAATCATCACGAAGATACGAAACATGCTTTTGAATAATGGAAGCGAGTGAAAGTCAGGTACTTTCCGACTCTTTTATTTACATGCCCTAGATGACGAGTCACCTCGAGTTACATACCGAGAGCTCCTTGCCCCTGAGTCAGAGTAAATAAGGAAGTGAGAATGAAACGATCGACCAAAAATATGTGGAGGTTTTGTACTATTAAATACTTCCTCTTCGACCCATTTCCTCCAGTCGCACATGGATTTCATCGAATACGTTTACATCTGTACACACAGAGCAAAATTCATAAAACCATAAATAAATGCGACAGAGATTAGTGCCACAAAGATCTTACCTTTCTCAGAAAGATAATAATGATACCAAACGAGGATTTTAGTCCTGATTAATCATCCTCCTTGAGTCGGTTAGATGCTCTGAATAAGAGCGAGCTTATTTTTATCTGTGATTCTACAACCGATTTACATTTTTTTAAATGAAACTGTATATATACATATAGTAGGGTCCAAGTTTCTAATTCAATGCAACGATTTTCATTACAAATGATATTATCAGCAACAGCCTGAGCACAAAGCAGAATCTTAGAAACATTTACATGAATCTCAGACTTTCGTAGTATTTGTTTCATGTCCCCGGCGTGCAGTCGAGCTGGCATGGACTCCTTAAAAGGTCCGTTTTACATGATAGTATGGAGATGCCAGTGATCCTGACCATTTCTGCTCTCTGGAAATGCATGAACCGTCATGATGCCTTACCTCTGGATGGAGCTCTGATCAACTGGAGGATACAGCCTGGAGATCGCTGAGGACGGTGCTGCTTGAAGTACCATGGAAATGGTTTTGGACCTCAGTTCCACATGGACGTTCTCGCTGTGGTTGCTGGGATTACGGTCGCTGCGATGGTCTTAGGACTTCAATCACCACGTACAGTTTTACACTCAGGTCTCCTTTCGTGAACAGTGGACTAGTTCAACAAACAGACTTCATATAAAACCCATAATGAACTTTCTTTTACGTTCACACGATCCGTCGTTACCCAGATGATGACGGGTTCCCTTCTGAGTCCGGTTCCTCTCAAGGTTTCTTCCTCGTATCATCTCAGGGAGTTTTCCCCTCACCACCGTCACCACCGTCTCGCTCAATAGGGATAAATTCACACACTTATATCTCCATCCTGTGTTGATATGTCTCTGTAAAGCTGTTCTGAGAGAACGACCGTTCTTTAAAGAGCTATACAAATACAAGTGAATTGAAAAATTGAATTGAATAGATCAAATCCACCGGAGTGTCGTCTGATCACACGCTTAAACGTAAGAGATTAGACACGAGGAAAATCTGATCTTTTGTATAAAGCAGTTAACATGGTCGCCATTACACATTTGCTTAGGGACCTAGAAATAGTGCAGAAAAGTGAATATTAAATATTCAAGATATCGAACATTTACTTAATTTGATGGAATTTCAAAAATAATTGTAATTTTAAAAAAAATTCTTTATTAATCATGTTCTCAACACTGAATCTAAGAAAAAGTGTGTTAAACAACCTCAGGCAATGATGACTCTTATTTTTTAATATATTATTAATTTTTAATTCAAAACCAAAAAAATTTGTGGAATCTAATCTAACAGGGATTCTAGCAAATAATTAACAAACACACACAATGTCGTTAACTGGCATCCATGCGCCAATTCCATAAACACTAAAGAAATTCCAATAACATACTTAAAATGAAAATTTTTTCATGAATAATTTACTTTTAATCTATAACCAGAACAGATTTTTCTTCTTCTCGTGATCTCTGGGATCTCTGGCAACTTCCTTGTGGAACGTTCCAAATATTTCTTCGGGGTGAAGGCGTTCAGCTAATAAGATTTTGAGGGAATGAACCGAAACGGACAATTTTCCTGACCCGTAACGGGCGGCTTGTCGAAAAGAGCGTCTCGAGCCCGGGATGTTAAACGGATTCGCGGATTTTTCTTCTCGCTTTACTTTACATAGACTTATAAAATGTGAACTTATATTTCACCCCAATCATGCGATCAATGGCATTTTTGCTGTATAAATATATTTATATTGTACCACTGGTCCTTCTGGAGACAGAAATAAATGCAGCACGACTTGAGTACATTGTACACAAATGAATCCGTTTAGTCAGAAGATGGCGCTAATGAGTAGTGTTTGAAGCGTTTCTAGTAATTGAATCATTTCCTGAGTCGATTCGTTGTGCCGATTCATTTGAGAGGTTTTTTTGTTTTTTTTTGTTTTTTAGAAGGACAGATGGCTCAAGGGGCAATCTTTTATGTGCCTGATTTTAACGCAGGGGATTGTGGGTGATTAACAGATGGGTCGTTTGTGTGCATGTCCTGATGGAGAAATGGTAGCTGTCCAGATGGCACAACAGTCACCGGAAATCTCCGGCTCTTATTGCACACGGATGATTTCCAATGCTCTGTTAATCAAAGGAGTTTTAGTATTTAGCTCCTTACATCTATGACTTTGCCAACAAACTCATGAAATTACAAACAAAACATTCATTTTTACATTTCTCGAGGTCTCTTTCATAAGTACTAAGCTCAAATCATGCAGTCTGTGAGTAATGTTCTATTTTTTATTAACAACAAAGGGTAAAATATAAAGAGTAGATATAAAGAAAAAAAACAACATTAGAGGTAAAACCTTTTTTTTCTCTTTTTTAAAGTTTCAGCAAATATAAAAAGAGTTATATGTACAGATTTCAATCATTCCCTCCGTAAAGTTAAACTGCCCGCTGTTCTTCAGAAAAATCCTCCAGGTCCTGCACATTCTTTGCTTTTCCATCATCTTCTCCATATTTGAGCCACTTTCCAACAGATATGATGTTGAGATCCATCTTTTCACTCTGAGGGACTCGTACACGACTATTACAAAAGGTGCAAACGTTCACTGATGCTCACGAAGGCGACGCGATAGATTAAGAGCCAAGGGGGTGTAAACATTTGAGCAGGACGAGAAGGGTTTGTTGGTCTGAATTAGAAACTTGATCATGCCGTATGTTTGATACTCCTGACATAAAGCGTCTTTTCCATAATAACCATTAGGGCTGGATCTAATTGGCATGAAGCTCTTATAACTGTTGATCTTTTAACGAACAGTGTGTGTGTGTGTGTGTGTGTGTGGCTCACCAAGAAATCTAAACCCAGGCCTGACCGTATTCTGACCAAGCGAGTGTTCGTTTTCTATCACATTATTCTACGTGTCAAAGTAGGAGGAGTTTGTTTGGCAGATATGGGGCAGCGATGGCGACTGACAGACACGAGGCAGAATCACATTTGAACACGCCTGTATTTTTATCGTCTCACTTTGCACGTTTAACTTCCAAGTTAACAGTCACGTGATTAAATTTCTCGGGCATACAGGAACTCTCGAAGTCTTTCGCAATACCTATGGCTTCTTTCGGGCTCTCCCTCTTCCTCTCTTCTCCGCTCCGACCTTTCCTTCATTAGAGACGGCACCCTTGTCCTGGCCGACCTCGTTCACGGTCTCTTGCTAGTGTAAAGGAAATAGAGCGAGAAACGGATTAGGATCAATGTGAATCGATCAAAGTGCAGAGCAGAATTAGGAAGTACTAACCACTGCAGTCTCGGAACAGCCCACGAGACCTGCCGTTTCGGAGATGCTCTGACCCAGTCGTACAGCCATCATAATTTGTCCCTTGTCAAACTCGCTCAGCATCTTAGGCTCGTCCATATTCACTGCTTCCGACACATCGACTTCGAGAGCTGACTGTTTACTTCCTGCCCCTTTTACTTGGTGCCACTGTAATGAGATAATCAAATGTCATTCACTTCACCCGTCAGAGGTTTTAATGTTATCGCTGATCGATAAACACCATATTTATTAACACCTAGAGGGAAAAAAAAAATCTAGGAATCTGCAAAAAAGTGTATGCTTTTATTACACGAAACGAGCACTTTATTAAGAACAGTGGTGCATTCATGCAGTTATTTAATCAGATAATCATAAATCAGATCATCATCTGCATAAAATGGTGCTGATACGGGTCATCAGCGCCGGGTAATGTCCACATCAACTATCAGAATGGAGAAAAAAAAAGTGACAATGGCATGATTGTTGGTGCCAGAGGGACTGCAACAGCAAAAGGCCACGTCAGGTTCTTCTTCCGTCAGCCAAGAACAGAAAGCGGAACCAGGACAAAACGTAGCCTGGTCTGAAGAATCTCGATTTCTGCTCAGGCACACAGATGGTAGGGTTAGAATTTGGTACAAAAGGCATGAATCCATGGACCCAACTTGCCTTTTGTCAACAGTCCAGGCTGGTGGAGGTAGTGTAATGGTGTGGGGAAAGTTTTCTTGGTGCACTTTGGGCACGTTAATACCCATCAATCATCGCTTGAACTTCACACCCTATTTGAGTATTGTTAGTATTTCAGTGGCCTTAACAGTCACCGGATCGGAATATATCCAATAGAGCGCCATCGGGACATGGCAGAACGGGAGATTCGCAGCATGAATGTGCGCCTGAAAAATCTGCAGGAATTGCATGATGCGATCATCTCGACACGAACCAGAATCTCCAACATCTTGTGGAAACCATGCCATGACAAATATGGACTATTTTCTGAGTCTAACCAGTATTAGCATAATGTTCCTAATAAAGCGCTCAGGGGGTGTATATTATCATACTGCCCAAACATAGTTTAAACCCTTTAATGTAGGGGTCTTCAATCTTAGCCACATAGGGCAGGTGTTTCTGCAGGCTTTCATACCAGCCATAAAGGAGGTACACTTGCTAGGTGATTGGACACCAAGATGGACTGATTAAGTGGAATCAGGTGTGGCTAGTGTCTGCAGCCACACCGGCTCTTTGTGGATAAGACTGAAGCCCGCTGCTAAGATTGAAGCCTTATGCTAAAATGCTTTCAATTATTTTTCAATCTAGACTCCAAACCCATAAAGAACCAGATTAGTGATAACTTTACGAAATATCACACTGACATAAGTATTCAGACCTTTTGCTATGACACTTGAAATTGACACCGAGCAGCCATAACATTAAAACCACTGCCAGGTGAAGTGAATGATGTTGATTATCTTATTACAGTGAGCACATTTGAAGGGGTGGGATATATATATATATATATATAAGGCAGCAAGTGAACAGTTACTTCTCGAAGTTGATGTGTTGGAAGCAGGAAAAATGGGCAAGTGTAAAATGATGACTATTTCAGGAAAAAGGCAAGCTGGCGGAGGAAGTGTGATGGTCTGGGCAATGTTTCGCTTGGGTCCTGGCATTCATATGGAATAGATAACAGTGAACCTGCCCGATCCATCCTGATGTCCTACTCCTGGTTGGTTGGTTCTCATCAAACTGGAAATCACTCGCTGCTGCTGAGGATGGCCCCACATGGTCAGCCTAAAGATCATTGAGATTAACGGAGGATGGTACTAGTTAAAAACCATGAAGATGAAACCATGACCACAATTCATATGAACAAGTGTGCTGTGGTGGCTCAGGACTACAACTGCTGCGAACAGTTTTGTATTCAGTCTTCATCAGTGACCAATGGAGAAGTTAATGTGTAAACTGTAATTCATTTCCTGGTTACACAATTGCACATTTTGACCATGTAGTACACATTTATAGAAGGGATTTATTTATAAATCACACTATCCGGTGTCACCCAGATGAGGATGGGTTCCCGTTTGAGTCTGGTTCCTCTCAGGGTTTCTTCCTCATATCGTCTCAGGGAGTTTTTCCCTAGTAGTCGGAACCATGGATGAACCACCATGTAACTTATAGGGCTTAAAGGATCTGCTGCTAACGTCATGGTGCCAGATACCACAGAACACCTTCAGAGGTGTTGTGGAATCCATACCTCGACGGGTCAGCGCTGTTTTGGCGGTACAAGGCAGACTGTCATAATATTAGTCAGGTGGTTTTAATCAGTGTAGCTCAGCTGCATCCCATTTCTCTGGATCATCTTTAAGATGTTTCTACACCTTGACTGGAGTTCAGCTGAGGCAGATTCCACTAACTGGACATGATTTGTGAAGGCACACACCCGTCTATATAATCTCTAACAGCTGAAAATGCATATCAGAAAAAAACAAACAAACCATGAGGTCAAAGAAACTAAAAATTGTGTCAAGGCACAGATCTGGGGAAGGCTACAAAATTATTTCTGCTGCATTGAAGAGCACAGTGGCCTCCATAATTTTTAAATGGAAGAAGTTTGGAACAACCAAGACTCTTACAACCTAGAGCTGGCCACCTGTCTAAATCGAGCAATCGTGGGAGAAGGGCCTTGGTAAAAGAAAGGTGACCAAAAACCCAATGGTTACTATGGTTGAGCTCCAGAGATCATGTGTGGAGATTAGAGAAACTTGCAGAAGGTCAACAATCACTGCAACACTCCACTAATCTGGGCTTTATGGCAGAGTGGCCAAATGGAAGCCTCTCTTCAGTGTAAGACACATGAAAGCCTGCCTGGAATTTGCAAAAAAGCATGAGAAACAAGATTTTCAGGTCTGAAGAAACAAAGACTGAACTGTTTGGCCTCAAATACAGGTATCATCTTTGGAGGAAACCAGGTACTGCTCATCATCTGTGCAATACCATTACAATGGTGAGGCATGATGGTGGTAGCATCATGCTGTGGGGCTGTTTTTCAGCAGCAGGGACTGGGGCACTGGTCAGTGTAGGAGGAAAGTGATAGAAAGAGGGAGATATCCATAATGAAAACAGTCCCCTCCAAAACAATTTACTTGTTTTTTCTGTAGACTGAAGACATTTGGGTTTGAGATCAAAAGATGAATATGAGAAGAGAGTTAAGAATTTCATAGCACATTTTGAACCAGACCACCCAAAGTGTAGGCGGGCAAACATATTGTGATTGACAGGTGTTTCTTGTTACCCAGATGTGTCCTGTTAGATTGACTGTTTAAACAATAAATAGCTGTGAACATCTACTCTTGGTTGTAGCCTTCAGTTTCACATGTGAAGACTGCATTTGGTGTTAAAAAGTATAAACCAACATGAAGATCCGAGAGCTGTCTACGGGAGAAAAACAAGCCATTTTGAAGCTGAGAAAAAAGTAAAAATCAATCAGAGGCTTTCCACAAGCATTAGGCATGGAAGATACGACAATTTGGACTGTCCTGAAAAAGAAAGAACCCACTGGTGTACCGAGCAACAGACAT
Source organism: Ameiurus melas (assembly GCA_012411365.1). Classification (NCBI taxonomy): domain Eukaryota; kingdom Metazoa; phylum Chordata; class Actinopteri; order Siluriformes; family Ictaluridae; genus Ameiurus; species Ameiurus melas. The sequence goes on from CM022768.1 coordinate 2,224,471, forward strand.
GGAATGGGTTGGCCAAGGAAAACAACAACAGCTGATGACAGAAACATTGTGAGAGCTGTGAAGAAAAACCTAAAAGCAACAGTCAGTGACATCACCAACAACCTCCACAGGGCAGGGTGAAGGTCTCACAATCCTCCATTCAAAGAAGACTTCGAGAGCAGAAATATAAAGGGCATACCACAAAGTGCAAACCGTTCATCAGCAGTAAGAATCAGAAAGCCAGACTGGAATTTGCATTGAAATACAGATATGAGCCACAACAGTTGTGGAACCAAGAATAACCTCTACCAAAGTGATGGAAAGGCGAAAGTGTGGAGAAAGAAAGGATCTGCTCATGATCCAAAACATACAAGCTCATCTGTGAAACATGGTGGAGGTAGTGTCATGGCTTGGGCTTGCATGGGTGCTTCTGGAACATTCTCACTCATCTTTATTGATGATGGAACTCATGATGGTAGCAACAGAATGAATTCAGAAGTTTACCGGAACATTCTGTCTGATAATTTGCAGAGAAATGCATCCGAATGAATCAGGAGGAACTTCATCATGCAGCAAGACAACGATCCAAAACACACTTCCACCTCAACACAGGACTTCATCAGGGGGAAAGTGCAAGGTTTTAGACTGGACAAGTCAATCACCAGACCTTCACCCAACTGATCAGCATCTCACCTCCTGAAGAGGAGACTGAAGGGAGAAACCCCCCAAAACAAACAACAACTGAAAGAAGCTGCAGGAAAAACCTGGAGAAGCTTCACAGAAGAAAAATGAAACAGTTTGGTGATGTCTATGGTTTACCGGCTTGATGCAGTTATTACAAGCAAGGGATATACAACCAAAATTTCAGCTTTATTTACTTTAAGATTTATCTGTTCCTTTACGTACAGCACAGACTAATGAATTGGACTTGCCATTCCGATAGTTTCAGAGAGGGCCGTACGTCGAGGTGATATTTCAGTTCTGTCTTTTTAATAAGTACAATGATCACAAATCTGGTTTTGCATCATCATTACGGGGTACGGAGATTAATGTGGAAATAAAAAGTATTTAAAGCATTTAAGCATAAACATGCAACAATTATTTTATTTATTTTAAAGGAAAGGATCTGAATAGTGTGAATATATATGAACCTTGGATATTAATTTCAGACATAAATCAATTATTATTATTATTATTATTATTATTATTATTATTATTATCATTTTAAACATACTATTTTAGCCTCATCCATTTACTTTTTAATATTTGATATTCAGACAGAATAAATTGATACAAAATGCAATTTTCATTCAAAAACAAGACAATAGCAAAAAAATTAATAATAATAATAATAATAATATGGATATACGTAAGCTTTAAATAATTCATGCATCAAAAGGTTTAATCTTTAAAAGATGACTTTCATTAGATAAATATCTAGCTCTTCACACCAGTTTGACCTTCTCTTAAATCTCCACACATTCAATACGAGATATATTACACATTAACCTCGTGTCTCTAAACCGCGCAATTCACTCCTGAAATAATTTTCCAGCTGGGACATTTTATACCAAAGACGAATTTGCATAATAACGCACAACAACACCATGCACAACAACAATGTGAAATACCTCTACTTAATATATAACAGTGTTAAAACAACAACAATGTGAAATACCTATACTTAATATATAAGTGTTAAAACAACAACAACAACATGAAATACCTCTACTTAATATATAACAGTGTTAAAACAACAACAACAACAACATGAAATACCTCTACTTAATCTATAACAGTGTTAAAACAACAACAACAACAACAACAATGTGAAATACCTCAACTTAATATATAACAGTGTTAAAACAACAACAACATGAAATACCTCTACTTAATCTATAACAGTGTTAAAACAACAACAACAACAATGTGAAATACCTCTACTTAATATATAACAGTGTTAAAACAACAACAATGTGAAATACCTATACTTAATCTATAACAGTGTTAAAACAACAACAACAACGTGAAATACCTCTACTTAATATATAACAGTGTTAAAACAACAACAATGTGAAATACCTATACTTAATAAGTGTTAAAACAACAACAACAACAACATGAAATACCTCTACTTAATATATAACAGTGTTAAAACAACAACAACAACATGAAATACCTCTACTTAATCTATAACAGTGTTAAAACAACAACAACAACAACAATGTGAAATACCTCAACTTAATATATAACAGTGTTAAAACAACAACAACATGAAATACCTCTACTTAATCTATAACAGTGTTAAAATAACAACAACAACAATGTGAAATACCTCTACTTAATCTATAACAGTGTTAAAACAACAACAATGTGAAATACCTCTACTTAATATATAACAGTGTTAAAACAACAACAATGTGAAATACCTCTACTTAATATATAACAGTGTTAAAACAACAACAACAACAATGTGAAATACCTCTACTTAATATATAACAGTTATAACAACAACAACAACAATGTGAAATACCTCTACTTAATATATAACAGTGTTAAAACAACAACAACATGAAATACCTCTACTTAATCTATAACAGTGTTAAAACAACAACAACAACAATGTGAAATACCTCTACTTAATATATAACAGTGTTAAAACAACAACAACAATGTGAAATACCTCTACTTAATATATAACAGTGTTAAAACAACAACAACAACAACAATGTGAAATACCTCTACTTAATATATAACAGTGTTAAAACAACAACAACAACGTGAAATACCTCTACTTAATATATAACAGTGTTAAAACAACAACAACAACGTGAAATACCTCTACTTAATATATAACAGTGTTAAAACAACAACAACAACAACGTGAAATACCTCTACTTAATATATGTGTTAAAACAACAACAATGTGAAATACCTCTACTTAATATATAACAGTGTTAAGACAACAACAACAACGTGAAATACCTCTACTTAATATATAACAGTGTTAAAACAACAACAACAATGTGAAATACCTCTACTTAATATATAACAGTGTTAAAACAACAAACATTAACCGCTTTTCCTGCGACTCGTACATGGATGAAGGGCTTCCTGTTTATGTCAGAGCGCGCTTCTGATTGGTTGGTGATGGTGACGTCATTCTATGCGACCCGGCTGTGCTCTGTAATCCCTCGTGTGTCGCAGAAATTGTGCGCTGCGCTAGTTTTAAAGCACTCCGAGTACAGGTTTCGGACTGAGTTTACTTTACGCCCTGACCTACACAACGAGTGTCCGCTGTAACACATTTAAGACAGTGTGCTTTCAGAAACTAGAGAATAAATATGACCAGCACTGCTGCGTCTGGAAATTTCAACAGCTGTTTAAACTGCTGAAAGAACCCAATCCACGGAGCAGACTTGCAGTGCCATTACTTTTGGAATGGAAAGGTTACACTATTCCAACACGACCAGGTGTATGTGTAGGGAGAAATGCATCTGAATGAATCAGGAGGAACTTCATCATGCAGCAAGACAACGATCCAAAACACACTTCCACCTCAACACAGGACTTCATCCGGGGGTGGAAGGTTTTAGACTGGACAAGTCAATCACCAGACCTTCACCCAACTGATCAGCATCTCACCTCCTGAAGAGGAGACTGAAGGGAGAAACCCCCCAAAACAAACAACAACTGAAAGAAACTGCAGGAAAAATCTGGAGAAGCTTCACAGAAGAAAAATCATCCTTATAAATCATCCTTTTTTGATATTGATCTAAATATACCATACTGGGTAAAAGTCTTAGGCATATACAGTATATATTTATATAAAAAAAGGATTGTTAGGACATATAACCATGCAGAAATCGCAAAATAAACATCTAGAATAAAATTTGCACTAATAACACAGTACTGCAATTGACAATATAATGAACATCTCTATAATTCTATATTTTACAGTATCTAGATAAAATATTTCAGCTCGGAATGCAGCAGCACGCCTCGTCTTCAATCGGCCCGAGAGAACCCACGTCACACGCCTCTTCGTCTCCCTCCACTGGCTTCCTGTAGGCGCCCGTATCAAATTCAAGGCCTTGTTGCTCACGTACAAGACCTTCTCTGGAAGAGCACCCTCCTACCTCAACTCTCTCTTGAAGGCTTACGTTCCCTCACACAATCTGCGATCGATTTACAACCGACGCGTAATACTTCCCACTCAGCGTGGTGCAAGATCCCTTTCCAGAACCTTCACACTAACTGTTCCTCAGCGGTGGAATGAACTTCCAACCTCAATCCGGACCGCAGAGTCTCTCACCATCTTCAAAAAACAGCTAAAGACCCACCTCTTCAGTGAGCATATAACTAATCCCTAAAATGCCAACCCCCACATTATACTAAAAAAACAAACAAACAAAAAAAAACACTTACTCTGGTTCTTACACCTCGACACATTGCTTTTCTGGAACTCAATTAAAGATATTTTACAGTAGCACTACTTGTATTGTTCTTCACTTTGCTTATATTTCCTCATTTGTAAGTCGCTTTGGATAAAAGCGTTCGCTAAACGAATAAATGTAAATGTAAAATAACTAGAACAATGTATTCTAGTGAAAACGGATGTTCCATATCGTAATTAATACGAGTGTGTGCATGTAAACTTTTCTACGTGTTTAACTAAAACAGACAAGCGGATGATGATTGAACCTTGTGTATGTACAGTATGTGTGCTTGAACGCTTTTGGCTGTTATGGAAATCTCTTGTGTACCTCACATACATTCACTATAGTATTATTCCCAAATTATGTATCGAAACCACCGAAATGTGATGTGTGTAAGGTTGGACGCGTGAAGATATCATCATATATATATATATATATTTATTTATTTCATTTTTTTACAGCTCAGAGCTGTACTTTTCCACATATGAACAGGTTTATTGCTCCTGGTTTTGACGATAAGGCCAAAGGTATGCGGACACCAGACCTTCACCGATTGTGTATGCTTGTTGGACATCTCATTATTTCTGGGAAGGTTTTCCATTAGATTTTGGGGCGTGGCTGTAGGGATTCCTCCGGGTACTCCGGTTTCCTCCCCCAGTCTAGAGTGTCCGTAGTGTATGAATGGGTGTGTGAGTGTGTATGTGATTG
>CM022768.1:2232096-2332096 GCA_012411365.1 Ameiurus melas
CGACATCAGTAACAGTAAGTCGTTTTCATCGATTCAGAAAAATACGCTCATATTTGAAATTTGGTCTGTTACAGATTTAATTTATCTACGTTGCGTTGTAGCCGACGATCAGGAGTGTCGGATGCCAGTACGAAAAGGTGCGCAACACCGCCAACGTAAGCGTGCAGGTCAATCCGCCGAAAATCTACAGACGAAGTAAAGGTAAATAAACACAGGCCGCACTACTTCCACATGTAAAATATTTTTAAAAAACAATTTCTATAGGTATAAAGTGCATTTCCATAGTTTTTCCACAAATTTTCTCCTCAATTGGCTCAATTCCCACCCACCATCATACTCCACTCCTCCTCCAATCATACGACAGCTTCCAACAACAATAATAATAATACATTTACATTTACATTTATTCACTTAGCAGACGCTTTTATCCAAAGTGACTTACAAATAAGCAAAGCGATATATCAAGCAGGGAACAATACAAGTAGTGCTACTATACAAGATCCATTAATTGAGTACCAGAGGAAGCAAAGTGCACAGAGTAGAGGTGTAAGTGCGTTGTGTTTGGGGTTTTTTTTTTTTTCCTCTCTAGGAGTTGGTTAGGTGTTCACGGAAGAGGTGGGTCTTTAGCTGTTTTTTGAAGATAGTGAGAGATTCTGCAGTCCGGATTGAGATCGGAAGAGCATTCCACCACTGGGGAACAGTAAGCGTGAAGGTTCTGGAAAGGGACCTTATGCCACGCTGAGTGGGAACTACTAAACGTCGGTCGCTAGTCGATCATAGATTGTGAGATGGAACGTAGGCCTTCAGGAGAGAGTTGAGGTAGGGGGCGCTGTTCCTGAAAAGGTCTTGTAGGTGAGCATCAAGGCCTTGAACTTGATGCGGGCAGCTACAGGAAGCCAGTGGAGGGAGATGAAGAGGGGTTTGACATGGGTTGTCTTGGGCTGGTTGAAGACAAGGCGCGCTGCAGCGATCTGAATCATCTGAAGGGGTTTGATGGAGCTGGCTGGGAGGCCTGAAAGAAGTGAGTTGCAGTAGTCAAGTTTAGAGATGACCAGAGCCTGGACTAGTATCTGTGTAGCCTGTTTGGTGAGGAATGGTCGGATTTTCTTGATGTTGTACAGGATGAACCTACAGGACCTTGCAGTTCCTGAGATATGGTCTGTAAAGGTCAAGCCCTCATCAAGAATCACCCCAAGGTTCCTGGCCGTCTTGGTTGGCATGAGTGTGAGTGAGCTGAGCTGTACAGTGAGGTTCTGGTTGATTGAGGGATAGGCTGGGATGACGAGAAGCTCAGATTTTCCCAGGTTAAGCTGAAGATGGTGCTCCTTCATCCAGACCGAGATGTCCGACAGTCAAGAAGAGATGCATGCAGAGACGGATGGATCGTCAGGCTGGAAGGACAAATAGAGCTGGGTGTCATCAGCATAACAGTGATAGGAAAAACCATGAGACTCAATCACCTGACCGAGAGATGTAGTGTAGATGGAAAAGAGGAGTGGACCCAGAACTGACCCCTGTGGAATGCCAGTTGTAAGTTGGTGAGTTTGAGAAATACCTCCGTTCCATGATACCTTGAAGGATCTGTCCGAAAGATAGGATTCCACCCAGCGTACAACCGTTCCAGTGATGCCCAGGTTGGAGAGAGTTGATAGGAGGATCTGATGGTTCACAGTGTCGAAAGCAGCAGAGAGGTCAAGTAGGATGAGGACAGATGATCTAGAGGTTGCTCTTGCTAGTCGTACGGCTTCAGCGACGGAAAGCAGAGCAGTCTCTGTGGAGTGGTTGCTCTTGAAGCCAGACTGCTTGGTGTCTAGGAGGTTGTTCTGTGTGAGAAAATTGTAGAGTTGATTAAAATCGGCTCTTTCAAGAGTTTTGGAAAGAAAAGGGGAGGAGGGAAACAGGTCTGTAGTTGTCAACTATAGCAGGGTTGAGTGATGGTTTTTTAAGCAGTGGCGTAACCCGGGCTTGCTTAAATGAGGTAGGGTATGTGCCAGTAGAGAGCGATGTGTTAAAGATGTGTGTAAGTGCAGGTAATAGTGTGGGAGAGATGGACTGAAGAAGGTGAGAAGGGATAGGGTCAAGGGGACAGGTTGTGGGACGGCTAGAGAGGAGGAGTTTAGAGACCTCAGTCTCTGAGAGGGGAGAGAACTAAGTCAGTTGGGAGGTACGTGGAGGAGGAGTCGGTCTATGCATGTCTGGGGTTGAGAACTGGTTCCTAATTGATGTAACCTAGCTGGAAAAGAAAGTTGCAAAGTCATCAGCAGTGAGAGAGGTAGGGGAAGGGGGAGGAGGGGGACAGAGAAGAGAGGAAAAAGTTTTGAAAAGAATGCGGGTGTTGGGAGAACTACCAATCTTATCTTGGAAGTATGAGGCTTTAGCAATGGAGATGCTTTTGGTAAAAGAGGAGAGAAGTGTCTGGTAATTGGTTAGGTCAATTGGCCATTTCCTTTCAGATGCTCTTAGTTTGGCCCAGTTGCTACGCAGAGCTTCTGAGAGCCAAGGACTAGAGGGTGATGTGCGAGCAGGTCTGGAGGTTAGGGGGCATATGCTGTCAAGAGAAGATAGCATGTCGGTTGCGGTGTTTACGTCAAGTGAGGAAAAGTGGTTGTTAGAGGGAAGTAAGGTTGTGACAATGGAGGAGAAATTCGAGGGGGAAAGGGAGCGAAGATTGCGACGAAAAGAGATGGAAGGAGGAGACAGTAAAGGGGGTGAGGGGAGAGAAATAGAGAACTGGATAAAGAAATGGTCAGAGGTGTGGAGAGGACTAACGAGAAGATTGTATGTGGTGCAATTACTTGTGAGGATGAGGTCAAGCTGTTTGCCGGCTTTGTGGGTTGCTGGTGTGGTGAGCTGCTTGAGGTAAAATGTGGGAAGGAGAGCAAGAAAGTCAGCTGCATGTGGCTTGTCTAGATGAATGTTGAAATCACCAAGGACCAGAAGAGGAGTTCCATCATCTGGGATGGTGGACAGTAGCGTGTCAAATTCATCAATGAACTTCCCCAGTTGACCTGGAGGACAGTAAACAACAAGAAAGTGCATTTTTGCAGGGTCAGTGACTGTAACAGCATAAAATTCAAAGGAAGTGTATGAGCAAGAGGGAGAAAGACAGGTAAATTTCCATGTTTTGGAGAGAAGCAAACCTGTACCACCCTCTCGTCTGTTGGGGCGTGAGGTATGGGAGAAGTTGAAGTTGGAGGCCAGGGCAGCTGGTGTGACAGTGTTCTCAGCATGGATCCAAGTCTCAGTCAAAGCCAGCACGCTGAGATTAGAGTGGGTTGCAAATGCAGAATAATATAATAATAATAATAATAATAATAATAATAATAATAATAATTAAAAATAATCTTAGTGCATCTTTTTAAACAGCTGCTCATGCTGTATCACATGGCAGTGTAGCACACTCTGAGGAAAGCGCTATCCACCCTCTTCCGCATACATGAGCTTACAGACTCTCAGAATTGGCTAGTGTCGCTGTGATTGACAGAGCAGGGAGAGTATGCCCCTCCCACACAGAGAGCACACCCGATTCTGCTGTCTTGACTCCCGGCTGTGGCAAGAAGAATGAAAGAAATCTTCTTACGTCCAAAAATTTTAACATTTAGGTCTAAAATGTGTCATAAATTTTTAGAAAATATAATTTCGGAAACATTTTTACAGTTTGGGACTGTTACATGATGCAAAGACAATAGTTTAAAACAAACAAATATATAGTTTTTAATACTCTAAGGCATTTAATGAAGTCTGGCACAAAAACATTTGGAATTGTTCTTTATTTTTTATTGTATGTACAAATTTAATAAAGATACTAAAGAGCTGCAGAAGTTTGATATTTTCCTAAAATATACAAAATAAAAGCGCCTTCAGTTGACTGTCCGTAAGTGCGGACATGATGCATGATGCATAGGCTTAATTATAACATGAACGTTAGTAATTAAATATGTCAAAATATGGCAGTCAGAATATAGATACACAGCAGATTGCAGCTTTAAACTCAACCACGGTTCGTATGTAATTATACAGTCACAGTACGTATGTTTTGTCTTTGTGTACAATATAAAACAAAAAAAACAACAACTCAATTCGTCATCATCATCAGTAATAAATCTGCAGCAGTGGGTTGATGTCATTGCTGTACTGGTTTGGTTATAGGGCAATGAAATCAAGTGCTGGATATCTATTAAGCACGAAAGATGCCGCGGTCACTTACACCAAGAAAAACGAGCCATAAAGTTTCAGTCCTACTGTTAAGTTGTTTGTACCAGTCATAGAACCAGAATTTGGCCCAGTAAGAAGTCACACCTACACCAAAGCTTCTTAGTTTAATGATACAGAAAGCATAGCGTATATAGAAATATCGATAAAGATTGATAAATGTCGATTGGAACAGGTCACAGATAAACTCACAACATCTATTACGTAGGTTTGAGGTATATAAGAGCTAAAAGACTTCTAGTTTACCAGATAATAAGAGAAGAAAAAACAGAAAGAGAGAGAGAGAGAGAGAGAGAGAGAGAGAGGGCGAAAGGTGGGGTGATTAAGAATGCTCAAAACAACACATACCAAAGACACAAAACAATTTGGTTCCAGTACATCGTGGCACAGACGTGAGACCTTCAGAATTGAGACACAGAGATCACACAGTGGAAAAGAGGTTCATGATTGCCCTTTGATAAATTACATACATGCTCTTCCTTCACCAATTCATATAATATCAGCAATGATCTCTTACAGCGATTCAAGTCTGGACAGTCCGGCAGAACGCAGACTCCGACGTGGACTCGGAGAGGTACGTGGATGACCGTAACGCTGGATCAGTGCGTGGAATGTTTTGGTTCCGGGATGTCCTGTATTTTAATATCTGTAAGCGTTGATGATGAACCGATCCCGGGGTCGTTTATAACGTGGCGTGATCAAGCATCACTTTTCCCACTGCGAGTAAACTTTCCTTCTGTTGGTGAATGGGGTTGGGGCGCTCTTACGATAAAGGATTGGTCAGTGTGATGAAGTGGAGTTACTGTTATTACTATAGAAGTTTTTATTCCTCTTTAAACCACAGCAGTTCATCAAGAACAGCACGTTTTATATATATATATATATATATATATATATATATATATATATATATATATATATATATATATATATATATATATATATATATATATATATATATATATATATATATATATATATCCCCGTTTATAGTTGTACAGTGTTGTGGAATGTCCACAAGACAAGTTAGTTCCTGTGAACACTTATAAAGGGTGTAATCTTATAAACAGTCGCTTCTTTACCAGCCTCTCCTGATAAAGTTAATAAGACAGAGAAGCCGCAAAAGCGTCAACTCGTCAACTTCTCTGTCCTGAAGACATTTGTGTCAATTTACCGATTATTATTAGTGTTATTTAGTTATCCTTGCACATTGTTTATATATTCGGAGATGCTGGTGTTGTCGAAAACTAAACTGGGATTGAAAATGGAGTGGGGAAATCTAGAAATAATGCGTTTAAGGAATCCTTAAATGATTAAAGATTCATAATGAGTCATTAACTCCTTCCTTAAACCTTGACCATCAGTTAATTTATCATATTGGACTATTTTTTTTGAACTATGAATTATTATGTATTTATAATACAGGAACTCCGCTTCTTTTCACTGAGTCGGATCATTTGGCTCGGCTCACTGACTCTTTCGGCTCGCAAACAGTTCATTCCTTTTTTCACTCTCTCTCTCACTCTCTCTCTCAACGGGAAAATGTGCGATATATGTATATATTTTTCACATCTTGTAATTGTGATTTATATCTTCCCAACCAAACCATGAATGAAGTATGGACATTAGCTACATCTATAGAAAAGGAAAGAAAAACTCAACTCGACTCGGGCATGTGAGTCGACTCTGATGTTTCAGCCTCAAAGACTCGGTACAAAGACTCGTTCGCCTGCCACACATACACTGTATTCGTATAACCAAGGCGTAAATGTTCACCCTATTCTCTCCCTGGATATGGATGAGCTAGAAGTGCTAAGCGCCGAAGTGTCGAAGCCGAAGCCAGTGCAGTATCTGTCTAAAAAGCTGTACGATGCGTTCAGGAGTAAAACTCGAGTCAGTGTCGGCACTGCGTTTGACCGATGGAGAGCCCTGAAAGAGCAGAAAGGCCTGAAAACAGACGCGCAGCTCGCCAGGTTTCTCCTGGATAGGTAAACCACGCACATTGTGCTCTGGAAGAATGTCTTCAGGGGGAAATAACCCCTGTACTGGCGAGTCTTTCTCCACATTACAGACGTAGTGAGTGTTGCTAATGGGCTATTAGCGTGCTAACCTTATTCTTGGTAACTAGCTAGCAAGGAGATAAGATAAATAATAAGAGTTCCGACCTGTAACATATATATATATATATATATATATGTATATGTATGTGTGTGTGTGTGTGTATACATGGGTAAGACCTAATATTATAGCTTGGTTGCTAGGACAAGCCGTGTTGTAGATGCTGCTTGGTGCTAGCAGGCTAGTCAGTTAGTTAGAGCTAGCTTTTTTGGGGGGGACACTTTTAAAAAAAGTAGAACACTTTTACGCTCAAGTGTTCTACTACAGCAGCATAGGTATCTGTTAGGAGTCTAACGTTAAAGCGCAACACAGAGGAAGTAAACAACACATTAGTGTAGAGTTTGTTTATTGGGGGGTCAAAACTTTTGTTGGGGTGACTTTTATGGGCCTGCGTATGTTTACTGTCATATGGATTTATTCAGACGTATGCAGGAGCGTTTCATTCCTCATGTTGAAGAATGTGGTGTTCTGGAGGAGTTTCAGCGTGGTCTTTGGATGGAAATGTTAGGTTGGTTGTCGTGTTTATTTGCCTTTAAGTTATAGGGACTGTATTTACTGACTGTTTACTAAACGCGTTCGGTGTCCTTGGGTCGACGAGTTGTGGCGTTTGGGACTTCGGAAGTGGCGTGATTCAGACCGGCGAAGTAGCGCTTGGGAAGTTCCTAGAGTGTTATATTTAACATAAACTTCTTCATCTGATTGATCTAATCCCATATCTTTGAACCAATCCCATATACGTGAACCAATCCCATATCCCTGAACCAATCCCATATCCCTGAACCAATCCCTTATACGTGAACCCATCCCATATCCCGGTACCAATCCCATTCCCTGTACCAATCCCATATCTCTGAACCAATCCCTGAACCAATCCCATATCCCTGAACCAATCCCATTCCCTGTACCAATCCCATATCTCTGAACCAATCCCATATCCCTGAACCAATCCCATTCCCTGTACCAATCCCATATCTCTGAACCAATCCCTGAACCAATCCCATTCCCTGTACCATTCCCATATCTCTGAACCAATCCCTGAACCAGTCCCATTCCCTGTACCAATCCCATATCTCTGAACCAATCCCAATCCCCAAACCAATCCTAATCCATGAACCAATCCCAATCCCCAAACCAATCCTAATCCAGGTATAATCCATATACCTGAAGCAATCCCCTATCCCTGAACCAATCCAAATCCCCAAACCAATCCTAATCCATGAACCAATCCCATATCTCTGAAGGGATATTTGAATCTTTGATATTTGAATATTTGAAGATCTGTCTTTGGTGTATTTTGTTTTCAAGCTTAAAGATTTGTATGTGTCACATACAAAATGATTGCACAATTTCTAATCTAAGCATGCCGTGTTTGAAGGTAGCGCGGGCTGCATGAGGCGTTTATCAGGTTAAGAAAGCGGTGTTTTTCCTTCGTATTGGCTTAAAATTGTACGTAGCATGTATGGATGGAAAAAATGGAAATATGCATTTAAGAATATAAACATGTATAATTGCGACTAGAACATTTTAAAAATCGCATCAAAACATTCATTTGAATAAATCGTGAAAATCGCCCAGCACTAATAACCATAATCTATATATAAATTTTTGATATTAATGATGATGATAATTAATGAGTTGATGATATTAATGAGTTTATTAGTCGTTTTTTTCGTAGCTATGAAGGCATTGCACAGACAACAAGAGGTCGTGAGAGGACTCCATCAACAGTCCAAGAACTTTCTCTTCGGTGAGTAGCATTCGTTCATTCATTCACTTCTTAAAATGACGTGAAGTGGAAATTCCAAAGCATCGTGCTTCCACTGCGAGACATATTGGTTAGAGGTATATTTCGGTGGGCGGGGCTTGTTGGGAAATGCTGGCGTTCTAGTCCTTCCATAAATATTAAATAAGCGTCTCCTAACAAAAACGTCACCACGTCAGAGATTATACATATTACTCTGTTAAACAACACGTTTTTAAATCCGTTTATTATTAGTCTCAGATTACACGGGGCGTCCGCCGTACGAGTACAAGTCAACGAGCCGTTACCATCGCTAATATAAACGTATCACGTTCACGTTACAGCCGTGTGACGTCTGTCTGATCCCTGCTGTTACACAGAAATCACACACTTGAGAATTCAAACGTGCTGTGGGATCAATATCTAAATATCTAGAATTGCACTAATAGACTAATAGAGTAACGGTGGAACTAGTTTGCATGACACGTTCGAGTCTTTAAAATCAGTTGATATATTGTTTGTGTACAGTGGGAGCTGTTTCTCAGACGACGACCCGTCCGTGCCGGTGGAGATCGAGCTCGTGAGTGCTGGCAGATTGAGGAAAATCGGAATTGTACATGTTAATTGGTTTTCAGGGTGGTGCTGGTGGTGGTGTTGGTGTCATTTTACGATTTCAACTTCACAGGAATTAACCAGCAGCATGATGGATAAACCACCGGTGGGTTCACAGGGATGTGGAAAAGGTCAGAGGTCATGAATTTAGTCGCTTGCATTTCACTTAAATGTAAAATTCTTACTTTTTAAAAAAAATTATTTTATTATTTATACCGTTTACTGAAAGGGGGTGTGCAGTTTAATAGATGTTGTTCAGAGTGTTTAAGGTCTGGCTTTTTTATTTTCCAGATCCGAGGTCGTCCTCGATAGATGAGGACGGATACAGCAGCTTACCCGAGTACGTCTTTTCTTCTTATTTTTCTTTTACACGTTTATTTTTTCACACACACACACACTCACACACACACACACACACACACACACACACACACACACACACACACACACACACACACACACACACACACACACATATATATAAAAGGAATAAAACACTGTGTTGTGCTGTTACCGGAAATGTGATTATTATTATAGTTATTATAGTGTTATAGTTGATTATTGTCCTATAACCGCACATCCTGAAGTGTTTTATTCTTCTTATATCTCAGCAATTTGTCAACGATGACAGTTCTATCCGTTATTATTCACGTTTAACATCCAAGAAACGGTGGGTTCCTGTTCTCGCTTACGTTATAGCAGCTGTAAACAGTCGCTCCGTCGTGAATATCTTTTATTTTCCTCTATCCTGTTAGCGAGAAACCGCAAAGAAGTGTAAACTGGTCTGTCCTGAACATTTCTGAAGCGTCCACACTGGAGTTCTTTAACCTTTTTAAAATCTGTTTTACGAGCTGTTACTATATACACGATAACGTATCAGAACGAGCGCATCGATATAGTAAACCTGCGACTACTCTACAGTCCGAGCTGTTGATCTCGGAAACGCATCGACAGCTTCTGACTAATCAGAATCCAGAATAGAACAGTACGTGGTTGCCATGTATTTCAGCTACAAACCTTTTTTTTTTTTTTTTTTTTTTTAAGATCCAGGTCAGGTTTTAATCCCAGCGTATGTTGTGTTTGATATATTCTAGGAACAGTTACGCAATCTTGAGCAAGGAGGTGTTGGTGCTTCTGATGTTCCGCTGTTTGGAGTGCTCCGGCGAGTGCCGCGTCCGAGGAATAGGCAAAGGAGGGAGTCTGTCTCTCGGACAAGAGTGTCTGTCCTGCTCGAACTACAGACTGTGGACCTCGAGACAAGCCGAAAAGCCAAAAGAGATGGTGTGCATCTCAGAGCATGAGAAAATTCGGTGATGCCTGCTCGGTTTTGTAGTAGATTTGTTGGTAGATTGACAAAGCAAGCTATCTGCTTCCATCTTTATATTTCTTTGTGATATCTCTGTACTTGTCTAACGAGCGGTTGTATATGAAGGGCTAAGATAAAACCACGAGTTTTCCTTTAATTTGTCACCTGTCTGTAAATATTTATTAACGGAATAGCTTTGAAATCTACCCGACTCTATAAATATATTTATTTTATATTCTCTTCGCCACCAGGTGGCTGCTGCGCCTTTAATCACACCGTACGAAGACGTGTCCAATCAGGCGTCTGATGACTCCTCAGTATCCGTGACTCTGCACTCGGGATGCAGTACGGTCGAGTGTAGAAACGCTGCCGTGCAAGACGAGACGGACGCCGAGGCCATTTCGAGTGTTATAGTGAAAGAGGAACCGGAAGACTGCGACGAGGTGATGAAGGAGGAGCAGCCGAGCCTCCTCATGGAGACGCACGAGGATGTTCCGGGAGACGACGGAATCCTCGGGAATCGCGACGAAGTCGTAACTGTTAAAAACGAGACGGACGAACCGACTCACCTCGAGGCTCTCGCCTTTCAAACCGAGCAGGAAACGCTGCTGATCGACGAGACCGGACGAGCGAGGCGTGCCGAGCTACCGAGAGACGACGTTGACGACGACGACGACGACGAAGAGGATTCGGAAGAGAACTCAGAAGCCGACGAGGATTCGAGCTCGTTCGATCCGTCGGAGGATTTAGGCGAGGAATCGTCCGACGTGGATAACGTGAGAAAGCTCATGGTGCTGAAGCCGTTTCAGAACACCATTAAACCCATTATTTGGTGTACGGACTGTACAGACGTCGCCAAGATGATCTGTACGATTCGAAGGCACAAAAGGATCTACGGTTGCGCGGAGTGCGGCGCCGGGCACGAAAACAGCACTTTTAAAGACTTCTCTGTTCATTTCGGCGACATAACGAGTTTCCACAAGCACGCCATGAAGGAGCACGGCGCGAAAGAAATCCCTCCCGAAAACAGAGTGTGCGAGGATTGCAATAAAACCATCAGGATGCCGGCGAACCCTAACAAAAAGCCGCGAGAACACGTGTGCGAGTACAAGATCAAGCCCTTCGCGTGTCACTTGTGTC
Source organism: Ameiurus melas (assembly GCA_012411365.1). Classification (NCBI taxonomy): domain Eukaryota; kingdom Metazoa; phylum Chordata; class Actinopteri; order Siluriformes; family Ictaluridae; genus Ameiurus; species Ameiurus melas. Next base: position 2,243,226 of record CM022768.1, read on the forward strand.
GCAAGCGCTTTTTTACAGAAACCGGCCAAAAGGTGCACTACCGCCGACTTCACGGAGACTACACGCATTTCTGTAAATACTGCATGACGCCGTTCGACACGAAAGAGTCCAAGCTGAAGCACGAGACGACTCACAGCGAAGAGCCGCTGCCGTACATCTGCCCCGACTGCCCCGAGAAGTTCCAAGACTTCGTCGCTCGCAACCAACACCTCCGGAGCCACCGAGGCGAAAAGAAACACGTCTGCGACAAGTGCAACCGGAGATTCGGCGATCTCGCCAGCTACGACAGACACGTCCGGATACACTCGGGAGAGAAGCCGTACACGTGCAGCGTCTGCGAACGTTCCTTCACGCAGGCCGGACACCTCAAGTCGCACATGCGTCTGCACACGGGCGAGAGGCCGTTCATGTGCGAGCGGTGCGGGAAGTGTTTCAATCACAACGTCAGCCTGAAGAACCACCTGCGGAAGCATCACTGCACCGACGGCGCCGCGGCGGAAGACGAGCCCTCCAGAACGGCGAAGCGGAACAGAAAGCGAGCGAGGAAAAGCGGCGAGGACGTCGAGGAGGACCGAGGATTGGAATGTCGGACGTCGCGCTCCGAGACCGAGACGTCCGATTCCGACGGAGAGCGGTCGAAAAGAGGAAAGAAGAAGAAAGCGAGGAGGAAGAGACGAGCGGAAAAAGGCGCAGACGACGACGAGCGTGGCGAATGAGCGTCACGGACTGCGGTGTTTATTACTTTCACAACATTTCCACGGAACGGTGCGCCCTTATCGCAATAAAGCGGATGACGGCTAAAGCGGCGGTCACGCTAGGGGTTTAAGAAAAGCCTTTGCTCCCGGTACTGGTTCATTTTCATATACATCTCCTCATTTTGTTTTGCATCAGATTTATGTAGAAGTTTTCATTGAACTCAAACGTGGGCCAGTAGAAAATGACCAAAGGGGTGGAGTCTGAACATTTAACAGCTCGAGCTGTATTATTACCAACCCTTTTTGCTAAATGGAAACTTTCTCGGTCAATCTCTCACACTTAAGGGTGTCTGTTCGTTGAAACAATAATAACCCCCCAGAAACACGTCACACCAAAACCCACACCGTTTCTGCTCAACCGTGGTGAAGAAGACGAGTGACTTTGCCGCTGCTTTGCAGGTGCATCCTCGTTCTATACACCGAAACCATGGACAGCTGTGCTACTCGGGTGTCTCTTAGTACCTCACGTTCCTCACGGTCACGTTACTCTTTTTAAAAAAAAGAAATAAAAGACTTGCAGTGATGAAGAATGTTGCTTTGTACGGTTACACAATAAAACTGCTGTTTATAACGATTTGTTATGTGTTTGAGGCATTTCAAAGGCTTCCTTATTCATAAACTCTGTATATTTTTATATATATATATATATATATAATATATGTATGTATATATAATATATATATATATAATGTGTGTGTGTAATATATATAATGTGTGTGTATATATATGTATGTGTGTGTGTATATATATATAATGTGTGTAATATATATATAAATATAAGGTGTGTGTGTGTATATATGTGTGTATATATATATATATATATATATATATATATATATATATATATATATAAAATGTGTGTGTGTTGTAACAAGTTGTAACTTGTTAATATTTAAACTAATGCGCTCAATTTGCGCTCAATCTGGCAACCTGTTGTTTGCACAGTTCATTAATACATTAGTGATGCGTCATTATTTCTAACTTTCCTATCGTAAACGTTTTTCATTTAGACACATTTTCAGTTATCAGACGCCCTCTGTCAGATATTTAGATTTTTAAATCATCAAACTTGTTTATTTATTTGAGGTAAAACATCATCTAAACACGTACCATCTTGAACTGTCTTTACACAGGAGTAATAATTCACACCGTTAGGATAAATAGCTTCTGATTCCTCTTATATGCTCACTACACAGGATCTATGTAATATAGAGCTTCATACATTGTATGGCCAAAAGTTTGTGCACCCCTGACCATCACACGTGTGCATGTTGAACATGGCATTCCAGATTTATTCCCTCTTTGCTGTTATAATAAGCTCCTCCACCCTTCTGAGAAGGTTTTCCACTAGATTGGTGAGTATGGCTGTGCGGATTTGTGTTCATTCAGCTACAAGACTGTTAGTGAGGTTGAGGTCAGGTGCTGATGTTGATGTGAGGAGGCTCCAGGTTCCAGTTCATCCCAAAGGTGTTCAGTGGGGTTGAGGTCAGGGATCTGTGCAGGACACTCGAGTTCTTCCACCTTCTTCCAACCTTGGGAAACCATAAGTATACTATTGACTGTGAATCCACGCTCTTGATCCAACAAAATGTTTACAATTTTCCCTCTTATGATAAAGGGGTTAACTTCCATATTTTCCTGCTCCTCTAGGTCTACTCACATTACACCCATATTACACAAGCTACTTGTATCTTCTAGGATTCAGTACAAAGTCCTTCTGACCTTTAAAGCCCTCTTTAGCCTTGCTCCCCCTTAGTTCCTTCATCCTGCCATTCCAGCATGGACATTTCCGCTTGTCCACCATGGCTAGTAGATCATTTGCCATCAATTCACTCCCCCAGAATCTCTGAAATGTTACCTCTATCTTGACTTTCAAAACACAACTTAAAAGACATTTATTTCTTCAGTACTTTGGCTCATTTCTTAGTAGTTTAAATATTTATATCATTGCTTTTTTGTTTGTTCTTCTCCTACATCTAAATCTTTTTGTAAACCTGTCTTCCTGTCCATAATGTTTCTTTGTATTTGGATTGGCCTCTTGTCAGTCATTTTGTCGTCCCCCCCGCCTGCCTCTTGTTGCCCCTGCCCCAACATTTTTCGAGACGTGTTGCCATCAAATTCAAAATGACCTTTTTTTCTTATTAAAACACTACATTTCCTCAGTTTGAACATTTGATATGTTTTCTATGTTCTATTGCGAATAACATACGGATTTACGAGATTTGCGAATCATTGCATTCTGCTTTTATTTACGTTTTGCACGCCGTCCCAACTTTTCTGGAATTGGGGTTATTTAAGCTTCACATAGACATAATCCGCTTGTTCTGAGGTTTAAAAAAAGAATAATTTCTAAATAATTTCCCACGTTATTTATAGTAGTAACAAATGAAAAATCTTGGCTATGGCAACTTTAATGTATAGTCCTCACAGTAGCTGCTGTAGGTTATAACAGGTGCTTTCAGTGTTGCATTGGTCCTCTGAGGCATTAGGACAGTTACAGGCACTAAAAAGTTTGTATGTATTGTTTTATTAAGGTTTATTCTCTGTCCGAATAAACGTTTCACACTGCATTCTGGTGAAACAACCTTTCTGAGCGGTTTGAAGATTTTCCATTTAGCTGGCAACGTTTCCTAAAATTCTCTTCCAGTGCAAAGGAGGCGTTGTTTGTGACATTCGTTCGTTTCCCTCATAAACAGAGACTCGATAAATCATGGTAAAGGCACCAAAAAAATTCAATGACAATGTATTTAGTTGATAATGTTTCAAATGTAGATCGCTATTGATGAATTAAGCTGTATGTAAATAAATAATGTTAGTAACAAGCGCTGTGATGCCTCTCGTTTTACAACGTTTGGGGCACTAAGTCTCAGGAAACAACGCTATTGTGGATAACCGTCTGCTTATTTTCTCTCAGCGTCACTATGGCAACGAGCGTCGGCGAATTTAGAATCAGGATGAGCTTTATTACAGAGCCCCTAATACAGAACCCCTGAAGGAAAAAAAAAAATAAATCAATTTAATAGATACATTTCTCCCATCCCCATTTAGAATTGGAATTTAGAAATTTCTCCCATCCCCATTTAGAATTAGAATTAGAATTTAGAAATTTCTCCCATCCCCATTTAGAATCAGAATGATTCTAAATGATTCCCTTACGGAGCCCCTAAAGGAAAAATAATAATATATTTTTTTTAATTAAGAAATTAATTTCACCCATCCCCATTATTTGTTCCACCACCATGTCCCTTTAAGGGCTCTGTACTTCAGGGGCTCTGTACTTTAGGAGCTCCGTACTTTAGGCAGTGTGAGGTAGCCGTTTAACAATGATATCATCATATGTCATATGACATCACTACATTTTGGCTCCTGAAAATTGGATTTGGCGCCTAAATATTTTGGATTTAGGAGCCGCTCCTGGATTATATTCTTTGCCTGGAGCCCTGTGAATGGGATATACCTGTCCCAGCATGTACAGACTGTTTTAGCTGGAGGCACAGATGAGGTCACTATTGACCCAACAATCTCTCAGGCTGTATAGAGACGTGTCCATGGTACACGTAGAGCAGGATGAGGTACAAAGGAAGTCCGGGTCAACCACTGTGCCCGGGGCCATCTTCAGTCGTCTTGACTCTGTCTTGCTACTGGATCATGCCGGTCCGACCGGGAAGTGAGAGTGAGGCTGGTGCTGCAGTGATTGGCGAACAGCAAAGCGGAAGGCGTGGACACACTGGCAGCCGTAGTCGCGGACCTCCACGCAGGCGGCTCGGGACATTGGTCCCTCTTCGCTGGACCCGGAGCAGCATCAGAGTTCGGTAGCATCCCGAGGGTCTGAGCAGCCCTCTTTAGGATCGCACTGCTCACCTTCATGCTTGAGGAAGGGGCTAGAAAAGGTGCCCCAACCATTGTACCTGCGTGAAGTTGCCCATCTGAAGATATTAAAAGAATATTCAAAGGTCATTCTGGGGTCACCCCCATGCTCCAAGTTCATTCAAAATAGTCTCAATCGTTTGTGCCGGAGTTTGCCGACAAAACTTTCGTTTGTGCTGCTTCCGTTTATAAAATATTAAGAGTCGAACTGCTGAAGACTTTTCCAAGAGAAATCATATCATCATTTGTTCAATAAACAATTCTCTTTACTTCATTCCCTGGTCTCTCAGGATTGAACTTTTCATTTATTTACAAGGAGAATCATCTGCTACACTTCACTCCCACCACTAGGTGTGACACTCTTCTGTTCACGGTGCTCTTGTGGAAATTAGTGTTGTTAGTATAGGAAAAGTCGAGACAGTCACTAAATCAAAATTCTGGCCGGTGTAAGTACAATTTTTCTTTTTTTTTTTTTTTTTTAAAAACTCTGTCAGTTAGAATATTATTAGTTAACTTTAATCATAATGGTAAAACGTTCAAAGAGCTAAGATTGTCAATGTTTCTTGAACAGAAAACTCATCGTTAATTCTAGTATGGCTAATGGAGCTACGAAATGTTTATTTCAGCTGCACACGGTACCCATGTTAGTTTTTTTGAACACGTTGTGCATCTAAGGGTCAACATTACCATATTGGTCCTAATATAAGATATAATCTCCTCATATATTATATATTCTGGCAAATACCGTAATACACGAAAACACGTTTACAGTGTATGACCTTTTTTTGCGTCAGGATTATTTCGGTGGGTAATTATGCTTTGCTTATGCCAGATGCCCAAGAAAGCAGCGGTCGACAGGGATTCAATCTTCACAGTCCTCTGTTCATCAAAAGAGGCCGTAGTCCAAAATGGCAACGTGGCCACTCCTAATCAGAGCATCTGGACCGAGCTTAGTGAGCAGCCAGAAAACAAGATCACTGCAAAGGCTCTATATACTTTTGTTAAATTGAACAGACGCAACATCTGGACTGCTTTAGGGTTTTATTCATGAAAGTGATCATGAAACAAATTGTGCCCTGAGATGAACTGGCACTCTGTCCAGGGTATACCCGGGCCTTGTGCCCTATACTCCCTGGGATGGGTTCTAGGTTCCCCCGCGACCCTGAAAAAGGAGTAAGTGGTAGAAGATGGATGGATGGATGGATCATGAAACAAGTGGCAGTAGTGATGACACTGAGTTTGAGCCAGGGTCCCTTTCCCCAGGACCAAAAGATTGCTGGACTTTTGATCTTCAACTTCCATTTAGGAAATTTATACACAATTTATACACAATTCATATACAAATATCTCCTAAATCGAAGCAGCACAAACGAAACATTTTACGGCACAAACGATTGAGACTTTTTGGGTGGATTTGGAGCGGGGGGGCTGAGTGACCCCAGAGTGACCTTTCAACTGCACAAACGAAAAAAACCACACAGAGGTTGCTACGGTGATCTGAATGACTTCGGCCAATCAGCAGGTTTCATCTTCAAAATACTAGCCAATCCTATTGCGTCCTGGGGTAGGAGGCGGGATTTGCCCAGGGGGTTTACTGGAGGGCTATTGTAAAACCTCGGACGCCACGCCCCTTCTATGACGGGACAAAATGGCCGCGCTGCGACTTCGCTGGTGCGCGCGCTTGCGCGGAAGTTCAGCGATGTCGTTCGCGTGAGTTTAAAATCGGTCCCCCAAAAAAATGTCGGGTGTAAATCGCACAAAAAAAAAAAAAACGCGGTGGTTTTTGCACCACCCCCAACCCCCCCCCCGCCCCCCCCCCGGCCGGGTGGTTATGTTACGTATCGATCATCAAAACATTTTTCCTTTTACGAGTATGATAATAATAATCATCATCATAATAATAATAATAGAATACTTCACAAACATGGCCTTGTGAACGCTCACGCGCGAAATGAAGCGGCTAGCGGTTAGCTAACTGCTGTGGAAAACGAGTGTAAATATTAGACGACAGACGCAGCTTATAAGTTTGGTTTGGTTTTCTTTTCTTAGCTCGGTTTCTGTGTTTATTTACACGAAATATGTTATACACGCTATGTTTGAGTTTAGTGTGAAAGATTTAGGTTTTGAGGAATGCTAGACCATGCCCCTTTTTAAAAACCACCACACCTCCTTTACCAGGACTGATCCATATACCACGCCTCTTTTAGCACATAGACCTTTATACCACGCCCTCTTTACCAGGACTGGTCCATATACCACGCCTCTTTTAGAAGGATTGACCTATATACCACACCCCCTTTACCAGGACTGAGTCCATATACCACGCCTCTTTTAGCACATAGACCTTTATCCTTTATACCACGCCCTCTTTTTTTTTACTGTGTGGAATTTTGTGAACTTATCCTGATTACACTTGTGATCTATGCAGTGGACATGGAGAAGCAGCAGACGGATGATCCTTCCGCAATAGAGACTACCAAAACCTGGGGCTTCCGCAGGAGCACTATAGCCAGACGGGAGTTTATCGAAGAAATCGGAAACTTGGACCTCGTCACGTTGGCGCCGCGTCGGAGCGCACGCCATTCCAAGGGCAGAGGGAGGGGACGAGGGCGGGGCAAGCCGCCTACTGAAACTACATCGAACGCCCCAAAAAGAGCACGAGGAGACCGGAGAGCTGTCCAGGCAAACCCAGAACCGGAGTCTGATTTGGACGAGTTAATATCCGCGTCTCGTCAGCTGAAGACCGTGTCGGACGTCGAGGCGTCGGAACAAGCCGACGACAGCGATGAGCTCACGCTTCGAGAGCTTCAAGAACGAGCCAGGAAGCGACAAATATCGGAGGACTACCACAAAGGCAGTGCAGGGGCTGCGGATTTGAACACAGAGACTGTAAACGAAGGCGTTGATGAAGAGTCACGTGGTCTTCTACAGTCCGAGGAACAAGTCGCTTCACTCTTTGATCGATTGGCCACCGGCTCCTTGGTGATAAAGGAAAGCTGGGAATTGGCTCGAGGTGTTCGGCTCGAGGACGAGGAGGAACAGGAAGAGCAAAATGACGCCGACGAGTCTTCAGACGGTGATGATGAATACAGCGACCCCAACGCCGTCTACTGTATTTGTCAACAGAAGCACAATAACAGGCAAGTATCGCATCGAGGCAATGTTTTCTGTTCCAGTCCTTCATTTCTTGCTTTTCCAAATCGAGTCTCTTTTTCCTGAAATTCCAATCTGTCAATTCATGAAATTGTCGGTATAATTTCATACCCCTGGTCCTAAATCCCAGTTCCAGGAGGAGTGGAGTTCAGGAGAAACATCAGGTGGTGATGAGTATAATATAAAAAACAAAACCGAAACCGATTGCTGGTATTGGTCCGATATCGGACCGTAATCCTAGCGCACGTCGTCGTGCTAACGAACAGACGGATAAGATCTGGACGTCTTTCACAGTTAACGATCAACACGATATCAAGCAGAGGAAATGCAGCTTCAAATACGCAAGCAGTCGTGAGCCTGTAGCTGCGACCTTGAACTTCTAGAGAAGCTTTCACATGCGAGAGCACTTCATTTCTGCGAGCGCTGAGACGCCTGGTTTAACAGTGCACCTATGATGGTTTTTCAGATATTCCCTTTCATGTAGCGTGTTCTATACGTAGCTGTTTGTGAACGTAAAAAGTCTGCAAAGTTTCAAACATCGAAGCGCACGACAAACGGAGTTATCGACTCGCAAAAGAAGGAACCGATTCTGAACAGCTGAATCGACTCATTAGTGATTCCAGACTTTACTTCCTGTACGAACCTACATAGGTTTGTAACAAAAAAGCCCCGCGTCATCGTCTGCTCGCTGACAGCGCTAGACCAATCACGACATACTGGGACGTCTGACCAATCAGAGCAGAGCAAGCTCTCGGAAAGGAGGAGTTTAGAACGAATCATTTAACGAGTCGTTTGTGACACTGGGAGGGGAAGGTAACGCTTCAAAACCATAATAGGTGTGCTTTAATGTGAAGTAGCTTAGTCATTTCGGTAACGTTTAATGTATGTGCATCAACAAATATCAAGTTATTATTGAGTGGTTTTAAAGAGAATTTAAAAAACTTAATGAACTAAATAAATCTGATTTTTGCAGTAAATTACAGTCTCTCCGTTTTTAAATTCACGTCGACGTACGCAAAAAAAACCCCCAACAAACAGAAGACGTGGCCTGGCTGTCTATTAACCTTTTACTCCTGGTTTTGCCATATGGCAACACTTAATTTATCTCCAATTTTCTGATGGGCGATAATACAAAACTATTATTTCTCCATGTAACTGGAAAAAGGGGGCGTTAACTTTGATATAACAACAAAAAATTTTTTAATGGCATGGTGAAGGACATCGGAGGTATTCTCAAAATGTGATTACTTTCTCAATATTTAGGCAAAACTACTATATACCAAATAGTTTCTCAATATTGACTTCTTTTCACATTTAAAGTAAATGTGTATAAACAAATAAGGTTATAAAGTCATCCAGTCAGTTTAGTCTATACGATTTTTCTCTAAACTGCCTTCTTCCGAGAGTGACTCTGTGTTGCGTTTACTGTTAATATCACTATAATTTTGCCGTTATTATAGTTACTGATCATTACAACAACAACAAAAAAACACCCCACACAAAAACACGAACTTCAGAAGGACGTCGTTTAATCCAGGAGCACGAACACTGCTCAGAAATATGACCTACCGCATTTGAGGTCAGAATAAATCTGTGTTTTGATGAGCTGGATCGCAGTGCAGACTTCATTTGATTGGTAAATGGACGGAGATTTGACTGTTTTGTTTGTGAGGTCGTGCGCTTAGAATTGATGTGCTGATGGTCTGAAAACCATTTTTCGTTCAATCATTCCAGTCCAGGAGCATAAAGGTTATATAAACACGTGTAGGAGATGCTTCTTTCTCTACGTTCTCCAGAATTCTGTGCTAAATAACCCGAGACAGGTCTTGCACACGAACACAGGGTCCTAAACATCTTAACGTACGCCACCGTCACATAATTTGGTATGGTTGCTATTTACTGAGCATCACCTAGAAATCCACCACTCGTATGACCTCTGGCAAAAACGAGCAAATAAACAAAGCACAGATATGACACGAAACCATTTTTGTTTTAATAGCTGAACATTCTGACTTGGTCAAATGTACCTCAAACTAATTAAATTATTGTCATTATTGGTGTATTTTGTTCCAGATCAAGTAGAGTAAAAAAAAATTGTAGACTCACTTTGTAATTTGCATTTCTAAAACAAAGTCTAAAAATGCAAACGAGTCTGCGGTTGAAAGCACATGCTCACAGACCTCAACCTTTGACTTTTTGAACGGAAACATGGCCCCAATAAGAGAGGATTGTCGGTTGTTACCAGTCAGCTGTAACCAAAATGTGGTGCAAGTATAAACAAAATTGGAAGGTTATAAAAGGAAGATGTACGGGTCGACCGAGGAAGACGTAAAAGCTTCAGGATGGACAACTCAAAGCGATACGCCTTGAAAATAGAAAATGTACCACTGAACAAAACGGGCGTAAACGTGGAGTCGGATGTTTGTGACCGAACTGTAAGAAATCGATCGAACGAAACGGTATCTGCGTATAGTAAAGGCGAACGAAAGCCAGCACTAACACCTAAACAGGAGAAAAACTGGGCTAAAGAGACGCATTCATGGGGTGTAGATGATTGGATGAAAGAGATGTTCAGTGATGAATCTGCATTGACCAAGGAGATGATGCTGGAACTTTTTGTCAGATCAACTCCATGACCTGGCCAACAAACAGCAAATAAATAAACAAACAAACATTTTATTGTGGAAATTTAGAAAAATTGGTCCATGACCTGGACAGACTCCATCCTGCAAATCTGATCTGTCAACCGCTATTAGAGAAAGTTGGAACCAACATGATGGAGAATATTGTTTTTCATCTAACAGGGATTGAAATGATCTTTTTTTACTTGGTAGCTCAGGAGCACCAGCCGAAAATTAAAGAAAGCAATTTCCTTGAAAAGCAAGCCAAAAAATATACATCAGTCATTGTGAACGGGCTGCTGAGTAGTTTTGTTCATTTGATCGGTACGTAATATAACGATTACACAATGTGGAGGAGAACAATTACGATTCACGTGTGATGAAAACTCAACACTGTGGGTTTTTTGGTGGGTTTTTTTTGCCAAGGAAGCCAACGTATCAACGTAACAAACCTACAGGGCAAAGCCCCGTGAAAAATGTAAAGATATAAAGGTTTACGGCAATAGAAAATTGTTTATTGCCAATATTTCAATGTGTAATGTTGTACTGTGTGTGTTTTTGGGACGTTCATGATCCCATTTATAATGGTGGTTGATCGGTTGTTTAGACACACTCATTCTTTATTTTTATTTTACACATTTTAGAATAACGAGTTATCAAAACTCTGCAGGAACACAAATGGAACTATGGGAATTATATTGTGATAAAAAAAAAATCCAAACTAAATCAAAATAATTGAATATTTTAGCATTTCAAAGTAGACGCCCTTTTCGCCTTGAATTTCCAGAAATGTATTCTTGGCGTTTATCTCGACCGATTTCTTGAGGAATTTCCCTGCGATGCTTTTTAAACAGTATTAAGAGTTCCCACCTATTCTGGACACTTGTAGGCCGCTTTTCGGAAATATTCCGCTCCGAGTCGTCCGTTTAGAAACATATATTTTTGTAAATAAAATGTTTTGTTTTCTAATGAAAGAAACAAATTCGTCGGCACGATTATATTTTCATCTACAACACCGATTTCACACGTTTAATCACACCCCTTCAGATCAAAAAGTTTTTAAGATCATGAGAAACAGTTCAGCCGAGTGTCCACAAACTTTTGACCGGTGATGTGTTTATAACTGTTAATAAATAAGACCTGCATCCAAACTGAACCAAAAAGTAACCCTCCAAATAACAAGGATAGAGATGTCCAAAACGAATCAAAAACACTTCAAATATCACAACAAAATTAGTCAGTGTTAGTTTTTATTTAGCCTCCAGAGGCCGCTCTTGTACCGTTTAACGCCAGTGGACTCTTCTCAGCCACTCCAGCAACATTTATTTAATCAGCGTTACTGACGATGATAAATCTAATCTATAGAGAACACTAGGATAGTTAGTTTGTTCTAACGGAGTCACCACGGATGTGAGGATGTTTGCGGATCATTATTCGTGACTGGGATGTTGATTATTGTTTCTGACCCACTGAAACGCACCTTAAAATGTGAACCTTCCCACCACAGGTTCATGATCTGTTGTGACCGATGTAACGAGTGGTTCCACGGTGACTGTGTAGGCATCAGCCAGGCCCGTGGTCGTCTCCTGGAGAAGAACGGAGAGGATTACATCTGTCCGTCCTGCTCTCCGTGCCAAAGTCCCATCGACCTCGTGAAGCTGCAGCCTGCGCTCTCTAAAGCGCCTCTAAGCTCCTCGTCCGAGAGCCTGTTCACCTCCTCGGCCGGAGAAGAAAGACCCAGCGAGGACGAGGGCATTAAAGGGAAGATCAGGAAGTCGAGCACTCGCAGCACAAAGAGGAGAATCAAGATCTTCCAATCGGTAACATGGCTTTGTTTTGCTGAAATGAATAAACCAGGTCTAGATGAAGACGACAGTCCTTCATGATCTCTCCTCTTTTGTTCTTCATAGCGTTACCCTTGTGGGTTTTGTTTTGGTTGATAATTAGTTTCAAAATTAATTAATTAAGCAGCAAACTAACTTCAGTTCAATTCAGTTTTATTCATATTGCGTTTGTAACATTGGACATTGTCTCAAAGCAGCTTTACAGAGAGATATACATTTGAAATGTATGAGTTTGTCCCTAATGACTAGCTATGACTAGCTACCTGCCCTCTTTGTCTCTTATTGTTAAAATAATGTACCCAAGTTATTAATTTAGTTTATTAAGGAGTTGTTGCGTTTTCAGATCATCAAAACTCAGCCTATGAACCTTTTTACTTTCTTTTTTTTTCTTTTTTTTTTTCTTTTAAATAAGTATTTTATTCTCGTTGCATTTTGTCTGGTTGTTTTTGACCCTGTTCTATGGTTCTGAGCTCTGAGTGTTATCTCAGGTGGAGGTCGTCGAAGCCACATCGGAGCCCAAAGAGCAAACCGTGGTGAGGGAGCAGGATGTGGCCGAAGAGGACGTGGCGAAAGAGCAGGAGGACGTGGTGGTGAAGGCGAATGAGAAGGCTGCTGTTCCTAAGTGTATCGGCCCAGGCTGTAGTAACGATGCGTTGCCTGAATCGGTTTACTGCGGCCATCAGTGCATCATCCGCCATGCTGCTGTAGCCATGCACGGTATCTCGGAGCCCAAAGCGCAGCCTGAGATAAAAAGCAAACCTGCACCTAAACCCACACTTAAGGTAAATCAACACTGACTCTGCTCCACCTGCTATACCTATTGGCACCATTACCACTGACAACATACTACATTACGTTATCGTTTCTATAGCAACAGCTCGTTCGTAGGCTTTTACGTCACACGCGTGTAACCGAAGTTTACTCTAAGGAGATGTTTACTTATGTTATCTCTAATGGAAGGAGTCACCAGTGTCCGAGGTAAAGCAGTAAGATGCCGGAAGTGAATTGTACACGTTGACAAGCTGCAGGTTTTTTTTTTTTTTTTATTAACCTTAAGAGAGAAAATCCATGACTTGTTTGTTTCCTGGATGTTCTCCAACGTTAAACGTAACTATAAACTGATAAGAACGTTTTATTCGACGGAATTTTCCATGCTGTTAAAGGAAAATGACCAACTTCATGATGTTCGTTTCCCTAGAGCAGCACAACATGGTGTTTTTCCAAAAAATAAGAAATGTGAATGTTATTTACTGCACGTTTTTACACCGGTAAGTCGTGTCGAGATTAATAAGCGTGCGTACGGTTCGACGTTCCTACGTTTTCCATCGTCGTCTCCTCCTGAATGATCTTTATGCGTGTGGATTCTTTCCAAAGGCGACCCTGTAAATGACTAGCTGTTCGCATACGGTTTTCAGATCCACAATCTCGGAAAACTCTTTAAGAAGAAATCGACGGAGAAGCCAGCCGAGGACGAGGATGGCAGAAGTAAGGAGATGGGATCCGCCCCCGCTGCTTCTCTCACCCCTGACCCTGTTCACAAAGCAATGGGGGAGCAGCAACCCGCAGCAATCGCTTCATCACAGTTTTACAAAGCCAGTATGTATCTCACAGGGATTTACAGCACACACATTAACCACACACGTCAATCTGCACAGAACACACACAGTTCGCCGAGGTGGTTTGCCCAGCACGTGAGCGACACTTAAATAAAATCTCAAGATTTTAATAGAAAAACAGGTAAAAGGTAAGTAAGGAATATATTGAACTTGTGTTCCCAGGTGAGTATCAAAAACCTAAAATAAAGATCAATCACGACACGCCGGACAAACTGGAATAATTATAGTGCAGTAGTTTCTTGGTCTAGTCCCTGATTTAGCACGTCTTCCTGCCCTAATACCGAATTAATCGTACCGATGGTTTTAGGTTTTAAAATGGCTGCTGAATTCAATCAGATGTCCAAAAACCGTGAAAACGGGGACCCACTGATTTATAAAAGAAGTCACTTTTATTTTTTCGATTAATTCTCAGTATTAGGTGAACTAACACTAAATACCAACACCACTGCTCTGCCCTTCATCCAAACACACTCCTTCGGTATATCTGCTTGGTTTGTGTTTATATTGTTAACATTACAAGCTCCGCACTTGGTCAGTTCACTTCCTGATCACATTAAAACCTGTCAAACCCATGCCGCGGGACTCGTGCACGATTAGTGACGCACTGAGAGAACCGTATTTGACCCCTGTCCCCTATCTATATGACGTTTTAAATAATTATTTTCTAAATCGTATATGAAAACAAGCATGAGATCCAATCCAGGAATTATTCCTTGCATCGTCGAGGGCAGTACTGACGGTAAATAAACAAATAAATAAAAACAAACCGTTTTTTTCACAAGAAACAGATTCTCAGGCCTGCCAGCCTCCACAAGAGTACACTGGTTATTCCTCAAATATGCAAAAAATTAATTAATAAATCAGCTGTGAGCCAATAGGCATATGATTCTGGAATGATCGACAGGTGAGTAGGATTTTGTAAAACTCCCCAGTATTAACTGTCCTCTTGGAAGCCCCCTCGCCCGGTAATGTTTTCACCAGAGTGTCTCAATCTTCCAATCAGTTCCTGATAAAGGAAGATATGGAGACAGGTTTCGTTTCATAATAACGAACAAATCGAAACAAATCTCAGACTTTACTTACATTAGACTTATATATATGAGTTCTCCATAGCGATGAAATGGGGGGGCTGAAAACTTGGGAAATTTCAACTCGTGGAACCGTTACATGGGTTCTACAGGGGGCATTTAGACAAAAGCAATATATGGATCATTTGCTGTAATTTTACTTTTACAGCTCTATACCCCCCCCCCCCCCCCCACCCCTTTCCAGGACTACTCGTTTGTCCTCTTTGGAGTTGGCAGGTCTGGGGGTTTAGGGCTTGTTTGCATTTCAGACCTCTTCCAATAGAGTATTAGGACACCATGCTTGGTGCACGTGGGGTGCTCACTACCAGGGTTTAAGCCTAGAATACACAATACGAGTTGGTTATTGCCGCACACACACTGACTGACGGACCTGATTTTATACGTGTTTTAATTGCAAGAAATTAGGAAACACTCATCACCCACGTTAACCCATTGGTTAAACAAATCAACCACACCAAACTTGCACAAACAAAGCGTGTTTTTTTTTTTTTTTTTTTTAAATGGGCAAAGTCAATAGCGAAACAAACATGGACGCTCAAGGCTTTGGCGATTACAGCCCATCTTGTTTGCCCTCATTTCCACAGTCTCGATTCTTGAATTGTTCTATACACTCCTACACAACTCGGTCAATGTGTCCTTAACAGAAGGACACTCCAAGTGGCTGTCCTTCATTTCTCTTTTCTAGCTTCCTGTCTTTGCTTTCTTTCCACTATAAATTTGTATTCTGAGCATACACTGCTAGATTAGGGTGTGCAGATTAGGGACAACCAGCAGAGACACTGGCACGTTGACCATTCTGCTATCTCTCCTCGAGGTCAAAGTTGTGTTCATACACGTGAACCGTCGGGCTGCGCGCACACATTCCACAAAACAAATCGGGAATCTTGATGACTTGCATCGACAGACGGTAGACGCTAGTCCTGCTAGCTTTGGCTTTTTAGTCGGATCTGGTGCACCTGAAAAGGTCACACTTTTACACCACCAGCATTCAAAACACTCTTGACGCACTTCAAGGACACGAAGAGAGTGCAGAGGTCAAATATGACCTCTGTATACAAACAATCCAAATCTTTTGTTTTGGGATCTTTTCCATTTTGGGATCTGTTCACATGATGATAATGAGTCATTTCACTTGTACATGAACCAAAGTAACACAAAAGTGCGCCAGACGTTTCCAGATACTAGCCAAAAATACAACACACACACACACACACAACTAGAAATACAGAGAACCACAACTCAATATAAAGATTGGGCTAAGAGCCAAACAAAAAAGTGCTACACATGCTAGTTACGAAGCAGTCCAATAAAGAACCCATACAGTTATGATGCATTGCAGTTAATTCATCTTCTGTAAGCACTTGATCCTGACTAGGGTTACAGTGCAGCCAGAGCCTATCCCAGGTATCACTGAATGTGATCTGAGAATAAACCATGCACACTTCCTGTACAGGAGTCCATCACAGCGCACCACACATTCACAAAGTCATTCCTGCGTTGTGGCGATTTAGAGTAGCCTGTCCACCCACTAGCATGGTTCTGATAGAAATCGTTTACCCGAAGGTCAGGATCGAACCGAGGACACTGGAGCTACGAGGCGTCAACACACTCTACCGCGCCACCATTCCACCCACATAAAAGTACACTCTTTCAAAATTGAGACCCCATACAGAGCCTTTGGTTGTCCCTCTCAGGGGAAACCTTGAAGCTTCTGTATAAAGCTCTACAACAGTGTTTCCCTATCATGTTGGAAACCTTTTAGGAAGTCGAACGGCGTGGTGATGTACGTACGCTAATGACACGAGCAATATGAATAACCGCGTGGAACACTCCCAGGATGCATGCTCATGGCAAAACAGGATGACTAGAAGTGTGTCACGTTCTCTCAGAAGAGCTGAGCCTTCAGGTGTATTTTGAAGGTTGTGAGGTATCCTGTGGCACAAACGGAGGACTGAATCATTGCAGAAACAGTGAAGAGTGTCATGCAGTGGTGGGAAAACCACATGATGGCCACTGGCAGTCTTTGACGTGGGTCAAAGAAGCAAGTTTTTTTTTAATGCATTCATGATGCAAGGGGTTAAAAAAAACAACAAAAAAAAGGGTTCTGAAATGCAGGAAATGACACATGAAGCTTGAAAACTATTACAAAGATATCGTTATAAAAACCCCAACAGACCTTCTAACAAAAATACGTGTATACATTACATGCACAAGATGTATCACAACATTAAAGTTTGCTAACAAACTGCCAGCAATATAAAATAAAATAAAAAGATCAATGATATTTTATCTGCAGAAATAAATGAACATGGAAAAGGAGGAAAGTTAGGAGTGAAATATACAGTACAATGTATGGTCAAAAGTATGTGGACACCCGACCATCACACCCATAAGTAGTAGTTCTCCAAACTTGCCACAGTTGGAAGCAAACAATTGTATAGAATGGCTTTTGTATGTTGTAGCATTAAGAATTCCCCATTAATGGAACGAAGACACCCAAACCTGTTCCAGCAGGACAAGTGAGCTCTATGAAGACATGTTTTGCCAAGGTTGTAAGAAGGTGGAAGAACTCGAGTGTCCTGCACAAAGCCCTGACCTCAACCCTACTTGAACGCCTTTGGGATGAACCGGAGCTTCCTCACACATCATCAGCGCCTGACCTCAATCTCACTAACGCTCTTGTAGTTGAATGAACACACCGCCACGCCCCTAAATCTGGTGGAAAGCCTTCCCAGAAGATCGTAACAGCAAATACGGATGGACTCAATCTGAACTGTGACGTTCGATAAGCAAATATGGGTGTAACGGTCAGGTGTCCGCAAACTTTTGTCCGTATAGTGTATTTCTCCCAGAATTCTATTCACAGTTTACATGCCAGGCAGGCAAAGTCAACAATACAGTTTACAATAAACAATACAGTCATCTCTGCTTATAGTCCTGAGCAGTTTAAGCTGCTTCTAATCAAAGTCTGTAACTGTTATTAAAAAATACATGATGATCGAGACAAGATAAGAATTCTCAGAACAGTTTATCATGATCGTGGTAATCGTATTGATATTATATCATCATATTGCCCAACTTCTATTATTGACTATATAATTGACCATCAGAATAAGTGAGAGGAGCTACTGATGTGATGAGCTGGCAAACGGATGACTGGTAAACGTCATCCATTGTATTTGTGTCTGAGTTATTCTTCACACCATGTGGTTGTTTTCTTGTTGAAATGGGGCAACTACGCAGTGTGTGGGGTCCTGGAGCAAAAAGCAAAGCACCACGCGAACACCACCAGGTGGATCCAGGAAACATTTTAACGTTAATCCTCCTGTTCTCATAGGCTCTCGGAATCCTTTAGTTTTTACTAATAAAAGACGGACCCGGAAGGTTTAAAAGTCGCAGTTGTGGACGTACCATCCCACATTTGTAGCCTGAAAAGCACCTGAAAAGCATGTGTAGCCTTGAAACGTTCACTTTAATACACTAGTATTAACGCTTATGGTTCCAATAGAAAATGATTCGTCATTTACGACTAAAATCATATCCAGTGTTCTACGTTTTGCGACTTTATTGCGCATGCATTCATCCCCGAGTTAAAGTTCCAGCACAAAAACAATGAATGCAAACAGCAATCAATTTTTATATGGTCATTTACATATAAAAACAAGCAAAATCTACAACTATAACCACAAGAGGTGATCTGTGGGGTCCAAGCACATTCATAAATATCTTTCCCCCCCCCCACAGTCTCCTCTCCACGAATCCCATGTTCTTGCTTTGATGATAGATGATCAGCCTCTCACTTCAGCCCTTTAACCCTTTACATTTTTTACTGCGTCACCACAGTCCACCACAACACACTCGACGACAGATCAAGAGAACATGCTTAGACCTGAGATGATTTACTGGGATATCCATTGATATGACCTTCCGGCATACCATGAAACACTGGAAACCTTCTCAACACGTACACACCTCTGATGGAGATGGAGCTCCTCCATCTCCTTTTTTTTTTTAAAGCCTACTTGAGTTTTTAAATCACATCACATTTACACCACACTACACAGCTGACCACTGTCTCTCCGCCCCTGAAACATGTCTTAAGTTGTTGCTTTCATTGCATTACAGTTGAGTCATGATGAGTTTGCCATCACTACCATGGCATGTTGGGCTTGCACATAAATCATCATCATCATAATAATAATAATAATAAAGCTTCTGGAGAACTTTAGGCCTTGAAAACTATTCTATCGAGATTAATTTCCCAAAGAATGTGCACGGCTTGACGTCGGATCCCAGATATATTTCCATTTCCTCTTCTTTCTTGCATAGAAATTGGCAACCTCTTCAGCTTCCATGTCGAGTTAGTTTGGTTCCTTCTTTCACACTAGCCTTCAAACATCCATCCATCCATCCATCCATCTTCTACCACTTACTCCTTGTTCAGGGTCGCGGGGGAACCTGGAGCCTATCCCAGGGAGCATCGGGGCACAAGGCGGGGTACACCCTGGACAGGGGCCTTCAAACATGACATTAAAAAAAAAATCTGTTTAAAAAACCCAAAACACATTTTAGGGCGAGCAAAAGTAATGCATCTTAAACTAATCCGCAATAGTATGGATATTCTGGCATTTCATGTTTGACACTTTTTATTTTTTAATTACAAATAAATAAATAACCCCAAACTCATGGGTTGCTGGCTCATTAGGTACACCTACCTTCTATCATCATTCACTGGGCGCAAGACCACAATAGTTTTTAAATGGATTCGCTCCGGATGTTCTGGTACTCGAAACGTCACCGTGTCCTGAATGGTTTGAGGATGGCGCGCAAACGTCACCGGTCTCGGCTGGTTCTGGACTCCGCACGGGCGGCGAGAAGATCCAGGAGAACGCAGGATAAAACTCGAAATTCTGGAGATGGCGAGACATGGCAAAGGATTGTTGTTCGTCCAGGCAAGACTGGAATTACCCAAGCATATTTATTTTTCTTTTTTTTTTTTTTTAAAGCTTACACTAGAGAAATGCTTCCAGTAGGTGTTCTACATTCTCACCTATGTCCAGACGTTCTTCCACACCCAGCCGTGTCTGATGTGCTGACGTAGATCTACATCTAATATGTCGTTATTTCAGTTCCATGTGTTGTATATTCAGCCAAAGCTTCGTACTTCTCACAGAGCTCTTAACCCAGCTTCTGGAATCTATATTCCGCCATTTCTTCATTACAGCAGAGAAACGAACTAAACTCATTGCTCCAGTGCTGCTCCAGGACCAGGTCTGAGTACCATTCATTTGCATAGCTTACTACTCCCCTCTAGTGGTGCTTATTTTTCTCACTTGACTGGGTAACAGACGGAGTACCCCTTTTTACAAATTTCTATTGATATGTCTTCAGACATAATACATATTTTTAAATGACTAGAACATGACATCGATGCTGTTTTGTTTTACAGGATACCTGTTTACTGATCCTGTTTGAATTCTTCACACCGCTACACTTTAAAATCTCTAGAGGAACCTTTTAAAGCTTCCCATGTAGAGCCCTACGCTTTCGAGATTCCCTTTCGGACAGCGTAGAACCTTCTCGGAAGATATAACACCCTTCATTATCCAAGGAAGGTTTAGGAAACAATTTGGCCAATAAGATTCGCAGTAAACGGGAGCGAAAATCGCTATCGAAACAACTGGGGAACCCAACTTTAATCGTGTGCTTAAACTACTAAACTAAACTTGGATCAACTACTGTTTCTCCGTTAGGGTTACAACAGAATATCGGCTATGTGACTAAGTTAAGGGAATTAGCTTTGGTATTTTTAGTGAAAAGCTAGCGGGGGGGACTTTCGGAATTGGATTTTAGGTTCATCGTTTCCTGTAGGCGCATGGAAAGTACGGTGTGTACCGTGTTCTGATGCGCTTTTGAGAAGTTTAACCACGGACTCGGACAACATTAAAATAAATAAACGAACGCATTTGACCAGGAGGTTAATATTTTAAACAGGAATTATTTTTAACCTTGTTCTTTTATATTTTTGAACGGAGAGTTTGAGCAGCGTGTTTAAGCAGCTCTGGATGTCATCTGTCCGATCTTCTGTCCGATCCCTTATTAACAGCCCGCTTATAAATCGCTTGTATCTTGCAGATTATTACAAAGTAGTAACCAGCTGCATCCAGGTTATCTTTCATAGTTCTGGCTTTCTTTACAGTGTTTAACACATCGACATGTTCTTGGATACCCCGAGTTGTTAATTTATTAGTTGCACTTACGTTGGAGCTACATTCATTGGCTGGTTTATCAGCTACGCCTGCCGTACAGGTCACTGTGATGCTCTACGCTAGGGGTCGCTTGACTTACAAATGGGGTCAATCAAGCCACATTTAAATGAAGTGTACGTGCTATTTAAAAAAAATATTAAAAAAAAAAAATATATATATATATATATATATATATATATATATATATATATATATATATATATATATTACTATCCTGACCGTAATATTGTAGGAAATCAACAACAGAAACACTCCAGTTAGTGTTTGAATAGTATGAACCTTTGTTGTAGCCTTCAGACATACTGAAAGTCCTGTTTTATATTCTGGAATATCTCAATTAGTAAGAGTTTTCAATTTGAGACACAGCCCATAACCGAGTAGAATCAGGACGACGGCAGAAAGATTAGCGAGTTCGAGGCTTGGGATCGCAGAAGGTTTATAGTATCTATTTGAGGTCATTTGCCCCAAACCCCTGCTCTACACAAGCTTGTAGCTTTCTTTACCCCAACCAATAATAGAAATAGACCCCAAAGGACCGTTGTAGAACCACCACTGAGCAGATATTATTACTAGGAGTGTAAACCTACTACTACAATTTAGATTCTTACGGCAAGTCCATATTTAACAATAAAACTGAATCTGTGATATGATGTTCCAATTCAATTTAGTGGCCAGCGTTAATTCGTGAATGAAGGCGGTGTAGAGAAATCCCATTCCTAGCCTACAGTATCTCACATTAGTGTAAATATTTGGTGATAAGTTTTCATGTGACAACACTGAAGAAATGACACTTTGCTACAATGTAAAGTAGTGAGTGTACAGCTTGTGTAACAGTGTCAATTTACTGTCCGCTCAAAATAACTCAACACACAGACATTAATGTCTAAACCGCTGGTAACAAAAGTGAGTACACCCCTAAGTGAAAATGTCCAAATTGGGCCCAATTTGCCATTTTCCCTCCCCGGTGTCATGTGACTTGTTAGTGTTACAAGGTCTCAGGTGTGAATGGGGAGCAGGTGTGTTAAATTTGGTGTCATCACTCTCACACTCACAAGAATTGTTGCTCTATATAAAGATGGCCTAGGCTATAAGAAGAGTGCCAAGACCCTGACACTGAACTGCAGCATGGTGGCCAAGACCACACAGCGGTTTAACAGGACAGGTTCCACTCAGAACAGGCCTCTCCATGGTCGACCAAAGAAGTTGAGTGCACGTGCTCAGTGTCCTATCCAGAGGTTGTGTTTGGGAAATAGACGTATGAGTGCTGCCAGCATTGCTGCAGAGGTTGAAGGGGTGGGGGGTCAGCCTGTCAGTGCTCAGACCATACGCCGCACACTGCATCAAATTGGTCTGCATGGCTGTCGTCCCAGAAGGAAGTCTCTTCTAAAGATGATGAACAAGAAAGCCGCAAACAGTTTGCTGAAGACAAGCAGACTAAGGACATGGATTACTGGAACCATGTCCTGTGGTCTGATGAGACCAAGATAAATTTATTTGGTTCAGATGATGTCAAGCGCGTGTGGCGGCAACCAGGTGAGGAGTACAAAGACAAGTGTGTCTTGCCTATAGTCAAGCATGGTGGTGGGAGTGTCATGGTCTGGGGCTGCATGAGTGCTGCCGGCACTGGAGAGCTGCAGTTCATTGAGGGAACCATGAATGCCCACATGTACTGTGACATTCTGAAGCAGAGCATGATCAGTATGCAGTATTTCAGCATTATAACGACCCCAAACACACCTCCAAGACGACCACTGCCTTGTTAAAGAAGCTGAGGGTGAAGGTGATGAACTGGCGAAGCCTGTCTCCAGACCTAAACCCTGTTGAGCATCTGTGTGGCATCCTCAGACTTAAGGAGGAGGAGCACAAGGTCTCTAACATCCACCAGCTCCGGATGTCGTCTAGGAGGAGTGGAAGAGGACTCCAGTGGCAACCTGTGAAGCTCTGGTGAACTCCATGCCCAAGAGGGTTAAGGCAGTGCTGGAAAATAATGGTGGACACACAAAATATTGACACTTTGGGCCCAATTTGGACATTTTCATTTAGGGGTGTACTCACTTTTGTTGCCAGCGGTTTAGACATTAATGTCTGTGTGTTGAGTTATTTTGAGGGGACAGCAAATTGACACGGTTACACAAGCTGTACAGTCACTACTACATTGTAACAAAGTGTCACTTCTTCAGTGTTGTCACGTGAAAAGATATATAATCCAATATTTACAAAAATGTGAGGGGTGTACTCACTTTTGTGACATACCGTATTAATAATCCGTTCGTCATTCCTGACACGATTCACTTAAATCTCTCCTTTTTAAGTCAATGCATCGATCCAAATTGACCCGGTTGGTCTTTTCTTAGTGCGTGTCAATCGTCCTCTAACCTTCATCAGGAACGATTTCTGATCACAGCATCATACTCGGTTGGAGATGTCTGTATCTATTTGTTGTCAGGTTGTCCAATCAGATATCCAAATGCTAATGTAGACTCCTCAAATGATGATCCTAAGGGATATAATTGATGATTTAATTTAAACAAATTGTTTTGTGCTTTTGTTAGTCATTAAATACACAAACCAATAAAGACCGTGAAGCTGATTTGTAGTTCCAGACTCCGGCGTCTTTAAAAATAAGGCTGATTAGATTATTTCTTAAGTACACATTAGTTTGATCTTTTCTGTTTGTTTGTTTGTTTATTTATTGCCAGATGCTTATATTTAAAGCCTCTTACAAATAAGATTGGATACGAAAAGGTAGACGGCTCTGTAACGTGTGTTATGAATATATATGATATATTCATACAGATTACTCTGAATCATGAAAACTTGAACAAAATAAATCTACTATTTCATAGCAAGTGTGTTTTTAATCTGGGTTTGCGTACAGTTATTGAGCGAGAGTTCCTATTGTTGTCTGGAACACTATTTCGGCGTTTAGGGGCAATACGGATGAATCGTTTTCCTCAGGCTGAGACGTAATGATTGTCAGGATTACCAGTCGTCCTGCGTCCGCTCTGGTGTGAAGTGCTCTGGATGGGCTATACTTCTTCAAGAGTTCCGCAAAACAAACCGGAGATAAAACCGTTCAGGGCTGTAAATGCCACAAGAAGGACGTTGTAGTCAACGTGGAACAAAATACGCAGCCATCGTTGCTCTGACTGTGTTCTAAAGCTTCTTTAAAGATAATAGATTTAAATTGTAACATAGGACTGGCTTGATTTGTGCTTTTTCTGATCGAAGAAGTAGATTACACACTTTTCTTTATGTGATGGACAGAATGCTTCATGTTCTTTTGCATTTTACCGACAGCCCTGCGTACCTAAAGTATTCAAATCTCATTCAAATACCATTGTATTGCGTGTTAACACCGAGAAAACCTACTAAAACACCCTTTTGTCAGTTTCGGTCTAAGTTCACATATTTCCAGATCTGTTATTAATTCAGTAGATCGCTGGGAGTTGATCAAATCCCAGGATTATTATTGACTCCGCTAGCTAGGATCGCACCGTTTCCAGTTTCACTACGAAACCTGTATTAGAGTTCTGATTATTGGCTAGTACCAGGTACTTATACTGTTACTGTCATCTTAGGGAGTTTTTTCCTCACCACCGTCGCCACCGGTTCGCTCGTTAGGGATAAATTCACACACTTAAAATCTCTATCCTGTGTTTATGTTTCAGTAACGCTGCGTTGAGACAATGCCCGTTGTTAAAAGCGCCGTACAAATAAATAAAATCGAAAAATTAAATCACTGTCAAAGTAAACAAACCGTCTCTGTAGCGTTTGTCGCGAAGTTGTCCAATCGGATGTCCAGTGACCTCAGAGATTTAAAAAATTCCCAAACAAACAACTATTTTGTGTCCTGATCTGTGCCATGTCAGTCAATTTTACTCCCGTGCAAAATGTCAAATGGCATGTGTTTATATTGCCGTTCTTTATATCTCGTATATTATTTTATATATCATTTGCAAGTATTTCAAATGTTTTTGTGACAAATGTTTTGTACTTTGGGCCACGTTGATTTTGGTGTGAATGAGAATTTAGTCTGTAAATCTGAACACAAGTGTGCACAGTGTATACATAGTACTGTGTACTAACTCGCCGATGCCTTTGAAATTTTTCATTTCGAGCGATTTGAATTCATGATTTTTTAAAAAAAATGTTGATCCTAATTAATTGACCGAAATTGTTGGCCTAAATGTTAACACTAAGCAATCACGTAAAAGCTACGGCGTACGGCTTCTTACCGAAGATTGACGCATAGTCACTTATCATCCCGTTTGCTCTGTTTTAGCATCGACAAAATCAGAAAAGGACGCTGAGGAAAGCAAACCAGATAAAACACCCGTCACTACTCAGACCGAGACTCTGTCAGCTCCACCAGTGGCCCCTGCTGCTGAGAAACCTGCTGAGAAACCTGCTGAGAATCCAGCACCATCAGCTCCACCGCTCAAAAAACCCCTCCTTCCAAGCCGAGCCAAGAAAACCATGCCAGGTTCTCCGCGTCTATCTGCGTCCCGGCAGCTCCTGAACGAGGCTCCGCAAACCAACAAGAGTGCTTTTACTGTCCCAAAGAAGCCGTGCCAGTCTCAAGAGGCTTCTAACGTACCACAGGCGTCAAACCCAGCCCCCGAGGTTCGAGTCCTGCCCGTCACTCCTGCTCCTGTCCCTCCATCCAGACCTCTCCAAACTCATCCGAACATGCAGATGAGGCAGAACATCAGGCGCTCTCTCACCGACACCGTGCTGAAAAGGTCAGAGAGGTTTTGTCTAGTCGTTTGGATCAGAACATTGAAACGATAGACAGTTTGACCGATACGTTGACTAAGACCATTTTCTTTACTCATCAGGGTGAACGACAGCGATGACTTGGACATCCCTGAGAGCGAAGTTGAAAAGCTGGCTGTAAACATTGAGAGAGAGATGTTTAATATGTACTACACTACTGACAACAAGTACAGGATTAAATACAGATCCCTCCTCTTGAGCTTGAAAGACCCCAAGAACAAGGTGTGTTTAAAGACAAACCCGACAGTCCGCGTTAAGGCGCGTGTCATACGCGGACTCGTTAAGTCATCGAGTGCGTTCCTGGCACACAAATGCCCTAAATTAATTTGTTCAGCCCAGATGTTTGGTCTTTTAAAGTGCTTTTCTTTTGCTTTCGCAATTCGCTATCATTCTTCTCCATAAGCCCCGCCTCCTGAAGTTGGAAGTAAAATTTTATCGCTATTTTACAAAATCATTTTAATCAGGCCATTATAAGTGAAGAGTGTAGATTTGGGCACGTCTTTAGCTAAAGAAACTACAGTGCCCTCCATTAATATTGGCACCCTTGGTAAATATGAGTAAAGGAGGCTGTGAAGAATTGTCTTTATTGTTTTAACCTTTCGATCTTTTGTTCAAAAAGTTCACAAAAATACTCTACTGTCATGGATATCAAACAATTGCAAACACAACACGGGTTTATAAAAAAATAAATAAAATAAATCTTTGTGAAATATAGGTCTTGCAATTATTGGCACTGTTTTAGACAATACTTTGTGCTAGCTCTCTTTGCCAAGATGACAGCTCTGATTGTTCTCCTATAACGCCTGATGAGGTTGGAGAATACATGGCGAGGGCTCTGAGACCGTTCCTCCATACAGAATCCCAGTGTAAGCTTAAACTCACGTTTTATTTTTCTCAATATGTCTTCTCAGGGTCTTTTCTACCAGGTTGTAAAAGGACACATCACGCCATTTAAACTAACCCGTCTGACTGATCAGGAGCTTCTGACTGTTCAGGTACCGCACGTTCTCTTGGTGTGGGTGTAATTACAGTGTATACAGCGCTTTCTATAAATGTACAACGACCAGATTGTATCCGGACCGAACTTTTCTTTCTTGCTAGGAAAGTACAGCTGATCCTGTGCCTTTGAAGGACCAACCGTCTCCTGTTTGTGTAGACGTGGAGCAGCCTTTACCTGTGTCTGAGAGCAAGGTGGTCAAAACCGATAGCGTGGCCACGTCATCATCGGTGAGTCGTCCGGATCGGTGTTCGGGTTGTATAAGTGAATATACCTGTTAATAAGTAGTCAGAAGTGGTGGATAAATCATCAGTCCGTTAGTAAAAGCACACTAGCGCCGTTTTATATCTTGGTTTCAGCAAACCTAATTGATGATCCTAAAAAAATAATAAATGGCAAGCTGGTTAAGTGCGTTAATACAGACCTAAAAAAAATATATTATTCAGTCTGGCTTGTGTCTTTATTTTCTCGCAGTATGTTAGCAGGAGATTTATATTATGGCTTTCCGTTGGGTTTCGTACGGTTTCGTGATCGTGTCCGAATACCTGTGTGTTCCTGATTCTGAATATCCTCCACGTCATCCATGCCCGCTAATCGATCTTCCTAGTATCATTTATATCACATGTATACACTACACCGTTTTTTTTTTTTCTTTTTTCTAGGAGGAGAAAATGTCTCTTGCTCAGGTCAGACAAGCCCAAACAAAGAAACCTAGTACTGTTGTCTCAGACATCATCATCAGCATGCTGAAAGACACAACAGCCGAACACAAAGCGCACCTGTTTGACCTCAAATGCAGGATATGTACTGGTAGGTTTTCACACCACTGACTTTTAAACTTGTACACCCGAAGGGTTTCTGAAAACAAATGACAATTCTGTTTTTTAATGTGCCGTAGGTCAGCTTTCTGCTGGCGAGGACCCTGACGTGAAGACACTCAAAAAGGACGAGCCAAAGAATGAGCAGGAGGAAAAACCCCCATGTGCCGTCCTTTTGTCTGATAAAAAGCCTCTGTCTGCTGCGCTCGGAGATGATTCCCTCGTTATGGAGTCCCCTGCTTCTCCAACTTCAGAAGACTGTAGTGCTGAGGTAACTCAGCCTGACGTTTCTCCGCTTGTAATCCCTGCGGTTTCCATAGTGACCATAACAAGACGGGATCCACGGACGGCAGCGTACCGTTCTGCACCTTCTCCTTCGGTCATCCCTGCTCCTGTTCCGGTTCCTCTTCCTGTTTCTGCTCCTCTTCCTTTTTCTGCTCCTCTTCCTGTTCCAGACCCACCAAAGAGTCTAATTCTTAGTAACAAGGGGACTGTCGAGGAAACCAAGGCAGCCGAGCCTCCGCAACCACCGGCGCCTCCACCACCCATGCCCAAATCCATTCTGATGAAGCCCTCAGCTCCATCAGTCCCGAGGTTTTACAGTTCACCCAGTCTAACTACGAGGTGAGTTATCTCTCATTGGGCAGTAAAGATCAGTAAATGACGGTCCATCTCAGTGTGTCAGTCGTGTTTTTGTGTTTGTTCATAGATTGCCGAGCTCTCAAACCCCAGCAGGCAACGAGACAAGTAACTTCCTGTCCAGACAAGATACGATATGGAAAGGGTTTCTCAACATGCAGCTGGTGGCCAAGTTTGTTACAAAGGGATGCATAATCTCAGGATCTGCAGAGGTTCTGAAAAAGGTATTGGATGCATTTTGTCTTGAATATTTGAATTAGCATTTAAAGCCTAGCTCCCAGTGGTAGAAAAAGTAGGATCAGTAGGCTAACGGTCACATCACCAGGGTTTTTTAATCTCTTGCCTAAAAGCTAAGAAAAGAAAAACACTTGCTATTGTCTTTTAAAACTATTTATACACTATTTGGCTAAACACTTGGGGATACCTGACCATCACACCCATATGTGGTTCTTCCCTAAACTGTTACCAAAATGTTAGAAGCACACCACTGTATAGAATGACTTTGTACGCTGTAGCGTGGAATGGTCAAGGTTCAACACGCATACGAGTGCGATGGTCAGGCGTCCACAAACTTTTGGTTGTACAATGTATATTTATTTAAACAAAGTGTGACGCACCTCAGTGCTGTAATTATAACGCGAGCTACTTGTCCTGAATCCAATACTCACATAGTCTTTTACTAGACAGATTAATTAGCTGCTACGAATAAAATCCAACCTTTTCAGAATCAGGATTTTGTTTTCTTCTATTTAGGACTTGCCAGATACTGTTCACATTGGTGGTCGGATATTACCACAAACAGTTTGGGAATATGTTGAGAGAGTAAAGACATCTCTAACAAAGGTAAACCCATCAACTCACTTCTTCTAATAATGTTCTGATTAGTATCTAACTTTTTAGTGCAATTTAATTAATTTGCTACTTGTATTTGTGTGGTGGTTTTTTTTTCTTTATTCCCTGCAGGAGCTGTCTTTAATTCGGTTTTATCCAGCATCTGATGAAGAAGACGTTGCATACGTCTCCCTGTTCTCATATTTCAACAGTCGCAGGCGATTCGGAGTGGTTTCTAACATTAGCAACAATATTAAAGATCTTTATCTCATTCCTTTATGTGCAAACGAGCCCATTCCTTCTGTACTGCTGCCAATAGAAGGCCCAGGTGATTATGTAACGAGTTATAAGCTGCTTTGATGATGAATGAAGTTGTGTATTTTTCTTCATATTGTTGATTTTGTACCAATTTCATCCTTTAGGACTCGAACACAATCACCCCAATCTTCTAATTGGCCTTGCAGTTTGTCAGAAACTAAAGCGTCCAGGAGCACAGGCACAAGACATTGATGAGAAAAGACCAAGAATCCAGACACCTCTGGATTTGATGAACCTTCCTGCCAAATCTGCAGCTGATATTAAACATGATGAACCTTATGACCCAGCAATCAGCACTACTCTGCCTGAATCTCCACCCGATTCATCTTCGTCCTTCTTAAACCCTCCGTCTGGAGCTCCGTTGCTTTCTAATATTCATGCTGCGGTAATTCCTCCAGCATCCACCAGTGCTGATGTTACGAAGATCACGTCTTCCATTGTCCCATCACAATGTGCCACCACTTCCACCACCACTACACCGCTCCAAACCATTCTTAACACGATATTTGGTAAAAAGAAACAAGGCCCTGATTTTGCAGTGAATACCAATGAGACAACTCCTACAGTATTAAAAGAACCAGTGATACCTTCTCCGATTGTAGACCCCATTGTTCAACAGTATCAGCAGACTCCCAAGTCTACAATGAAGTTCAGTGATAATGATAGACCCTATGACCCTGAGGAAGAGTATGATCCAGCATTAGGGTATCGAAATCTCACTCCCTTGAAACCACTCAAAATGGCAAAGCCTAATACGTTGTCTGCTGGTACTAATGGCAATGATGGCGATGATGATAGGCCCTATGATCCGGAAGAGGAATATAATTTGGGAAATAAAGGTGATTCTGCCCACGCAAGTAATACTACAAAATCATCTGATGCTGAACCGTTGTTACGAGCTTCTGCAGTGAAGGCAGTGAAGGATGACGTAGCATATGATCCGGAGGATGACACGGTCTTTGAAGAGATGCAGAATTACCTTACAGATGATAAATCCGCCACCTCTGAATATGGGACGTCGTCGACCATGTCGTTATCTGAGCAGCAGAAAATGCTAGAAGAGTTGAACCGGCAGATAGAGGAACAGAAACGCCAGCTTGAAGAGCAGGAGGAGGCTTTGCGTCTTCAGAGAGCAGCCGTTGGGGTTTCCATGGCCCATTTTTCTGTCTCTGATGCTCTCATGTCACCACCACCATGTTTCGGCAGGGAACCAGATGAGGAAATGGAAAAAACACTATCTGCTTCAGCGATTAATTTGAATAGAGATCCGAGGCAATATAGACACTTGAGTCAGAGTGCTGTTAATCTATCAGTCATGGGTCATACTGACAAAGAAAATGTCAACGAAAAAAGAGAAAGTTCTAAGAGCATGTGCCTGGCAAACGACTCCCCAGAGCAGGATTTGTCATTAGGTAAGTTAGATGAGAAAAGGTCCATCAATAATAACAACACAGCAGTGTTGTGTTCTGTGAAAAACTCAGAAGAAAGTACACATCTTGGTACATCTGAAATGCAAGGAGGTACCTCTTCATCATCTGGTAATCAGAATGTTCAACATTCCCATTTACCAGCAAAAGATTCAGGCAAAACGAGACAAAGTCGTACCTCCAGGAGACAACATCACAGCCCTCCAAAAACACACTCAAGACACGAGACACGCAGGCCATACCAGGAAAAAAGAATCTCTGATCAGAAAGATGACAGACACCGCAGAAGAGGTAGACGTTCTCCTGAACGGTCCTCCAGACGAAGCCGCAGTCGTAGTAGCAGGAAAGAAAGACCATCGTCAAGGGAGAGAGAGCAGCACCGTCACAGAAGTACATCCTCAAGACATGGTAGTAGGAGGGACAGGCAGCATTCATCATCAAGATCACGTTCAACTCGGAGTAGAACATCTCCACAACTAGAGGATAATCAGTCTATTCAAAAAGAGAAATCGGCATCGAGGCAGAAGCATGAGCCCACCACTGAATCAACAGACAGTACAAACGATGTAG
Organism: Ameiurus melas; assembly: GCA_012411365.1. Classification (NCBI taxonomy): domain Eukaryota; kingdom Metazoa; phylum Chordata; class Actinopteri; order Siluriformes; family Ictaluridae; genus Ameiurus; species Ameiurus melas. The sequence goes on from CM022768.1 coordinate 2,274,818, forward strand.
CATCTGAGCAGCCTCAGATTCAGAGTGATAAATCTCAGAATGAGGCTTCTGGGAGTGGAGAGCCCAAAGAAACCAAAGTACAGAAAGTTGATATTACAAAACCTGAAACTGATCAGTCCCACCATATAGAGCAACCATCCTCTGATCTACCTCGTAGTACATTTTCTCAAAGGAAGCAAGACCAGCTAGAACCAAATCAAATCAAAGCAAATCCATTGCAGAGAGAAGATTTTCACAAAAACAAGCCACAATTTGAGAAAGTATCAATACAGCAAGATAAGAGCAACGAGTCTCGTAACACCAGACACCAACATGGTAGTCAGAAAGGAAATGCAGTACATAGCGAGGCTGATTTTAGTCTTGGTACAGATGAGCAGTCATCATGGCAGGAGTCTGATCGTCTTCCGAAGAAGACACGTAAAATAGAGATGGAAGATGTCCCGAAGCCTGACGAGGCTTATTCCAGAAATCCTCGAAGGGTTGTACCACAGAGGCCACCGCATTTACAAGGAAATAATCCTGAAATGATGCCACCCCAAAATGAGAAAAAAAGTTTCTCAAAGGATGACACTTTACATCTTGGAGACCTTGCACCACAAGAGGCTCACTCCATGGCAAGTATTGATTTGCCACAGTTGGAAAATGATACACACCGAAATATCCATCCTAGAGACAAGTTTAGACAAAGATCACCTGAGGTTCAGTGGAGAGGCCCACAGCATAGGATGGGTGGTCCGAGAGGTCATACGCCAATGCAGCCAAGGATTCCCAGAGCTACACACCCTGATCGATTTGAGATCTGTGGACCTGCTGGTCCAAGAGGTCCAAGACCGAGGATTCTTGATGATTGTGGGCCATCTCCAGACCTTGGGCCAAGGGGTCCCAACTCTGTACCTAGAATGGTTGATGGCTCGGGGCCTCGAGGCTTTAGACCAAGAGGCCCAAGCCCAGTTCCTGGGCTGTTAGAGGGAGCTTCACCTCAGCCCTCTGGACTAAAGAGACGAGTCCCAAGACCTGGAATGTTTGAGGGATCTGGAACACAACATTTTGGGCCCAGAGATGCTTTCTCAGGTCCTGATATGTTTGATGGTTCAGTTATCTTTGCAGAGTCACTGCAAGGAGAGTTTGACCACAGAGACCCTCATTTACAAGACTTTGATGATTCATGGGGGTGTGATGTACCTCACCCAGTTGAAAGAGAACCATTTTCAGAAATCAGACATCCTAGAAGACGTTGTCCACCTCAACAACAGTTTCGTGAAAATATGCCTGACATTAGAGATTCAGAGCAACCTAGTTTTACTGACTCAAGACACTTTGATCCTCCATTTGATGAGACAGAAATAGGGCACCTACGCCTTCAGTATTTAGATGATCCAAGGGATTATGATCAGAATTTTGCTAATGAATTTTTTCTAAATCCACAAGAACCAAGAGGTCACAAGAACCCGACTTCTCGTCCTATGCGAACCCGGAGTCCAGCACATGCTAGGAACCCTCCACACAACCGACTTGAAGGACCTCAATTTCCAGGAATGGAGTTAAATTTGAAAAGATCTCACCGGTTTGATGACTTTAGAGATCAAGCAATAGAACGGGATATTTTTGAAGGTGGCAGAGGTTGTGAAAGACCTGCTCAAATGAAAGGTCCACGCCCACCTCAAAATCTCAGGGGTCCAAGAGCCCCATCCCCTCATTTTCGTGAACAGAGGATGCCTTCTCCCCGGAACACAGAGTTGCTTGAGGACAAACCATGTTCTCCCCATTTTTCATTGCCATCCACCTCCAAACCTCCAAGGCCACGGGTGCTTAACGCAAGTGAGCTTCGAAACCCGATGCAGTCACGGATCCGGTTGGATGGCCCGACTAAGGAGCTAGATATTCGCCCTTTGAGGCGGTCTGGCCCTTTGCTCCCAACACCCCCTGGTGGCCCAATAAGATTTCACAACCCTCGATTGCCACGGCCTTAACTTAACACCCATTGTAACCTGCCCCAGCGTCTTCCCTCTAGAGGAAACATGGGTGACCTTGGTAAAGCTTCACACCTGCTTCACCAGGACGCTTTGATGATAATTCAAACAACCAAGAAGGAGAAACCTATCAGGATTTCATTCAGGAAGGAGAAATGGAAGAGTTTGTAGACAGGGAGGAAGAATACAGTAGTTAGGATAATAGTCCAGGAAAACCATGGTGTCGAGAGGCAAGAAGGAGGAATCGCACTGCAAGAAGAGGTCACAGTAGTGAACGAAATACCAGAGAGGAAACTGGTGAATGAGGTTTCAGCAGAGACGGGGAAATGAGCAGAGATGCATATCAAAACAACAGAAAAAAAAATGGCTGATTTGGAGTCCAAATGCCAAAAGAACGTAACCTGAATGAACGTTTATATGAACATGCTCAAGTATTTGTGGTAGAAATCACATTAATAGTTTTGTTAATTTCATTTTTAAGAATTTGGTTTAATTCGTAATGAGAGATTTATGTATTCTTCAACGTTTTTCATGCCTGACTTTAAAAAAAACAAAACAAAACCATCTAACAGTGTGCAAGGTTATTAGTGGTAGTTAATTAGTTTTTTAAGTTATCAATTTTTGTTTGTAGCAACATCACTGTATCTTTTCTCATGGGGCAAAAAAAACCTTTTGTTTGTTTTTTGAAAAATTATTTTAATTCTGTTAAACGCAGAACCGCTGGTTTATTATTTATTATATCTGTATACCAAAGTGAAATTTGTGTGTTTAGACTGAGTTGCCAGGTTTTGCCGGTATACAGATTTAGTAATGAAATAAATTGGGAACTCTGTATACAAGGTGAACTTTAATGATGTTCTCAACAGTTGTAAATACCTGCTGTACATTTAGGTTCATACATGTTTTATAAACTTTCCTACAGAAGAAGCGTAAGACCTAGTGATAGGCTGTTAATAATCACATCTGAAGGATCACAGGGCATCGTGTCTAGTGGTGATTATTTCATTAAAGAATTTAAATATAAACTCGTGTGTATTATTATTATTATTATTATTATTATTATTATTATAATTTTTTTTTTTTATAAACGGCTTCAATGAAATTTTTCATACTTCAGTATTGAAATACAGAATTGTGATTGCTTTTAAATTAAGGCTGAATTGAATAAAGTGAAAGTAAAATTAGAATTGAAAACTCTACGACGCACAAACCCTATAGCAGTGATGCATTTGTGCAAAAACCTGGATTAGTTTCCGCATCACAATCATATGAAATCAAGGCCTTGTGAAGATGAAGGGGTCGTGAAAGCTCATGAAGGGCTTGATATTGATCCGATTAGTTGATTGAGGTGCGCCTTTTGCTACGTGGGTAAAGAGAATGCTTATTAAACGATAATCAATCGACCTTCTCAGTATAAATTATTCGAGTATTAAATAAAAGAGCAGAGCACATATATTGTAAATTTATTTATATTTTTTTTATAAATAAATTTACAATATATGTGCTCTGCTCTTTTATTTAATCCGAACCACCTTTCACTTTTGCCCAGCTCATGGCCTCAAACTTTATATTAAAAATTTATATTTTAAGTGTTTTATTTTCTCATGGGTCCATGGTTTGACCCTGAGCTCAGGTTACTGTGTCTGGGTGGAGTGTGTATGCTATCCTGCGATGGACTGGCAACCCATCCAGTGTGTATACCTTCCTCATTCTCAGTGTTCCCGGGATAGAGCCCGGATCCGACCGTTAAAATTGTATCTCATGACAAAATGCAGGTAAAGTATGGAGCTGACGGGTCAAGGGTTAAAGCGTGCATGGAAGTAATTTTCAATTATAATTTTTTTTTTCCATTTTGGGGGTGGGGGGAGGGGGGGGTTCGTTACAGAACGCCCGATTGAAAAAGGCCTGGCAACCTCGCGAGCCCGCTCCTGACGTCACGTGATTGCGTGTGATTTGACAGCTCGTGACAGAAAATGAGAGGTGGCCGTAAATCAACTTCTATTATTATTATTATTATTATTATTATTTTATGATTATTATTGAATCTGCTCGAGACACTATGGTGGGGTTAACTTTATTTGAAAGGGAATATTATATTAAAGTGGACAGACCGTTGTTAGCATAATTTTAGCTTTTTTGAGCTACGCCGGTAATGACGTTTCATGCGCGAGGCGCCGTGTCCCACAAAGAGCGGGAAAACCCCACCAGGCAGCGCGAGACCGATTTCAGTTTTAGCAACATGCTAACTACTCTTTTCTGACAGGGAAAAAAAAAAAACGTCGACCAGTTTGACTCTTACATTAAACAAGCACAACAATAACATATCTTTATAAAAAATAATTGATTCAAGTAACAGACACATAAAGGAAAAAATATAATAATATTGCCAGTTTATTTAAATTAAAAAAAAAAAAAAACTGTTTTACTCTCCCAAATCATTCTTATATCGTTTGGTACGAGTTGCTTCAAATCCAGATCTGAAAATTTAAAATATTTTACATTTTCTAAAATAAAACCAAATAAAAATGTTATTGAAATCATCGTGCATGTAAAAGCATTCGTACACATTGTTTTCAGTTTTATACGAAAAACCCCACACTTTTAACCCCTTAAATAATTCTCTTATAAATTCAGTGTTTTGGGGTCTAAAATGTCAGATTATAATTTAGTCCCGGTCAGATTGAATCATTTGAAAAGGCACAATGGTAATATTTTAAATAAAAGTAGCCTAATTTAACAAGGATATGGACTTTAATTCGGTTCTGACACGGTGTTCGGTACGAGCTGCTTCAGATCAGAAATGTCTGATTATCATTTTAACCGGATGTCTGATTTAAGGCTCAGTGGTAAATTGTATTGTAAAAATAAAAAAAGAAATAATTGAATACGATTTCATAGTTTGTTTGGAATCATATAACGGAATTCCATACGTAAAAAAAAAAACGCACGTATTGTACTTATTTTGGATTTTGTGAGTTGTATCTCCCATTGTTACTTATTATTCATGCAAAATACATCATGTTTTACTAGTGTGTCTGAAAACCAGCTTACTGACAATCTTCTCTCCTTTGTATGTTTGTTTATTTATTAATTAAAAAAAACAAAGAATGACCACGTCGGTATCGTGCAAGACGTCGTACGTGACGCCTCCTTCGGGTCAGTACGTATCCGAACCCGAGAACGTGATAATCGGTCAGAAAGACTGCGATCAAGGTCAGGGGGTCAACTCCGAGTTTAACCTTATGGAAATGACCGAGGTTGAATACACACACCTTCAGAACCTCATTCAGTCCCATATGGAAGCTCAAGATGGCGCCGAAGAGCTCAGGTTAAATCCGCCATCTACTACAGAACGTGGGAATGGAAACATCTGCCAGGCTTGTCCGTCGCCTGCGTATCTGCCGGACGTGTCTTCTTCATCCTCCTTCCCCACAGACGTGCAGTTTGTTTCAGTGCCTAGTAACCAAGCAGGCGAAGACAGTCAGGCAGTCAAAATGCTTCTTTACAGTGATCCGAGTAGCATAAGTAGTTTTGGGGGGAGCACGCCGACTAGCAACGGCGAGGTTCCCAGCTCTATGCTGGTGAAGTTGAGATGTGTCATGGACGGGGCGAGAGAGAGAAATGACCACCGAAGGGTCCTTCCTCTTGGTTCGAGACCCGACCCACTGCACGGGTTTGCTTGGAGAAGAGGTTCAACTGCGACTCCTGCGATTTGACCAAGAAGCAAGAGTCACAGGCCGCAGTACTGAACACGTAACGTTTTCTAGTGTTTTATTCACTATTTACCAATGTTTTGTTTCGATTTTCTTGACAGTATAGCCGTAACATTTAGCAGGTGAGTCTGGGTTTTGGGAGGAAAAGTCACAATTCTTTTCTTTGCAGTTTTTTGTCGATGCTTCACAACGCTACGGACATGCCAGGTATCGCGATGCATTCTCAACCGGAAAATTGGTCCAAAGTAGAGAGGACCGTTGCAGTAGAGAGCGGTCATCCATACACAGGGAATCAGGTGGGTCTGGTATTAAGAGTATTAAGATATTAGGTGGCTTAGTGGTTAGCACGTTTGCCTCACACCTCCAGGGTCCGGGGTTCGGGGTTTCATCTGGGTTCTCTGGTTTCCTCCCCTCCGGTCCAAAGACATGCATGGTTGGCTGATTGGCGTGTCTAAAGTGTCTGTAGTGTGAGTGTGTATGTGATTGTGCCCTGCCATGGATTCGCACCCTGTCCAGGGTGTACCTCGTGCCCGATGCTCCCTGGGATAAGTTCCAGGTTCCCCGCGACCCTGAAAAGGAGTAAGCGGTAGAAGATGGATGGATGGTATTAGGTGTAAAGAATTTACATAATAAGTTTTGTTACTCACATTTTGGCTAATTTGGCTAATTAAGCCCCACACCTTGCTAACAGGTATATAAAATCAATCATACAGTCTTGAAATTACAGAAAGAAATAATCTGCCCTCGTTTACTTCCTGTATGTGTTTTGTTTGGGTGTTTTTTCTTCGTTAAGTCACTCTGATTATGTTGTAGAGGCTCAGTCACTTCTCTCAGCTGTTGGAGGGCAGCAGACATCCAGCAAAGAACCCCAGTGACAGTAAGAGTGCCGATTCTGTGCCGAAATCCCCGCACATCATATACACTGACGTGACTACCGAGGAGCAGGTCATCAACGTGGAAAGTGGGTGTCAGAAAGTAAAAAAATAAAAATAAATACTCACTCGCTTCCATATTTCAGAAATGTGATTTTTCAATATTTTACTATTTTACAACGTTACCAAAAACAACCCCTTCCTTATGTACGTGTACCTCGCTGTTGTGGTATAAACACTTTGATTAGGATTTCTGTCTGACCCGGCAGGACTATAATCTCGTTCTTCTGTTTCTTTGTTGAAATTTCTCTCGGTATAAAAGATGAGGGAGTGCAAAAAGCGGTGAAGAGAGCCAGGACGCGTAGAGCCCGGACTTTGCAAGCCCGGGACCCCAATATAATGCAGGGCTCAGGAAAATGGAAACCAGTTTGCCTTATTAATGGTCGTAAACCACGTCGAAGAACCCGACTTCCTTTAGAGATTAAAGAGCGTAAAGAGCAACACAACTTCAAGGAAAGAGACCGCAGGTAGGGATACTGTTCAGTGCAGAAGTATACTGTCCTGTACAAAAAAATTAAAAGCCAACAAACAAAAAAGGCAAATATTACAGCACGTTGTGAGGTGCGTTTGTCATTTGGATCAGTTTCAGAACTTTAGAGCAGCCAACAAAAAAATACATACACTTAAGTGTTAAGAATGACACCAAGCTTCAGGACTAAGGCACTTGTACTGATTTTCAGGAGGAGAATTCGGCTGTGCTGTGATGAGCTGAACATGTTGGTGCCGTTCTGCAACGCTGAGACCGACAAAGCCACGACTCTCCAGTGGACAACCGCCTATCTCAAATATATCAGAGAGATCTACGGAGACTCCCTGAAACAGGTCCAGGGTCTACACGATAGAAAATCACTTCCTTATTCTGTCTTATACAAATGATTACACAAACCACTACACACCGTGTGGTTATATACATATATCTCTCTCTCTCTCTCTCTCTCTCTCTCTCTCTATATATATATATATATATATATATATATAAATAAATAAAAAATATATACACACTCCTGCACTATTCATGCAATTATCCAATCAAAAATACAGGTCGAGACTGACGTTAACGTCCCTGTAAAGTTCCTTGGACACATCAAGTGTCTCCTCGCTCTTTTTAAATAGGCAGTAGCGTTTAGCTTACCTCACAGCCCGAGCTAAGCGAGCCTGAGCAATAAAGTGAAAGAAAACTTCCATTTTTTATTTCACTTTAAAGTCTTAAGGTTCAGATCAAATATCAGAGTGATGGAAAAAAAAAAACATGATTAGAAGAAAAAGACCGTAGTTAAGTGTCCATCCTGTGTCCACTGTAGCTTCAGAGTCCTGTTCTTAGCCAACAGGATTGGAAGCTGATGTGGCCTTCTGCCACTGTAGGTAACTTGCCTTAATATTTTACGTGTTCTGCTTTTCTGCTCACCACGCTTGTAAAAAGGGGTTATTTGAGTTACTGTTTCCAACATGGAGCCAATCGACATGGCGTTTCAGACAGACAGACAGACAGACAGACAGACGTTCCTCCCCCCTCCACAATATTCTAGGTTATCTCTAGAGGCCGATGTTTGATGTGAACATAACTGAAGACACCCGATACGCTGATGGGATGTGTATACATATATACTATATGAATATACCGTCCAGTATCTTAACGCATTCAGTTTTGATGGATTTAAAGGTTTTTCGATGTTCTCTTCTGCTTCAGGGCTTTCAAAACACGTTCTGCGGGAAAACCGGCGTCCGGATCAAGCCGAGCTGCGCTAACGATGCCACCGAGCGTAAGAACGCTGCATCAAAGGACTGACTTCTCTTCATTTCAGCTGTACTCCCATAGCAAGCGCTTGCATTCGAACACATATTCCGTTACAGTTACAGTTTGACCTTTTAATCATTTACTTATTTATTTACTTACTTACAGGTGATACACTCTTTGATGTGTTGATTAATTTATATAAGAAGGTAATTGACTTACATTACATAGTCTCCACTGTAAAAAAAAAAAAAAATAATAATAATAATTTAATGGAAACCTTTCCTCTCCTAATGTACAATTCATATTTTCCTGATCAACCGATTGCATTTTATATTCTCATGTTCATGCCATCACGTATATAGTTTAGTTTAGCCCCTAACTTACCCATATAACCCTGGTTATCTGTCTTCTCAGCTACAGATTATATCAAGTTCTACCTACAGTTGTTTTTATAAAACCTGACTCAATTCTGCGTTTATAGTCGCAAATATCAAATCGTATCCGGCGTCGTTTTCCCCTAAACAATTCAAGTTGGACGCTTATAGTGTCGTATAGTTAAGTTTTTATATAAGTCAAATTATATTCCTGTTCTATGAAGGTTTTATTGAAGATTCCTGTTTGCAGGAATATATTATATTCACATAAATTATAAAACACATTATATATAAGGAAAGAAAAAAAAGAGCTTTCACTGTACTGTGACCTTTACTTTTTTAATAAATGGTTATGTATTATTAATTTTTTTTTTACTGAAAAGTGGCTTTATTCAGTATTTATTTCTTACAACACGGTGCTGTAGCGTCTCACCGTACATACAACAGTCAACCAGACATAATAAATAGTATTTAAAGTCATGGATATTTAATAGTTTACAGCACCGGTACACATAGTGGGATGTGTTGAAAACCCCCAGAGTGTTTATCGTCGAGCATCTGAACTGTTTTTATTTTTATTTTATGTCAAATTGGGATATTTTCAAACACAATTTTTTTTTTTAATGGAAAAATACCGTAGTTGAATCAATACAAACAGATTGATAATCTGCTTTAAAAAAAAATGTACTGAAAAGTAATATACAACATTATTCAACATACTGAGTGACGCTCCGGTATCAGAGTTGACGAGTTCTCATTTTCTCCAACAGATTTTGAGGATGAATTTGTTCTTTTCAGTCCAAAAGAACCACTTTTATGTGTGTGTGTGTTTGTGAGTGTGTGTGTGTGTGTGTGTGTATTTTTGTATGACCGTCAGGAAAGTCACAGTTGTTGCTTTACAGTATTCTGTACATAGAGATTTTATGCTAACAGACACTGAGGAAAAGAGTAACTGTTTGTTTTTTGTTTTAAGGCACACGCGCACATCTGACCAGTTTTCATCATTTTTGTCATTTTTTTCCCTTTTTTTTCCCCTACACAAATTGGTACTTCAAGCTCTTGCTCTTTAGATGTCATCGGTCCAGTCTTGGCTTGAAGGTCTCTCATCTCGTTCCTGTTCATCCTATTCAACGTTTGCAGTTCTCCAAAGATGATCATTCATTTTTTTTCACACCTCCCCCAGATTAAAAAAAATAAAAAATCTTGTTTGTTCTTCGTTCCTTGGGGTGCAGGCGTGTATTTAAAAGACGAAGGTGTCGATGTTTAATGGTTTTTAGGGTTGGATGATTTCCCGTGAGGCATTGTGCCCTGGCAGGCTGTTGTGTCGCAGATTCCTGGGGGTCCTTGATGCCCCGTGCTGCCCGCCCTGCCCGGTTCTCCGGGCTTACCTGGATCTCCAGGTGCGCCGTCGCGTCCATCTTTAACAATGCCGTGTACTCCTTGGAGACCTGTAATGCAGCCAGAGGGTGAGTATATTTTTCTGAAGAAAGCAAAGACATTGATATGTCTCTCAATATGTGATAGCAAAGTGGTGATCAGAATGGTTAGAATTAGGCACCATGTGGGTACATGGTGATGGTGAGAAAGAAAGGAGAGAAATAGAAAGGAAGGTATACAAAAGAAAAAAGGCCGACTACAAGACAGAAAGAAATAAAGAAAAACGAACAAGAAAGACAAAAAGAAAGAAACAAGGCAAGAAAGAAGAAATGAAGGTAAGACAGAGAAGGCAAGAAGCAAAATGTTGACATGGAAGAAAGAAAGCATGAAGGTAAGATAAAAAGAAGGCAAGAAAACAGACGGCAAAAAAAGAAAGAAGGCAAGAAAAAGAAGACAAGGCAAGAAAGACATGAATGCAAGAAAACGAAAGAAAGAAGGCTTGAAGGTAAGACCAAAAGAAGCCAAGAAAACAAGAAAGAAAGAAGTCAAGAAAGAGAGAATGAGACAGAAAGAAAGAAGGCATGAAGGTAAGACTGAAAAGGCAGAAACACAAAAAAGAATGAAGGCAAAAATTTACAGAAAAAAGAAAAAACAAGACAGGGAAGAAAGAGTACATTTCTTCTGTAATTTGTTTTAAAGGAGAATATAATTTTGTTAAAGCAGCTGAAGTAAATACAGTAGTTAAAAGCAGGTTAGAAGCAGCAGCAGGGTTAACGCTAATGTCCAAGTACAACGTTATTTATTAGAAAGGCTGCTAAATCACGCTGCCTATTTAGAATTGCTACAAATGTGTGGTCAGATTTGCTTTATATTCAGCATGGATTATAAACCTTAATGACTAACATCGGAGCATTTCCTCCTCAAATTGTTTCGAAATTATTGTGGTCATCAGTCGTACCTGGTTCTCCTTGGTCTCCAACTGGCCCATCAATGGCTTTTCCAACAGGCCCCTTATCACCCTGTTCACCGAGATCACCTACAAGAATTTGATTATAAAAACATCAGTGACTAATCTGTAAGTTTCTTCTCTTAAAATGGGAATTTTTTAAAAGGGACTTCTGTCAAAACAGAATACTTGAAATAAATGAATAAACACTCTTCTTTCTCCTCACCTCTAGGACCGGGATCTCCAAGATCTCCTGGAAGTCCTCTGTATCCTGGTGGACCGGGAGCTCCAGGAAGTCCCATCGCTCCTGCTTCTCCTTGGTTTCCAGGAGGTCCAGCCGGACCCGGCCGACCCACAGCTCCCGGAGACAACGGCCTCCTCAGACGATCAGCCAGATGGGCAATCTGGTCTGAGATGGCATGTTTGGACTGTATTATTAGCATATTAAGCTGGCTGACACTATTCCTAAAGGTAGTTTTTTCTAAGCAGAACATGCAGGAGCTAGCCTTTAATTTAAATTTGCCAACGGTAATATAAATAATTTCCATCTCACCATTGATCATTGAGCCACACAGTTCTCTGATATGTTGTTCGCTCGCCAGTTTTCCCTAAAAGAAACACCACCATTAAAATATATATTCCCAATTAAACTTCTATATCATTACATCCTACGTTAAGAAACATTAATACAGGTCTAGATTAAAAGTCACACTGTGATGAAAAATGTAAGCTTGATTAGCTTCTTACAGATACACCAGTCTTTCCAGCCACACCAGGAGGGCCCGGTTCTCCATGGAAGCCCATCAAACCAGGTTTTCCAGGTAACCCTCTTGCTCCGGTCTCCCCCTGTGGCCCTGTTACTCCTTTAGGACCCAGCTCGCCATGCTTCCCGGGCTAAAATATTAAATAATGATGATTTAATCATTTTTTTTAATCATTCATTATATCATCTGGGTGTGTCAGATAATAATTGGAAGTGCTAATATTTAAGGGAAATATTAAATACATAAATATGACCCTACTAATTGAACTGAACTGTAAGCTTTCAGTCTCTGTCCTTGTTCGCACACAAAATAATCAGGTGTTTTTTTTTTTTGTTTGTTTGTTTGTTTTTTAATAAGCTGATGATTAATTCAACAGAATTGGTGCCATCGTTGTGTGAATAACACACATTATTTGTGTTTGTTAGGAAGTCAGAGTGAGGCAATATTGTAGTTTAAAACTAAACACTGAAATACTAAGCCTTTACAAAGATGGAACATGTTCTCTTTTTAATTCATTAAAAAGAATTAGGGCTGCCCATTAATAACTAAACTGACCATCATCATTATTATTATTATTATTATTATTATTATTATTATTATTATTTTTCTTCAGGCTAAAATTGACAATTTAGTACAATTTAACCGTTCAATTTAGGAACAAAATAGTTTTACTGAGGCAGTTTGCATCAATTCAATAACTTTTACATTGTGAATATAACCAGAATGAGATTTTATAAGTAAATGTCCAAAAACTATAGAACATATAACTTCTGAAAATACAAAATGTACACAGTTTAGAACTGTTGCATGGCATATCCATCTTCCAAAATATTTTATATTATATATATATATATACACACACACACACACACACACACACACACACACATGCTATAAACAGTCAATCCCTCCCTAGCCTTGGGTTTGTCTCCCTCTCTCTCGACATTAACAAGACGGAAATTTTTTTATCTTGTCATTTTAGCAAGAAACCAGAAAGCGTGATCTCCTCTGTCCTGAAAAACAGGAATGTTTACAAAGCACAGTGACCATTACAAAGCGCTGACACTGGAGACTCCTTCCATTATTAGTCTTAGATTATGCTGAGCGTCCGCCGTACAAGTTCCTGTGTATGAGCTGTTACTATAGAAACGATAACGTATTAGAACAATCGCACTGATATAAACCTTTCGTTCAAGCAACAAATGTAACGAATGTCTGAACCGTACGGTTATATCAAACGAATCCAATCGTTCTGAGTAATCAGATTCGAAGAGGTATTTTTTTCTTTATCATGGTATTCCATCACAGCCAATTACTCATCGGTATATCCAGGATTTTGTGATCGCAGAAATTAACGTGAAATCAAGCAAACTCCACAATATTCTGATTATATTGAAATCCTTGGAATTTTCTAGAATTAATGCAGATCTTGGCCAAGATACGTCATGTGACGTCATCACAACGTCAGTCAAAGCCCTCTTCGAATCATGTGCGTCGAACACGAGTACGGCGAAAAGGTCTCATTTACCAACAAACATTGTTATGTTTGTGTTTTGTGAAACTGCGATTTAGATTTTTGAATTCAAGTAGTTTTCCGCAAAAAAAAAAAAAAAAAAAAACACGCACAAAAAACTCAATTTGAAAATAGCCGTAGCAACAATCAGAAAAATAGTTATTACTAAACTTTCACGAATTCATACTCACCCCTCCTTTTTGGCCAGGAGGACCAAATGGACCCTGAAAGGAAAAGATGTTCACTGTATTTTATATCCAAGCATCATCAGTACTCAGATAATCATAATATATATATATATATATATACAAATACATACCGTTTCTCCATTCTCTCCAGGCAAGCCGTCACTTCCAGCCATTCCCTAGACGAAACAAAAAAGGCAGGAACATGTATAATAAACACACTCACACACAAACCAAAGATATAAGGTGACACAGATGCACTGTAAAAAAAAATAAATCAAATGAATGTAAAAAAAATTGCAACATTAAGCAGAAAAATTCTTACAATTTCGCCTTTCGGTCCTGAAGCTCCTGTTGGACCCTGTGACAGAGTGATAGAATCAAAGAGCGGCAGATAGATAAATTCATATTTGTGTGTGAGTGTGTGTGTGTGTGTGTGGTGTGTGTGTGTGTGAGTGTGTGTGTCCGTGTCCAGGCTGTGGTGCTCTACAAGGCCAAGCTTTGTTCTTTTCCCCACTCCCTGCACAGGAGCTGAACAGGAGCCGCCTTTGTTAGATGTCTCGTCTAAAATTTTTATGAAAACACGGCACAGTTCGACCCGAGTAAGAGAAACGGTGTCCTCCTGTGCTGGTTTATTTAATGTGAGTCTGCACTTTCATGAAGAAGATTTTATATACGTGTTTGGGATGGTATTCTGTATGATTTAAAGCAGTCCTATCTCTGTATACTTCCTTCAATAGTTATAAAATAAATTAGATTAGATTATTTCAAATATAACAGCTAGAGACTGGGATAAGAGTGCAGCGGACACTCCTCCTTTCTCTTTAATATGTCCAACACACATGTATAGTATATGGATATTTTATTCGTGTACGATGATACTTTATAGATGTTCACATCCATGTAGGGTACTACATGCAGTTAATACTACATCCAATGTAGTATTAACTGCAGTCCATATATGGAAAGGGACCTGACAAAGCACCTTTTGGGGATTTTAAGCACCTTGTTACACACAGCTACACTACTGGTCACATTGTATATGTCTAGGTAGAAGCTAAAGCTCATACAGTACTACAGTATGTATGCACAGTGTCAGGGAAAGAAATACAATTTGGGAGGGAAACGTGTGATGTGTAAGGTCTTATATAAAGCCACTAATCAAATCTTAAATGAAAAATCAGATTAAGAGCTGTATGACGTTACAACCGATTCTTAATTTACATGCTGGATAGTGATCACTTGATAGACATTTTCTTGTGACCTCATAAGTCAAGAAAAATGTAAATTAGTCATAAATAAATATTCAAAAGCGACAAGCAAACAAAACTGTCCGTCTTCTCGTGTCATTTCACCAAAATATTCTGAGAGCGCATATTAGTCATAGTCTGATTAAATACAATATGCGATATGCCTCTTCACTTACCCTCTCTCCAAAGTCTCCTCTGAATCCGGTTGGACCCGGAAGACCGGGCTCTCCAATAGCACCTTTAATTCCCTGTTATTCACAACACGGTATTGTTGTTAAAAACGACATCGAATACATTTACTGAACGCATGCTAACTCTGAGTTCACATACATACGAATTAACGTGTATGCTAACTTTACGAGAACTATTTTGGACAGTCTTTGTAGATCCAGTCTTGGTATAATATTGATTTAATACCAACCTGGAATCCTTTGACTCCCTGTGGTCCTGGATTTCCAGTTAGGCCGATGCCTCCCTGCAAAATCACCACAAGACGTGAATCAGAAACATTATGAACACTAAAGGAAAGAGGTACTTGGTATGGTCTGTTCGCTTATATGAAAACCTGAAAGAAAATAAAAATCTCCTATATCATCGTAGCATAATGGTTAATCGATTAAGCAGTACTCAAATAGCCAGGTCTTCTCTAATAACTAACTTCTGTCGTTAGGAACTGCAAAGTGATACCAGTGCTGTACCGATACCCACAAATAACCAACAATAGACAACACCAGAACTGATGTAGCTTGGCATCTTCTATACATCTATCCATTTCCTGTACCGCTTATCCCACACAGGGTCACTGTGAGCCTGGAGCCTATCCCAGGGGACTTGGGGCACAAGGCAGGGGACACCCTGGACAGTGTGCCAACCCATCGCAGGACACAATCTCACACACGTTCACATTTTAGAGATGCAAATCAGCCTACCATGCATGACTTTGGACTGGGGGAGGAAAACCGGAGTACCCGGAGGAAACCCACGAAGCACAGGGAGAACATGCAAACTCCACACATGCAGGGCGGAGGTGGGAATCAAACCCCCGACCATTGAGTTGCGAGGCAAACGTGCTAACCACTAAACCCCCCCCGAACCACTAATTAACATCTAACATGTAAATAATGAGTATTAATCAATTAGTACTCATACTGAGTATCGCAGTACCCGTGCACATGGTCAAAAAAATCAGCACAGCAAAGTGTAGACCCTGAATACCGAAGGGGAAAGGACGTGCACGTGTCTCAGTGCTCACTGAATTGAAGTTCTCTCACACGTGACCGTTTCTCTAGACACTTGCTGATACTGCTCCACACTTGCGAATACCTTTATGCATATGTATGTGTGTGTGTGTGTGTGTGTGTGCAAAAGTCACGGCATTCTCACAGTTATTTTATTTTTAATGACCACGCTCTCTGATAATGCTCTGTACACTCAGCGCTCTCTATTAACAGATAGCATTTAAACACTAAGACTTCCTTTTTTCAGGTTAATGTAGGAAGATTCTGTAGCTCTCTTGCTTGTTCACCAAGTGCAGAGTTTGCTGTCTGCTTTGCTTCGATTTCCTTCATTAATCATGAACTACATCCAGATCACGTGCTGTCTCATTGTAAATCTGCAGATGTGGTAGTGAAACGTTTTTGTGAGTACGTTCCTCTCATGCTACACATACGCCAAGCTGCAACGTTCGAACTACATGAGAAGTGTTCACACACAACGTGTTTTTGGGCTTAACTTCAGTCCTGTACCAGAAGACCAGTGAACTATACAGAATTTTCATGATTTTCCAACAATTCATCACGTATTACAGTCCAATAAACGTAAAAGTAGAACGTGAGAGAAGCTGTAAAAGCTGGTTCATATGTCTCACCCTTCGTAATCTTTGCCCTTTCCATGAAAAATACCATTTGTTGTACAGTTCACTCATATTGTCCGTAAATGTCATTCTGATGACGTTCATTTTCAGGATATTACAGATATTATAATCTTTGGTTGCTTAGCAACACTTGACCTGTATGAACCTCCGATCACAAGCCATCACGATCTATTGTTTTATTCAGATAAATAAGCAGAGCCTCTGCTGGAGCAATAACTCTGCTCTTCTCACCTGCTGCTTTTCATCTCATTTCCGAAACGAATTTAGCATGCCCCAGGAGACGAAACACAATCAGAATGAGGTTAAAAGCGTTTGCCCTTGTAGCTTTCTTAGCAAGTGAAAATATCTTGAATATAGTCAAATGTATCTAGTATTTCTTATTATATGAATATAATAAGAAATACTAGATACTTACACCTATTTCTGGACGTTATTACTCATTTCAAGCTTGTAGTTTTCTTATTCTATTGGCAGATAATTTTGCTTCTTGAAAAAAAATAATGCTTAAAATTATCTGGCAATAGAACAAGACTATTTCAAGCTTGAAATGAGTACAAATAGCTTGAAGTAGGTTGAATTGTACTCTTATACTAGGAAATACTAGATAGATTTGACTATAATTAAGGTATTTCCAATTGCTAAGATGTAATTTTTTTTCCCAGTGGATATACAACTGAACATAACATTATGATTGTTATGTGATTATTCCTTTATTGTATATTTTAGGTAATTCCTCACAAAGATCAGTCCCACCACGAACAAATAAAGGTATGAGCACAGGAAACAAAGCTAATCCCAAAACTTTGTCAACATTGTCTATATGAAATATACACCTATCATATTTAACCATTTGCAATTTAACGAAAGTGCACAATTTGCCGAAATTTTTGGGAGCAAAACATGACTCAACTAAACAAAGTACAGTACGTCACTGTTTCAAGAGAGGTACTGTACAAAGGGACTTGTTTGAATTAATGTCATTAGTTAACTAGCATTTTCCAAGAAGACAGTTTAGGCAGTACTAAAGAAGAACAACTACACGTATGAATTTGCATTATTTTGTGACAGTAGTCACTTAGGTGAAAAAATGACAGTGGCTGTATTGGCAAAAATGATCCAATATTGTAAAAATTCAGTGTACTTAAAACATTAATTTCAATTGTAATATTTTACCGTACAATTTTACTATTTACTGTTTTATAATGTACTTACAGCGATGCCTCTGGGTCCTGCTTCACCTCTTTCTCCTGGAATGCCAATCTCACCCTGTTACAGGAGGCAAGAAAAAGTCATTCTTGGATCCAAAACAAGGTATTTCGCATGATCTTACTACAGCAATGTTACTGTCTAGCTCATAATAAGAATTAGTGCAATCATAGAAAATCCAGAGTAAAATTGAACTACACAGTAAAAATGTAGAAGTACAATGACATGGCTACATAATAAAATCTAACTACATAGTAAAAACTTTGGGGGGAAAAAAAATTTAGATATTTAAGTAAAATAACCACATAAAAGAAATTAAAATATAACAGTCCATAGCTAAATAAATTAGCTTTATTAAGCTAATCAACTATATAATATTCGATAGCTGCAAAAACATAAACTGTAAGTACAGTGTAAAACATACTATAATTACAAACAAAAACAATAACTACGTATTAAAGAATAACTATAAATTATGGTAAAACATACTAACACAACTACATAATTATATAAATCCAGCTAAATAACTATACTGAAAACGGCAAATAAACATTAAAAAACGAAACAAAAGCAGAACATAACCATATAGTAAAAATAAACTATATAATGAATTAAACGGCATACACACACAAGCCAATAACTATATAGAAAAATGTAGCTACAAATATAAAAATTCCTACATAACTTCTATAAGTAGATTATAAAACTCACCATATAAAATCAACTCTATGTTTAAACAAAACAAAAAAAAAACATACCTACATACTAGAAATTAACTACAAAATTACATGGCAAAACATCAAAATTAACTCCACAGTAAAACAAACAAAAAAAAATACTAAAATATTTATAAAGTAAAACAACTCAACTTAAAACATCACATATAAAACAACAACATCAAAACATAAAAACTATTACAAAGAACTACATAGTAAAACACAACTGTGGAACAAAAGTACATTAAAAATAGCATGTATTAAAATATCCTCACTAGCTATGTTTCCATCCAAGTTTGGCTTATGCAAAAAATTTGGAATATCGCATAAAACATTTGCGAATAAAGGACCGTTTCCATCCCGACAAAATCGTCACTTCAGGGGAAACTGGCACATCTTGCTCTCCGCCATCTTTACTTTTATGAGCCAATTATCCATTCATATGATTTACTGAGGCAAAATCACATGACCCATCAAGGCGTTTATTCTGTAAATGTCTTTCCATCGTAATTTATGTCCATGTCTTCTTATCAAATAAAAAAAAATATATAAAAGTTTTTATGTGCATTTTGGAGATTTTTTTATTCGCATTCCAAATTTTGCATAAAAGTACGTGGATGGAAACACAGCTACTGTCAATTATACATGCAGCTATATTTTTGGCTTCAGCGTGTCACTGTAACAGAGAGCGCATTTATTTAACTGTTCTAGTTTTATCGGTTAAACATGACCATGACCATGCCTAAAGTGTTCGTCTACAAACGCCAATCAGATACATACAGGAATACCTGGTTCTCCAGCTGGTCCTGCTTCTCCCATCGTTCCTTGATCACCCTGCGCGATGAAAGAGTTTAACACAATATTAGGTTTTTTTGTCATATACTGTCACATCATGGAAGGTACTTAAACTGTGAAATCTTTCGTTTCGGAAAATTGTGATGCTAGAAAGTTGAACAAATTCCCTAATATTCTGCAAAATTTCAGGGCAAAACATGACATGCCATGACATAAAGTCGATGGAGCAAAGTTGCATGTTTAAATGTTAATTTTAAATCAGGGCTTGGTGTTTTAAATCTAACATAATGGCAATTAGTTGGTTAGCTTTGAAGATATATTCGATCAGGTTATGAGGTTACATTATATATACTAGATTATGGTGATATGCCACCATTTTGTATCAACATCTCTGATTACCTACACTTCAATGAGTGACATAATCTGGACATCTTTGTCATTCTATACAAATCTTTTCCAAGCAGTTCTTAAGAGTGTAGCTATCTTCGCAATACAAGTTCGACGTCACCCATAGTTGATTGTCTTGTCTTTAATATACCTTTAATATGTAGTCATACAACGGAAATATATCTAGTGCATGGCTGATGCTGAGAATATTCGGAGTTGTGGTGTTTACATTGGTCCAGATGGACACTGTAAAGATGGACACTTATAGCACAGAAGTGTCAATCATATCTGCAATAACATCTGCCCTTTTCCTCGTTTCCTGCCCTACATCTCAATAAGGATTTCATTGTATCGCAAAACAAAAAGCACTGTTACTCACGACAAATCCTTTGACACCTTTTACTCCAGCCTTTCCTGGCAAACCCTGAAGACAAACCCACACACACACTTACACACTGCTTACACAATGCTGTGAACAGTGCAATGTAGATAAAACTATCAATCGTTTACATTTAACATTCAGACTAATATCTGGCGTGTCTGAGTAAGATGAATACTCACGGGTAAACCGTTTGGCCCTTTCTCTCCAGGAACTCCCGGCTGTCCACCGTCACCCTGACGGACAGTTAGCAAAAAATCGTTCACGGTATGATACGCAAACTACTTATGACACGAGGAGGGGAAATAAATCAACTTTGCATTTCAGAAACCAGGCTTACTTTTTCACCATCGAATCCGTGAGTGCCATCTTTGCCATCTCTGCCTGGCATGCCCTGTTTGAGAGAGATGTGTGTTAAATCACATCACACACTCATACTCTATATACTCTATTATAATGATATAAATCACTTACAGGTTCTCCTTTCAGGCCTGGAGGTCCAGGCAGACCTTTAGGACCTATTTTTCCCTGTAGAGACGAGATCATGATGTAATGATATAATGCTCACCCGCAGCCAGTAGTACATCAGGGTCATTACTTAACAATCTCACGAAACAGGACGTAAAAGTGCGGCTTGTGGGCCATGAATCGATCCGTTATGTTGACGCATTTTCTTTTGAAATCATTGCGCATCATATTGAGGTTTAATATTTCGCTTTCAAAAGACATCAAATTCCGGCCAAATCTAAACAAACTTGCTATGGAAGACATTTCTTTTTTTTTTGTATTATTATTATTATTACTTTTATGCAAAAGTACGCAAACACGGACATTACCCCTTTGTATTTGCTTACTTTTTTATTTATTTATTTATTTATTTTTTAAATCAAGGCTGTTCATTTGGACATGGCAAAAGCAATCAAGAGAGCGCTTTTAACTGGATGCGAATGTATTGCTCGTATACAATTGCAGCTTTAGCTTAGCAATCGACAAATTCTTCACTGCATGGTATGTGCTTTGGTTTCGTACTAGCTTTGTTCTCAGATTAGCAGATTAAGCCGACTGTACGGACTATATACACTCCCGAGAGGTACCAGCGATCTCTGCTACTTCCTTCCAAGCTTTCGTTTTATACATAATGTCTCTATATGCATTTAATGAGAGGTCGAATTTGACAGGATAAAATGAAACCTAATCACAGGTAGGATGCCGTGCCATGAGATCGGTTAATTGGTTAATTTAGAGGATCTCAATTCGAATGTCACTTGCCGTTGAATTGCTACTGAAATCGTAGCTCCGTGTTGGGTTCGTACGTAAAAAAAAACAAGGATCTCCTGCCGCTTTAGATATCAACAACATCAGCATTTAAAAGAAAAAACATTTACCAGCCAACTGTAGAATTAAAATAAGGGCATTTTCAAAATCTGTAATTATTTTTAATTCAATATATAGTGGCATATAGGTGTCTGTGGCGCTGCTGTAAAACACTGTAGTGGCAAAATTCAGTTAACATTACTGCTGTAATGTTTTGACGCTAACTTCTAAAGTGAACAGCTTTAATTCTGAGTAATTCTTACTAGTTTCAGAAGAACACTGAGTCGAGAAAAGTAACTTAGCCATTTCAAGACATTTGTGATGTCATTATCTATACCAGTATGGCGTCACACTGACCGCATAACTATTTAAGATCTCTTCCTCACAGTACATCGTCAACTGAAACAGAATAAAAGTCCAAACGTGCGCTGTTGTAAATACACACTCACAATTTCTCCTTTAGGTCCATTAAAGCCCACGGATCCTTTCTCTCCGGCGTCACCCTGGAATTATCAAATGAGAGACACGGAGCTCTTTTATTGTTGAGACTCGTTCCTTGAGTGCATGTTTATAAGTAATGAACAATCTAGAAGGCAATTAAGATACTGCATTCTGGGGGAAATATATCAAGGTTCTGAAAATACTCACTGTTTTCCCAATGACACCAGGAATACCAGCGTTGCCCCGGAAACCTGGAAAACCCTGCAGGCAGGGAGGGAATGTGAATAAAAGAAAGCCAAAATGTGAATAATTTTTATTTGTGTTGTTTTAAAGATGACGAAGAGGTCAAAACTGCTCACTCTGTCGCCAACGGCTCCCAGTGGGCCTGGAAGTCCTCTCAAACCTCGAGGCCCCTGAGAAAAAAAAAAAAACCACAACCCACAAATGTGGTGAATTAATCAATGATTTCAGCTTCACATCCCTCAATAAAATGTCAATGAATGAGAAACAGCATCCGCTGACACTGGAGACTCTTTCCATAAATGTTAAATAAACGTCTTTATACACCATTTATACGTTTTGTACCAAAAGAATCCCTGTGATTGAGCTGTTACTATAGAAACGATAACATTTTAGAACAAGCGCATTAATATGAAGTTGTGGTTTTAATTACATCTGGTACTTTTAGAGCTGCTGTTATAGAAAAATAATCGACACCTTCCGACCAATCGGATTTGAGAATTATACAACAGCACTGTGGTGTAAAGTACATTTAATGCTCTGTAGTGTTTGTCCCAACAGTGGTGTTGAAGTCTGGACAATATCTCTAAATCCATCTCTAACAATGTTCCTTGGCTGCTGCCATGATGAAGCTAATTTCCATGTGTTAGGTTAGCACCGAGCTAATGTACCTCCCACTTAACTGTCAGAGGTCCAAAGAAATCGATCATTTTATATATAGGTTAATGCAAAAAACAGAACTTACAGACGACTGATACTTTTTCATTTCATTATGATGAACCATTTCCATAAAAACAGAGCATTAGATCATGAACTTTAGGTTAATCTTAATATCTGAAGCTGAAATAAGCGTTTTATGTGTACAGAATCTATAGGGTGGATCACTCACCTGTAGACCAACAGATCCTGGGATTCCAGGGGGCCCAGGTGGGCCTTGTTTACCCTTTACAGAAGATACAGAAGTTACACAAACACGAACTTTCAGTAGAGACGGTGCGATAAAATACAGTACTGTCCGATCTACACAGCCATTACTACGACATCTAATCAAATACATCACATAAATATCCCCTCATGCCCCAATCTTACCTTCACTCCATCTTTCCCAGGCTCTCCTTTGTCTCCTTTGTGTCCAGTGTGTCCCTAAAAGGTTATAGAAAGGCCAATTAATACTGTAGCTATAGTAATAATAGTAGCAGTTAGTTTGTAATCATACGTACTGTAACTTCTGATCAGTTACCTTGAAACCGGGCATTCCAGGAGGCCCTGGGGGTCCCAGTGGACAGATAGCGGGACACTGAAATAAGACAAATGACCCTTTTAAGTTTATATAATTGCTGCTTTTCTTTTAATAGAAAGTTTGTAATTGTAATAAGAAAATGAAATTGTTAATAGTGAGTATAAAATCAAATAAAATGATCAACAATTTAACTATTTGATATTTCTAAAGTGCATCATCATGCTAAATCGTTTTTGGGTTATTTAACCAAATAAATAAAGATAAAATAAATAAAGTAAAAGCAGTAACGAGGCACATGTGTGAATGTTTTTAGGATAAGGACTAACCATTTTTAATCAACTTAGACAGAATGCTTAGTCTAGTCTATTTACGTAAACACTTTATAACCGATTGTAATAAATAAAGTCCATTTAGATTATTAATCTTTCCATCAAGATTGACTAGCAATTAAAAAAAAACGTGTCTGTTAGACTTTCCATTATTAGTAAATTTTTATTAAACAATTATCGGTCTATTTAGAGTTGAAAGTTAGTTTTAGCCCGAATTGTTCGTTTAGAATTTAGGCCTACATTTACTCTATGTTAACTATTCCATTCTAATTTACTTCGTAATTTTCGTGTATTTATTTATTTTTAATAAATTGTTCGCACGAGTCAGTGTATTTGTGACATTCACACTGTCGAGAAAATTCAAATCGGTTCCTAAATATTAAGAAGCTGTTTTGATTCACTTTTAACCTCCGGTTTGAACGTGACAGAAAATATTCGTCTGTTTAGATGAAAGATTTTTTAATACATAATTCAAAGATCGATCTTTTAAAACTATACAATATTGAAATATTGCACATCAATCATTGGAATAAATTCCGCACAACACGATGCGTGATACGTTTTTTTTTTTTTTTAGCATGACTCGTGTAGTTTGCAGACCGTACCAGAACATCTCCGTTTCCCTCAGGAAGAGCTCCAGGTAGTCCCTAAACAGACGAGAAAGAACGCGTTACACTTTTTTATATCAGTTCTGCATAAAACATGATTATTAACATACGTTTCATCGATGTTTCTGTGTTCAGGTGTCAGGTGGAGTACTTACAGGTGGCCCGTCTGGACCTGGAAGACCCGGAAGTCCTGGAAGACCTTCTGGTCCCTAAAGAGATGCAGACAAAGTCATGATTAAAATGAGCATGACTAATGTTCTTTGAGATGTTACGTAAGCATATAAATCAATACAGTTAAGTTGATGGACAGATATTAAGTATCCGACTCTAAAATCTAAAATGCTATGACACTAGAATCACGATCCAGAAACTTTTGAAGGAACAATTTAGCTACAAAAATGAACATAATGTATGCAAAATAGAGTCAAAAGTATATTATCATCATCCCCAGTCACGTCTGTCGTACAATTCTGATTTCAGGCGTTAGGCCACGTCCCCTAACTGCTGATTCAGCTTAAAGCTGAAGCTATGTTTGCAAATGTGTACATTTATAGATAACTGTGTCGTACAGAGTCAGAGACCACATCAGCACGTCTGTCTGAGACTCTGAACACGTTGAGGTGATGGAGGGTCATGATCATTTTGACGTGATTCCTCTAGGTTTTAGTATTTTGGATGCTTCTTATAACATCCCATTAGACGATTCTGAAGGCTATCGTCTGTCTTTTGAGCATTTAAGCCCAAGATTCCTGTTTTCTAATTCCTCTTTCTATAACCCTGACACGTCCTGGACATCGTCTGTCCTCTGTGTCTGTTTGAAGAAGATTAAAAGACTCACTGGGGGTCCCTGAGGTCCTACACCGCCAGGCAATCCATTAGCTCCAGGCAGCCCCTGAGATCACACACACACAAACACACACACAAACACACAGAGGTTATTAAGTCTATTTCCTATGTTGGTGTCATTCATAGTATGAACTGATAATGAGTGACAGGAGTAACAGGTAACTGTACTTACAGGAGCTCCAGGTCTCCCTCTGCCCTAAGAGACACACACACACGCCGGCTTATTATGAACATCAGATATTATAATAATAATGAAATGAATAAAATAATAATCATCACTAATTGCAATATTTTTTATTATATATAAGTGATCAATTAAATAAAGGTAATAATAATAAAACAATGTGTTAATCCTAGGGGACTACAGGGCCCTGGGAACATTAATCCTGGGGAATACAGGACCCTGGGAACATTAATCCTGGGGACTACAGGGCCCTGGGAACATTAATCCTGGGGAATACAGGGCCCTGGGAACATTAATCCTGGGGACTACAGGACCCTGGGAACATTAATCCTGGGGAATACAGGGCCCTGGGAACATTAATCCTGGGGACTACAGGGCCCTGGGAACATTAATCCTGGGGACTACAGGGCCCTTGGAACATTAATCCTGGGGACTACAGGGCCCTGGGAACATTAATCCTGGGGAACATTATCACAGGACCCCCTGCGTAAATATGTAGGCCCAGGAATGTACAGCTTTATTGGTCTAAGCATACAACGAATTTGTTTCTGGTTTCAGGTGATCCTACAGTACACACTTACACGCACACTTATTAATGCTCATTTCTGCTAAATGTTCAGGTATAGGTTAGTGCTAAGTCAAAACACTCTTAGAAATCGCCAAACTACTGTAACAGCTTGAGTCGAATTGCTTGTAAAAGCACAGAAAATGGCCAAGTATAAGTTATGGCACCTGCTCGATCCCAGACAAACAC
Organism: Ameiurus melas; assembly: GCA_012411365.1. NCBI lineage: Eukaryota > Metazoa > Chordata > Actinopteri > Siluriformes > Ictaluridae > Ameiurus > Ameiurus melas. The sequence goes on from CM022768.1 coordinate 2,300,889, forward strand.
ATGTAGTAAGGAATATTCATCATGCTTGTACTGTTTCAAGGTGCACTTACAGGAGGTCCAGGAGGTCCGGCAGGTCCCGGATCGCCCTACAAAAACACACATATATCATTCACTAAAGATAAAATTCTCACCTTGCATAAAGAGCAATGTCTAAAATGAGGTCAAGGGTTTCAAAAAAATTCTATTCAAATACATGTGAGGATTATGATCAAATATCGAGTCTCCAGTACTAAAAAAAAAAAAAAGTGGTTAGCTAGTTCATGTAGACAAGCTGTCCTGTGGGTGTGTGGACCTGAAATGAACCAAACAGCTAACCGAGTCAAGCATTATATAAAGCATCCTAAACTGTGGCCTAATGACATCTAAAAAGTTAACACACACACACACACACACACAATGTTTGATCTGACTGTGTGGTGTGAGCAAAGAGTAAACTAATTGAATTTACATTCTGGTGCTATGCTAACACCCGGTGGTATTCTGCTCGTGTACACTAATGCTGTATTCAACTCGGAATGACATCATTTTAGCATTTTTTTTTTGCTAACAAAAAACTAGCGAGCTAACATTAGTGATATGAATGATCTTTACATTTATAATATATTTGTCTTTTAAAAAGAAGACAGAGAGTTCATCCATCCATTTTCTATACCGCTTATCCTACAGGGTCACGGGGAACCTGTAGCCTATCCCAGGGAGCATGGGGTACAGGGTGGGGTACCAATGCATCACAGGGCACAATCACACACACATTCATACACTACGGACACTTTAGACACGCCTACCATGCATGTGTTTGGACTGGGGGAGGAAACCGGAGTACCCGGAGGAAACCCCCGCAGCACAGGGAGAACACGTACACTCCGCACACACAGGGAGGTGTGAGGCGAACGTGCGAACCACTAAACCACCGTGCGCCCCAGACCGTTCATATTATATTCATATGAAAAATTGAACCAAACAATGAAATCTCACTTCATGTAGATAAACGCTACTTAAAGGTGTGAGCAGCCATGTTGATATGATATCAAGATATCCGGATCTTAGGGTAGAAGACACCTTTTCCACTTTCCAAGTAGGAACTTCAAGCTGTGGAAGTGTTTTCTTACAGCGAGCAAACCCTCACACCTTTTTAGTTAAACCTCACACGTTCTCGAGAGAGAAAATAATCAGCTTTTGAAAATTAAATATTTAAATTTATGGGATTTGGAAGACACCCTGTCCACCCTGTCCCTTGTGCCCGATGCCCCCTGGGATAGGCTCCAGGTTCCCCGTGACCCTGAAAAGGAGTAAGCGGTAGAAGATGGATGGATGGATGGAAGACGCCCTTATCCAAATGTATAAATGAGACTTATAATTTCCTCATTTATACATTTGAGCAGTTAAGGGCCTTGCTCAGGGGCCCAGCAGTGGCAGCTTGGCGGTGCTGGGTTTTGAACTCACGACCTTTTGGTCAGAAGTCCGACGTGTATAAAATGCTCAAAAAAAAAAATCCAAAAATATGCATCTCTCACTATTTTTGTTGACAATATTCAGACAGCTGAAAAGCTTGACACTAAATAAATAAATAAATTTTCCAGACTGATTCTATATCAACAGGAAAACGTTCGTATTTTAACCCGTAAAAACAAAACAAAAAAAACCTCTCTACACTTTTGCATCAGCATCACCTTCCTCGATCGTCTTCATCCACAAGGTTAATGCTCTGTTTTCATCTCCGCTAAAGCCGTCTTAAGCTTTCTGCGCTCCGCGTTCCCGGCCGGATTACGAGTGCACACGTCCAGAGAGATTCGACTACAAAAGGTCACCTGACTGCTCATTAAAAAAGAGCTAGGAGCGAGGGGGACAAATCTCAGGTCTGACTTCCATTGAGTTAGCTTCGCAGGAGGTTCGGTGATGTGGAACACTTTCCTTGTCTTCGGCAAAATGCGAACGTAAAATGCGAACGTTTTGCGCTCTAGCAACAGAAGAAGCGTCATTACAGCATATACGTTACCAAATCCAAGTTTGGATATTCATGGAACATAGGTTTTCTTAAATTGTAATGCGCAGATGAAACACTTTATTAGGTATACTGATCGAATAATGAATAAAAATTAATCTACTTCATTGCTGGACTGGGGGGGGGGGGTCAATACATTCTGCAGAGCGTGACCTGTACGATAGGTGTAGCTGATAACTCGGTTTATTTCATATCCATATTTTCTTGCCCTATTTCTGCACCTTTATTACGAGACTGGAAGGACGTTCTCAGGTTTAATTGCGACGTAGACAACAGCGTCACTTACGTATTTATATTCGTCTTGGAAACCTTGTAGGATCACCTTTATTTTTTAGTCATGGATTGAATAAACAGCCAATACTGGTTCATGGTTTGTTCATGGTAATGAACGCAGGGAATACTGGGGTCATTTGTAAAGTTCTGATCTGTTCATCTAGTAGCATTATGAAGATGGACTCGGCAGAACATCTGCTTTCTCCAGCAGTTTTCAAACACAGTTTTAAAGCCTTAAAGTTTGTGTCACTGAAGAATTAGGTGTAGTTTGAGGCTAAATAAATACATTTTCATAATTGGTTAGCTACTTTATCCTCCTAGTTGAAGTGCAAACATGTTACCCAATACTGTATATTTTGGCTAATCGATATTATTTATTTATTTATTTATTTGCAGAATCAATTCAAGGACTCTGAAACGGAAACATCTGCAGAGAAACCAGCCAGAAACTACTACGTCCAATACACACTGATGAGCCAAAACAACACGACCATCTCCCTAAGATGCTGTTGGTCCTCCCTGTGCCACCAAAACACCAAACCCATTGAAGCATGAGACTCTACAAGACCTCACAAGATCTCTGAAGATGCCCTGTGGTGTCTGGCACCAAGATGTTAGCAGCAGATCCTCTTTTTTTTTTTTATATATATATATATATATATATATATATATATATATATATATATATATATATATATATATATATATATATATATATATATATATATATATCCCAGACCTCGACCTGTGCCGTTATTACGAGATAATCAATGTTATTTCCTTCATCTGTGAGCGTTCATGACATTTAATAATAATAATAATAATAATAATAATGTTTAATTTATATAGCACCTTTCCAGAGCTCAAGGACCTGTTCATTTACTTTAATGTATATCATTAAAGTAAACTTGTTATTGTAGTTTAAATTTATATCATTCAGCATTATATCACTATTTACGGAAACACATACAGTTACAAAAAAAAATTATTTAGGTTTGAAGGAGGTCATGTGACAAAAGACTAAAATCCGTTGTTAGACTGATATTTATAACAAAATGACTGGTGAATCTAACATTTGTACTCGTTTCACCAGTTTTGCGTCTCTGTGTGGCACTCAGGCCGAAAAGATCGGAACGTGCGCAGTGATCTAATCACAACCCCGGTTCCAAAATAGTTGGGACGTCGCGTGAAATGGGAATATTATTATGGGCAAATCACATAATCGGACATTACAGATTAAACAAAATATAACTTTATTAACGATGAATTTACATTGCGAATGTTTTTATTTATTTATTTATTTTTATTGTAATCAAAGCATTTTTAAACACGCTCTGAGGGAACCCTTAAATGTTCCACGCAGAACCCTATTGAAGAGGGTTTCACTTCCATGTTCATTCGTTTATTATCACGTCCAAAACCCTTCTCCCTCGTGCTGTAATTGTAGCTGAGTATTTATGTATATTATTATCCGTTATAAGATTGTCTTGTATAACCGTAAAACTCAGAGGTGCGTTGACGCTGTGGTACTTACGAGTTGTCCCGGAGGTCCGGCCTTCCCCTGAGGCCCATCAGGACCCGGCAAACCCTACAAAAAACATTCAAAAACACATCATTTACTCTTCATCGAACCATAGAACAGTTACAAATGCTGCGTTTTAAACCTCTTGGACGCTCTTGGCATCTTCACAACCAACTTTATGGAAACGACTTGTTTCGGGAAATAATTGAATTTTAGTTTCAAAACACTTTCGACCGAACGTACATAAATTTACGACAGACCCACTGACAGAAATGTCATTATATCAGATTAACACGCTTAGAGGAACATCTTCTGAGTAATCTATGTACGTGTAAACTTTCTTTGAGGAGTAAACTGCTAATGTCGACAATGATCTCACAGAAACATCTGATTTCCTAAATCTGTAGACCACTATATCAGACTAAAACCTTCCAGAATCATCCAGTCAAACAAAACAACGTAAGCAGATTGTACTATAATATTAAAGGCATGAGGACATCGTTTTTTCAATATAATCTGATTGTCTGATTTACGTCAATTCCAGGAAGTCCAGGCAGTCCAGATTTCCCTGCATTCCCTGGGATTCCAGCTTTCCCTTTAGGTCCCTGAAGACACAAATCAGCCCAGAACATCATCAGACTTCATCAGAGACAATGCAGGATGGAATCAGGGCAGAGAAGAAAGACTTTTATAAATGGCCTGACGTAACCCCCCCCAAGTATTTCTGTGAGTAGAAATACTCACAGGCTTTCCGGCAAGTCCGGGCGGTCCTGGCTTTCCCTGCAGAGGAAGCAATACGTAAACGATCGTTTCATGTTTATTTGCAATTAAAAAAAAATACAACACTCACACTACAATGCGCTGCTTTAAGAAGTCACTGCTCTCTAGATTAGACTTTTACTCTGTCGTTTTATACCATCAGACAGACTCTTTACAGGGTATTAATCAGACAGACAGCTTTCCCACAATGAGATCCCCCCCCACACACACACTTTTTTTTATTATATATCATGATTAAAAAAAACAACAACATCGTAATCCTTATCGTGGTCGAAGTAGAATTTCCCATTGAGACCTTCCACTAACGAAAATCTAATCTGTGCATGGGAAAATAACGTCTATACTTGTATACACTCTATACCAGGGGTGTCCAATCTTATCTGGAAAGGGCCGGTGTGGGTGCAGGTTTTCATTCCAATCTATTGAAAGCAAAGATCAACTGATTAAACAGGTGGAATCAGGTGTGGCTCCTGATGGGTTGGAATGAAAACCTGCACCCACACCGGCCCTTTCCGGATAAGATTGGACACCCCTGCTCTATACTAATCTACCTGAATATATGTAGCGATTTTGGGATTCCGAAATCCTATAATCCATCAACATGATGCTGAAACTGATGAATAAATTAGAAAAAAAAACACAACAACAAAATCTAAACAAAAGACCCTAGATAGCTCAGATGTCTTTCATGCGAAAGAATAACATCGACTAAATCTCAATATTTATATATTTTAACGCATGCAAGAATTGTGACTCGGAAGATTATCATGTGCATTACGATCGTAAGTTAAGATATAGCAAGCTCTAGATAAATACAACTTCAAATGATGATCAGAATGCATCGGAAATTTCATATGAATTCATTCGTTAAACACATTTACGTGTACTAGTACCGCATACTGGACCTTAAAAAGCACATTTGACCTGAAAATAAAAGAAATCTTGGCTATAGTAGAATATTTTAATCAGGCCATCTACATAATGGTTAACGATTATTGAACAATGTTTTTATCATCGGTTAAAAGTCCTGTCTGTGGTTTAACATCATCCTGAACTTGATCAAATGTTGTTGTTGTTTTTTTTTTTAAAAATAAATTGTTTCAGATTAATTCAATTGCATCGTCATGGAGCTAAAAAAAAAAAAAAGTTTCTCTTTTATAACATCCTTTTCCAAGAGAAATTGGCTAATTTATACAAATGCCCCTCAAAACTCTACTAAATACTTCTTTACTTGCATAGTCATGTGACAGGTGAGTGTTATCGCATCATAAAATGTAAGCGCCAATCATGATCCAGTATGCAAATGCAGGTTGTGTGGAATCTTTACACCGGTGCACCATGGGAAGGGGAGGTGAAGGGCGGGGCATGAAGGCTTTAGGGGGTGTTTCCAAGTTGCTTCCTTATAGAATCTGAATTTGTGGAGGAAGTTCTCCCTTTTTTTTTTTTCGTCTTAAGAACATTTTTAGTTTCGTAGACGTCTAGAGACTACATTATGTACGACATCCGTGTTCCAAGCGGCAGAATTTTTCACAATACTATATAACTATATAATGATGAACGATTTGGAGCAAAGGATGACACACAAGTCAGAAAATGATATTTAAAGCTACAAACCGAAGCAGGAGGCGACGTGAAACCGGGAAGAGAGAATCAGGGTGGAAGGGTAGATGGAGTGTAAGGGGTAGGGGGTAGGAGGGGTAACATTAGAAGGCCCTGTTTGATTTTCGAGGCTGTATGAATGAGTTCTCTGTCTGTTCCGGTCTGCCACGCTACACTGCTACTCTACTTCCCATTTACTTAGGAAACAGCTCGTGTTTTCTTAGTAAACTAACCAGCGTTTTCCGCAGTTTTGCACTGCTTTGATTGTACGTTGAAACACTAAACGTCCAACATTTAACACGCGAATAAGCAGCACTTGAACTAGGCGGGATTGGGAGCTAGTGGGGCGATAATACAAAAAATCAAACAAACAAACAAAAAAAACAATCATGAAACTTAATCAAAAATAAAATAAAAAATAAAAAACTTTTTAAAAAGTCCATTAATACTTATAACGGACATTAGCAAAAAAAAATTTTTTAATAAACATTGAAAAACATTTTTACCGTTTTATTATTCAGTAAACATCGCAACATAAAATCAGCTACTTCCAGCCAGCGATTTGTTTAAAACAAAAAAAATTTATAATATGATATAAAGATATATTATATGATATTAAAAAAACAACAACAATATAATTGTAATAAAAATAGTAACCAGTGATATCTCTGAAAAAAGTGTATCGTGACAGTTTATCACGATACTGATATTATAACATCGTACTGCTCAGCCTTAGTAATGACATGTCATGATATTCCTGTATTAAAATGATTTATAACTGTAATACTCTTGAAATATTTCAACATCCACTCAGCTGCTTCTCATCGTTAGCGACGATACCTTGCGATTTGTCTGAAAAGTTTATTGTCGCACTGCGACGTCTTTTTATCCCGATATCGATAATATCGTCACGATATACGACAACCTCAACTGGTTTGAAACTGAAAATGAGGACGAATAAATGAAAACTGTACACGTTAGCATTTAAAAGTGTAATAAAAATTATAACGAAACCGTCACAATCTCAGAAACGTGCATTGTGATATTCACGCTACTGATACGATTATATTATCTCGTCGTAGCGTTCAAATAATCGACACTAGGGTATATCGAAACCTTAACGCTGTATCGGGATACAGAACGCTGTACACGTATCTCATCCCCTCGCTGATAATGTTAAACAGTCCAACCTCTCACTCTTCACCTCTGTAAACAGCACTGCAAAAATAAGTTGTGGAAGCGTGAAATAGAAGACGCGTCACGCGGTAGCTCCGCCCGTTATCGACGCCGGGATTAATAAAGTGTAGTGCTGCAGGCTTGAAGGTGGAGCGTTGATGTCTGATTACTGAGATAATCTCAGTAATAGCATAGCTATTCACAGCTAACAACAAGTCGGGGAGATCGGATCGACCGTTTACTCGGACGCCGCCTCGAAGAAACCTAAATAATAAGATGCACAGCATTATATTATATTATATTATATTATATTATATTATATTATATTATATTATATTATATTATATTATATTATATTATATTATATTATATTATATTATATTATATTATATTATATTATATTATATTATATTATATTATCCCGTTATTATACCAGGATGATATATGAGTGTATAATCGAAAATGACAGATTAGGAAGTGAGAAGACATTTCAAAACTGACTTTTTAAACAAAACATAAAAAAAAAATTAATTCTGACCTAAAACCTAGTTATTTATTAGATAAGAAATAATGATAATAATAATAATAATAATAATAATAATAATAATAATAATAATAATAATAAACCGTGTTTTAAGCCGGTTTGAACAGGTTATCAAAACGTTGTTGGGCTGTCGTTTAATCTTGTACCAAAACTTCTTTTAAAATAAATAAACTGTGGTCATAAACGGTCATAATCTGTATGCTTTAGTATTTCCAGAAATGTTCACTTCACTCACATCAGTGCCATCTTTCCCCGGGAGTCCTGGAGGTCCAGGTGGTCCACGAGATCCAGGTGACTGAAACACACACACACACACACACACACACACACACACACACACACAGGCACATATACATATGTGCGCATATATATATATATATATATTTTTTTTACACACTTCAATTCATAATCTAATTTTATATATGTATATATCTATATTTATAAATATATATATAAATACCCTTTCACATCGATACACACTTCTATGCATGTCAGTCACATAAATCTTTTATCTGGAAAGCTATCAATATGCTTTAGAGTCTTATCATATCTTTTAAACACAATTCTGTTCGATTTGGAACAAAAATATTAACCGTTAGTAATATAACATCTTCACGCAGCTGCGAATACCAGCTCGAGTCACGATCTCCGATAACAAGACCGTATTCATTCCGAGCGCCTGGAGGTCAGCGGTCCACGCTCAGGTATTTTAGCAGCGCAGAAGCTACGTCTTGAACAAAGGTGTCTTTGTCAGGAGGACGCTAACCTGCCGAGCTCGGCATTCCTCAGCCAGACCTCGCAGAGTTCACAGTAACGTGAAAAGAGCTCTTCATAAACAAAGCCAATAGGTCAATATCGCACCGCTGAACACGTTCAACGTTTTCCGTCTAGAAAACAACGGAAATAAAACCACCAGCAGAATGAAAACAACAGTGTAGAATAAAGAGAGATTCGATTTCTTTAACGCGTGTGCGTGTGCTTCTAGAAACGCAATTTAAGCCACAACGAGCCAGTCGGAATGATGGCTCGGCATCGAAGATGTGATAATGAACAATTTAAACGTGTAGAGCGTCCCACACGACTCGACAGGTTAAGCTATGAACATGCACAAAAGCAGCAGAAGCAGAGTCGTTAAAGTGGAATAAGAAGAGACTTTGGTCTCAATTTATAGAAGATTCACAGAAAGCGAGTTCCAGGGTCTGGAAAATGTTTTAAGCCACTCATAATAGCTAAAATGATCCATTTTTATTAACGTCAGACTTCTCAATACGGCGAAGATGATGCGTCAAGAGATATACTACACGGAAGGCTAAAATCTCTCGTCTCCGCAAACTCATACATGGACTGTTATTATTGAGGCTCCATCAAATGTACTGAGAGACACGGAGAACTTTCATCACGGACTATCGATCATCTCTTACTACAGAACCGTCCGATCAAGTGCTCTCGCGTATCAGTGTTAAGTCCGGCGCATGCGAATGTAATCTGTACCGAGGTCGGCGACTGGGTTAGTGCGTAACCGGAACCAAACTTCTCACTCAAGCAACATTTTTCGAGATAAGAGAGTCGAGACGAGACCCCCCCCCTCCGACGTGTACGCTCTTCACGACGGACCTCCAGCATCTCTCAAGATCAAAACTCTATACGCACCTGAGCGAGGGATGAAGCCAAAAGCTGGCAGACGAAAAGAAACCCCAGAGCTGAGAACATGGCCATGGCGCTCGTCCGTTCCCCCAGCTGGAAGAAGACGAGTGGATCCCCACAGTTCCTATTAACACGCTTTCTCCGCTCGGACGCGACGTTCCTGAGTGCCTTTCCCTGCTGATTCCAGATAAACCGGAGCCTCCAGCCCAAAGGGGGGAGGGATGGATGGACAGGGCGAAGGAGAGGAGAGAAAGGGGCGGAGGTGGGTAGAAACGAGAGGCTGAACGACTGGGAGGCCGTGAATTCGTGAGGAGCGAATAGAGAGAGTGAAACCTGAGATTTGTTTGGGCTGGTAGTGGTGAGAAGTGTGTGTGTGTGTGTGTGTGGAAGAAGGGCTTCAAATGATAACACATCCATAAAAACAAGAACCAAACTTATAACCTTCTAGAAGTTTCCAACAGACATCCGAATCATTCCTTATATGAGACGACTTAGATTTAAACTATTCTTTAAAATAAGCCGTGGGAAATACTGGGAGAAGACTAGCGCTGGTATGAGTAGAATTAATAATTGTGGCTGATTTTTTTTTTAAATAATTGTTTAAAATAGCTCAAATGTGTTAGATATACGCATGATTCAATCGGATTGATTTCCGGGGTCGTTTTTCCGAACAGTGTTCGTGTACCATTGCACTAGATGGCCAAACGTTTATGCACACCTGACCATCACACTCACACCGATCAGCCGTAACATTAAAACCACCAAAACAGCTCGAGGCATGGACTCCACGAGACCTCTGAAGGTGCGTTGTGGTATCTGGCGCCGAGACTTTAGCAGCAGATCCTTTAAGTCCTGTAAGTTGTGAGGTCGGGCCTCCACGGATCGGATTTGTTTGTCTAGAACATCCCACAGACGCTCGATCGGATTGCGATCTGGGGTATTTGGAGGTCAACACCTTGAGCTCTTTGTCACGTTCCTCAAACAATTCCTGAACTATCTGTGCAGTGTGGCAAGGCGCACATTATCCTGCTGAAAGAGGACACTGATATTAGGGAATAGCGTTGTCATGAAGGTAAACTCGGTCTGCAGCGGTGTTTACGTAGGTGGTACGTGTCAAAAATAACGTCCACATGAAAGCCAGGACACGAGGTTTTCCAGCAAAACATTGCTCAGAGCATCAGACTTCCTCCACATAGTGCATCCTGGTGTCATCTCTTTCCTAGGTAAGCGACCCATGACCCTGTTGCCGGTTTACCGGTTGTCCTTCCTTGGACCACTTTTGGTAGGTACTAACGACTGAATACCGGGAACACCCTAGAAGACCTGCTGTTTTTATATATACGCACGGACCCAGTCGTCTCGCCATCAGAAATCGGCTCACGTCGAGGTCATTCAGATCTTGCCCATTTTTCCTCCAACACGTCAACTCAGAGAACAGACTGTTCACTTCCGCTTACTAAATATATCCCGCCCCTTCACACGTGCCACCGTAACGACATAATCAGTGTTATTCACGTCACCGCTCAGTAGTTTTAATGTCATAGCTGATCAGTGTATGTTCTTGTTGAACATCTCATTCCAGATGTATTCCCTCTTTGCTGTTCTAATAAAAGCTCCACTCTTCTGGGAAGACTCTAGATTTCCACTAGATTTTGGAGCGTGGCTGTGCGGATTCGTGATCATCCACTGAACATAGGTATTCGGTGGGGTTGAGGTCGGGGGCTCTGTGCAGGACACTCGGGTTCTTCGACGCCAACCTTCTCAAACCATGCGTTCATGGAGCTCGAGGTGTGCACAGGAGCATCGTCATGCATGGCCTCGCTGGTTTGTTCAAGACGTTGGACTTCTGATCAGGAGTTCAAGCCCCAGTACCACCAAGCTACCACTGTTGGGCCCTTGATCAAGGCCCTTAACCCTCAACAGCTCAGTTGTACAAATTAGATAAGTGTAAGTCGCTCTGGATAAGCGCGTCTGTCAAATGGCGCAAACATAAAAGTTTGGAAAAGAAGTATATATGGGCGTGATGGTCAGGGAAACACGGAATTTTGGCCGTATAGCGTAACTTAAATAAAATCAATACATTTTTGAGACAATAGATCCGTAAGGTTTGCTGGTATCTCCGTCACGGAGCGGTTCTTCTAGTATTTCTGCTTCTTAAACGTTCGGTCGTTTATTGGAATAATTTTGTTTTGTTTAGTTTTGTTTTTTGAGAGGTGGAGCATTTATACCCTGGGCTTACATCATGCACTACAATAACATAAAAAAAAATTAAATGACACTTTCGTGTCACTTGTGTGAAATGCACGGTGTCCTCCGAGTGCATTTAACGCCATATAAATTTATTTAAAAAACAAAACCCCACCAAGCCTGAAAGTACAAAGGAGGTGGAGCTTCTTTTAATTACCGACACAGAAAACACTGCAAGACAATATGTCGAATTCTTTTCAATTTTATTTTCATTCTATTTGGAAAAAAGAAAAGAAAAACCAAAACAGACAAATGAAATAGAAATAGTACATTCCAAAACAAGTCGTCAGGCTGCATTCACAAGAGTGGGATGTTTCCCCAGAGTCCTTTAACGCCGAGTAACCCGCGTCCTCGGTCCATAACGAGACGAGAAATCTCCCTGGTCGTGTTTCACCGCCAGTCGAAACATTTTCAGGACTATATTTGAACATTTTTGGCAAAGAATTCAAGCGCTTCGGAGATTTTCACAAACGATAAAGATACAAGACTCTGAGAGAAACGGGAAATAGCAAACGTTCGTAAGCAACACAGTCACACTAGCCACTTTATTACGGACCTCCGTTTGCTCATCAATGATCCAATCAGCCAATCAAGTGGCAGCAAAGCAACGCATAAAACCAGGAGGTTCGGTTCACGTCAGATCCAACTCCCGTCAGGCAAAAACAGGAATCGGACGCTATCGTGGGCTCGGATTCACCGAAACTGGACGGTAGAAGACTGGAACAGTGTAATCTGGTGTCAGATTGGTAGGGTCATAATTTGGCATCAACTGCATGAATCCATGAACCCAAGCAGCCTCATGTCAACAGTTCAGACGGATGGGGGGATATTGTAGGGAACGTTTTCTTGGTAAACGTTGGGCCCTGTGCGAGTGCCCCAGGCTATGTAAACATTATTGCTGAGCACGTTATACTGGCTACTTCCAGAAAACTTGTCTCAAGCTGTTTCCATGAACATGACATCGAGTCACCAGAGATATTCTAAGAGCAGCCAGTATTACCCAGCGCTAGTACGGCGTTCATGATAAAGTGGCCGGCGAGTGTATAATTGATTCCAACGAACCGTCGCCGTCTCGGAGCCTTTTATCTGAACCATCTGCACTTCGCATTATTTAAAAGATTGAAATCCTTGTCAGAAAACAAACCCGTTTCATACCCCCCCAAGTGCCATGTTACATGTGTATCGTCGTCTGAGGCTTAAACTGTAAAATAAACAAAACGAAATACTGCACTTTGACTGGCGGAATCACAAGAATTAGAGTTCAGTGCGCCGAATCAATTCCGAAGAGTCGTCATCAAGGTCGTACGATACGTCATTTTCTCTTCTTCAAATCCGTAGAACGTCGGAATAAATATTTCAGTTCAAATTCCTTCATCTCGAGTTGAAAAGTGCGAATTATAAACGGCTGACGTTCAGCGATCTTCTACACACACGTTCCTCCTGCTTTAACCATGTTCCCAAATCCAAATAATTTAATTATGAAAGAAATCGAGCAAACAAATAAAAAAAAAATTCATTGGAACCATTAGGCCAAGATAGAACGTCTCCATATACAGGTAGGCTTGCTTTTCTGAAAAGGACATTTACAACTTCTAGCTCAACAGACGAAGAGAAAAGCATGATTAAATTATCCCTTGTTCAAAGAATAGAGTTCACATTTTTAGATTTTAATATCGAGTCCATCACATTCTGTCTTGCGTGTGTCCCCCGTCCCCCCCCAAAGGTATTGTCCCCTATGTACATGCTAATCCGTTCAAAGATTTTTTTTAAAAGAATCCCTCGCCACTAGGCTGGATGTCCATCAGCTCGCCCGGGTCCACGCCGTTTGTTTTCTCTACGTCTTTTGTGTCCAAAGGAACGAGTTTCTCCGGCGAGCTTGTGGAGCTCGTGTCTCCTGGGGATTTAAAATGATCAGAAATTCCGAAAACGATGTTCTCCTTGGTTCTGGCGAGTTTTCCCGCACGTTCGGTACGCGGTGAGGACTTCAAGCTGTGTTTGGGACTTTCTGAGACTTGCTTTCCCAAACTTGTTCCTTTCGGGGATGACGAAATGTTCTTGGGTTCTTCGTCGTCCTTGACCTGGGTCATGTCCTGATCCGATTTAGACGACGTGTTCTCAGCCGGTTTCATCGGAGTTTCTTCTTCGTCGCTTTTAACCGTGCTCGTTTCACTACCCGAGTGGTCCATATTGCCGTTATGGTCGTCGTTGTCCAGAGGCAATGGATCCACCGAAGAACCGACAACTCTCGGTTCCGGGTCGACCGACGAACCTGTCGACTCGTCTTCCTCTCGTTTCTCTTCGTCTCTCTTGTTTCTACTCGGCGAGTCCGGCCTCTTTGCCTCCGCTTTCTTCTTGAAGCGTTTCTGGATTCGTCTCGGACACCACACGAACTTGTCTTTGGGTTCAAAGTGCTGGAAGGCGTAGCTGATCAGCTCGCGGCGTTTGTGCTTGTCGCGCACGGCGAACAGGAAATAGTCGAGCACGCTGCGCTTGACGCTGCTCAGGTTCTTCTTGATCAGCGTCTCCTCCAGGAAGAAGTGCACTAGCGGGGCTTGGTAACGCTCGAAGCCGAGCTCGCCCAGACATTTCAGGATGCGCGTGATCCGCAGGTTGTTGTGCATGTTCCTGAAAGAACACATCAAAATCGACACAAAATTACTCCAGCTGACATTCGGATCACAAATCAAGGCACGGCGGATTAGGGCTTGATCGATATAGCGGTAGGTAAGGAATAAAACGCCTCAGGTCATGCTGTTATAAGAAAATAATTAAGGACAGAATGTGGTCATGGTGCAGAGTTACTCGGAGTTGATCATTTTCCTATAACAGCACGTCACAGAGCGTTATACCCAATCATTGTTATAAATAAATTATTCCTTTGTCTTAAATGTTCAGATACATGGGCGGAGCCTCAGGGATGACTTACAAGTGCCAATATTTATAAGCGGCTTGGTTTAATGCGTGTTGCCGATTCGTATCTGCTTCATTACCGGGTATTACATAAGAACTGCTAGCTCGTTAAGACCAGTACTGAAGATGATCATACAGTAATCAGGCCAAATTCATGGTCATGACACACTTCGAAGAGAAACTCATGCCACTACAGGACTTTATACGTTTCTTCATTTCTAAATCTGAAGCACGAAATATTTAGTCATGTGAACACTAATTCACTCATTAGCTATAAATACAGCTTCCTGTTTGTGTGTGTGTGTGTGTACTGCACACACAACATGACTCACCGCTCCAGATTAGCGAAGCGTTCCCTCCAGTTCTCGGCGCGTCTCACCTTGCCGGTGTCTCTGTCCATCAGCTGGATGCCATAAAAACCCAGCATGAGCTCGTAGGAATCAACCAGACGCCTTTTTGCCTCTTCGCTCTCTTGAAATGCCTGCAGAGAAATCAGACACACACTTATAAACACACACACACACACAACACACACACACACACTAACTACAAAGCATTAGAACATTGCTCCTCAATCCTGCTCAGCTGGGTTAAGGTGTGGTGATTGACCTTCCACTTTTCCCCCACGATGAAGTCCTGTGTTGAGTCGGCAGTGTGTTTCGGATCGTTGTCTTGCTGCATGATGAAGTTCCTCCTGATTAGATCGGATGCATTTCTCTGTAAATTGTCAGAGAAAATGTTCCTGTAGACGTCCGAATTCATTCTGCTGCTACCATCATGAGTTCCATCAATATAGATTAGTGAGAATGTTCCAGATGCAGCCATGCGAGCCCAAGCCATGACGCTACCTCCACCATGTTTCAGATGAGCTTGTTTAGGATCATGAGCAGATCCTTTCTTTCTCCAAACTTTGACCTTTCCATCCCTTTGGTAGAGGTTCATCTCAGTTCCAGAAATTTGTGGATCATCTCCGTACTTCTTTACGAATTCCAGTCTGGCTTACTGGTTCTGAACGGTTTGCATCGTGTGGTATGGCCTCTACGTTTCTGCTCTCGAAGTCTTCTTCGAACAGTGGATTGCGAGACCTTCACCCCTGCCCTGAGGTCGTTGGTGATGTCACTGACTGTTGTTTTTGGGTTTTTCTTCATGGCTCTCACATTGTTTCTGGTGTCGTTTTCCTTGGCCGTCCCGTTCCGTGTCTGGTTGTTAGTCCAATAGTGGTTTCTCTCGTTTTACAGGTCATTCCAAATTGTATTAATAGTTCCGATAGATTTTTCCATCTTCAAAACGGCTTGCTTTTCTCAATCAGGCGGCTCTCTGGTCTTCATGTTGGTTTATCCTTTTTTTTTTTTTTTTTTAACAAATTCAGTTTTCACAAGTGAAACCCAGGCCTCTGAACGCGCGTCTAGATGTAAATATTAGGAAAGCTGAAATTCGATCCGTCGTCTCGTTTTCGAACCCAGTCGACCGTTCAAGTAATTATAAAAACGCAACAAAGCTTCGTAGTGGAGCTTTACTTTCTAATAACCGTATCCAAACGATATTTCCCATGCGCTACTGTACCGGTCATCCCATTTAACCGAAGACATGAGACGAGCGCTTGTCCACGGAGCCGCGTGAATGTTTCACGTCTTTGTTCTCACCTGGATTTCCTTCTTGGTCAGCTCTGTAGCCAGGTAATTCACTCCCGGCTCACGCAGAGGAAACAACCTACAAGACAGACTTGTGTAAGTGTATAATTAGGTTAGTATGATAGATTACAGATCTATAGTTTTCCTGAATCAACCCGAAGTAGTTAAGACGGATTTGTCCTACGGCGTTTGAGGTCGGCTGCCTTAAAATATAAGCGCGGTGAAGAGATGAGCGGAAAACTGCCGGTGATGAGACATATTTTTTTTTTAACGTTTTATTAATCGATTAAGGTTAATACAAGTCTGTTCTCACCACTGAATGTACGAATGAACTCTTTCAAGTCTTTTATAGTCCGACTTCCACTCGCTGTGAAACGTCTCGATGGACACGTCTGGAACACAAAGATGAAGGGGGGTTATCTGCGATAAAGCGCTCAGCCTTAAAAATTCCTTAAGAATTAATATTACTCAAAGCAAGGCAGAAGAGACACACACCGTCAGGAGACGACTTTATTTCGTTTAGATAGAACTTTAAATTGGGCATCCTGTCCTCTGTACAGTCTTCATCGATGAGGTTCTGAGGGAAGAGCAGAGAAACACGATCAGATAACGGATCAAGCGGAGTCGCACGAGTCGACTGGGAAGTGACGTGTACGTGACGTGCTTTTCTGTGCAGTTCGTTCTGTGCTGTTTAGCGCTGACGAAGAACTACGGAGGATTAGATTAGATCGGATTAAGCGTATACGTGCGCTGAATAACCGGGTTGCTACGCTTAAGTCCATTGATCAGCTTTAATGATACCGAGCCAATGTGGAGCACTTTGGATAGTTAAGTGAGGAATAACACGCTCGGCGCTGTGCTGTTGGAGGAAAATAATCAAACGGTCGTCGGCGCAGTGTGATGAAGTGGAGTCACCGTTACCACCAGGAGATGTTATATTCCTCTTACGCCACAGCAATTAGCCAAAAGTTACAACTTTTTTGTATTTATTGAAGAACACCACGTCATACTTTTTATCCTTTTATAGTTACGCTTAATGTTGTTGAAGGTCTTAAAACCTGTTGGTTCCTGTTATCACTTATAATACAGCAGCTATACAGTCATTCCTTCCCCAGCCTCCCTTCTCTCTCTCTTCTGTCTCTCCTGTCTCCCTCTTCTCTCTTTGGTCTCCATCTTCCCTCCTGTCTCCCTCTTCTCTCTCCTCTTGCTCTCTTCTCTCTCTCTCTCTGCTCGCGTTTCACTCCTGGTCCTCCGTCTCCCTCTCTTCTCTCTCTCTCTCTTGTCTCCCTCTTTTCTCTCTCTCTCTCTGTCTCCCTCCTCCCTCCCTCTTCTGTCTCCTCTTCTCTCTCTCTCTCTCTCTTCTCTCTCCTCCTCTCTCTCTCTCTCTGTCCCCCTTCTCTCTCTCTTCTCTCTGTCCCTCCTTCTCTCTTTCTCTCTCTCTCTCTCTCTCTTCTGTCTCTCTCTCCATCTTCCCTCCTGTCTCCCTCTTCTCTCTCCTCTTGGCTCTCTTCTCTCTCTCCTGTCTCCATCTTCCCTCCTGTCTCCCTCTTCTCTCCTCGTCTATCTTCTCTCTCTCTCTGCTGTCTCCCTCTTCTCTCTGTTCCCTCCAGTCTCCCTCTTCTCTCTCTCTCGTCTCCCTCTTCTCTCTCTCTCTTCTGTCTCCCTCTTCTCTCTCTCCCCATCTTCCCTCCTGTCTCCCTCTTCTCTCTCCTCGTCTCTCTTCTCTCTCTCTCCTGCTGCCTCCCTCTTCACTCTGTTCCCTCCTGTCTCCTTTCTCTCTGCTGTCTCCCTCTTCTCTCTGTTCCCTCCAGTCTCCCTCTTCTCTCTCTCTCTCGTCTCCCTCTTCCCTTCAGTCTCCCTCTTCTCTCTCTCTCTCTTCTGTCTCCCTCTTCTCTCTCTCCCCATCTTCCCTCCTGTCTCCCTCTTCTCTCTCCTCGTCTCTCTTCTCTCTCTCTCTGCTGCCTCCCTCTTCACTCTGTTCCCTCCTGTCTCCCTCTTCTCTCTCTCTTCTGTCTCCCTCTTCACTCTGTTCCCTCCTGTCTCCCTCTCTCTGCTGTCTCCCTCTTCTCTCTGTTCCCTCCAGTCTCCCTCTTCTCTCTCTCTCTCGTCTCCCTCTTCCTTTCAGTCTCCCTCTTCTCTCTCTCTTCTGTCTCCCCATCTTCCCTCCTGTCTCCCTCTTCTCTCTCCTCGTCTCTCTTCTCTCTCTCTCTGCTGCCTCCCTCTTCACTCTGTTCCCTCCTGTCTCCCTCTTCTCTCTCTCTTCTGTCTCCCTCTTCTCTCCTGTCTCCCTCTTCTCTCTCTCCTGTCTCCCCCTTCCCTCCTGTCTCCCTCTTCTCTCCTCATCTATCTTCTTTTTTTTCCTCTCTCTCTCTCTCTCTCTCTCTGCTGTCTCCCTCTTCTCTCTGTTCCCTCTTCTCTCTCTCTCGTCTCCCTCTTCCCTTCGGTCTCCCTCTTCTCTCTCTCTCTAATGTCTCCCTCTTCTCTCTCCTCTTGGCTCTCTTCTCTCTCTCTCTGCTGTCTCCCTCTTCACTCTGTTCCCTCCTGTCTCCCTCTTCTCTCTCTCTTCTGTCTCCCTCTTCTCTCTCTCTCTCCTGTCTCCCTCTTCTCTCTCTCTCTCTTGTCTCCCTCTTCTCTCTCTCTTCTGTCTCCCTCTTCTCTCTCTCTTCTGTCTCCCTCTTCTCTTTCTCTCTCATGTATCCCTCTTCTCTCTCTCCTGTCTCCATCTTCCCTCCTGTCTCCCTCTTCCCTCTTGTCTCCCTCTCCTCTCCTCGTCTATCTTCTCTCTCTCTCTGCTGTCTCCCTCTTCTCTCTGTTCCCTCCAGTCTCCCTGTTCTCTCTCTCTTGTCTCCCTCTTCTCTCTCTTCCCTTCTGTCTCCCTCTTCTCTCTCCCCTCTCTCTTTTCGGTCTCCCTCTTCTCTCTCTTCTGTCTCCCTCTTCTCTCTCTTCCCTTCTGTCTCCCCTTCTCTCTTTCTCTGCTATCTCCCTCTTCTCTCTCTCCTGTCTCCCTCTTCTCTCTCTCTGTCTCCCTCTTCTCTCTCTTTCTGTATCCCTCTTCTCTCTCTCTTCTCTCTCTCTGTCTCCCTCTTCTCTCTCTCTTTCTGTATCCCTCTTCTCTCTCTCTTCTCTCTCTCTTCTGTCTCCCTCTTCTCTCTCTCTTCTGTCTCCCTCTTCTCTCTCTCTCTGCTGTCTCCCTCTTCTCTCTCTCTCTGCTGTCTCCCTCTTCTCTCTCCCCTCTCTCTCTTCTGTCTCCCTCTTCCCTTCTGTCTCCCTCTCATCTCCCCCTTCTCTCTTTCTCTGCTGTCTCCCTCTTCTCTCTCTCTTCCCTTCTGTCTCCCTCTTCTCTCTCCCCTCTCTCTTTTCAGTCTCCCTCTTCTCTCTCTTCCCTTCTGTCTCCCTCTTCTCTATGCCCTCTCTCTTTTCGGTCTCCCTCTTCTCTCTCTCTCTCTCGTCTCCCTCTTCTCTCTCCCCTCTCTCTTTTCGGTCTCCCTCTTCTCTCCCTTCCCTTCTGTCTCCCCTTCTCTCTTTCTCTGCTATCTCCCTCTTCTCTCTCTCCTGTCTCCCTCTTCTCTCTCTCTGTCTCCCTCTTCTCTCTCTCTTTCTGTATCCCTCTTCTCTCTCTCTCTTCTGTCTCCCTCTTCTCTCTCTCTCTCTGCTGTCTCCCTCTTCTCTCTCTCTCTATTCTGTCTCCCTCTTCCCTTCTGTCTCCCTCTCATCTCCCCCTTCTCTCTTTCTCTGCTGTCTCCCTCTTCTCTCTCTCTTCCCTTCTGTCTCCCTCTTCTCTCTCCCCTCTCTCTTTTCAGTCTCCCTCTTCTCTCTCTTCCCTTCTGTCTCCCTCTTCTCTCTCTCTTCTCTCTGTTCCCTCCTGTCTCCCTCTTCTCTCTCTCTCTCTTGTCTCCCTCTTCTCTCTCCCCTCTCTCTTTTCGGTCTCCCTCTTCTCTCCCTTTCCTTCTGTCTCCCCTTCTCTCTTTCTCTGCTATCTCCCTCTTCTCTCTCTCCTGTCTCCTCTTCTCTCTCCTCTTGTCTCTCTTCCTCTCTCTTCGGTCTCCCTCTTCTCTCTCTCTCTGCTGTCTCCCTCTTCTCTCTCCCTCCCCTCTCTCTTTTGGTCTCTCTCTCTCTCTTCTCTCTCTCCCTGTCTGGTCCTTCTATCTCCTCTTGTCTCTCTCTTCTCTCTGCTGTCTCCCTCTTCTCTCTCTCTGCTGTCTCCCTCTTCTCTCTCCCCTCTCTCTTTTCGGTCTCTCTCTCTCTCTCTCTTCTGTCTCCCTCTTCTCTCTCCCCTCTCTCTTTTCGGTCTCTCTCTCTTCTCTCTCTCCTGTCTCGCTCTTCTCTCTCCTCTTGTCTCTCTTCTCTCTGCTGTCTCCCTCTTCTCTCTCTCTCTGCTGTCTCCCTCTTCTCTCTCCCCTCTCTCTTTTCGGTCTCTCTCTCTCTCTCTCTCTGTCTCCCTCTTCTCTCTCTTCCCTTCTGTCTCCCTCTCGTCTCCCCTTCTCTCTCCCCTCTCTCTTTTCGGTCTCCCTCTTCTCTCCCTTCCCTTCTGTCTCCCCTTCTCTCTTTCTCTGCTATCTCCCTCTTCTCTCTCTCTTCTCTCTCTCCTGTCTCCCTCTTCTCTCTCCTCTTGTCTCTCTTCTCTCTGCGGTCTCCCTCTTCTCTCTCTCTCTGCTGTCTCCCTCTTCTCTCTCCCCTCTCTCTTTTCGGTCTCTCTCTCTCTCTTCTCTCTCCTCCTGTCTCGCTCTTCTCTCTCCTCTTGTCTCTCTTCTCTCTGCTGTCTCCTCTTCTCTCTCTCTCTCTGCTGTCTCCCTCTTCTCTCTCCCTCTCTCTTTCGGTCTCTCTCTCTCTCTCTTCTGTCTCCCTCTTCTCTCTCTTCCCTTCTGTCTCCCTCTCGCTTTGCCTTCTTCTCCCCTCTCTCTTTTCGGTTCTCCCTCTTCTCTCCCTTCCCTTCTGTCTCCCCTTCTCTCTTTCTCTGCTATCTCCCTCTTCTCTCTCTCTTCTCTCTCTCCTGTCTGTCTCCTCTCTCTCC
This sequence comes from Ameiurus melas, assembly GCA_012411365.1. Lineage (NCBI taxonomy): Eukaryota > Metazoa > Chordata > Actinopteri > Siluriformes > Ictaluridae > Ameiurus > Ameiurus melas. The sequence goes on from CM022768.1 coordinate 2,322,228, forward strand.
TCTTGTCTCTCTTCTCTCTGCGGTCTCCCTCTTCTCTCTCTCTCTGCTGTCTCCCTCTTCTCTCTCCCCTCTCTCTTTTCGGTCTCTCTCTCTCTCTTCTCTCTCTCCTGTCTCGCTCTTCTCTCTCCTCTTGTCTCTCTTCTCTCTGCTGTCTCCCTCTTCTCTCTCTCTCTCTGCTGTCTCCCTCTTCTCTCTCCCCTCTCTCTTTTCGGTCTCTCTCTCTCTCTCTCTTCTGTCTCCCTCTTCTCTCTCTTCCCTTCTGTCTCCCTCTCGTCTCCCCTTCTCTCTCCCCTCTCTCTTTTCGGTCTCCCTCTTCTCTCCCTTCCCTTCTGTCTCCCCTTCTCTCTTTCTCTGCTATCTCCCTCTTCTCTCTCTCCTGTCTCCCTCTTCTCTCCTCTTGTCTCTCTTCTCTCTGCTGTCTCCCTCTTCTCTCTCCCCTCTCTCTTTTCGGTCTCTCTCTCTCCTCTCTCGCTCTTCTATCTCCTCTTGTCTCTCTTCTCTCTGCTGTCTCCCTCTTCTCTCTCTGCTGTCTCCCTCTTCTCTCTCCCCTCTCTCTCTCTCTCTCTCTTCCTGTCTCCCTCTTCTCTCTCCCCTCTCTCTTTTCGGTCTCTCTCTCTCTCTTCTCTCTCTCCTGTCTCGCTCTTCTCTCTCCTCTTGTCTCTCTTCTCTCTGCCGTCTCCCTCTTCTCTCTCTCTCTGCTGTCTCCCTCTTCTCTGTCGCCTCTCTCTTTTCGGTCTCTCTCTCTCTCTCTCTTCTGTCTCCCTCTTCTCTCTCTTCCCTTCTGTCTCCCTCTCGTCTCCCCTTCTCTCTTTCTCTGCTATCTCCCTCTTCTCTCTCCCCTCTCTCTTTTCGGTCTCTCTCTCTCTCTTCTGTCTCCCTCTTCTCTCTCTTCCCTTCTGTCTCCCTCTCGTCTCCCCTTCTCTCTTTCTCTGCTATCTCCCTCTTCTCTCTCTTCCCTTCTGTCTCCCTCTCGTCTCCCCTTCTCTCTTTCTCTGCTGTCTCCCTCTCGTCTCCCCTTCTCTCTTTCTCTGCTATCTCCCTCTTCTCTCTCTTCCCTTCTGTCTCCCTCTCGTCTCCCCTTCTCTCTTTCTCTGCTGTCTCCCTCTTCTCTCTCCCCTCTCTCCTGTCTCCCCCTCGTCTCCCCCTTCTCTCTTTCTCTGCTGTCTCCCTCTTCTCTCTCTCTCTTCCCTTCTGTCTCCCTCTTCTCTCTCTGCTGTCTCCCTCTTCTCTCTCTTCTGTCTCCCTCTTCTCTCTCTCCTGTCTCCCTCTTCTCTCTCTCTCCTGTCTCCCTCTTCTCTCTGTCCTGTCTCCCTCTTCTCTCTCCTCTTGTCTCTCTTCTCTCTCTGCTGTCTCCCTCTTCCCTCTCTCCCTCTTCCCTTCAGTCTCCCTCTTCTTCTCTCTCTCTCTCTCTCTTCTGTCTCCCGCTTCTCTCTCTCCTGTCTCCCTCTTCTCTCTCCTCTTGTCTCTCTTCTCTCTCTGCTGTTTCCCCTCTTCTCTCTCTTCTGTCTCCCTCTTCCCTCTCGTCTCTCTTCCCTCTGTCCTGTCTCCCTCTTCTCTCTCCTCTTGTCTCTCTTCTCTCTCTGCTGTCTCCCTCTTCCCTCTCTCCCTCTTCCCTTCAGTCTCCCTCTTCTCTCTCTCTCTCTCTCTCTTCTGTCTCCCGCTTCTCTCTCTCCTGTCTCCCTCTTCTCTCTCCTCTTGTCTCTCTTCTCTCTCTGCTGTTTCCCCTCTTCTCTCTCTTCTGTCTCCCTCTTCCCTCTCGTCTCTCTTCCCTCTCTCCTGTCTCCCTCTTCTCTCTCCTCTTGTCTCTCTTCTCTCTCTGCTGTCTCCCTCTTCTCTCTCAGCTGTCTCCCTCTTCTCTCTCTTCTGTCTCCCTCTTCTCTCTCCTCTTGTCTCTCTTCTCTCTGTAACATTAATATATTTTATATATATTTATATATTGCCCATTAATATAACATATATATGGCGTGTATGGCTATATATATATGGCATTATATGGCTGTAATATAACGTACATTAATATAACATATATATGTAACATTATATTTATATAGCTGCATTAATATAACATATAGCATTATATGGCTATATATGTAACGTGTATATTTATATATATATTTCCGCGTATACATATTTATATACGCATACTTATTATGCATAACATATATATACGCAATATACATATTTTATATATAGCTGCATGCAATATACATAATTTATAACATACTTAACATGCCATAACTTTATATACCACCAACGCCATAACATATACCATATTTATATATAACATGCAGCCAACCGCCATTATACGCTATAACCGCCGCATGCCATAACGCCTGCCTGCCGCATGCCATAACGCCGCCGCAACATAACGCAATGCCACCCATATATACTTGGCGTGTATATTTATATATACTTAGCGTATATATTTATATATAGCAGCATTATACATAATATATATGGCTACGTATATATTTTACCATATATAGCATTATATATTTATATATATAACGCTTGATGTAGCCATATTTTATATATATGGCTGCCATAAATGTATTATATATGCTGCATACACTTATTAACCATATATTTATATATATACACTTATTATCTAACTATTTTATTCTGCCTCACTTATTAACCATATATTATATATATACTTATTACCATATAGCTATATATATTTACATTTACGTGTATCACTCTTTATAACTTATGCATAACGTATATATTTTATATATACATATATAACTGCTTGTATATAACATATTTATACTATAGCTACATTGCTTATTATATAGATATACAGCTATATAACATACTTACCAATTATACATCTTTATATATACTTCCTTCTGTCTCCCTCGTCTCCCCTTCTCTCTTTCTCTGCTGTCTCCCTCTTTTCTCTCTCTCTGCTGTCTCCCTCTTCTCTCTCTCTTCTGTCTCCCTCTTCTCTCTTCCCTCCTGTCTCCCTTTTCTCTCTCTCCTGTCTCCCTCTTCTCTCTCTTCCCTTCTGTCTCCCTCTTCTCTTTCTCTGCTGTCTCCCTCTTCTCTCTCCCCTGTCTCCCTCTTCTCTCTCTTCCCTTCTGTCTCCCTCTTCTCTTTCTCTGCTGTCTCCCTCTTCTCTCTCCCCTCTCTCTTTTCTGTCTCCCTCTTCTCTCTCTTCCCTTCTGTCTCCCTCGTCTCCCCCTTCTCTCTTTCTCTGCTGTCTCCCTCTTCTCTCTCTTCCCTTCTGTCTCCCTCGTCTCCCCCTTCTCTCTTTCTCTGCTGTCTCCCTCTTCTCTCTCTCTCTCTGCTGTCTCCCTCTTCTCTCTCTCTTCTGTCTCCCTCTTCTCTCTTCCCTCCTGTCTCCCTTTTCTCTCTCTCCTGTCTCCCTCTTCTCTCTCTTCCCTTCTGTCTCCCTCTTCTCTTTCTCTGCTGTCTCCCTCTTCTCTCTCCCCTCTCTCTTTTCTGTCTCCCTCTTCTCTCTCCCTATTCTCTCTCTTCCCTTCTGTCTCCCTCGTCTCCCCCTTCTCTCTTTCTCTGCTGTCTCCCTCTTCTCTCTCTCTCTCCCCTCTCTCTTTTCTGTCTCCCTCTTCTTTCTCTCTTCCCTTCTGTCTCTGAAAGTTAACAGCGTGTCAGCGTGTTAGAAAGAAGAAACCGCAAAGCGTAACATTTCTGACCAAAGGGCCGACAATCCAGACTCCTTCCGGGATTTGATAGGAAAAATTGGTAAAATAAGAATAACACTTGGTCTCGGATCATGCGGCGCGTCTGCAGTACGAGTCCCTACGGACGAGCTGTTGCTATAGAAACGATAACTTATTAGAACGAGTGCATTAATATAAACCTGCGCTACAGTCAGAGCTGCGGTTATAGAAAACTAATGAACACCTTCTGACACAACAGGGATGGTAATATCATAAAACCTTTAAGGTTTCCCCAGGGGTCAGTACTCACTGGATAGCAGTGTCTGTAGTTCTGCATGTCTTTGGCTGCCCGGAGGTTTCTCGAGGAGGAACTGGACCACTGTGGGGGGAGGAGAAAAAAGGAAATGAACTTCTAATATTTAAATAGGACAAAGACACTATTAACGAGGTTAGAATGAGCCACTGTATTCACGCGAATAGGATTACTTGTTAGATAGTGACGTGTTGACATATACACATACACACCGCCGGTCAAAAGTTTGTGGACACGCGACTGAACTATTTCACGTGATCGTTAATAAGCTTTTGATCTGAAGGTGCGTTCTATTTTTAAACAAACGACTCAGAGAAATATTTCGGAAATGCAGGAGATAAGAGTCCAGCGTCGGTGTGAACTCCTTTAATACTGTTTAAAAAGCATCTCAGGGAAATTCCTCAAGAAATCGCTCAAGATAAACGCCAAGAACACATTTCTCGAAATTCTAGCAAATTATATATTATTTATATATATATATTAAAAAAATATATTATATATATATATATATATATATATATATATATATATATATATATATATATATATATATATATATATTATTTTTTTTTTTGATATACAGATTTTCTTTAAATATTATGCTTATTTACTCACCCTTTATCATCACTACATTAATGAACTCACTGCTGAAATTTTCCAATTCAGAATCTGGCCAAGAAGCCAGCTGTGGTTACACAGCCTTCCAAATGAGACAGATTTTGGGTCACACTCTCCAAAAATACCCCGCAGGTTCCTTCCAAATGCAACACGGGGGGCAGGGACATGATCTGGTGTGTCACAGATCAAATTACAGGGCTGTGAAAAAGTATTTGCCCCCATTTCTGATTTCTTCTGCATTTGTGTGTACATCTCGCACTAAACTGTTTCTGGAATTTAAACAGAACCTAAGATTAAATCAAAGGCGGATTTGAGTAAACACACATTGCAGGTAATAAATGGTAATGATATTAATCAAAGCAAAAAAAGTTCTCCAATACCATCTGGGCCTGTGTGAAAATGTATTTGCCCCCGTAGTTACTAATTCCCCAAATCTATGAAAGTGCATTGATAATGACGTTCGGCTGGACTAGACACAACTAGACCTGATTACTGCAAACCCTGTTCCATCACATCTACACTTACATTGAACTAACGCACTTAACTAGCACGCTATACTTTACTACACTGTGCTAACTACCACTTTTTAGCCGAGTACAGTGGGTAGTGTTCCCGTCCCATTGCTCCAGGCTTCCTGGTTCGATCCCGAGCTCGGGTTACCATCTGAGTGACATGTTCCTCCCAAAAACATGCAAAGTATAGTACGTATAGTACTCGATCGTTTTTGCTGACCTCGATATCGCCCGTTGTGTTTACATAAGAATGAACGTCACCGACAACGACGCTGCTTCCGACCTCTCGTCTGCTCCGGGACTGCCCAAGTCAAAGTCGAATATTCGTCGGTTTTCAGAGAGAAATGCACACAGTTTTCGCATTCGATTTTAAGACGTGTAGCGAGCACTAGAACCAATTTTAATTAATACACATCCTGTTGGAAAATAACAACGCACTAACAATGTTTTTGAAGAAGAAGAACCTAGAATGGATAGTTCTAGTGTTTAAGATAATCCAGGCGTAGTCGATAACGCCGGGGATTGAGCCGCTTAAGCTGAACAGTGAACAGACACTAAGAAGGTAAACTGAAGCGCTTTACTAGCGGGTTCGTTCATTAACTCACCCAAACACATCCTATATACACATATGACATTAATCAAACATTCACACAAAATAAACCTAAAATTACAACACCACGAAGCAAGTGAACCCGAAGGCGCTAGGCAGAACGGGTGAGTCACGCTGCGAATACGCCGTTTCCGTAGCAATGCACTGAACGCAATGAACAACTAAACCGTAAACAATTCACAATATTGTATTCCGATGTCCGAATATTCTCAAGAAGTTCATTGAAAGGTCGTTCTCGCACAATTATGCTACAATCACAAGATCAGTGATGTAAAATGGTCTAAAAATAACAATGATATTGTTTATGTCAATTATTTCTGGGACGAGATAATCGCTTAGTTCTGGTGGCAGGCCTTCCGAGGTGCCTAGGAAAGTGTGTGTGTGTGTAGACATGGAATCCCAGGGTGTATTCCCGCCTCACGTTCAGCCTTCCCGGGATAGGCTATGGATCCACCATGACCCTGACCACGATAAAACTCAATGAATAAATGAATGGACAGTATATATATATATATATATATATATATATATATATATATATATATATATATATTTTTTTTTTACATAAAATAGAAGCAGGTCATTTCTCATGCATAAATCAGATCTAAAAACCAGCTGTATTAGACTGAAAAACTGGACTGACACCGGACAGAATTTACATTACAATTCGAGCCGACGATTATTATCGTCGGGCATAGATTTGGTCTCAATACTGGTAGGGACATACCTCAGGGGAAAAAAAAAAAAAAGACTGTTTAAAGCCGACAACCAAATGGTTAATTAAAATATAACATCTATATTTACATTTTAAAAGATTCTAAATTCTAAAATTCTGCCCTCCCAAAACATTGGTAGGGACATGCCCCTACCGTCCATATGCAAATCCACGCCCTTGATTATTATTATTATTGAATGTGAGTAACGTAAACACGTACAAGCTGTATCGAGCGATATTTTAATCTCCGATATCGATAAGCGTATCAAAACTGAATCCATTGTATCGCTGCACCCTTCAGGACGCGTGCTGTAACTGCGGCAGTCTGCATTACTGACGTCACTGAATAATATGCTTTTTAATTTTACGCAAAAAAAAGATACTAGAAAGGAACTCAAATTATAATACATAAATCAATCCGCCTGGTTTTCGCGATTGTTCATTTAAAGAAAATATGCAGGCTAATAACTTTTCACTGCGGTTAGCTAGGAAAATAAGTGCCTTTGTTTTTAAATCTCCAATCGTTTTCCGACACATCCCGATTCTTGCTCTGTGATTGGCTTAAAGTGTCCCACCTCCACCGAGAGGTCGGACGAGGACCAGTCAGAGCACAACGTCAGGATGCACTAGCCAATCGCAGCGCAGAAGGCGGGACGTCTCGGAATACAGGTGGGAAGAATGCACAACAACGGTGCGCCAGTTTGTTAACACAAATGCAAGCACAAAACAAGAAAAAAATAATTCAAACGGAAGCAGTACATACAAAGCCGGCTTTTGCTTTTTTGTTTTTGTCCGGACACGCGCGCCGTGTCGTGTTCTCTGTTCCAAAATCGTCTCCGTCGCTCTCGGTGTCCCAGGTGGAGTCGTAGTCGCACACCAAGTCGTCCTCCATCCTCTCTCACTCTCACACCAAAACAACACACCGCTACACTGCTAAAAAACACTGCGGATGCAACGAGGCTAAAATATAATCAAGGGTAAAAACCATTCTCGGAAAATCCCAAAAGTTGCATCTGCTGTAATGGTCCAGGTCGCTAGCTCGCCGGCTAATCGAAACAGTAACGCCTACATCCTGATTGCGTCATCAACAATACCGGAAGTCTTTTTGAATGACTTTAGGACACGTTTTCGGATTAATGTTCTTGAATGATGTACTAATGAATTTTGATCCATAAAAATTCTTACGTATTTTTTAAAACTTATTTTTACATAAAGTTTTTTTTTTTAAGTAATGTGATTGAAAAAACATAATTTTGTAGTACACTTCCGCTTTTATAACCTGTGAAGCAACGGGGAAGCATGAACCAATCAGATATCCCCTTCTCATCCGGGCATTATCCATGTAGCTAATGCGACGATATATCATTTAATAAATAAATAAATAAATTTGCACCGAGTATTATCGTTACTATCGTAATATCGATCAATTGAATTGGGAATCTAAAAAATGGGAAATTTGTGATGTTTACACTGAGAATTTGCAAACAGAACTATTTGAAATGAATAGTTGGAGATTGTTCTTTCTTTGGGTTCAGGTTAATTACAGAAATATCAACCGCTCTTCCATCCATCCAGCAAATCAACTATTCCATCCATCTATCCATCTTCTACCGCTTACTCCTTCTTCAGGGTCATGGGGAACCTATCCCAGGGAGCATCAGGCACAAGGCGGGACACCCTGGATAGGGTGCCAGTCCAGCACAGGGCACAATCACATACACTACAGACACGTTGGACACGCTAATCAGTCTACCATGCATGTCTTTGGACTGGGGGAGGAAACCGGAGTACCCGGAGGAAACCCCCGCAGCACGGGGAGAACATGCAAACTCCACACATACAGGGCCATGGTGGGAATCGAACCCCGGACCCTGGAGGTGTGAGGCGAACGTGCTAACCACTATCCATCCACTCTTGCTATGCATCCATTCACCTACTATGATCATCCATCCTTCCATTAATGCATCTATCCATTTAAAATCCATCCATCCATCCAGTTTATTTGTTAATCCATCCATCTGTCCATCTGCTCAGTTAATGACCCCTCAATTCAGCCTTAAAATCACATATCCATCCTTTTAGTTCATTTGCTAATCCTCCCCTCCTATCATTCAGTTCATCGATTTATCCACCCATCTATCTACAATTCCATCCATCCATCTATCCATGCATTCATCTCCCCAATTTATTGTTAATCCATCCATCCAATTAAAAATCCATCCATCGATCCAACAATACATTCAGTTAATCACCCTTCCATCAATTCATCCATTAAATCCATTCTTTCACATAATTTGCTAATCCTCTGCTCCTATCATTCAGTTAACAGCCACCCATCCATCCATCCATCCATCCATCCATCCATCTATCCATCCAGTTAATAATCCATGCATCCTTTCATCCATAAGTGAATTGATCCATCCATCCAATTGCTTTCTTTGTTGAACCATCCATGCATCCAACCATCCGGTTATCCATCCGTTCGTCCATCCATCCATCCATCCAATTAAAAGTCCGTGCATCCTCTGATCAGTTGATCGATCACTCCACCCACTCATGCAACAATGCATCTGCCCCTCCATTATTCAATTTATTTGTTAATGTTAATGCATATATCATTTCATCCATCATTTCATCCATTTCATACAGCCGGTAAATTAACTATTCATCCTTTCACTTAACTTCATAATCCATCCATCCAACCATTCAGTTAAACATCCATCCATCCAATAAAAAGCCCTGCATCCTCTCAGCCATGTGGTTAATACATTACACACTGTTTTAATGCTCTTATCTCTTTTAAGAGAGAAAGAAAGACTTTAAAAAAATATGTTCAAATTCAGTGAGTGGAGCGAATGCAGAAGAGAAACTTTATATTGCAGAGATGACGTGACGAACCAGAAATCCACTCGAGCAGGAACGACAAGGACCAATATAATAAAAAAAAGACCCATAGATACATTTACTGTCTGTGTCATTGTGCTGCTCTAAATGTCAGACGGTATTTGACCGTTTTGGGCGCCGGACTGTTTCTGACCCTGCCTGCACACTCTAATGAGAGTGCGTGAGCCGTTTCCATGGCAACGAATTAACCATTCCAGTGAGAGATGGTTCGTATGTCATTTGCTGAAGCATCGGATCGTAGCCTCCTCGCTCTCCCCCACAGGGACGAGACACATTAATAAACCTGGACTCGGTCTGATTCTTATTGCAGACAGGGTTGCAGTACAAGCAGGAAATATTTCGCTTCTCTGTAATAAGATCTCTTCAGGCATTTTTGTATCAATGAAATACAGTGGGTTAGAAAATAAAATAACACTGCACACAATTTTCCATTCATACCAAATGTAGTCGTTAATTAGCCAAGACATATGTAGTGTCTTAGTTTTGGACTCGAGCGTCGAGGCTAATGTTGCTTACTAATTGCTAGCAGTTTAGCACTGTGCACACTGAATGCCTAAAACTGTAAAGACTT
>CM022768.1:2339596-2344596 GCA_012411365.1 Ameiurus melas
CCCTTTCTGACTCCCACTCTTTATCTCAGCCTTACATCAAATCACTCAGTATCTCTCTCAGTGTCTCTCTCTGTCCCTTTCAGTGTCTCTGTACCTCAGTGCCTCTCTCTTTCAATCAGTGTCTTTCTCTGTCCATTTCAGTGTCTCTGTCCCTCGGTGTCTCTCTCTGTCCCTTTCAGTGTCTCTCTCTGTCCCTGTCCTTTTCAATGTCTCTCTGTCAATCAGTGTCTCTCTCAGTATCTTTCCCTGTCACACAGTCTCTCTCTCTGTCCCTATCAGTGTCTCTCTCTGTCGCCCCCAGTGTCTCTTTCTGTCCCTCTCAGTCTCTCTCTGTCCCACTCTCTGTCCCTTTCAGTGTCTCTCTCTGTCTGTTTCTGTGTCTCTCTCAGTTGCTCTCAGTGTTTCTCTCTGATTCCTGTGTCATTGCTTTCTAGTGTCTCCCTTATTGTCTCTCTCTCACACAGTATCATTCTCTCAGTGTCTCTGTCTGTTTCTTAGTCTCTCTCTCTCCCTCCTCTCTCTCTCTCCTTTTCTTTCGTATCTCAGATTCTTTAATCATTTGCATTTAAATTCTAAGAAGTCTCATTCTTCTGATGCTTTTATAAACATATGACTGCTATTATTAGAACAAAATAAAGCGATTCTCTAATAAATCTGTTTCTTTACTCTGATCTAAAAGCTCTGATCTCTGAAAGCAAAGGTTTGGAGACAAATGTAACAGTTTCCTCCTGTAGCACAAAATGCAGTCAACACTCAGATACACTCCCAAACACTCTCAGACACTCTCACACACACTCCCACACACTCTCACACACTCTCACACACTCTCCCCCACACTCTAACACACTCCCCCACACTCTCCCCAACACTCTCACACACTCTCACACACTCCCACAACTTCCCACACACACTCTCAACACAAAACTCCACACACTCACACACACTCCCCAACACTCTCACACACTCCCCACACTCCACACACTCTCACCACTCACAACTCTCCCTACACTCCCCACACTCTCCACACACCTCCCCACACACTCACACACTCTCACACCTCCCCCACACTCTCACACAACTCCCCACACTCACACATTCTCACAAAAAACTGTCAACACTCCCCACACACTCCAACACTATCCCCCATACACTCAACACACTCCCCCACACTCACAACACACTCACAACTCCCCCACACTCACACCCACCACACTCCCACAACTCCCCACACACTCCCAACACACACAAACTCCCCACACACTCAGACATTCTCACACACTCCCTCACACTCTACACACACTCCCCACTGTCACACATTCTCCCCCATACTGTCACACACACTCCCCCACACTCTCAAACACTATCCCCCCTACTCACACACACTCCCCACACACTCTCACACACACCCCCCACACTCTCACAACTCACACACTCCTCACACACACTCCCACAGCTCTCACACACTCCAATACACTCCACACACTCCCAACACTCTCACAATATCCCACACTCACAACCTCCCCACACTCACACCCACTCACTCAACTCCCCACACTCACACACCCCACACTCACACACTCCACACTCCCCCCACACTCTCACACACACCTCCACCACACTCACACACACTCTCACTCCTCTCCACACACTATCCCACTCTCCCCACTCCCCCACACTCTCACACACTCCCCCACACTTCCCCACACTCCCACACACTCCTACCACACAACACTCCCACACATTCTACACACACTCCCACACTCACACATTCTCCCCACACTGTCACAAACTCCCAACACTCACACACACTCCCCCACCTCTACACACACTCCCCACACTCTCACACACTCCCCACTCTACACACTATCCACACTCACAAACACTCCCCCACACTATCACACACTCCACCCACTCCTCCCAACTCCCCACACTCACACACTCTCACACACTCAACACTCTCCCACACTCTCACAACTCCCACACTCTCACACACTCTCACACACTCAACACACTCCCCACACACTCCCACACACTCCACACACTCCCACAACTCACACAACTCCCCACACACTCCCCACACACTCCCCTACACTCACACACTCCCCCACACTCTCACACAACTCCTCCACACTCACACACTCACACACTACACACTCCCACACACTCCCCAATCTCACACATTCTCCCCACACTGTCTCACACACTCACACACTCCCCACACTCTCCACACCACACCACACTCCCCCACACTCTCACACACTCCCCCACACACACACACTCCCCCACACTAAAACTCTCCCCACACTCTCACACAACTCCCCCCACACTCCACACACTCCCCCATACTCACAACTCCCCACACTCTCACACACTCCCCACCACTCTCACACACACTCCCTCCCCACACTCACACTCCCAACTCCTCCACACTCTGCCACAACTCCCCACAACTCCCCACTCTTCCACACTCCCCACACACACTCCCACACACTCAACTCCCCACACTCTCACACACTCTCCTACACTATCACACACTCTCCCACACACTCCCACACACTCCCCACTCTCACACACACCCACACTCCCACACCTCCCCACACACAACTCCCCTACTCTCACACTCTCCCCACTCTCACACACACTCCCCTACACTCTCACACACCTCCTCCCCACACTCTACACACCCACACTCCCTCTCCCCACACTCTCACACACACTCCCCTAACACTCACACACACTCCCCACACTCCACACACACTCCCCATACTTCACATTCTCCCACACTGTCTCACACACTCACACACTCACACACTCTCACACACACTCTCCACACTCCCCAAACCCCAACTCCCCCACACTCACAAAACTCCCCCACACTCACAACCTCCCCACTCTCACACATTCTCCCACACTGTCACACACACTCTACACTCTCCCACACACTCCTACTCACAAACACTCCCCCACACCTCTCACACACTCCCCCACACTCTCACACACACTCAACACCCCACACACTCAAACACCTCCCACACACTCCCCACTCTTCAACAACTCCCCCACACTCCCACACACTTCCACACACCCCACAAACTCCCCCACACTCAAACTCCCCCACACACTCCACACTCTCACACACTCTCACACACACTCAACACACTCTCACACACACTCCCCCACACTCTCACACTCCCCTACACACTATCCCACACTCACAAACACCCCACACTATCACACACTCACTCACACTCCCCACACTCACACACTCCCCACACACAACACACTCAAACTCCCCACTCTCCCACAACTCCACCACACTCTCAACACACACACAACTCACACACTCTCACAATCAAACTCTCCCCCACACTCCCCCACACCCTACACACACTCCCCACACTTCCTCCACACACTCACACACTCACACCTCCCCACATTCTCACACACACTCCCCCCCACTCTCAACATTCTCCCCACACTGTCACACACACTCCCCACACTCTACACACACACTCCCCACACTCTCACAACACACTCCCCCACACTCTCACACACTCCCCACACTCTACACACTATCCACACTCTCACACCTCCCCACACTATCACACCTCACACCACTCCACACACACTCCCCAACTCTCACACCTCACACACCTCACACCTCACACACTCTCACACACTATCCCACACTCTCACACACTCTCACACCTCTCACACACTCTCCCACACCCCACACACTCCCACACCCCCACACTCACACACACTCCCCCACACTCAACACCCCCTACACTCTCACAACTCCCCCCACACTCTCACAACTCATCCACACCTCAACACCTCACACTCCACACTCCCCCACACTCTCACACTCCCCCATACTCTCACACATTCTCCCCCACACTGTTTTCACACACTCACCCTCCCCCCACTCTCCCTCCACACTCCCCCACACTCTCACACACTCCCACACACTCCCACACACTCCCCACACACAAAACATTCTCCCCACACTGTAACTTACTCCCACACACTCCCCATACTCTCACACACAACTCCCCACACTCAACACACTCCACACACTCACACCTCACACACTCCCCCACACACTCACACACCCCCCACACTCCCTCACACACTCCTCCACCTACCCCACACTCCCCACTCTTCCACACTCCCCACACTCTCACACACTCCCCACACTCTCACACACTCCTACACTATCACACACTCTCCACACTCCCCACACACTCCCACACCTCCCACACACTCCACACACACTCCCCCACACACTCTCCCACACTCTCACACAACTCCCTACACTCTAACACCTCTCCCCCACACTCTCACACACTACTTACCCCTACTCACACATTCTCCCACACTGTCTCACACACACTCCACCACACTCACACACTCTCACACACCTCCCACACACTCCCAAAACAACCCCCACACACCCCCACACTCACACACACTCCCCCACACACTCACACACTCCCCCACACTCTCACACATTCTCCCACACTGTCACACACACTCCCCACACTCTCCCACACTCCCCATACTCTCACAACACTCCCCCACACTCTCACACACACTCCCCACACCTCACACACACCTCAAAACTCCCCCACACACTCACACACACACTCCCCCACACACTCTTCCACAACTCCCCCACACTCCCCAACACTCTTCCACAACACCCCCACAAACTCCCCACACTCCTCACCACACCTCCCCACACTCACACACTCACATAACTCCCCACACTCCCCACACTCTCACACACTCCCCACACTCCCACACACTCCCCCACACTCCCCATACTCTACACACACTCCCACACACTCACACACACCTCCCCACACTCTCACACACACTCTACCTCACACACTCTCACACACTCCCCCACACTCCCACAACTCCCACACACTCTCACACACCCCCCACTCCCCCACACTCCCCACACACACTCCCCCCACTCTCACACTCCCCCT
>CM022768.1:2347096-2359596 GCA_012411365.1 Ameiurus melas
TCTCTCTCTCTCTCTCTCTCTCTCTCTCTCTCTCTGGAAGGAGTGTATGTATGCATGTGGCGCGCGCGTGTGCAGCACCTTTGCCTGTGCCGCTGCAGTAGGATTTTATTCCGCGTGACACTCTTTAACGCTCCACGAGCGACGAGTGATGCTTGTTTTCCGCGCATTTCCGGTTTTCCGAGTAGGCTAAATGACATGCATGTGGAGAAAGGTAAGAACACGTCGTACATGTGTGTGTGTGTGTGTGTGTGTGTGTGTGAAGGTATCTCGGACTCTCTGCGCGCGTGCACTTTTAGACATTTCCAAGGTTTTGGAGGTGTCTCCACAGTTTGCGCGCGCGCGCGTGTGTTATAATGATGTAAAGGCACAAGGTGTGATCGTGGTGGTCAGATTTCTGGATTTTCTGCCACACACACACACACACACACACACACACACACACACACACACACACACACACACACACACACACACACGGATAATTATGCCCGACATCCTGAGCATATTTCTTCTTGGAGGCTGTTTGTTTTTCTCGACTTTACCAGGTGTTTCATAAAGACACAATCACATCATGTATACAAATTTGATCTGATTGTTTTTGCTTCTTCTTTATTTTCTTCTCTCTCCACTTTATTCCTGATTGCTTCAATACTGTAGGCACAAACTGTCCCACACTGCGCGTAGACACTGTGTATAATAGTACACTTATTTAAATAATAATAATAATAATAATAATAATAATAAAACCCTAATAATAAAATCATGTTTCCTCCTGATGTGCAAATGTTACAACCGACTAATCGATTAATTGCTAAATTGTTACAGCTCGTGCTCCGGGTTTTATTTATCCCCCCCCCCTTCTTATTTTATTGTCTTCTCTCTGGACTTTATTGGGCAGAATCGTGCTTCTTAAAGGCACAGAGATCTGATTACGCGCACGGAATCGATTTGTGCATCTTCTTTTCTTCTTTTTAACTTCCTCACAACTTTATTTACAAGGACGCAAGAAGAAAAGTAAAACACCTCAGCGTGTTTTTTCCCCCCGATCGTCGAATCGATTATTCGGCGGAATTGTGCTCCACTTGGTGTCCTTGGTGACGCCTGTGTATTATTTAGCCTATCATTTGCAGATTATGCAGATCATGCAGATCATTTTCGTGTGTTATTGTCTTTCTTTTATTTATTTTTCTGAGTGAAATTTTCTTTACTGAAGGCAATAAGATCACGTTGCTCGTCTAAACGAGCTCATGTGTCATGGCGGGTTGATTAAGCGATTATTCGGCGTGGTTATAGGTCACGCCCCCTGTCCTGTTGCCGAGCCCGATTATGTTATTTAAGCGCTCTTATGTCCAAGATGTCGGACATTTTATTCGCTCTACAGTTTATTCCAGGGCGAAAATAAGCCTCTACGCCACGTAGATGTACAGTAGAACGACGCCGTGTTCCCAGACGTGCAAAATCCGTATAGCGGATCATCGATTAATCGATTCATTAGAAGATCTTAAGTTAAGCTCTGATTTTGAGACCTTTCTTGTGTATCTGATTTTCTTTTCTAATCCCTTTATTCCAGACTGATTCAATAGGTTGGACTAATGTGAAGGGGTCAGAGTGTTAAATTTAAACTCAACTAACTGTTCTCAACTAATCGATTAATCGGTGAAATCCTGCTCCTTTCCGATGGGATGATTGGATTATTTCATATCTTGTTTTCTTTTCCTGGGTGAAATTGTGTTTACTGGTGAACAAAGACGTCTAAACGATCTAATGGCTGGATGATTAATTGATTAATCGGTTGTAGCTCGGTTTCCGATCTCAATTCTCTCTCTCTCTCTCTCTCTCTCTCTCTCTCTCTCTCTCTCTCATTTCCTTCTGAGATGAAGAAGCTGAGGAAGCAGACGGTACGGACCCTCTCTCTGATCCTCTGCATGTTCTCCTACCTGCTGGTGGGCGCCGCCGTGTTCGACGCACTCGAGTCGGAGTCGGAGAGCGCGAGGCGTCGCGTGTCCGATCAGCGGCGTGCGGAACTCAAGACGCGTTACCGCTTCACGGACGACGATTACCGCGAGCTGGAGCGCGTGGTGTTGCGCGCGGTGCCGCACAGAGCCGGGACGCAGTGGAAATTCGCCGGATCCTTTTACTTCGCCATTACAGTCATCACTACGATAGGTACACACACACACACACACACACGGAGATAAATCTTTTGTCTCGTTTAGGTTTTTAAATAAAACCCTGCGGTTTTTGTTAGCAAACAAGTAGGTTTTTTTTTTTGTTGTTTTTTTACGATGGCTGTACGATTTCCGTTCTGAAATCCGTTGACTTCCTGTCTTGTCCCCTGCAGGTTATGGTCACGCAGCTCCAGGTACAGACGCTGGGAAAATCTTCTGCATGTTTTACGCTGTTCTCGGGATCCCTCTCACTCTGGTCATGTTCCAAAGCCTGGGTGAAAGAATGAACACTTTTGTACGCTTCCTGCTCCACCGGGGGAAAAAGTGCCTCAGGTTCCGACGTACGAGTGTCTCCATGGAGAACATGGTTCTCGTGGGCCTCCTGTCCTGCCTCGGCACGCTGTGTTTGGGCGCGGCCGCGTTCTCGCACTTCGAAGGCTGGACGTTCTTTCACGCCTACTACTACTGTTTCATCACGCTCACCACCATCGGCTTCGGCGACTTCGTGGCTCTGCAGAAGAAAGGTGACCTCCAGGAACGGACGCCGTACGTCGTCTTTAGCTTCGTGTACATCCTGGTGGGCTTGACGGTGATCGGAGCCTTCCTCAACCTCGTGGTGCTGCGCTTCAACTCACCACAAAAAGGGCATGAACAACGAGAGGAAGAGAGGGAGGGGGGGCAAAAAAAAAAAAAAGAGCGCGGGCCGCCGGGGCCCCCCCCCCCCAGAACAGCCACAGCACGCTTTTTTTGCCGATGGAAGAGGGGACGAGTTGCACTAACCTCATCCCGTCTCCGAATGCGAACGAATGCTACTCCCGTCCAGCTCTCCCTCGCCCCTCGAATCCTTCTCGCCAGCGCTCGCGTCTCAATTCCCTCTGCTCTTGCTGTTATCGCTTTGATTTGTGCCCCAGCCTCCTTCCCTCTCGACCAGGCTGCAACGTCGATTCGGTTTACTACAGTTCCATTTCTTATCGGATCCACGGAGGTTCCTTCACCAGGGAAAACACCGGATTTTCTTCCCCGGGAAGCACACTCTCTCCAGGGCACAGTTTCAGAGAGCTACCCCGCTTTCGCAGGAAGTCCGTCTGATTGTTCGCAACGTCTGAAGCCACGATTGACACGCCGTTACACACATATATTTTTGTAGCACATACAAAAAACAAGCTCTTTCGCCTTAGTGTAAGACCCATTCTGCATGTTGGAACGTCGGCGAACGCGCTAAATAACCTGATGTCAACACAACGAACCGTACGTCTTAAGAGTTTATCACGTGAAGAGCTGAGACATGTACGGCGATGCGATATGCTAGTTTTAAGTCATTTTTAGCATCTCCTTTTATCTTCTCACGTTTAAAGGAAGCATTTAAATGCTCTTACGATGGACCATTTGGACATGTGCAAGGTGGATCATTCGAGTATCAGCTGATGTCGAGACCCAGCTGATGTGTTTTTCTTCAAAAACGACGAAGCTTTAAAATGTTATTTTATCTATCTATTTATTTATTTATTTATTTATTTAATGACTGAAAATACAGGAAAAAAAACACCTAGCTAAAATCGTGGCTTATCCAAACCTGCAGTTTTCACAGAAATAAGTCGCTTACACTGAAGTTAAAATAAAGAATAAATGACCTATAGAGTTACACAGAGTAAAAATCAATCCGAACCAGCAAAACAGAACAAAACAAGTAAACAATCCAGTCTCTTTGTAATAATGTGTGTAAACATGACAAAAACAGTCTTTTCCAAACCCAATTCCAACCCAATCTTTAGCCTGTTGTTTCCTCTCTAATATCCAGTTTGCTCGCCAGGTCTTTGATAATATAGTCATTATAATATCGTCGTTATAATATAGTGATTATTATATAGTCGTTATAATATAGTCATTTTACAACGACGTCATGTTTTTTCTGTTGCCATATTCGGTGCCATTCAACGTCTTATGATTATGAAAATAGACCCATGTTACTGATAATAAAAAATGCTAATCTTACCGCCACCTTGTGGAGTAATGATGTAGTATGAGTTTTGCAAAAGCACTCTTTTCTTTTCCAGATGTGTGTAAATGCGCTCCCTCGTAGCGCGAGCAAATATGCCACTTTAAATACAGTTTATTAGCGAGGGAAGAGGTGGAGCGAATCGTCTGGCACAGAGTGTGTTATTTCCTACTGAGAATTCAGACGTGTGAGTGATGACGGAGGGGCGGCTAGACAGTAGAGACCAGGTGTTTCACTACAAACACGTCTTTTATAAAGAAGTGGTTTGAAATCTGTCTAACATCCAGACTTTCACCCTGTGAGGGAGGTGTGGAGTCTGTACCTGTCAGTCACAGTAGAGGAGGTGTGGCCTCTGTGTTTTTCAATACCAGTGAAGGACTTTTGGCATTTAGGCCAATAAATTACAGCGAAGCAGGCGTGGTCTCTGTGCCTGACAGTTTCAATGGAGGAGGCTTGGCCTCTGTGAATATCAGTCTATATGGAGGAGGTGTGGCCTCTATGACTGTTAGTCTCAGTTGAGGAGGTGTGGCCTCTGTGAATATCAGTCTATATGGAGGAGGTGTGGCCTCTATGACTGTTAGTCTGAATTTAGAAGGTGTGGCCTCTGTGAATATCAGTTGAATGGAGGAGGTGTGGCCTCTGAATATCAGTCTAAATTGAGGAGGTGTGGCCTCTGACTGTTAGTCTCAGTGGAGGAGGTGTGGCCTCTGACTGTCAGTCTCAATGGAGGAGGTGTGGCTTCTGTGACTGTCAGTCTGAATGGAGGAGGTGTGGCCTCTGTGACTGTCAGTCTGAATGGAGGAGGTGTGGCCTCTGTGACTGTCAGTCTGAATGGAGGAGGTGTGGCCTCTGTGACTGTCAGTCTCAATGGAGGAGGTGTGGCCTCTGTGACTGTTAATCGTAATGGAGGAGGTTTGGCCTCTGTGACTGTCAGTCTCAATGGAGGAGGTGTGGCCTCTGTGACTGTCAGTCTCAGTGAAAGAGGTGTAGCCTCTGATATTACTAGTTGCACTGAAAGAGGTATGGCCTCTCTGACAGTTAGTCTCAATAGAGGACATGTGTCCTGTGTCTGTCAGTCCCTGAAAAGAAGGTGTGAGCTTTGTGTTTGACAGTGTCAATGGAGGAGGTGTGGTTTCTCTGTCAGTCAGTTCCAGTGAAGTAGGTGTGGCCTCTATGCCTGTTGGTCTCAGTGGAAAAGGTGTGGCCTATGTGCCTGTTAGTTACAAGCATGGCTTCTCTGGCTGTATTTCCCAGTAAAGGAGGTTTGGCCTTTGTCTCTGTCAGTTATAATAAAGGAGGTGTGGCTCTGTCCCTCTCAGTCTCAATGGAGGAGGTGAGGCCTCTATGTCTGTCAGTCCCAGTGAAGTTGTATATTGTATTGTCTCGGGATGAGAAACAAGAAAGCCCTCCATAAAATCTAAGCCCATTTGTTCACAATGTACAGATGTTTGATTTCATGTTAGAAAGACTTCAAGCGTCCAGAGCAATCAATTTTACTGACAAGTGAACGTTTCCTGCGTCCCTCCGACTGTTAATCCTACACTCCTACACTGTATATTTTTAGAAACCTCAGCCACGATCGCTTCATTTTATGCAAAGAACCACCGGAAATGACTGATAATAATCTGTAGACTACTGAACATGAAGGCAGATATTCACGTTTAATCGAACGTTTATGTTCTTTGCATGCGCTGGAGTGAACTGCACGGCCATAGGATGGAATTCTCAAAAAAAAAAAGAAAAGGAAAGAAAATCATGTCCATTTTCCGGATGAACATTCCCAGAGGTTTTACGTCTAATCGGTGAATTACATTTCTCTTACGCAAAAGAAAATCACGAGGTCACGCTAACATGCTAATAATAACGGCGTTCAATATTCGAACCACAATAACACGTTGATAAGGAGGAATTGAAAAACAATTAAGCAAAAAGCAAACGTACACAATGATCCACGTACCCCACATCAGTCAGCTAAGAAATGCTCCATGTCCAGGGTCTTTCTTCTTCTTCTTCTTCTTCTTCTTCTTCTTCTTCTTCTTCCTCACTGGATTATGTAGATACTGGACATCTAACTTAACTGACATCATTTCTATAAATATGTTTCCAAATCTTCATTGTACTTGTTTCAAACACTGTAGTCTCGTTTTTAATAAACAATTTTGTTAAAACAGATTTGTAAAGTTTGTTTATTTATTTATTTAATGTCCAATTACGCCTGCAACGTTTGGGAGGTTGGAGCCCCGACTGCGTCGTTTGCTGTCGGAGTCTGAAAGCCTCTTCATTTCGCAATTGTAAACTAATTTCTGGTTAAAGCTGTATTCCGTTCACGTTTATTGATGTACTGTACGTGTACATTGTACGACGTGTGACACCGCATTGTCTCGTGTCGTTCCGATAAAATTGCTCGTTAAATACCTCAGATAGGTTTTTTTTCAGATTTGTTCAGAACAGCATGCTGTGCTCCGCTCTGTTCTGTCCTGCAGCGCGTGCCTTGAATTACAAGCCAAGTTCGCTTTTCACAGGGAATGTTCTCTTCACAACCGTTTCCTGACGAGTTCAGTCTTGATGCAGGTCAGAGTTCAGACTCTTCCAGGTCAAACAAGACAAAAACAAACAAAAAAGCAATTGCATTTTAAAATCACGTCTGAGTACCTGATAATGTGTTTTCGCCGCCTGTGGTGCATTGTACGCTATTTAGAAAATGCAGCACCCTTAAGGCTGGTTTATACTTGATGCGTGACTTGATGCGTGACGTGCGTGTCCAGTTTTATCCGGAAAGTCCCGGTGTAGGTGCAGCCATCTTGTGCAGTCTTAAGCACGTTTAATGGAGCTGTTATGGGTTCTTCCATTGACACGTAATGGCTCTATGTATAACGCTAGAACTCAGGGTCTCGCTATCAGAAGGGGTTCTAGGTAGAACCCTACGTTTTCCAAAGAATACTTAAATAAGCTACCAAGTAACAAGACAAATGAGCTGAATGTTAAACCCATACAGTTAAATGTTAAAAAAAGAAACTTATCCAATTCATACACACTCTTACACAATACTGTAAGCTTTCCACGGGTTCCTTAAGGGTTTGTGGAACAATTAAGTGTTAACCATAGAACCCTAAATAGTTCTTCATGTTTTAAAGTGCACCTATTATGGTTTTGAGACCATTATTAAGGTCTCATACGATGGATTTACACGCATCCGAGGGAAAAAAAAACAACACTTTAACGTGCTCATAGTTTAAACTGTAACGCTACCTTTTGTTCCGCCCAGTGTCACAAACGACTCGTTAAATGATCCGTTCTAAAGGATTCGTTCTAAACAACTCCTTTCAGAGAGCATGCTCTGCTCTGATTGGTCAGTCGTCCCAGTCGGTCGAGATTGGTCTAGCGCTGTCAGCGATCAGACGATGAAGACCAGAGGCGGGGCTTATTGTTACGAACCTACGTAGGTTAATACAGGTCTGGAGTCACTAACGAGTCGTTTCAGCTGTTCAGAATCGGTTCCTTTTTTTGGGAAGTCGATAACTCCGTTTGTCGTGCGCTTTCGATTTTTAGAAACTTTTGCAGACTTTCTGCGTTCACAAACAGCTACGTATAGAACACACTACATGAAAGGTCATATTAGACAAAGCATAATAGGTGCACTTTAATAATGTATCCATCCATCCATTTGTCTGTCTATTTACCAGGAATCAATCAATCAGTCCCCGTAATGACCCCCCCGAGCAACCCTTTTTTTCCCGTCTATCCCAGGTTCTATATCTTCTAAAGAGCGTTCTAAACCGTCTATACCAACAGGCATAAAAATCAATGAGAAGTAATCTCTTGTCTCTCTTTCGTTCCTGATCTTGTGTGCTCTACACTCTGATAACACAAGCGAAACGATCCTTTCCTGCGGGCTTTAGGTCAAAAGTTCAGCTGGACAAATGAACGACATTCTACACCTTCCTCAGGACGTTTCTGTCTGGGACAGCGTGCGTCTGCGTTGTGTTCTTCGAAGACGATAAATTAAACTTGCTTACAGGTGCGTTGTGTTTCGAGTTACAGGCCACATCGTTATACTCACAGCTCCGGGGTCGCTGGTTTCATCCTGTCGTGTTCCACGTGTTCTCCTTGAATCCGTGTGGGTTTTCTCTAGGTCAGTGGAGGAGGTGTGACCGGTCGATCGCTGAGGAAGTGCGGGTAGATCGCCATTCAAAAAAAAAAAAAATAGATGTTAGCGTTGATGTACAGGACAGCCAGTCTGAGATCTCGTCTCTTCTCTCTCCACGCGCGTGCGATCAAACGCGCCAGCGCTAAAGTCTAGCGAGCGAAGTTAACTTCCCAGTTTATTCCTACTGAAGAAAGGGGACAAACTGAGTGAGGTCGCGGGACAAGCGAGAAACCGAAGACTTGTCACTTCCATGCGGAATGGGAGGAGGATTTTTTTTTTTCACGATGTCATATTCGAAGTGCATTTGTCTGATCTGCCGAGCTACCGTAGCTATTCATAATAAGGGAAATGTGGAGCGGCACTTTAGGTCTGTTCATAAACACTACGGCACTGACTTCCCTCCAAAAGCGAGCTGAGGAAGAGGAAGGTGAAGGAACTAAAGTCACAGATGTCCGGACAGCTGTCATTTTTTCACGGCTGACTTCAAATGCTAAGGCAGCCACCGAAGCATCGTTCCGGTTGAGTCACTCCATCATCAAACACAAGAAGTCATTCCGAGACGGAGAGATGATCAAAGAGGCATGCGTAGACGCAGCTGACTCGTTGTTTCGGGACTTTAAAAACAAAACCGAAATATTATCTTCAATCAAAGCTCTCCAGCTATCAAGAAGTAGTGACACGGCGCTGTGAAGTCATGGCCGAGGATTTAGGGAGAGAAGGGAGTTTCTCTTTGCTGTTAAACATGCAGAACACCCCCGACTCAGTGATGATCAGTGGCTGCTGGACTTGGCATTTTTAACCGATCTGATCAGCATGTTAAATGAGCTTCATTTGGAGCTGAAAGGAAAAGACAAACCCGTGGTCGATATGATCAGCTCAGTTAATGTCTTTCAACGGAAAACGCGACTTCTGTCCTCAAAGCTGCAGCGCCATGATTTTTGGGAACTTCCAAAACCTGGCGTCAGGTCTGGAGACGCAGCGGAAGGCTTGTGCGCAGTTGAACATCGCACGCTACACGGAGCAGACTGACAGCTGTCTGTCGCTCAGAGTTTCACAGACGCTTTCAGGACTACATTCATGTGCGACCCGTTTAGGGACGATGTTGAGGTCGATTCAGTCGCATTGAAAATTGCAGCACTGTTTCACCTGAACTGGTCTGAAGTGGAGGATGAGGTTGTGAAACTACAGACTGACCTTCAGCTGAAGTCAAGGGCTCTCGGACAGTTTTGGAACTTACTCACAGGGCGAAAGTTCCCAAACATGAGGTAATGTACAACCTCCTCGACTGCATTATTTGGCTCTGCTTATGTATGTGAGTCAGCCTTTTCCCACGAAGATTATTGAGTCCAAATACCGTCCCGTTCATCATTTGGAGGCCTGCTTGAGGCTGGCTACCAGCAGCTACTGTCCGGACTGTGTAACCCTGGCTGATTCTATTCAGTGCAAGTCATCAGAGTAAGGTACTGACCAAAAATGTACTGAATTGTAGTGTGCCATAAGGGTTCATGCAGTTATACAAGGTACATGAACATATATATATTGTGTGTATATATATATATATATATATATATATATATATATATATATTTAAAGTGTACTCGGTGTATATGTTTCGCATTTTTAATGTAGGTAGATCTCTTTGACTGGTCATGTTAAAAGTAGCCCTTGCTCTAGGTTCTCCAGTTCTCTGTCCAAAAACACGACGGTAGGTGAACTGAGGACTGGACATTTTCCTTAAACTCCTCTGCAACTGCGCTAGCAATAACGACGACCCTCTGTGACATCAGCACAACGTACACGTGCTATCGTTTCACAGGAATAATAAAAATACAGCATCAGGTAACAAATTAGCACCAGAATCGCTAAGTATCACAAATATTTCACCACGTTTCAGGGTGTTAATGTGCTTTGTTGTCAGATTTTCTCTGAACAAATCGAACTTGAGCATGTGCAGTCTACAAAGCTGCTTCATTATTATTATTATTATTATTATTATTATTATTATTATTATTATTATTATTATTATTATTATTATTATTATTATTATTATTATTATCGTCATTACTATTATTATTATTACTATCATCATTATTATCATCATTACTATTATTATTATTATTATTATTATTGTCATTATTATTATCATTCTTTTATCATTACTATTATTATTATCATTAGTAATATCAGTACTACTATTATTATTATTATTATTATCATCATCATTATTATCATTACTATTATTATTATTATCATTAGTAATATCAGTACTATTATTATTATTATTATTATTATTATTATTATTGTCATTATTATTATCATTCTTTTATCATTACTATTATTATTATCATTAGTAATATCAGTACTACTATTATTATTATTATTATTATTATTATTATTATTATTATTATTATTATTATTATTATTATTATTATTATCATCATCATTATTATCATTACTATTATTATTATTATCATTAGTAATATCAGTACTATTAATATTATTATTATTATTATTATTATTATTGTTATTATTATTATTATTATTATTATTGTTGTTGTTGTTGTTGTTGTTGTTATTATTATTACTATTATTATTACTATTATCATCATTATTATCATTAGTATTATTATTATCATTAGTATTATCAGTACTATTATTATTATTATTATTATTATTATTATTATCATTACTATTATTATTATTATTATTATTACTATTATCATCATCATTATCATTACTATTATTATTATCATTAGTATTATCAGTACTATTATTATTATTATTATTATTATTATTATTATTATTATTATTATTATTATTATTGACGTTTGCAAAAAAATTTCATGAAGCATTTATGGAAGTGCAGGTTATTTCATTAAAACCTTTCAGGGGTTAGGATTATTTACAGGAATTAGCATTTTGGCATTCAGTGCATAAGTTTGCATCCCCCTAAAACCAACTGAAGACAAAGAAATATAATATATTTCTTTATATATATATATATATATAAAGTAATTTACAGAAATTAGATATTTATTGTTTTTTCTTTCTTTCACTGCGTTAATATAACATCATCACAAGACGTATAGATGCACAAATAATGTACTGTAAATTATAATATTTAATAGCGTAATAAGACACCAGAATCCAAATCACAAAATGATCTCAGATCAGGTCTAGAGACCAAGACGCTTATACAAAAACCTTGTTATTTTATAAACTCTCCTATGCTTTAAAAAAAACATTTAAAAACATTTTTAAATCTTCTAGAGAACCACGAGAGGATAAAACTATTATAAGTATACTTCACGCACACGTCAATTATATAGGTTTTCATAAGTCATATTTTAAAAGATTTGACTGGAAACCATTAAAACCATTAGATCGTAATTTGGGGAAATTATTTCAATTCCTATCAGGAACTCTGAATATAGAGGCAGGATCGAACAGACCACCACATCAAATTTCACACCTCCAGAGTTCAAGGAGTGTCATGTGACCTTAAATTTGTGACGTCGTCGGTGTTGATGTCTCACATACAGATTTAAATACAATGGAATAGAAACAAATAGGCGTTTATACCATGACGATTCCTACTGCATGCTCTATGACCTGGATTTAACACGAGTTAAGATGCTCAGCGTTCATAAAGCATTCTCATCTTCTTATTTTGGCACAACGCCAGAAAGTTCTGTCTTTCCCTGAGGCTGCAGCTCCCTCTAGTGTCGAATCACGCTGGTCCTCAGAAATCTGCATCGAAGACGAGACTACTCCTCAAATGTGATTTATCTCGACCACGTGGCGATGGTTTGTGATGCATGTTGGCGTGTGCGAAGCCGCCAGCGATCCCATCCGTGTGAAATGTGCTCCTCTGCCTCGTTCAGGCCGAGTCAAGGCTCGTGCCCGTGCCGATTCCGACGAGGTCGGCCTGATTCTTTCTCATATTATATCGTAATGTATGAGGTGTTCAGTCAAACGAGAGCCCAAACCTCAAGCTCAGTAATGATGAAATCTTCCTCTGAGGACAACACGTCGTTATCGAAGGTTTCACATCGCTGACTGCGGCCCCGGAGCAGATCGCTGTGGAGCCACAGACCGAACCGGCCTCTGTGAGGAAACGCAAGAAAACATTACACACACACTGCGTCATGCACTATTGTGCTGACTTTAACGGTGTGAAGATCATTTT
>CM022768.1:2364596-2372096 GCA_012411365.1 Ameiurus melas
TAACCGAGTGGTGTTTATTTAAGATAAATGTTTCTGAGCTGAGATCGCCTGCTGCTCAATCAAATCCACTCTGATTCCATGCTGAGGTTTAGCAGCCGTCACTCGCTTTATTTGATCTCCTTCACACGCAGGATTAGAGAGGATCAGGATATTAACTGAGCTTCATGGACAGCGTCCTGGTTCACTCGTAACTCCACGGCTTCGGGGATAACGCAGGCTCGGGATCCGGCCGTCCCTGCTGACCAACCATCAGCCAGCGTCTCATTCCATTAACAGTGTGGACAGAGAAAGAGAGGAAGACAGAGAGAAAGACATGCAGATGGAGAAAAAGAAATAAACACATAGACAAATGAATCAACAATAAATAAAGAAAGAAAGAAAGAAAGAAAGAAAGAAAGAAAGAAGTGAATGCATTGCAGACAGACAGACAGAAAGAAAGAAAGAAAGAAAGAAAGAAAGAAAGAAAGAAAGAAAGAAAGAAAGAAAGAAAGAAAGAAAGAAAGAAAAAAGAAAGAAAGAAAGAAAGAAAGAAAGAAAGAAAGAAAGAAAGAAAGAAGTGAATGGATTGCAGACAGAAAGAAAGAAAAAGAAAGAAAGAAAGAAAGAAAAAAGAAAGAAAGAAGTGAATGCATTGCAGACAGACAGAAAGAAAGAAAGAAAGAAAGAAAGAAAGAAAGAAAGAAAGGAAGAAAAAGGAAAGAAAGAAAGAAAAAGGAAAGAAAGAAAGAAAGAAAGAAGTGAATGGATTGCAGACAGAAAGAAAGAAAGAAAGAAAGAAAGAAAGAAAGAAAAAAAAAAGAAAAAGGAAAGAAAGAAAGAAAGAAAGAAAGAAAGAAAAAAGAAAAGGAAAGAAAGAAAGAACATTAGGTAGAAGGAAAGAAAGACATGCAAATGGAGAAAAAGGAAAACAAAGAAATAAACAGACAAGAAAACAAACAAATAAAAATAAATAAAATAAATTAGATGCAGAAAGAAAGAAAGAAAGAAGGATTTGAGGATCAGTCAAACAAACAAACAAACAAACAAACCAAAAATAATAACTAAGTAAAATAATAAATAAATAAACAAACAAACAAACAAACACGTTTAAAAAAATCAAAAATAAAAATTTTGTCAGGAACATTGCCAGGAAGTTCTGTATTTCGTTCAGAATCAAGATGGCCGCCTCCGCAGGGTTCCAGTGTTCAGATAGAACAGTGTGGTTCATGTTTGTGGAAGACAGGAAGTCCCTCTGTGTCCTAAACCACAGCAGCAGTCTGTAAGACTGAACTGAGGAACTGGGTGTGGTCTGACATTTTGGCTGTGTGTCTTTCCATTACTATTCAGTCTACAGTACATCAGCATCAAAGCTCCAGAGCGAAACTGACACACAGCAAACGAGCGGCCGCTGCACGTTCAGGGTAAAGTTCGCCGTATCGCCGCGCTCGTACGTCAAACTCTGGTGATTTTCACGGACAGGTTTTGTAACTGGATGTGCAGCACGTTATCGGAGAGTCGATACTGCTGCGCGTAGAGACGCAGGGAGACCGAGGTCAAAGGTCAAACTGCAAACGCAGCAAATGACATGTGCTCCGAGAGCCTCGTTCGAGCGATCCCGAGCGACATTTTTCCAGTTCCGTCTCCATCTTTCCCAAGTAAAATAAATTAAAAAAACCCCCCGAACCTCAGTTAATACAGAGCGTGCCTTCGTTTCTACTGACGTCTATTGATCCTGCATATCAAACACAAACGCTTATGTAACGTTCAAATCAATGGTCAGCTAGTTTCATAACGATGTCTCGCTTTAAACCGACCGCACGCTGTTGACCAACTGTTGATTGCCATCAAAGAACAAAGACGACGGACGCTGACTTTACACAACAACGCGGATCTGATATCGACAAAGACGTAAGATAGTTCATCATTTACGCAAAATCTCTCCTTCGCACCTGAAAAAGCACTCTTAGCAACGCGGATTAGCGTCACGGAGATGTAGACCGTAGCGCGAGGTGATATTTAGTCTCGAGATAAGACGGAAAGATTTCTAGCAAAGACGTCTTGGCTAAAAATATCCGAAATGTAGGCGATATATTTTCGATATAAAGCATCATGTATTTATTACCTTTTAGCTCAAGGTGAAAAGTAATAAGATCAAATCAAATAAATCTAACAATAAAAAGTGCATTAAATACCGATTAAAAAAATAATTAAGAATAAATAAATATACCCCGAGGCTGGATAGTTTTATAATAATTCCATCATTACCTTATGGGAGAAATATTAAATATGTTGAGAAAAAAAAAAAGATCGTTCATTATAAAAAATGTCATTTATTTTTAATATATGATTTTACTCACCTTAAACTGGCAACGCAGAGATTTCAGCATCTTTTGCTCCGGTGTGGAGTGAAGATCCAATACACAGGCTTTCAGAAGGTACGTGTGTGTGTGTGTGTGTGTGTGTGTGTGTGTGTAAGTGTGTGTAAGTGTGTAAGTGTGGTTTCAGAGAGTATTTATATGCTCACAATCTGTTCGTCAGCAAAGGAAATCCCTCATGTTAGGTAACATGGGACTGGCCACGCCCACTGTCACTTTCACAGCGCTAATGCACATACTCATTCACACATGTAGAGGACTGTGTTTGTTGTGTGTGTGTGTGTGTGTGTGTGTGTGTGTGTGTGTGTGGACTCTTATCAGCGACTTGGAACTGATTTGATAGATAATTTTAACTTTGACCTGATATTAAGAAACTTACTAGAATTTTATTCTAGAATGATCCAATTCTAGAAAAACTGGATAAAAAAAGTGATGGAAATATATATATATATATATATAAGGAGAGAGAGAGAGAGAGAGAGAGAGAGAGAGAATTGGAGGAAGTTTTACCCATGTGTCATATGTTAAAAAATAAAAAATAAAATAAAAATTGGAAACTTTTGGAAATGATTGCACAATACTAGAAAAATTACGGAGAAAGAAAGAAAGAAAGAAAGTTCGAAAAGCGAAAGGGGGTATGCAGATGAAAAAAGGAAAGGTTGCTAGAAAAACAACAAAAAAAAACCCCCCAACAATTTACCAAACAACAAACAAACAAATAAATGGCAGACAAAAAGGAGGTATATGGAGAAAGAAAGAAAGAAAGAAAGAAAGAAAGAAAAAATGGAAAGGAGAGTATGTAGATAAAAGAAGAAAGGTTGCTAGAAAAAAAGAAACAATTAAAACAAATGACAAACAAAAAAGAAAGAAAGAAAATGGGGACAGGTGGAGAAAGGAAGGAAGGAAGGAAGGAAGAAAGAAAGAAAGAAAAACACCCTTCATAAAATGAGCAAATAAATCTGTGAAAAATTGTCTTTATTGTTTAACCTTTTAAGCTTCTGTTAAAAAAAAGTCACAAAAATTCTCTGCTCTCATGGACATCAAACAAAACACATGTTTATTAAAAAAAAAACAATTATTGGCACCCTTATGAATCCATATGAGAAAATTATATTTGAAGTATATTCCCATTGATATTTTAAACAGGAAATTGTTCAAGCGTGACTTCCTGTTTCACAGGGGTATAAATTTGAGGTAACACATACACAAATTCCCTTAGTCATTCATAACGATGGGTAAGAGCGAGGAATGTAGCTGTGATGTGCGGCAAAAGGTTGTTGAGCTTCACACAATGGGGCGTGGCTATAAAA
Organism: Ameiurus melas; assembly: GCA_012411365.1. NCBI lineage: Eukaryota > Metazoa > Chordata > Actinopteri > Siluriformes > Ictaluridae > Ameiurus > Ameiurus melas. The sequence goes on from CM022768.1 coordinate 2,368,261, forward strand.
AAATAGCACACAAATTGAAAATGTCCATTTCCACCATCAGGACAATAATGAAGACGTTCCAGTTCACTGGAGATGTTATGAATCGACCTGGAATTGGACGCGTGTCTATATCGTCTCAACGCACTGTGAAGAGGACGGTTCGAGTGGACAAAACATCTCCACGGATCACAGCTGGAGAATTGTAGACGTTAGTCATGTCTTGGGGTCAGAACATCTCCAAAACTACAATCTGAAGTCACCTACATCACCACAAGATGTTTGGAAGGGTTTGAAGAAAAAAGCCTCTACTCTCATCCAAAAACAAACTCGAGCGTCTTCAGTGTGTCAGACACGACTGGAACTTCACCTGGGATCGGGTTCTATGGTCAGATGAAACCAGAATAGAGCTTTTTGGTAATAAACACCAGAGGTGGTTTTGGTACACAGAGAGGTAGCCATATGGAAAAGTCCCTCATGACCGCGGTTAAATATGGAGGTGGATCTTTAATGTTTTGGGACAGTTTTTCTGCCAGAGGACCTGGACATTATGTTAGGATACATGGCATCATGGACTATCAAATATCAACAGATATTAAATGAAAACCTGACTGCCTCTGACAGAAAGCTTCAAATGGCCCATGGTTGGATCTTCCAGCAGGACAATGATCCAAAACATACATCACAAGCAACACAGAAATGGTTTACTGTCCACAAAATCACGGTCCTGCCCTGACCATCACAGTCCCCTGACCTGAACCCCATAGAACACCTGTGGGGTGAACTGAAGAGGAGAGTCCACCAGCGTGGACCTCAAAATGTGAAGGATCTGGAGAGGTTCTGTATTGAGGAACAGTCTCAGATCCCTCATCATGTATTCTCCAACCTCATCAGGCGTTATAGGAGAAGACTCAGAGCTGTTGGCTTGGCAAATCAAAATGAATTCAGAATATTTGACAATGAACTGAACTAATGCTGCAGGATATCTAGTGAATGTTAGAGTGATCCTGTAATCAGCAGCTGAGAGTACATTCTAGCAGCTCATTATGAGCAGGTTTAGAATTATCTTCAGCTGCGTTTGAGGTGTTATTAACCAGGGTTGCCAGGTTTCCAACTCTGCGATATCTCAAAACCTACACAAAAGACCTGGACCTAGCCTAAACACCTGGACATTGAAACAGGAGACATCATAGTTTCTTCATTTTCTCAGCACTCACAAAATCATGCGGAAATTATGCATGACATTGAATTCTGATGATTTGCTATAAAACATGCTCTCAACATCCGGGACCCATTTTAAACAAGCCCAATCTGGCAACCCAGGCATTATAACATACAAACGTCTGCTCCTCCTTATTATCCATTGAATGTGTTCATAGAGTATGTGGCAGTCAGCATCCTGCTGCTATGGATCTCTCTATTACTGCTGAGGTGTGTGTGTCTGTGTGTGTGTGTGTGTGTGTGTGTGTGTGTGTGTGTGTATACACTGTACATTGCTCCTGATGTTGCGTTTTCTGGCTTGTGAGCTCCATTACACACCGTGTGTATTGATCTGACAGATCTACAGCACTGAATCAGTTACCCTATTACACATCACCATCTCTCTCTCACACACACACACACACACGCACACACACTTTAATCAATCCCTGCGCACAGAGCGATTACCGCATGAGTGTGTTGCTCAAAATGACAAAACCCGCTACATGGTGAAAAAAGCTTATAGGTGAACCAATACATGTTCAGGGATGCTGTGTGTGTGTGTGTGTGTGTGTGTGTGTATGTGGTAGCGATCTAAAGATAAATGTGATAGCAAGTTGCTCCGTCTGCATGTACCTGTAACGTGTATGTGACTAAGCGAGTGTCTCCATCTCTGTGTGTATGTGTGTAGTAAAATTATTGGCGCACTTGTACAAAATAAATATTACACACAACGATAAAGGAGGTGTGGACAGAAGCAAGCGCAGGTTAGGTAGTTTAATACAAAAACAACAAGTCCAAAGGGTCATGCAAAAATCCACAACTGAAAACAGGCAGAGGTCAGGCGATCAGGCAAACAGTCAAAAACAAGGCTAGGCAGAGAAACAAGGTAGAGACAGAGCGGTAGAGCGTCACCTTAAGAGACAGAGAGGTAGAGCGGGTTGTCCACTGATCGTAGGGTTGGCGGCTCGATTCCCGGCCCGGGTGACTCCACATGCCGAAGTGTCCTTGGATGAGACACTGAACCCCAAGTTGCTCCCGATGGCAAGTTAGCGCCTTGCATAGCAGCTCTGCTACCATTAGTGTGTGTGTGAATGGGTGAATGAGACACAGTGTAAAGCACTACGGTATATAAGTGCACCATTTACATCAAAAAGAGAGACTGGTAAAGGAACGAGTGAGAAAAGGAACTGACTTGTTTCATGGATGTTCTGCAACATTAAAATGAGCTAAAACAGATAAAAAAATTTTTTTCCCTTTATATAACAAAGCAAATGAGGGATAAAACACCAAAGTTTGGAAAGTAACTCTGCTTTTGTGTCCGGATCACGTGAGGATGTTTCCATTCACTCACGTGATACATTGTAACATCGCTTCAAACATTTCCGAATAACGCTGTTTATTTTTTATGTCTGTTTGTTGTGTTTCAAGAGGAAACACAATTGTTTCCGGGAAACTTGTATGCATCTTGATTCATATACTTTTACTCAAGCGGTATTTCAAGAACCCGTAGCGGATTAGGCACTGGCGGATATTAAAACCAAGCTTGCTTTACTTGCGACTAGTCTTAAAAACAAACCAACATGATTTTAGCCCTGATTTCCCAGTCACCAACTTATCATGGGTCTCGTTGACTCCCTTTATGTTCCCACAAGGATGAGAAACAGCCAATCAGCATCTGAGAAGAAATCAAACGCTTTTAATCCTCCGGTTTATTTACCATGTATTTGCACGAGGGCAAAATGTAAGCACGATAATATCGCTTCAATACGAAATGATTGGGCAAGTCGTAGCCAAATGCTAGTTACGGAACAGCATTAATAATTCGTCTAAACACGGTCACATGATCGACAGCTCTCGCGGTGATTTTCACGAGAAAGCGCGGATCTCTCCCGATATAAAACGGTACTGTGTGTGAGCCTTGTCTGTGAGCGTGAAAGGAACGATCGCAAGCTATAAAACTCGTGTAGTGCGAAAGGGTCAGCACTTCAGGCACTGAATCACGTGTAAAGATCCTCCACTTGACTCGAGACGTGACCTTGTCTGTCTCAGCACATGCTCCAATGTTTACTCTGGCCTCCGAAAGACGTGACATGACCAATTGTTCTTGATAAGAACGGTTTCGATAGGAGATCAATGATCAATGGAGGTGCACAGATAAAACGGCCGTGTGTGTGTGTGTGTGTGTGTGTGTGTGTGTGTGTGTATACCGCTGAGCCCTGATGACCTTTGCTTTGCCCTTCTGTTGACTCTGCTCACATTGTACAAGATAAGTCTACGTGTCACTGAAACATGCTGCTGTAGTCCTTTTGTCTAGAGCACTTATTTTGTTTCTCTGCAAGAGGAACGTTTTATATAAACACGACGCCTTGAGGCAGAAACGACGCTCGTTCTCAAATTGATTCGTCACACAAGAGGAGTAGTTTGGGATTGAAGGTTTAAGATGTGGTTAGCACGTTCGCCTCACACCTCCAGGGTCCGGGTTCGATTCCCACCGGGAGTTTGCATGTTCTCCCCGTGCTGCGGGGGTTTCCTCCGGGTACTCCGGTTTCCTCCTCCAGTCCAAACACATGCATGGTAGGCTGATTGGTGTGTCTACAGTGTCCGTAGTGTATGAATGGGTGTGTGAGTGTGTGTGTTACTGGAACCCTGTCCAGGGT
>CM022768.1:2377096-2427096 GCA_012411365.1 Ameiurus melas
CAATGTGTGTTTTGGCCTGAAGGGGGCGCTCATGCACTTTCCTTTGCAACAAGATGCCTTCAATTTGATTTTGGCCACAATTAGAAAAAAAAAAGACTCAAGGCTCTGTTTCTCTCTCTCTCTCTCTCTCTCTCTCTCTCTCTCACACACACCACACACACACACACACACACATATCGTTAACACTCACATCTGACTTCTCTTCTGTTAGGAATTTCATTAACAATTTCAGTTGTCTCTCATTCCACCTTCCTCTCCATCCCATCCTGTCTTTCTTTATTTTCTGCTTTCTCTCTCTCTCTCTCTCTCTCTCTCTCTCTCTCTCTCTCTCTCTCCTCTCAATTTGAAGATTAATGAATGTATTCATTAATCCTGTTATTCATTCAATAACTTTCTTTCTTACTTTCTATTCGTCTTTTAACCCATTCATTTGATCTTTTATCCCTTCATCCGTTTGTTCTGTTGTTTTTCTTTCTTTTTTCTTTCCTTTATTCTTCCATTTCTCGGTTTAACCAATTAAACATCAATTTGAAAGTTCTGTGTCTCTATTCATTTATTCATTCTCAACACAAATCTCTTTCTTTCTTTCTTTCCTTAAGGATAGAAATGAATTTCTTTCAATATTCATTCATTCATATATTCAACAACTAACTTTCTTCCCCCCCATTCATTCTTTCATCTTTATCTTTCTTTTTTCAATTCAACCAATTAAGCATCCATTTCATTAAACCTCATCTTCCTATTCATTCATTCGTTTTTCTTCTAAAGATGCACACAGTTCATGTTCCTTTTCTTTTGTTCGTTCATCAGTTTGAAGAATACGCAGCATTTGTTTTCATCTTCACTCACTCATTGACTAACTTTCTCTTTTCATTCATTAATTCATTCCCATTTACATTTATAGCATTTAGCAGACGCCCTTACCGTAGCATTTTATTCCATTTATACACCTGAGCAGTTGAGGGTTAAGGGCCTGGCTCAAGGGCCCAGCAGTGGCAGCTTGGCAGAGCTGGAGTTTGAACTCACGACCTTCCAATCAGTAGCCCAGCGTCTTAACCATGATCTACCACTCACTCACTCCCTCACTCACCCACTCACCCACTCACCCACTCACTCACCCACTCACTCACTCACTCACCCACTCACTCACTCACCCACTCACCCACTCACTCACCCACTGACTCACCCACTCACTCACCCACTCACTCACTCACCCACCCACCCACTCACCCACCTCACCCACCCACTCACCCACCCACCCACCCACCCACTCACCCACTCACTCACCCACCCACTCACTCACCCACTCACCCACTCACTCACCCACTCACTCACCCACTCACCCACTCACCCACCCACTCACCCACTCACTCACCCACTCACCCACCCACTCACTCACCCACTGACTCACCCACTCACCCACTCACCCACTCACCCACTCACCCACCCACTCACCCACTCACTCACTCACCCACTCACCCACTCACTCACCCACTCACCCACTCACCCACTCACTCACCCACTCACTCACCCACTCACTCACCCACTCACTCACTCACCCACTCACCCACCCACTCACCCACTCACCCACCCACTCACCCACCCACTCACCCACTCACTCACCCACCCACTCACTCACCCACTCACCCACTCACTCACTCACCCACTCACCCACTCACCCACTCACCCACTCACCCACCCACTCACCCACTCACCCACCCACTCACCCACCCACCCACCCACCCACTCACTCACCCACTCACTCACCCACTCACCCACTCACCCACTCACCCACCCACTCACCCACTCACCCACTCACTCACTCACTCACTCACCCACTCACTCACCCACTCACCCACTCACCCACCCACTCACCCACTCACCCACCCACTCACCCACCCACTCACCCACCCACTCACCCACTCACCCACTCACCCACCCACTCACCCACTCACCCACTCACTCACCCACTCACCCACTCACCCACTCACTCACCCACTCACCCACTCACCCACTCACTCACCCACCCACTCACCCACCCACTCACCCACTCACCCACTCACTCACCCACCCACCCACTCACTCACCCACCCACCCACTCCCTCACCCACTCACTCACCCACTCACTCACCCACTCACCCACCCACTCACCCACTCACTCCCTCACCCACTCACTCACTCACCCACTCACCCAGTCACCCACTCACTCACCCACCCACTCACCCACTCACCCACCCACTCACACACTCACTCACCCACCCACTCACCCACCCACCCACTCACTCACCCACCCACCCACTCACTCACCCACCCACTCACCCACTCACTCACCCACCTCACCCACTCACTCACCCACTCACTCACTGACTTACCCACTCACTCACCCACTCACTCACTCACTCACTCATTCACCCACTCACCCACACGTTAACGTGCTCATGATTTAAACTGCAGCGTTACCCCCGCCCCGCAGTGTCACAAATGACTCGTTAAATGATCCGTTCTAAAGGATTCATTCTAAACTCCTCCTTTCATACTCTGCTCTGATTGGTCAAATGTCGCAGTCTGTCGTGATTGGTCTAGCGCCGTCAGCGAGCAGACAATGAAGCCTTTTTGTTACAAACCTACGTAGGTTCGTACAGGAAGTAAAGTCTGGAATCACTAACGAGTCGATTCAGCTGTTCGGAATCGGTTCCCTTTTTTGTGCGTCGATATCTCCGTTTGTCGTGCGCTTCGATGCTTGAAACTTTGCAGATTTTTTATGTTCACAAACAGCTACGTGTAGAACACGCTACATGAAAAGGATTATCTGAAAAACCATCATGGGTGCACTATAAATTTCATTTTCCTGTTCAATAATTCATTCATTCATTCATTTTTCTTAAACAGGCACAAATGTCATGTTCCTTTTCTTTCTTTCTTTCTTCTTTCTTTCTTTCTTTCTTTCTTTCTTTCTTTCTCTTTCTTTCTCTTTCTTTCTCTTTCTTTCTCTTTCTTTCTTTCTTTCTTCAATTTTACCATAAACATGATTCTCATTACTATTCATTTATTCATTTTATTCTTCCTTTTTTCTGTCATTCTTTCTGTCATTCTTTCTTTCTTTCTTTCTTTCTGTCATTCTTTCTTTCTTTCTTTCTTTCTTTCTTTCTGTCTTTCTTTCTGTCTTTCTGTCTTTCTTTCTGTCTTTCTTTCTGTCTTTCTTTCTTTCTTTCTTTTCTGTCTTTCTTTCTTTCTTTCTTTCTTTCTTTCCTTCTTTCTGTCTTTCTTTCTGTCTTCCTCTTTTCTTTCTCTCTTTCTTTCTGTCTTTCTGTCTTCACTTCAGACAGACACGATTGTCTCAGTTTTGCATCAGTTCTGTCTCGTTAGGAATTCTCTGGAACTGCTCATCATTATTGTGTTTATTATTGTAGCAGGCCGTATGTGGGATATCAGCAACGTGAAGTACACAAGTGTGTGTAACAATGTGCAGTGCATGTGTGCGTGCTTACGTGTGTGTGTGTGTGTGTGTGTTAGAGAGACACTCTGAAGTGCAGGACGTGTAATAAAAGCAGCTGAAAGGAGTGTGTGGACGGAGCAGCGTGGAGGTGAGTTTAATAGCAGGCTGCTTCTAATTCACTCTGTACTCGGGTAGTGTTACTTTATTGTCCACTTTACAAGTCTTTTAAGAAGGAAATGAGCTGAATAAAATCACCAGTGACCCCCCCACCCCTCTCTCTCTCTCTCACACACACACACACACACACACACCACATATAACTGCACCCGTGTTCTCTTTCGTTCTTATTTCTTCTAATGCGTGTAATTGTTGATACGGTGTACGTTTTCCGTAAAGGGGTTCATTTACGAAGTACGGAAGGAGTCTCCAGTGTCAGGACAGAGGACAGGACACACACCGTAAGTGAGAACAGGTACTAACGTGTCTCGTCGGTGTTTCTCAACGTGAAACGTAACTATAAATGGAAAAAAATAAATCAATTGTATTGCATTTTAATTAACAACAACAACAACAAAAAGGGGCAAATTTCTGTGGTACAAGAGGAATAAAGCATTTCAGGATGTGCTGTTATTACTGTAGGAAAAGAAATCATCTTCGCTGTGGTAACAGGAACCCTAGTTTATATATATTCTCCCCTATAACAGCGTGATACAGAGTGATTCATTAAGTATTCATAGATCTACCTCATTATCATATCGGCGTACATCATTCCGCAGATGAGTTTTAAGAACCTGTCCGTAACCTACTTCAGAGCTCTTTGTTTTTGATGGATCGTCGTGCGGTTTATTTATTTATTTCGTTATTTTGACCGTTTTTGCAGATCGAAACTTTCCAACCTGAAATGATTACACGTTTCCTAATCCCTCCGCCGTTTCCCACAGCTGTAGAAGGACCGAAGGCTTTTCCGTGGATTAATGGGCTTTACTTCAGCTCACGGTGTTCTTTTTTCCTCCCCGCGTAATGTCACATTATTGTGACACTCTGCGATCATATTAAGCAAACGAGGCAGCTGTGTTGAATGTTTCACGCACAGATGGGTTGTAGAATGGCACCGGAACATTACGGACGCGCAGTAAGCGGACAGCGAGTGTGTGATGTGTTTCTGTGAATGTGGAACCTGTCGCGCTTTAGCCTTCAGCTAACGGAAGCTCGGCTGTTTCAAACTGATGACGGTGTGTGAATTAGGCATATTATTATATATAGTGCAGGAATGTCAATTTTTTTTGTGTGTGTTTAATTTTAAGCACTGTAGGTCTAACATATGTGTTCATATGTAAAAATGATGTGATTTATTCTTAATAAAAAAAAAAAAGGGGATTTTTTTGTTTCTCTGATACTAAATCAATACTTTATCTGGTCACATGGGATGTTCCGTGATTGCAATATTTCTCTGGATATTTCTCCAGAACTTCCTTTCAGACTTGTTTTAGTAGCATGTTGGTCATCATGATGTGGTTTGTGTAGGTACTGTACGTTCTCGGACAAACTCTGTGATCTCCCAGGAACTGGTGTATGTATATTGAGATCATGTGACACGTTATTTACACACAGTTTGACTCCATTCATCTAATCATGCCACTTCAGATCGGAAATTGTTTGCACCAGAGATAATTTACACAGAGATTCATAGTCATGGGGTGAACACTTCCTTAATCACAATGTTGCCATTTTTTATTTGTTAATAATTTTGCACTATATAAGCTAGTTTATATTATAGCCCAATATTACAGGCTATTTTTTTTTGTCTATTCGTGGCATAATCTCTACAAATGGTGAAAAAATTGCTAAGTGCTGTGAAGCATGGCGGTGGTAGCATCATGGTGTAGCAGCCTGTTGAGAGTTACACTTGGCTCTGTTTACGCCAAGCATGTCTCAATATGTCTGAAATCATCAGTGAGTTGACTAATTCTGTAGTACTTCATGTAAACTGCACCTGGGACTCTTGGGAGACGAAAAAAAAAAAGCTCGGGACTAAAGACAAAATCAAGGTGCAGTAATGAAGATAATGTGATAATGTTTGAAGACTCTCGCGAGAGAATAATTAAATGGTGCGGAGAGCTTTAATACAGTGGGGGATATAAGTATAAGTAAGAACGACACAGGAAAAAAGACGTTAAGAGAAAGCAGTTCTCCAAGGCAAGGTAAGGCAAGGAACCCGGCTGAAATCCGTAAGTAATTATACCCCCTATCTGTGCAAATGAATATCAGCTGGGTTAGTAAACTGATGGTTCATAAAAAGGCTTTTCGTTACCAAGGTGTCTCATGATGGGTAAAAACAAAGAGCTCTCCCAAGACCTTCTCAACCTTATTATTGTAAAACATATCGATGGAATCAGATACAGACGTATTTCAAAACTTCTGAATCTTCCAGTAAGCACCACTGGGGTCATTATCCACAAGTGGAAGCAACATCGCCACGTCATCAACCGGCCACGCACAGGAGCGCCTCGCAAGATCTCTGACCAGGGAGTCAGAAGAAAAGTCAGAAGAGTAGCACAAGAGTCAAGGACCACTCAGAAAGAGCTCCAGAAACACTTGGAGGCAGCAGGTACCATCGTCACAGAGAAATCAATAGGCAATGCACTCCACTGCTCACTCTCACACCGCACAAGACTCCATTACTAAAGAAAAGGCATGTTGAAGCTCATTTAAAGTTTGCTACAACTCATTTGGACAAGCCTGTGAGATCCTGGGAGAGTGTAGTCTGGTCAGACGAGAGCAAAACTGAACTTGTTGGCTGTCATACTACACACCATGTTTGGGGAAGAAATGGCACTGCACATCACCCTTAAAACACTCCACCAACAGTGAAGTTTGGAGGTGAAGCATCATGGTGTAGGGCTGTTTTTCATCACATGGTACTGGCAGACGTCTCCAATACTTATTTCCCCCCCACTGTATAGCTGATGTGATTTGATTATTAATTGGTTTTAAGAAAAAAACCAAAGAGACTCTATACAGAATAAACATTGCATAAAAGTGTGTAATTAAACTATATTAATTGGTTGATTGTGGCTTGTAACTTTCTAACATTTGGAAAGTTAGCAAAAATGTTTAACGTTTGAACTGGATGGTTCGATGCGAGGAAATTGATGTTTGTGTTTGAATGCTATAGTATGTGATTATCTACCCAGCATTCATCTGCTTATTCTTATTGTTATTATTATTATTATTATTATTATTATTATTATCCTAACTCTACACATTGCACAGTAGCTGCTCTGCCGTAAAATAACTAGAAAAGTAAAAATAAAAAATAAAACATTCTCTATAAACATAGATAAAAGTACAATGGAGTCTCGACTTTGCATCAACATGATTAAAGGTATTAAAACTTCAGGGGTAGCTGGTGAAGCGCAAACCTCAGTGATGTACACTTGATTGGATTTATTGCATTAGAGCTCGCTGTAGCCTGTGGGTTTTGTGTATTTAAAGAAGCGATTTAAAATATCAGACTGTATATTTGCCAGGCATACCGCCATGTTTTATTGAATTGTAGCACTGCGTCTCTTTAGACCTAAAGCTCTAAAATGTACATTCAGATGAGGAAACGTAGCTTCAATGACATGAGAATGAAAGGAATGTGAAAGAGACGAATTCTGTATTCAGGGGTTCCATGGTGTGTGCGAGATTTGCATTTTTAATCAATCTGGTGAATTAAATTTGAGCAATAAGAATTCGCCTGGAAGGACATTTTATTTGGACAGTCCGATCTACGTAACTACTCTGCAGACAGTCCAAACGCTACAGTACAGGCCATCAACAGCCTGTTGTTTGACTCACCGACCAGCTCAACATCATAAAATGGACGTTATTTATTATAAAATATTGCGTAGTCTACAACAGATCCCTCCTAATCCCAAATCTGACGAGGCTACAGGGGTCAATACGCACACTTCTCCTAAACACGCTGTTTTACACGAGCGAATACGCTACTCCAATAACATACTAGTACACTAGCGAATCGTTACACTGCTCTGAGAATCAACCTTAAGCGCTGATGAGACCATTTTTTGAGAGGTGGATGGAAACCGGAGAACCCAGAGGAAACCCTCAGAGACATGTGGAGAACATGTACTCAAACTGTGAGACGATAAGGCTACCCGCTGCACCACAATGCCACCCGGTTCACAGTTTTACAAGTTTGTGCATTACATTCATTACCTGAACAGCTCCATAAGACCTTCAAAGCTCACACATCTTAGCGTTTTTTAGTATGTGTGATATTAGATTCAAATAATTCAACAGGTTTCATAGACTGATGGCAAAAGTCAATTCAACTGTGTAAATTTGAAAGGAGGACATATCACGCGACAAAGACAGATCTTTAATGTCCATCCATCCATCCATCCATCCATCCATCCATCTTCTATACCGCTTACTCCTTTTCAGGGTCATGGGGAAACCTGGAGCCTAACCCAGGGAGCATCGGGCACAAGACGCGGTACACCCTGGAGAGTGTGAAATCTTTAACGTAATAAATCTAAACAAGTCCTTTAAATATACTGAGATGTTTCAGGTGTTTTTCTTTGTATAAAATGATCTAACTGTCTTAAAATTTTAAGTGCGCAGACCTTGTTATAACGTGTTCTCCGGTAAGTGAATTAAATCAATTTAAACGTAGTTCCATCCATCCAGCTTCAACCGCTTATTCCTGCTTCAGGGTCTCGGGGAACCTGGAGCCTATCCCAGGAAGCATCGGGCACAAGGCGGGGTACACCCTGGACAGGGTGCCAGTCCATCGCAGGGCACAATCACATACACACTCACACAACCATTCATACACTATGGACAATTTACCAAGCTGCCAATCAACCTACCATGCATGTCTTTGGACTGGGGGAGGAAACCGGAGTACCCGGAGGAAACCCCCGCAGCACGGGGAGAACATGCAAACTCTGCACACACATGGCCCTGGCGGGGTTAAACGTAGTTATAGTTCATGAATTAAACCAGTTAAACCATGTCATTTGTTACCTAAAGGTGTTTTGAGGTATGACTTTTGGCGATCGGGTGTTCTAGCGACCCGGAATGATCCAGAACAGCGTTCCAGCACTGTCAGAAACTTGGACAGGGTAAATAATGTGAGTTTTCTGCTTGTAGTTATGGCATCATGGACAGCAGGAACCACTTTTATGGTCCCAGAGACAGTAAGGTCCGGTAAGATCGTTGCTTCACAGGAAAAAAATTTGCAGCTTATCATGTTTTGTTTAACAGACATTTTCTAGGTTTGCTTTTCGAAATGCGTGAAACATATACGATGTGCTGAAAACAAGCGTGTTCTCTACAATAAAACAGCCTAATTTCCTGCACAAAATACGATAACGTTGTACAATTACGATATAATAGGTGACGATAAAGTTCACAGTGTCTTTCTAGAAGTAGAGTTCAAAACCCCGCTGTATGTTTTAATTACATCGTAATTACGACCTCCCGACTCGTAAACCCGAACTTCCCATGAGGACTTGAACGCACAGTAAGTCCTCAATGTGTTCAAATGTGTTTAGATGTAACCAGCTTTTGTTGGCTTGGTGATTACGCTAGCTAGTACGCTAGCTAATCTGGTCTTGAGAACACAGATCCGATGCCAGATGTGTGAAAAATCACCAAAACATTATTCTATTGCAATCCCACGGATCCTCAATCATCCATTGGGAACACTTTTCCAAACATATCGAGAGAACACAGGACTAGGAGATCACTAAAGTTTTACTTCTGCCTACTGGCTCTTAGTACTAGTTAGGTAATGGTAGGTTTAACCTTATCAGACACAGTCTCAGTGTTTAAGTCTAGGCTTAAAACGTATTTGTTTACTCAAGCCTACCCTGACTAGACTTTCTATTATACTAATTCCCAGTCCTAATAATCTTTTCTCTCCCTCTCTCCTTTTGCCGAGCCATACACGATTTTATGGAGATACTAGAGATCCAGATCCTTTCTGCCTCTGGATGGAGCTCATATCTCCTCCAATTCCAGACTGCTGGGACTACGGCTGCTCCTAAAACCATACAGACTTCTTATAAGTCAATACTGAACTATTTCACACTATCTGTTGTTACCCAGATGAGGACGGGTTCCCTTCTGAGTCGGGTTCCTCTCAAGGTTCCTTCCTCTTAAAACATCTTAGGGAGTTTTTCGTCGCCACCGTCGCCACTCAGTGGCTTGCTCAGTTGGGATAAATTCACACCTTTAATATCTGTATATCGTGTCGATATTTCTGTAAAGCTGCTTTGAGACAATGTCTATTGTAAAAAGCGCTATACAAATAAAATTGAATTGTCATCGCCAGAGTATGAGTACAGGTAGAATGAAATGCAGTTAGCATCCAGTAGCGCCAGTAGTGCAAATAGCAAATAAGTTAAAGGAAATTAACAGTGTACATGTAAAGGTAAACAGTATGATGCATACCAGTGATACAAATGGCAATTAAGTTAATTGAAATAAATAAGAATGATGGTGCACTAACTAGTATTAGCATTAATGTGGAATAGGTATTATTATCCTTGTACTTGGAGTTTGTTTATTCCAGACGTTTGGTAAGTGTGAAAGCTCTGCAGTCCCAGGAACATATCTCTGGTGAATCTGAACATGATAGTCTGGACTCAATATCATGGAAAGTCACGTTGAAGATGGAAAAAAAAAATATATATATATATATATGGTTCGAAGAAAGAAAGTGACACGAAGTATGACTTTTCTTTTCTTTAATTCATTTTTCCATCCTTTGTGTACTTTGCCCTACAGCCAAACTTCCACCCAGCAACAATATAATAAAACCAATAAACGCCAATATACCGTAAGTATATTCAGCATCGTTCTGGATCTTTCTGACCTCCATAATCTATTTTTATATACCGTTCTTAAATGTCTTTTTTTTTTACATTCTGCCTCCAATCTGCCGTTTCTCACCCCAGAGAGTTACATGCGAAAGGACAGAATTTGAATGCTCTTAATGAAACTCATAAAAAGGCAAACTAGTCTTGCTCGGAAGATAGACAGATCGGCTTTATTATTCATTCTCTCTCTCTCTCTCTCTCTCTCTCTCTCTCTCTCTCTCTCTTTCTTCATTGCTCCTTCCGTCCTACCGAGCCCTTTTGTTCCTTTTCGCGGAGCACAACTTTTTCCCTTCTACTGGAAACAGGAGGAAATAAAGAGTCCCTTTGTTGCACGGTGGAAAATTTCATACATTAAGAAAGGCCATTTTAAGAAAGTGTAGCTGTGCCAGCATTTGAATGGGGGTGAAAAAAGAAGATAAAAGTGTGTAGGCGGAGATAAAATTCATTAAATTCGCCCTATTCTGCAGCCGTTTTACAGGAGAAATGGATGATGTGCTTGGTGGGGGGTGGGGGTGGGGTGTTGTAAAAGAAAAAAAGCACATAGAACTTTGACAGTAGAGACGCAACACGCATCTAAAAAAGAACGGTTTAGAAATCACAAACCTGACGTTTATTGTTAGCTTCAATGTTCCACACTTTGCTTATATCTGTCTTCGAGACAATCGAGACAGTTTGGTTTCGACAACCTGTAGTTATTTTAACATTTGTTATTTTTCAGGACTTTTCGGATTTTTTTTTCAGTCCAAACTCACTTCCTGACTCACGATTCGCATCACTTCCTGATGTAGAGACACGATATAAACACTAGTTTCCAGTTAGTCCTTGCGAAGTCTTGCCTGCTTTGTCGTTTGCGAGTATGAGCGTGTAGACGAGCTCATTTCCCCTTGGATTTGCTCACTGTTTGTTTGCGTTTTGGTGTTTAGACCTGCCATGTTTACGACTACGGTTTGGTTTGATATACTGTTCAATAATCTCCGCACTCGGACCGTACGTTGATACGTGGGAGATTTTCACGTATTTTTTTTTTTTTTTTCTGATCAGTGTAGCATCTTAAAGTTTTAAGATCGATCAATAATGATGAAATCATTTTAATTAGGTCCGATAAAACAGCTCTGAAGGACTTGGACGTAAATCTCCGAGGAACATTCTGAAGGAACCAACAACGCTCCAAAAACACATAGACCAAGACCAAGCAGAAGATGTAACACCTACATGTTATAACACGCAGTACTTCCTCTCTCGTCTCTGTCTTACGCGGAACGTGTTCAGAACTCTTCACACGTCTCCCGGCAGCAGCCTTGCGATTTCTGACAGGCTCCGTATGATCCGTCGTGAGATCATATCTCATCAGAGACGACTGTGCACGGTCTGTCACGTTGACAATGCATTCTCACTCTCGCTCTCGCTCTGTCCATCGTTCAGCCAGTCGTCACACTGCTTCAGCGGCTACTGTTACTCGCTGAGCTCATCCTGAACAAAGCTATTTCGAATATTGCTGTTTTTTTTTTTATAGACGGTTATTAAATTGAACTTCCCTTAACTTGAAAGTCTCTTAATAGCATGTCTCCGAGATGGGTATCAGGCCCAACTGGGGAGCGTGGCTCAGTGGTTAGGGCTCTGCTCTACTGATCAGAAGGTTGTGAGTTTAAATCCCTGTAGTAAACGGACTGCTCTTATGTAGTGCTTCTTAACCTTAGCGGTCGTATAAAGCGCTTTACACCGGTTCCATTCACACACACAATCGAGCCATCAACCCTGCGATTAGAGGACAACCCACTCGACCACCTGAGCCACAGCCGCCCAATAAAACCCGGTCTATGTAGTGTAAAGTTGACATCGTAGTGCGCACGTGTGAGGGGGTTATCCCTCAGTTTAAAGTCACGTTGGATAAAAGGGTGTGCCAAATATGCAAATATAAGCGAATGGACATATTGTGTATTTCTCCTTCCAAGAAGACGTAATGTCAATCTTTGTTACCAGTGCATGAAATTTGTAAAAAGCAAGAAAAACAAACAAACAAATAAAACTGTGAAAAAACAACAACATTTCATTACAGTGCGATTTAGATCTAATCGTGAAACAGTGTTAGCTGTGAAAAAACAGGTTCAGAGGCCACACCTAGTTCACTGAAATTCATGAAGGCCACGCCTCCTTTACTGTAACTGGCATACATCGAGGCCACACCTCCTTCACCGAGACACTGAGAAATGAACGTTAACCCCTGGCTGATTGAGTCCTGAGGTAATAATTACATAGAGTTTTTAAACAGGTTCAGGGATGTACTCATTTCTTCGTATTATGTATTATTCCGTTTATAAATATGTTTATGTTTATGAAATGAGATGATGAAACACGCCTCAAGGGAGTCGTACTCGCAAAATCCTGACTTTATTTTTTAATGTATTTTTTATTTTTTAAATAAATCCCTGTGTGTGCCTTTCCAATTTACAGGAAATTATAAGATCATCCCTCTAGTCATTAATATTCACAAACAGAGCCCTGGATGCTCACGGATAATAACTGCATAAATGGCTTGTTTAAATTCCAGGAAAAAAAAGGGAGCACAACATATAAAATATTCACTTCTGAAAAAGTGGAAAGCTTTATACTGGTGAGTTTATAGCAGGGTTTTTATTTTATTAAAAAAAATAAATAACATTTTTTAAATCATCACCGGTGGCCAACTTTATTGTTGGACCTGGCAGTTAGCGAGATAGCGCTATGTTACTCAGGTAAATTAGCTTGCTAACAGCCTGCTCAGTGTTTTCACAAACTCCCAAAATACAGGATAAAGCCAATTCACTGTTTTTTTTTTTTTTTTACCTCAGTATTGAAAAGTGCTGTATAGATGACGCAGTCTAATATGTTTCCAAAACATGATAATAAATACAGGATTAAAACTAAAAACCCAGCATATTGTCTGCCTCAGACTGTGGATCGTGCTCGGAGCAAATCGCTAATGAAGCCGCTGAATTTCAGTGTGTTCATGGGGAAATTCGATTTCTAAAGTAAACGCGCTGCTCTTGTGTGTCTAATGAATGACTAATGGGCAGCTAAAGTATGTCTCTGGATTAGTGTATAAAGGACTTCTGTTTCCTGTTTTCTGTCCAAGTCGCCTGTGTTTCTGAGAGCCGCTGCATCGCGCCGTGCTTTTTTTTTTAGGAGCTGTGGAGTGAATCACGGCTAATGACAGCTAATGGCATCTCGAAATGTTGACACAGAACATTTTAGCCAAGCACTCTTGTACCAAGTGCACATAATAGGCCCGCATATTGCAAATTAGCATAACATCTGGGGCTGTAATGGCTTCCTAAGTGCTGTTGTGCCCATATCAGGTTACTGGCTTTGTTAAGGCTTTTCATTTTGCCTTCGCTTATTTTTTTTTATTTAATTTTTTTGTCTCCTTTAAAAATAAATAAATAAATAAACAAAAAAGGAAAAACAGTGCAGACATTTGGACGGATTAGTTAGTCATGCTGGAAACTGTTTAATTGCCGAAGCGCTTCGTTTGGAGAGGCGTAATTTAACGGGTCGCGGAGTCCCCTTTATGAAATGCTGCTGATCGAGAAAATTATGGAAACTCATCAACAACCACAGCGGCGTCGATCGAGAAGCGCTGCAGATTTCTCCCTAAAGAGGACAAGAGGCCAGATATATTTCTGACAATTTAATTAACACTAGAGTTTGGGCATTACAGGGTCATGATTTTTATAGCTTATGCCTTGCAAAAAAAACGTAGCTTTTCTCTCAATTCGTTTTTTTTTTTTTTTCCTCATTTCCACTACGCAGTGATTAATTGCTATTGTTGTATAACGTGACACGGATATCTGAAATCGCTATACCGTTAATGTTACACTACAGTGGACTTGATAATGACGTCACACGCACACAAAAATTCCAGCTCTGGCAACACCAGGGTAGCGTTAAGTGCACATAATGAAGAATTAGTAGAGAGGACATTCACACGTATCATTATTCATACCCAGTACTCGTATAATGCGATTGAGGATCTCATCGCAATTACGCATGCAGGAGTTTCAAATAAACGGATTTTGAACATTGGAATTAAGCTGATTTTTCTTTTCCGCTGAACAGATGATGGAGATAATTTTGTCGAAAAATCTTGACTGGATTCGGATAATAAAAATAGTTGTTCGAGCTACATTTTTTTCAGTAACAATGAAATGTTCTCGATAGCTAGACAGCTAGCTAACAAGCTCGACGAACGTGCTAGAACTTGTATTTAAAACGTTTTGTTTTCAAACCAAATGCTACTCCTTTGTCCATATGTGTTTCTTACTTCAGAACGCTACAAGCCGTATTTACGGTAAAGGAATCCATTTTTACCAAAAGTATGTGCGCCCCTGACCATCACACGCATACTATGTGGTTTTTCTTGTTAAAAAATAAAAAATAAAAAATGTTACCACATGGTTGGAAGCACACAATTGTATTGAATATCTTTACAATTTCGCTTCACTGGAACTAAGAAGCCGAAACCTGTTCCAGCATGAAGAAGCCCCTGTGCACAAAGCGAGCTCCATGAAGACATGGTGTGTTAAGGGTAGAAGAAGGTAGAAAAACCTGAGTGTCCAAGCCCTGACCTCAACCCTACTGAACACCCCGGGGATGAACTGGAGCTGGAGCCTCCTCACGTCAACATCAGCTTCAGCGCCTGACCTCAACCTCACTAACAGAACATAAATCCGCAAAGCCACGCCCCAAAATCTGGGTTAGCGCCTTTCCGTAAAGTATGTAAGAAAATATTTTGATTTATATAAGGAGAAATCCATGCAAAGTCTAACAGCAAATCTTTTCCAAGTTTTTTCAATAATATTGCATAACGCACACTGCGAAAGCACCATAACATCTGGGACTGTAATAGCTTCCTACGCACTGTAATGGCTTCCATAAGTACTAAAGGGCTTTCAATGTAACCGCTATAATGAATGAAGTGTAATTAAAGATGTAATTTGTCCATCTGTGGTTCTACTAAGCCATGAAAATGTCCCTGAAAACTGTGTGGACGTGTGAAGAAAAAAAAAACCCCACCATAACCAGTTTGTAATTACACAGTTGTAAAACAGATTTATGCATTATGGCCAAAAATGGACTTTAATGACCTTCTCAAGAGTTTTCTGAACTACACTTTTGCCGTCGTAGTGCCACTTTCTAAAACTCTGTGCTGGAGGCTGAGAGAGAGAGAGAGAGAGAGAGAGAGAGAGAGAAAAAAAAAAAAAAAAAAAAAAAAAAAAAAAAAAGACTGACTTCACAACGAAACAACAGGAAAGACGTAGTCACTTAAATAATTATTGGCACCCATCAGGAAAACAGCCAAAAATCTATATATAAAATTAGAGATGGCACCAAAAAATATATTTTTAGAACTGGAAATATTTACATATAAAAAGACATGATTGTATTCTTTTGTTAGGACTGATGTTTATCAAATTTACATTCTACTACATAGTATTTGCAAAAAAAATAGGAAGATTTTTTTATTCAGTTTAACTGAATAAAAAAAGCTGCAGTTTTGTGTATGTCAGATTTTAAGCTTCCTGAAAATAAAAGCAAGATAATTTTTTAAAAGCTTGGTATTTATGTTTTGGAGATGACGCCATAAGACGTGTATCGATATTGGCTTTTACTCAAAATTTCAGTATCAGTATCATGAAAACAGGAAGAAAACTGTCCAATCTCATCTGTCCAATCTTATAGATTCATTTTGGCTCATTCTTTATCAAGGGTGCCAAAAATTTTAAAGTGATCACACATGGACTAAAGCAGGATCTGATGAAAACAGGAAGCAAACTGTCCAATCTCATCTGTCCAATCTTATATACTAATTTTGGCTCATTCTTTCTCAAGGGTGCCAATAATTTTGAAGTTACCATACACAGACTAAAGCAGGATCTGATGAAAACAGGGAGCAAACTGTCCAATCGAATATGTCCAATCTTATGGATTAATTTTTGCTCATTCTTTCTCAAGGGTGCCAATAATTTTGAAGTTACCGTACACAGACTAAAGCAGGATCTGATGAAAACAGGAAGCAAACTGTCCAATCTCATCTGTCCAATCTTATATACTAATTTTGGCTCATTCTTTATCAAGGGTGCCAATAATTTTGAAGTTTCCGTACACGGACTAAAGCAGGATCTGATGAAAACAGGGAGCAAACTCGACATGTTCATGAAGTAAATTCTGTTTTCTGGAACACACTCTACAGAGCACAGCTGTTAAAGTAGTGTCTTGTAAAGTAGTGAATTATAATTATTATTATTATTATTATTATTTTCCGGAAAACACCGTGCACTTTCGATTTCTTGCCTCAGTGCAGCTCCATCAGCTGCTAAAATCTCAGCATTGGAGAATAAAAAATAACAAATACCCTCACTGTGAAGTCTAACAGTCTGAAACGAAGCCTTTCCGCCGAACCCAGACGTGTGATTTGCAGATTTTTTGATCCGAGGTATGTTTGCTGATGTTTTTCCAGTTTAATTTGCTCCCAGAGGGATGGAGAACGCACATCCAGAGGTCAGAGTTACTAATCTCAGTGCCAAGACCATGAACAGAGACAGAAAGTGCTGAGAGCCCAGAGCATTCCTGAATATTTATCGATACACAGCCTCTCTCACACCCAAGGACACTCTGCAAATGAGAAAATACAAGTGGGGAAAAGAAACACGAGACCATCGCAGGCCAAATATGCATGGGTTTAGGTAAATGAGGCTCAGCTGTAGTGAAAGTCACCCGGGTTGCCAGGTTTTAGGTAGCAGGTTTTTTCCAACACCCCAGATAGAGGCCTGAAACTATCCCAAAATGTCCTTTATTGGAAAAGAGAGACACGTTTTCTTTCTCTTTCTTCTTTATCTTCGTCTTTCTGAGAGGAAACTGCTTCACCGTGGTGCACACGCATTTCTAATGTGCGATATCGGAAACGCACCTTTTAATCATTTCCTTCTACGGACATTATCCACTCCATACTGTATCTTACAACAGAAATGGCTCTGTATGTCATAGATACACTTTTCTGCACTCACGCTTATCCTTTGTTTACCTTTCATTTTCTTGCCATTACTTAAAGAATAAAAAGATCAAAGAAAGCGTGGCAACACAAATCCCATAAACGAAGGAAGGGGCGGTCTGTCTGCTCAGAGCCGCAAGACGTAAGCTGGCACTCGCTTATTAATAATAATTAATATTGTATATCATTAAATATATTTATCGACATAGACGTAAGTCAGAATAAACCCCAACGTCTGTCTGTCAGCCTTTACCCTCATTGGTCAATTCGTGCTCCTAGGTGTCTGTGCATGTTCCCTTTTATGGAGTTTTGTGGGCGTCACTACATGCAAATCAGCTGTGTTGTGGAACAAGCTTTACACTTTACAAGTGATGGTGATCAACATACGCACACGACCGCGAAGGAAAATAAGCTTTTCTAAAAAAGTTTGTCCTGTAAATCCAGCCTGAAACTTTAGTTGGTTTGGCTTATGCTTATTTACACATAGTTTTGCTCAAAGATTGATAAACGAGGCCCATTGTTCTTGTTAATTCGCTCTCTTTTATAAAAAAACAACAACTTGCAAAACCGTGCAAAAAAACTCCCTTTTGTCGATTTTACAAGGACAATACAATGATGTAATTAATAGTGTCATATTTATTTATTTATTATTGGCAATTTTTGCAATGTATTACCAGGCAAAACATAAAGTTCAGCTTGACATATCGTGCACTACATCAAACAGTCAGACAGATGGCGCTGGACTTATTGCTGCTCCTGACTCAAACAACGAGTCTTTATTAATCATGTATACATTACAGCACAGTGAAATTCTTTGCTTTGCATACCCCAGCATGCCAGGACGTTGGGGTGCAGAGCGCAGGGTCAGCCATGATACAGCGCCCCCTGGAGCAGAGAGGGTTAAGGGCCCAACAGTGGCAGATTGGCAGTGCTGGGGCTTGAACCCCTGAATTTCTGATCAGTAACCCAGAGCCTTAACAGTCAAGCCACCACTGCCCCGCTAACAGAAACCCGTCTGTTTTTGGCAAACTCCACCACGTATACGTACGTAACTCCCACATAACTTCTAAATAGTGCTTTATGTCTGATGTCCGAACGCAGATGTGTACAATTTCAGTATTAAATCCTCATGAAATTCGTTATCTCGACTCGATATACGACCCGTGAAGAGCATGGAACGGACGCAGCGTGATTAACCCTTAACCCTCTCTGCTCCAGGGGGCGCTGTATCATGGCTGACCCTGCCGCCCTGACCCCAACTTCCTAACATGCTAGGGTATGCGAAGAAAGAATTTCACCGTGCTATATTGTATTTGTGATCAATAAAGACTCCTTCATTATCGCAGATGAAACGTCAATATTGCCCGAGAACGAAGAAGTGGAGCAGGCACTGGCTTCCTGAAACCTGGTGGCCGTGAGAGCAGAGGCTCAGAATACGAAACACATTTTCTCCTCTATTGGCTGAAATCTAACTCCATTAAAAAGATACAGTCCTTGAACGATTTGAATAAAATGAATAATGCATTTCTCGTTCTGCGCGACTCTGATAAACCGTATATTACACACGGAGAGGAAGCTGTGACAGTGAACGCAACAGCTCGGCGTATTCCAGAAACGGTAAAATATATATAAAAAAAGTGCTACAATCTGGTGATATGAAGATCGCTATGCTACCTGTCTGTAACACTCACATCCACAGTATGATCTCGTGCTTTTATTGTTGTAAATGATATGTACTCCGTGGTGTTTTTTTCCCCCATTGTCTTTTAATATTTAAAATGACAGGTCAATATACATATTTATAAGTATTGTTAAATGATACCCTTTCTGTTAGCATTGCTTTGGCTAAATTGTATAATGACGTCACGGCTAGCTCGGGACTTCGATTCCCAGCAGCCACTGCACCCCCACTGTGTCTCTGTCACATGACCATCGGCACATTGAGCACAAATGGGACAGTGTGTTTTTGACCATTTCGCATTAAAAACAGAAAATCTCTCTTTCTTTGGTTTTAACGATGCTTGAAACGCTTAACTACTGATTTGAATTACTCCACAGCCTGTTTAAGTTTAGCTAGCTTGCTAACAAACTTAGCCAGAGTTTTATTTTATTCTGTGTGTGGAGTTTGCATGTTCTCCCCGTGCTGCCGGGGTTTCCTCCGGGTACTCCGGTTTCCTCCCCCAGTCCAAAGACATGCATGGTAGGCTGATGGGCGTGTCTAAAGTGTCCGTAGTGTATGAATGGGTGTGTGAGTGTGTATGTGAGTGTGCCCTGCGATGGACTGGCACCCTGTCCAGGGTGTACCCCGCCTTGTGCCCCATGCTCCCTGGGATAGGCTCCAGGTTCCCCGCGACCCTGAAAAGGAGTAAGCGGTTGATGATGGATGGATGGATGGATAATTTAAAACAAGACAACAAAATGCTTTACCTTTACCCAGGTTGCAAGTGAACGTCACTAATGGTTTCGGTTTACACGATATAACAGGCTAATGTTCGCTTGCTAGCACATCTGGCAATGGATTTTTGATCGCACGACGAAAAACGTTTGCAAGACGTTCAAAATACGGAGCTAGCTTAACTCCTGGGTTTGATTATCCGATTAAAAATCCTGCTTGTTAGGGAACACGGCAATAATACCCTGATGTTAGTTGACACGCTAGCAAACTTAGCAGTCAATAGATTTGAATTATGTGACAACATCTTTGTAAAACGCTTCACTTGCTTGTTAGTTTAGCTAGCTTAGCTAATTATTTTGAAGACGCAATAAACGTTAGCTAGTGTTCTAGCAAGCTTGCCCATAAATATGACTACTACATGTTGGATTATGCTATAAAATATTTTGCCGAATATTAGCTAGGTTGCAGGCAAACCTTTAGTTTGAGTTTTTTTTTTTGTGCTAAGCTAATTTGCTAGCCGAGCTGATATTGTTAACTATTAACAAGAACTCTCTCCACACAGAGACTGTGCACACTATGTCTGTTTTTGATCAGGATCTGTATCTGCTTTATCTCTCTCTCTATATATATATAAACTACGTTCACACGTATCCACGCTGGATTATGAAGTAGGCGGTCCTACTGCTTGTTGCCGTAGTAACATTTATCAGTGGGTGGCACAACTATCGTTCCGCTTTTGACAATAAACCAGTTTTCCTGCCTCTCAAATGAAACGTTCTGGAGGGAGAAGGTTTGAATATAAAATTCACCAGCAGTGTACGTACGCATCAGATCGTACGAGATGAAGGA
Source organism: Ameiurus melas (assembly GCA_012411365.1). Lineage (NCBI taxonomy): Eukaryota > Metazoa > Chordata > Actinopteri > Siluriformes > Ictaluridae > Ameiurus > Ameiurus melas. The sequence goes on from CM022768.1 coordinate 2,397,700, forward strand.
GAGCGCTCTTTCTCATTATGGCGTTCTATCTGCGAGTCTTCAGGTCCACCAAACTATTCAGACTCACAGGCAGCAGAACGGATCACACGCTAGCGTATTCACTCCCAAATCTGCGTGAAGTTCAACTGTCTCAACTTTGTCGCATCGCTGGACACGCCCACATCTAGTCTCCGGAAGTTTCGGTCTCTCTCTTTATTTAATCTCTCTCTCTCTCTCTCTCTCTCTCTCTCTCTCTCTCCGTTTCTGTCCCTCTCTCTGTCGTTCTGTTTCTCTTTTTGTGCTCTTTCTGTCTCACTCTCAAGTTCTTTCTCTCTAATCTGTCTCTCTCTATTTCTCTCCCCTTTTCTGTCTTTCTCTGCTCTCTCTCTCTCTTTTCTCCTTTTCTCTCTTTCTGTCTCTCTTTATTTCTCTTTCAATCTCACTCTCTCTTTCTGTCCCTCTCTTTCATCCTGTTTCACTTTTTGCTCTCTTTCTGCCTCACTCTCACTTTCTTTCTCTCTCTCTCTCTCTCTCTCTCTCTCTCTCTCTCTCTCTCTCTCTCTCTCTCTCTCTCTATTTCACTCCTCTTTTCTGTCTTTCTCTCTCTTCAATCTATCTCTTTCGGTCTCTCTCTTTATTTCTCTCTCTCTCTCTCTCTCTCTCTCTCTCTCTCTCTCTCTTTGCTCTCTTTTTGTCTCTCTCTCTATTTCTCTCCCCCTTTCTGTCTTTCTCTGCTCACCCTTTTTCACTCTCTCTCATTCTGTCTCTTTATTTTTCTCTCTCTCTGCTGCTCTCTTTCTGTCCCTCTCTCTTTATTTCTCTCTCTCTCTTTGCTGCTCTCTCTCTCTCTCTCTCTTTGCTGCTCTCTCTCTTTGCTGCTCTCTCTCTCTCTCTCTCTCTCTCTCTCTCTCTCTTTTCTCTCTCTCTCTTTTGCTGCTCTTCTCTCTCTCTCTTTGCTGCTCCTCTCTCTCTCTCTCTCTCTTTGCTGCTCTCTCTCTTTGCTGCTCTCTCTCTCTTTGCTGCTCTCTCTCTCTCTCTCTCTCATTTCTCTCTCTCTCTTTGCTGCTCTCTCTCTCTCTCTCTCTCTCATTTCTCTGTCTCTCTTTGCTGCTCTCTCTCTCTCTTTGCTGCTCTCTCTCTCTCTCTCTTTGCTGCTCTCTCTCTCTCTCTCTCTCTCTTCATTTCTCTCTCATTTTCAGTCTGTCTCTCTCTTTCTTTTCAGGTGAAGAACTCCTGTAAGAGGACGCTGCACACAGCCACGTTTTGACATCCAGTAACAAAACCTCCATATGGACGTAAATACGTGTAAGGCGTGTTTGGCATTTCTCCGGAGTCACTCTACGGGTGTAGATGATGCGATTCTGTTTCTCTCTGTGTGTGTATCGATCCGTTAAAGCGTAATGGTCAGATGTAAAATAGTCACTGGAAGGTGAGTTTGTCATCATGGGAAATGTAGAGCTTATATTGTGGTGCATTGGAACGTAACTGCAATATGTAACATTACTGGTGTGTGTGTGTGTGTGTGTGTTTATTACGCTGCTTGTCAGCCCCTGATCCTGATAGATTGACTGTGTTCGAGTGTGACTAATGAAAGGCATGAGAGGAAAGAGCTTTTACAATCGATTATGCTGAGTGAGGGCGACCTCAGGATTCGGGCTCTATTAAGCGCTTCAGTCATTTTCCACAAGGGGGAAAAAAAAATGCACTTAAAGCTTGTGAAGTATAAACTTCACCGTTTTATACCGAGCCTTGGGTGGTTGAAGGCATTTTACTTCATGAAGCAGAAGCGTACACACAGAAGGCGATTATTTGACTTTTTTTTTTTTTTCCCCCAACCAAAATTTCTTCCGTACATTTATCATCGCTAACTCCTACCCACTAGCTAGCGCTCTCTCGTATTGCGCAACAGTTTCACTTTTAATGGTGAGAAGTTGTACTTAAAGTTCGGAAAGCACAGATAATGTCTCAAAATGCTATGCTACTCGATTATCAGTGGACGTGTCCTGCCAAAATGTTTTTAACGGGTGGAATGAAGCGAATGTTTAATGCTTTGATGTGAATTTGACTTGCTGCCTAGCCCAGTACATTAGCTCCTGGAATAGACGCTAGTCTATACTGGCACTAGCAAAGAATAAAGACTATAATTTCCCTGAAGAAAAAGGAAAACAAAAACAAAAAAAAAACTATCGAAACCCTCGTAGAATTTAGAATGGTTTTAATGGTTATAATGGGAATTTGTTGCTTTCAATTTATGTCTAGTGGATACCATTAAAGGACCAATAACGGTAAAGGTTTTAATGGTTAACCAATGGTTTGTAATGGTAATTGTAGTGGAAACTATCAGAATTTCTGTGATGGTTTTTATTGGGTTTTTTTTGGTTACAAATAGGCAGTTAAATTTAGCAAATTAGAGGATGCCACCTCAGCATTTTACTTTTTCAAATTAGAAAATAAAAATGTTCAGAGCTTCTAGGGAGGAAAAGGAGATGCCTCGTTTTATACGAGGTGGGGCCAGGGGCACTCAGCCCCAAGTTCCACATTGGATTCTCCGTCTTCAAACACACATGGATCGGTATAGCGCTAACGACGTCGTGTAGAGTGAGACGACAAACTGGCACAATTCTTTCTTTCTTTATTTATTGCAATGTTGATCCTAATTGGATGTTAAACTGAAGCCATTCAATTGAGAGAAGAAGAAACCTTTTGGATTTGTAACAAGTACTTTTAAGGTCTAACTATGCTGTAAACGTCTAGAGTAGAAGGTATGTAATTATTACAAACAGCACGGTGGTCTAGCGTGTACTGTTTCCGTCTCACATCTCCACGGTTCCTGGTTCGTTCCTGAACTCGATCCTTAACTTGGATTACTCTCGGTGTGGAATTTTGTGGGGTTCCTTCTGGTTCTTCGGTTTCCTCAGGTGGATTGATGACGCTCAACTACCCCTACCTGTGAATGTGTGCGTTTGTGAGTGATGCCATCCCATCCAAGGTGTATTTTCTTGTGCCCAGTATTCCTGGGATAGACTCCAGATCCTCCGTGATCCTCAGGAAAAAATAATGATAGATGACTATAAGCTCAGTGGTTAAGACATTGGACTACTGATTGGAAGGTCGTGAGTTAACATGCCACTGCTGGGCCCTTGAGCAAGGCCCTTAACCTTCAACTGCACAGTTGTATAAATGTAAGCCAGTCTGGATAAGGACGTCTGCCAGATGCTGTAAATAAAGGAGTGGTTTTAATCAGCCTAATCCTCAGTCTTTCATTTCTGTTATTGTTAATACGCAAAGTCATCATGTTTTATGACGTTTTCACGACGTTTCATCTCATTTGTAGAAATGTGTAAATGGATGAGAAAGCCACTTGAAAGTGAGACGCGAACTTGAAACGTAACGATAAGAAGTCTGATCCGACCCAATACAGTCTATCATGATAATGTATGGAGGGGAAAAACAAACAAAAAAAAAAGTCAAATAAACAATGCGATCACAGAGATCTGTATTCACACCCGGAGCCGTTTGACGCCGGTGTAAAACTCGCTCGGGAAGGCAGTTGACCTCATCTTTAAATAAAACACTTGATGATTTATGGCTGCATTACACGCCAAGGAGCTGATGGGCAGCAATGACAGATGACGCTTCACTTACAAGCACACACACACACTCATTCAGAGACAAGCCCAAACCCCAGTGCTGAATATCAAATGAAAAGGGGATGACAAAAAAAAAAAAAGAGACATGACAAGTTGAGCGATGGCTGGATGACACACGCCTTAAGGGTTTACTGCGATTTCTGGAGGAGTGCTTAGCGGGGTTTTCCACTCTTCCCCTGGAAAAATAGGGCGGAATGACAGGGATGAGTGTATTAGACAGGATAACAGCAGCATGAAGGGAGGTGGAGAAGTAAGAATTATGAGAAAGCAAGAAAAATGTACGGAAAATAAACTGGTCCTGAACGTAGAGTTGCAACGTCCCAAAAGTCTGATCACACCAACAAGATCTGTTTGATTTTATCCAACTGGATCAATGCCAAAGCTCAACAAATCAGAATAATTAAATCAGAATAATTTTCCGATATACTTTGTAGGTACCATCATGCGTCATACCTTACCTTTTTACCCAAAAGGTAATGTCTTTGAAGCAGGGTCTCATATTATTAGGGGTCCAAGCATCGAAAGTGCAGCATGTCATTGGAGACTTTGGCAACCCAAAGTGTTATGGAATGGAGGCAAAGACGGATACGAGCGCAGATAACGTTTGAATGAAAACGAAACAGGAAATAAAGAACACACAGGCTAGGAAACAAACATAGAACAAAGACCTTCTCACAGCAACAGACAGCAAAGGCAAGACAAAGTGTGCAAAGTGTGATTATATACTAGTGCTCGTTCATCCCAAACGTGAATCAGGTGCAGAAAGTCATCAGATGAGGTGCAGTGGCTGATGGGAATCGTAGTCTCTCATGAAATTTGGCACACTGATTCAGAATAATCTTAAAAATCTTCCCACCAATTTGTAAGTGTGTCCCTTAAATTGTCTAGCGCCACCATCAGGCCATGACTGTAACAGGGCTCATCAATTGAAATTATTCAATTGATTATTTTAAATTATTTAATTATATCAATTAATAATTGTTTCTCATACCACAGAAATTTACCAATGATTACAGTTGTTTTCTTGGTAAAGAATGATATATAATGTGCTTTTTTTCCAAGAGAGAGAAAACCTATTTATTGCTGCTATATTGTAAATGATAACAGGAACTAACTCGTTTCATGGATGTTCCACAACATTAAGTATAACTATAAATGGATAAAAAGTGTGATGTTCTTTAATAAATAACAATTGTAATCATTGAGCAATTGCTGTGGTAGAAGAGGAATAAAACGTTACAAGTTGTGCTGTTAGAGGAAAATAAACGACTTCAGGTTGGTAACATCATGTGGACTTCATCACACCATGCCATCATTGATTATTTCCCCAGAACAGAACAACACCGAGTGTTCTATTCCTTCCAAACGTAAATAATCTGCTACATTTAGATTAAAAAGAACATCACGTGCATGTCATTTTTTTTTTTTTGCCTAAAACGCTCCTTTAACGAGGTCACAAACATGTAAAGGTATAAATATCTAAAAACCCGAGCATTTCACGTATTTCACGCACAGAAACTGAGCGTCGAAACTTTTTCAAACTATCCCAACCCACTCCCCCCTTCCCGAAGGTTTACTTCGTCGCTCAGAAATGCAGCATCTGATTGCCTCGATACAAAAGACATGTTCTCCTGCTCAGAGAGAAATGGGGAAGATAATAGCGGAGCTTTAGAGAAGAAGCCCCTAAAAATACGATTTCCCGAACACGAAGTTCGCCGTTGTTTTTTCATCCGTCTGCTCTCATTTTTTCGGGAAGGGATTTTGGAAGTGAACAGCGGCTTGGAAAGACAGAGCGATGCAGAGAAGGAGGCATCATCTTCCTCACACACGCCTCAAAAGAGTCTAGGAAGATGAGAACAAAATGAACAGCGAGTTTCTCATGGTGAGAGGGACTTGGGCCTTTCCATCTGTCCCTCATCTCTTTATCGCTCGTACCATCTCTCTCCCCTCATCCTCTCTTCCATCATCCTTGAACACTCGTCCTTATATTGGCGCAGCGCAGGGAGAATAATGAAGTGAGGGAAGCAAGAGATGAGGAAAAGGAGTTCATTCTCACTCTTCCATTTGGAGAAAATACATTTCATATATATATATTATATATATATATATATATATATATATATATATATATATATATATATATATATATATAACAGCTGGAGCTGAAATGTCACCAGCTGCAGAACAGTGGATCCACTTGGCTGTCTCTGGTCTTTTTAAAGCTGTTTTAAAGCTTAGTTGAGCAGACAGAAAGGCCGGGTAATGCCTGGCTTCATGGAAGGAAAGATCCCCTAATAGAGTGCAGGAACAGAGCGGGAGAAAGAAAGCGAGCGCGAGAGACAGAGCGAGAGGAAGGAGGAGGAAGAGAGACTCTTTGTGACTTTTTCTTTGTCCTCATGTAATGCATCAGTAATGCAGCTGATGGGAAATGAATTTGTTTCTCTTCAGAGATCACACGATAATATGGCGTGCTTCAGTATATTCTGGAGAAATAACGAGACCGAAAGATAGATAGATAGATAGATAGATAGATAGATAGATAGATAGATAGATAGATAGATAGATAGATAGATAGATTGATAGATAGATTGATAGATAGATAGATAGATAGATAGATAGATAGATAGATAGATAGATAGATAGATAGATAGATAGATTGATAGATTGATAGAACCTTAAAACAAAGAGTTTCTCCTTCAGAAAAGGTTTGTATTTATCATATTCCTCAGCAATGTTTAGAATTTTTTCTTTATTACATGCACTTTTTATCCATTTATAGTTACTTTTCATGATGTGGAATGTACACGAAAGGAGATATCGTCTTTGATTGCAGTTATGATCATGGTCGTTTTTCTCTGATTGGGATCGAGCTTTTGTGGAAAAGGTCAAGCTGTTTTACTATGGAACTCCATCCATCCACCCATCCATCCATCCAACTGTCCATCCATCCATCCATCCATCCATCCATCTGTTGGTCCATCCATCCACCCATCCATCCATCCATCTATCCATCCAACTGTCCATCCATCCATCTGTCCGGTCCATGCGTCACATCTGCAATCCATCCGTCATCTATCAAGTCCAACTGTCCATCCATCAGTCAATCCATCAAGTCCATCTGTCCGTCTGATCCGGTCACTCATGTAATCCGCCATCACATCCATCCATCCGATCCATTCGATCCTTACTCACTGTCGGTCCATCCATCCATCCATCCGTCTTATCCATCCATCCAACTGTTCGATCCATCATCACTCGTCATCCATACACTCCCATCATCATCCACCCATCTGTCCCCATCCACTCTTGTCCGACTGATCCGTCCATCCCCCATCTGTCAAATCCAATCCGTCAGTCCAGTCCCGTCCATCCATCCAATCAATCTTGATCCGATCCATACATCCACCCATCGATCCGTATCCAATCCGCCGTCCGTTTCATCCCATCCGATCCGTTTCGTCCACCCACCCGTTCATCCGTCCATCCGTCTATCCATCCATGTCCAACCGTCCATCCACCCATCCATCCATCAACCCATCAGTACATCCATCCCCCACCTGTCCATCCATCTGTCCAACTGTCCATCCATCCATCCATCCGTCCATCCATCCATCCATCCATCCATCCATTCACCCGTACTCCTCTGTTATCTACAGACTATTGCTCTAATGACGAATCAGGAAGCAAATATTCACACTTTAAAATCTGCTGTATAAACTCTCTAATGAACTATTTTGTACCTTGATTATTTAAACCAATGGGATGAGTAAATGTTTATCCATCGTTAAGCGTCTGATTGTGTTTTGGGTTCCAGGTTTATTACAGCGATTATCTCCCTGGATGGCTCGTAAATGTCGTGATTAAATACATTTCTATAACTCCACTTCAATCAGTCAGAGACAAGAGTAAAGAAAGAGGATTTCATCTGAAGACACTTCATGATCTTTCATGACACCGGCGATTCCCAGGAGGGAGAAAAAAGCGCTTTTTCCACTTTCTTCATTGGACCGTTAGGCTTTATATTTCTCCAGTGCCAGTTTTAACGTGCTAATCTTTTGGCCCCGTGGTTTGGATCGCATCCCAAAACCGGGTATTTTAATATAACACTGAGGTCATTTTTTTAAACTTGCGATTGAATTATGTTAGGAACCAGAGTGAGTAGAATGACTGCAGACAAATCATACACTGAAAAATTAGTTCTTACATCAAAACATTACGTTTCTCATCAAAACGTTTACATCAAATCAAAACTTTACATAATTCACCCATCCATCCATCCATCCATCCAACTTCTATCATCCATTCTTTCTTCAGGGTCACGGGGAACCTGGAGTCTATCCCAGGAAGCATCGGGCAGACCTGGAGGATTTTTTCTGAAGAACAGCGGGCAGTTTAACTCCTCAGGACAAACAAGCGACTCGTGAAGAACTCTCGCAGAATATAAACACAGCCGTCGATCAACCAGGTAACGATGGTATTAACAATCACGGGTGTATAAACTTTTGCACAGGGTCATTTTTTTTTTTTTTTAAATAAATTCAGCTATTACCTTGTCTTGTGGACTATATGTAAACATCTGTTGTGGGAAATAAATTATTCAGGACAGAACTAAATAAACAACAACCTGGATTCTACAAGGGGTATACAAACTTTTGGGCATCTATATATGTATATAACAGCTGAAATATCTTCGGAGTTTGTGTAAGTAATTATCATCTGAAATGCACAAATCTTTCATTTTAAAAACACTTTAAATACGGTAATTTATAGTGTTTGTGTTGCTAAGGTACGTGTCATTCAGGAAATCATCAGCATTTAGTGAGCTGACACAGAACGTGCGTTCGGTCCAAAAAAAAAAAAAATACCCTCACTTCTTTTGTAACGCTACAAAAGGTTTTGATGAGTAGGATGAGTAGGAGTGAACTTTCTTTCTTTCTTTTTTTTTTTTTTTTTCATACCCAAGAAGCTCGATATCACAGCACATTCCTGACGCTTTCATACGCCGAGAAACTCTTTCTGCATGTTTGTACTCATGATTTGACCCATTTTTCGGTCTAATTTTCCCGCAGGCTCGTTCAGAGCGGATTTATCAAAGCCCGTGTTTTTTCTCCCCTGCCCGAATGAAACAGAACCGCGTCGGTAACCCGTTAACCTCTGTTGAAATTGGCCGATCAAAACTTTCTCAAGCCTGAAATTGTTGCAATTAGAAGGGAAAACATGACTGTTTTCCCAAACGTAGTTAATTTTCTCTCATTTTAAACGCTGCACTGAGCGAAGGCATGCTGTGCTCGGGAAAAGTTTCACGCGCTGACAACTTTGTTAAACAATAATTAGTATTCATGTTTATGTGAATACATCAATCAGCCATAACATTAAACCCTGTGTGATGCTTTGCGATGTTGCGATGTTCTGCAGGGGAAACCTTGGGTCCTGGCATACACGTGGATGTTGCTTTATACGGTAATGCTCCCTGACGCACTGCAAAAAAGGTTCAGGAACGGTTTGAGGAACATGACAAAGAGCTCGAGGTGTTGACTCCAAAGATCTCCAAATTCCTCAGATCTCAATCCGATCTCGCGTCCGTGGGACGTTCTGGACGAAAATGTCCGATCCATGGAGTCGCCACGTCGCATCTTACAGGACTTAAAGGATCTGCTGCTAACATCTTGGTGTGAGATACCACAGCACAACTGCAGAGGTCTTGCGGAGTCCACGCCTGGACAGGTCAGAGCTATTTTGGTGGCACAAGAAAGGGGGACCTACACCATATTAGTCAGGTGGTTTTAATGTCATGGATCTTATTTCACCTTACACACACACACGCTATGGTCAAAAGTTTGTGGACACCTGACCATCACACTCATATGTGCTTGTTGAACATCTCAGTCGAGATTTATTCCTCCCTTGCTGTAATAATCTCCAATCTTCTGAGAAGGCTTTCTGTGTGGATTTGTGTTCATTCGGCTACAAGATTGTTAGTGAGGTTGAGATCAGGCGCTGATGTTGATGTGAGGAGGCTCCAGGTTCCAGTTCATCCCAAAGGTGTTCAGTGGGGTTGACGTCAGGGATCTGTGCAGGACACTCGAGTTCTTGTACCTTCTTCCACATCGTCATGGAGCTCGCTTTGTGCACTGTGTGTCATGCTGGAACAGGTTTGGGCCTCTAGGTTCCAGTGAAAGGAAACTAACTCTACAGCGTACAAAGACATTCTTTACAATTGTGTGCTTCAGACTTTGTGGTAAAATTTTGAACAAGATGGGATTTGAACCACAAATGGGTGTGAAGGTCAGAGGAGCACAGACTTTTGCCAAATTTATACCGTTTGTATATTCTAAATCTGGTAATACTTTAGCAGATCACTTCTTACCCCACAGCGCTGCTGGATTCTTGATTTTGGTTGGTCCGACATTATTGTTTCTATATGAACAACTTGTATGGTGGATGCTCCACTAATAATAAACAGGTTAAAAAAAAAACGTGTGAACTCTGTAAGGAGACTTTTATTTAGCATTTATGGAAGGAGTCTCCAGTGTCAGAGGTAAAGATGTAACTGTTGTTACCTAAACTTTCCAACATCTTAAGTACAGAGAGGTTTACACTTTGCAGTTTCTCAATAAAAAGCTGTATTTTATATTATATTAAACTCAAGAGAGAGAGAGAGAGAGAGAGAGAGAGCAAGAGAGAGTGAGACAGAGTGAGAGCGAGAGAGAGAGTGAGACACAGAGAGAGAGAGAGCGAGAGAGAGTGAGACAGAGAGAGAGAAAGCGAGAGTGAGACAGAGAGAGAGAGCAAGAGAGAGTGAGACAGAGAGAGAGCGAGAGAGAAAGACAGAGAGAGAGAAGGCGAGAGTGAGACAGAGAGAGAGAGAGAGAGACAGAGAGAGAGAGGGAGAGAGTGAGACAGAGAAAGAAGGAGAGAGAGAGCAAGAGAGAGTGAGACAGAGAGAGAGCAAGAGTGAGGACAAGAGAGGCGAGAGAAAGCGAGAGAGAGAGTGAGACAGAGAGAGAGAGAGAGAGACAGAGAGAGAGCGAGAGAGGTGAGACAGAGAGAGAGAGCAAGAGAGAGTGAGACAGAGAGAGAGAGAGAGAGAGAGGAGAGAGAGAGGAGAGAGAGAGAGAGAAGAGAGAGAGAGAGAGAGGAGAGAGCAAGAGAGAGTGAGACAGAGAGAGAGAGAGAGAGAGAGAGAGAGTGAGACAGAGAGAGAGAGCAAGAGAGAGTGAGACAGAGAGAGAGCAAGAGAGAGTGAGACAGAGAGAGAGAGAGAGAGAGAGAGAGAAAGTGAGACAGAGAGAGAAGCGAGGAGAGAGTGAGACAGAGAGAGAGCAAGAGAGAGAGAGAGAGTGAGAGAGGGATACAGTGAGAAGAGAGAGAGAGAGTGAGAGAGGGATACAGTGAGAAAAGAGAGAGAGTGAGAGAGGGAGAGAGGGAGAGACAGAGAGACAGACAGAGAAAGAACAGAGGCTTGTGAAGCAAAAACTGTTTGTAGCTGCAATAACACAGAACAGGAACCACAACATTACATTTAACTAGAAATGGATAAAAAGTATGTGTGGATCTTTAACTGAGAAAACATTGTAATCAGTGGGACATTCTAAACATTCTAAACATTCTAAACCTCTTCATGACATGCTTTAATCAGAAACGCAGCAGGTTCAGGGTGTAAACAGACGAACCTCTGCTTCATCACAAATCGGCTCGTTGGAAACACAGGAAGAGATCCAAACAAGTCAGAGCTCCTTCCACGAGACGTTGTGTGAAGCGTAACAGCTTCAGAAAGCGTTCAGCGTAGAGCGCGGTTACGAACCAGAACAGCACTTATAACCTCGCCTCACCTCAGTGCTACTGCCACCGTGTAGATCGGATTTCATAAACACTCGTGCACTATTCTGAGGGATCTGTCCTCGCTTCAGTGTGTCATTGTGTAGACAAATTTAAATTGAGTTTTCGAAAGTTTTCAAAGCTCTAAGTTAGGTGTGTGTCGTACTACAACCACCCCCCGCCCCCGTCCCCCCGTCCCCGTCCCCTAATATTTTCTGGTATTTTTATTGTAGTTTAATGACGCACAGACTTTTCTTCTCGTCTTTGCGTCCCTGCTGTTTCTCGATCTCGTTGCTTCTGAAGCATTGTCTTTAATCACATTTACCAGACGGGCCATTTCCTGATTCTCTGTCAGATTTCCATATTTTCCATCATTTCTCTGTCTCTGTCTCTGTCTCTCTCTCTCTCCCTGTGTGTCTTTCTATCCTTCTCAGAAAAAAAAAAAATCCCTTCATCTGCGCTACTGAACAAATCTCTGATTTCCGCCACATCCTGCTTTCGACGTAAATATTAATTTCATGCCTTTCAATTTCAATATGCGAGGCTTTTTTTTCTCCAGGTTTGGGCCTGCGTTATTTCAGCTGGGTGGGTTTCAGATGTTTACAGAGAGATGTCATTAGATTTGCCTCCACGGCAAACACTGTGGCTAATTTTCAGGAAACAACGCTCGGGTTTTAGTTTTTAGAGAACGTGAAATAGGAACAGGAGAGAGAGGTTTTTCCTGATCGAGAGGTGTACTGTAACGTGGAACAGCCTCAAGGGATCGTGGGACAAATTACTATATATATATATATATATGTAATTAATTATAAAGCTACACATTAAAATCCTCATGGAATTAATGATCACACATACAGAGGAAATTATTGTCGAACTGGACAGATATAAACTCAGGAAGAGTTCGTTCTTCATCCTAGGTGTTAATTCAACACTGGGGATTTTGCTGTGTAGGATTATTTCTAGCTCGAAACCTATGATAAAAATGCTATTACTACAGTTGTTAGCTTCATGCTTTTTCACGGTACACTGGCAGTACGCACGCGGAATGATTAGCAGATGAGTCGGGACACTGTTGGGTTTCTGTGTGTAGAGTACGTGACTCTTGTGAGACGGGTGAAAACATTTAAAGCTCGTGCACTGTAAAAGCGGATAGCAAGAGAGAGAGAGAGAGCAAGAGAGAGAGAGAGAGAGCAAAGAGAGCGAGAGAGAGAGAGAGAGAGCAAGAGATAGAGAGCGAAAAAAGAGAGAGAGAGAGAGCAAGAGAGAGAGCGAGAAGAGAGAGAGAGGCAAGAGAAGCGAGAGAGAGAGAGAGCAAGAGAGAGAGAGCGAAAAAGAGCGAGAGAGCAAGAGAGAGAGAGAAGAGAGCAAGAGAGAGAGAGAGAGAGAGAGCGAGAGAGGAGAGAGAGATGAGTAAGAGAAGAGAAAGAGAGCGAGCGAGAAAGAGAGAGAGCGAGAGAGAGTGAGAGATAGAGAGAGAGAAGAGAGAAAGAGCGAGCGAGAGAGAGAGAGCAAGAGAGAGAGCGAGAGAGAGAGAGAGAAGCAGAGAGAGAGAGAAGCAAGGAGAGAGAGAGAGATAGAGAGAAGAAAGAGAAAAAGAGCGAAGCGAGAGAGAGAGCAAGAGAGAGAGCGAGAGAGAGAGAGAGAGAGAGAGAGAGAGAGCAAAAGCAAGAGAGAGAGTGAGAGAGAGAAGAGAAAGAGCGAGAGAGAGAGAGCAAGAGGAGAGAGTGAGAGAGAGATAGAGTAGAAAAGAAGAGAGAGAAGAGAGAGAGAGAGAGCAAGAGAGAGAGAGAGAGAGAGAGAGCGAGAGAGAGAGAGAGAGCGAGAGAGAGCGAGAGAGAGAGAGAGAGAGCAAGAGGGAGAGTGAGAGAGAGATAGAGTGAAAGAAGAGAGAAAGAGCGAGCGAGAGAGCAAGAGAGAGAGAGAGCGAGAGAAGATATATATATATATATATATATAAAACTTATTTAAACCTAGTGCACTGTAAAACCGGAACAGTTCATTTAACTCAAAAAAATTTGAGGAAACTAATTACAACAAAATTTTTACGTTGATAAATCAACTTCTTCAATCCAAGTACACTTAAATATAACAAACATTTAACTCAAACTTTGTCATTTACACTCAAATTATATTGTCATTTAAGTTATTTAAGTGTATCTGGCTCTTGAGTTAATTGAACCTCTCATACTTTCATATGAGCCAGTAACCGTGACTGTGGTGTGTGACATCACAAACTCAGGCACAAATCCCATTTTTTCATGGTCCACAAACACGTACCTGAGTTAGTCAGCAGTGTCCCGATGTTAGTCTGGTCCTAAGCGATTATCTTTGCAGATTATCCCGCGGTGCGTTGTCGTCCCGATTTAAATGAAAAATGTTATTGTTTTTCATAATTCTGTTGTTCGTTCAGGAAATGAAAGATGGATAAATATATAACGCAATATGAAACCTGGGGGAAAAAAACAGCTTGTAATTTAGTCTTAAAAATTAATTTCCAGGGAACTGTATTCACAAACACTATATCTAATAGTCATTTTGTTCTTATGAGAAAACACACACACACCACACACACACACACACACATCAAAACCACAGAGGTTTATCACTGAGCCAGACTAGCTGCGTTTACATGGACAACAATAATCCACTCTTAACCCGATTGAGACCATACTCTGATTAAGAAACTAGCATGTAAACAGCAATTTTTACTTACCTTAATCAGATTAAGGTCATACTCGAATGAATCTCTAATCGAATTAAGACGTGTGGAGTATTCCTGTTTTAGTCGCGTTATGGATGTGCATTACAGACATGCACACACCTTATGAACGTCGTGTGAGCGTTTTCACCGCATTTTGCGACAGGACACGATCACACACATGACAGTTTCACGTTTTGCGGCGAACAAGAGACTTCGGCCGCGTCCCAAACCGCATACTTGCCTACTATAGGCCTGTAGTGGGGTAAAAATACATGTATCTCGACTACTATACAGACGGTAAGTACGCGGTTTGGGACACACCCCACGGCTTCAAGCAGTCGTCTATTAGCACGTACGGAGTGACAAATAATTAACCGCACTTAAAGTGTTCGTAAAAAAAATGAAATAAAAACACCCAAAACTGCATACGGTCCCATAACGAAGATGAACTGTATGTCGATACGTGAAATTCTGGAGGGACGTCGGACGGCGTGGCGCGGTGACGTAATGACGCGGATGTTAATCTAATTATGATCTATAACATGTAACACGGGAACATGACCGGAGTATTCTAAAACAGACTCATGTACACACCTTAATCACATTATTATCTTAATCAGAGTAAGGTTAGTAATTAGATTACTGCCGTCCATGTAAACGTAGTCACTCATAGTGTTTCTTTGGAGATATTAATGAAGAATCAACTCTAACGAATCAAGTCTAAAGAATCACTTTACTACTTGTATTGTTCTACTACTTGTATTGTTCCCTGCTTGATATATCGCTTTGCTTATTTGTAAGTCGCTTTGGATAAAAGCGTCTGCTAAGTGAATAAATGTAAATGTAATCAAGTCTAAAGAATCAATTCTAAAGAATCAACTCTAAAAAGAATCAAGTCGAAAGAATCGAGTCGAAAGAATCAACTCCAAAGAATCAAGTCGAAAGAATCAAGTCGAAAGAATCAACTCCAAAGAATCAAGTCCAAAGAATCAAGTCGAAAGAATCAAGTCGAAAGAATCAACTCCAAAGAATCAAGTCGAAAGAATCAACTCTAAAAAGAATCAACTCCAAAGAATCAAGTCGAAAGAATCAAGTCGAAAGAATCAACTCCAAAGAATCAAGTCGAAAGAATCAACTCTAAAAAGAGTCAACTCCAAAGAATCAAGTCGAAAGAATCAACTCTAAAGAGTCAACTCTAAAGAATCAGTTCTAAAGAATCAAATCTAATGAATCCGTTCTAAAAAATCAACTCTAAAGAATCAAGTCTAAAGAATCACACTTGAGCAAAACTTTAAGGTGCTGGTTTTGGAAACCCTGCTGTATAGTATTAGTATAGTATAATATAGTATAGTATATACTGTACACTCACAGCATAACCCATAACCCTTATAGTAGCATACACTTGCTTAGCAACTTCATGATTTGCCCTCATTGTGAGAAAAACCTAGCAGTTTTTCGTAAAACCTCGAACGATGGACTTGTCTGTGATGCTGAACTTTTCCTCCCTTGTGTTACGGACCAAAAAAAAAAGCCTTGCAAACTCTAAATCCCAGGATAAAACCTCCTGTGTGAACTCATTTGTAGTCGGAAACTTTTTTCAGCTGGTTGAGAGAATCCTCTGCGGATTTTATTTTTTTATATCGAGATGATTAGCGAACCTATAGACATATGTTCAGCCTCGATTTCTCTGCTGTAGTCAAACAGGAGTTAAACCACCGGGATTCAACCAGTACCGAGACCTTTTTGCTTCCTGTTCTTAGAAACACTCATCCTGCTTTCTCAAGCCCCCCACCACCCCCCCCCTCGCCCCACACACACACACACACAGTTTTCTAGTTCCCAGAGGCCTAATTAGAGTTAGCATGTGGTTGTGGAGAGTCGTACGATCCTCGATTCAGCCGTCTGTTTTGTTTGAGCGTTTGATCCCCGGACGTTTTTGATTTTCAGAGTCTGCCTGAGCCACTTTGTGTCTATAAGTGTAGGTAGTAGTGTATGTAGAGGGTGTAAAAAAAAAAAAAAATCCAAATTCAGCTGTTTTAAGACCTCGGATTACACTCTTCGTTGTCTAACGCAAGTCTATTGAAATAGTTTCCTAAACTTTTTTTTTTTTTTTTTGTCTCAAGAAGAAAATACAAATAAATGTCCATCATTAGGGGGCAGTAGAAGCATGTCCGTAAATCGTGGAAAAGTGATCGGGCCGAACGAGACCGTCTTATGCATTCACACACACTCACACACACACACTATATAAACGTATATATCGCTAAGGGTGCATTCAGATAGTCGGTTATCAGGTTAGAACACAACACGTCCGAGAGCGTCTGAGCGAAATGGTCTCGGTCCACGTCCGAGTCAAATCCACTCTGAATCGACTCACCTGCAGGAAGGGAATCAATCGTACTGAGTGTTTTCTATATATGAGCCGATCAACTGAGCCAAAGCACAGAGCTGTAGCACTGCAGAAACGTCACGGGGAGATTTCTCTCGGGAAATGTGGCACCGAAAAGAGACAATAACCGTTGGATGTGATACACAAAAAGTACCACAAACTATTCCATTTATATATAAATATACAGCATTATCATCAAAACACTGAGACAGCGCTAAAGGAGTGCGCCCTCACTAATTTATTCATATATACATATATCTATATATAGAACTATCTATACCATGGTCTGTCTGAATACTCGATTCTGATTGGCTGGAAGGTGTGCGTTCAAAACGTATAATTCAGTTGAATCACCGTTCTAAATGAATGTGCTGCCTATAAACGACTGTAACCATAGTAACATGCAGTTACAGTTCAATACAGCTGCATTGATAGTAGAGACGCGACGCGGCACAGACGCAGGTAATTCACACACACACACACACACACACACACACACACACACACACACACACACACACACACACGCACAATCTCTCTCTCTCTAATAACTAGTTATGATGATTCATTCAAATAAATGAATGAATGCACTACTAATGCACTACTTCAACACTGGCAAATGAATGTGGGGTAAGCGGGATAATCTACGCCTAGGCGTGCGTTACGCCGTTTTAACGCACTCCGATTCGTGTCAGGTGCTTCTTCGCCTCTACGTCATGCATTAAAATCATGTAACGCACACCTAGCTGTGGATTACCCCTTACATAAATCATCTGAACACCAATGAACGCGAATAAACAAGCATTCCGGACCGTAACGTGGTTCTCAGCCATGAAACAATCGGTGCTGATGCAATAGCTGTTTTATCACATCGGACATACTTCTCCGTGTTACTTGTACTTGTAAGAAATACAAAACCATTGCACCTTTAACCCCGATTCAGACTCAGAAAAGGACGAGTAGGTGTGAAAGCGAGGATTTGTTTTTCTGTAATCAGATCAAACTGGAGAAACCTCTTCAGTGACTACGTTTACACGGACAGCAGCAATCTAATTACTGACCTTATTCTGAATAAGACAATATTCTGATTAAGGTGTTTACGTGAGTCGCTTTTAGAATATTCCTGCCGTGTTCTTGTTTTACGTGTTATAGAACATCGATGGATCTCTGTTTACATGCTAGTGTCTTAATCAGAGTATCGTCTTAATCGGGTTCATATCGGATTATTGTCGTCCATGTAAACGTACTGATTCAGGCAAAAAAACAGAAGAAAAAAGTCAAAAGTTTCATTGTCTGCCTGGCGTCTTGGCTCTCTGGGTTTTGGCCGTGTTATATATGTATTTTGAATTGTTTGATGAGAGTTTCTTCATGTTCAAGGCTGTGGAGATTAAATAAGACTGTCTGAGCCTGAGGAAGAGCGTTCTGTATGAACAGAGTGTTAATTAGAAAACACTGAGCTGCTAATTTGCGAGATGTTTATGTTGGAGACTCATGGGCCTCAGGGTTAGCATGGAGCATCACACACACACACACACACACACACACCGACACGAGGCATCCTTGAGAGGTTGGTTTAATCCCAAGGACGAAGCCTCTTAGAGTGTGTCGAGTGTGTGAGAACCTGATTTGGCGGTTTCTGCGTAAACAGTGTCGTACATATAGTGCATTTACATCCTACACGTGTTCAAGACGTCTTCTCTAATGAAAATAAATAGAATTAATTAACAGTACTGTCACACGGGCTTGTTGACTTCCTGCTTCCCGCTCTTCCTCGCGCCCGGCTTTAAACGCTCTCTCCCCCACCATCGCTCGCAACCCGTCTCTCCTCATTAGCGTCGTTTTGTCTCATTACTCGTTGCTTTATGAAGTCATGAAGCCTACGCACGGCGCTTTGAAGACGAGATGATCAGGACAGATATTTGTAGAGTCGTTTCAGATCGACGTGTTAATGAATAGTGAGTTCACAAAGCCACTTTAAAGCGGCATTACTGAGGGGAGTAACGGACGGACACTTCGCTCCTGAGATCCTTAACGTGGAAAGAAAAACTCAGCGAGTTCATCTACGCGATGCTAATTATAGTGTAATTACAGTGTACTGTATGTATGAGCTGGTTCTTTCAGATGAACTACGTTTCTGCTGCTTTGATTTAAAAACACTCGGCCAGAGTTCTCGCGTGTCCAGAGTTCCTGAGCTCGGGTTAAAATCTTGGGACTGAGGCTGGAAAATACTTTAGAAAACCAAGCTATCGAGACACTTCTACCAAGAAAGATAACTAAAGATCAAGTATCAGCATGTTAGCATTGTTACCATTGCCACCGAAAGCTCATTGATAGCCAAGTTACCACTCTATAAACACATCAAATCTGAAGCATGCTGGCAGACAGACAGACAGAGGGGCATGTTGGCAGACAGACAGGCAGAGGGGCATGTTGGCAGACAGACAGGCAGAGGGGCATGCTGGCAGACAGACAGACAGACAGACAGACAGAGGAGCATGCATGGCAGACCGACAGAGAGAGGGGCATGCTGGCAGACAGACAGACAGACAGACAGATAGAGAGGCATGCTGGTAGGCAGACAGACAGACAGACAGAGGGGCATGCTGGCAGACAGACAGAGAGACATGCTGGTAGGCAGACAGACAGACAGAGGGGCATGCTGGCAGACAGACAGAGAGACATGCTGGTAGGCAGACAGACAGACAAAGGGGCATGCTGCCAGACAGATAGAGAGACATGCTGGTAGGCAGACAGACAGAAAAAGGGGCATGCTGCCAGACAGATAGAGAGACATGCTGGTAGGCAGACAGACAGAAAAAGGGCATGCTGGCAGACAGACAGAGAGACATGCTGGTAGGCAGACAGACAGGCAGAGGGGCATGCTGCCAGACAGATAGAGAGACATGCTGGTAGGCAGACAGACAAGCAGAGGGGCATGCTGGTAGGCAGACAGACAGACAGACAGAGGGGCATGCTGGCAGACAGACAGAGAGACATGCTGGTAGGCAGACAGACAGACAGAGGGGCATGCAGACAGACAGACAGAGGGGCATGCTGGCAGACAGATAGAGAGACATGCTGGTAGGCAGACAGACAGGCAGAGGGGCATGCTGCCAGACAGATAGAGAGACATGCTGGTAGGCAGACAGACAGGCAGAGGGGCATGCTGCCAGACAGATAGAGAGACATGCTGGTAGGCAGACAGACAGGCAGAGGGGCATGCTGGCAGACAGACAGAGAGACATGCTGGTAGGCAGACAGACAGACAGAGGGGCATGCAGACAGACAGAAAGAGGGGCATGCTGGCAGACAGACAGAGAGGCATGGCGACTCTTTGAACCGGGTCTTTCAAGCAAATGTTTAGAGCTCACTCACGTATCTTAATCTTTTTGAATGCCTTTTAATGTGCGATATCTCAAGAACAAGTGCTTGACTGTTTGTAGGATCGATAAAGAACTATCATCATAACCAGCAGGTGAACTGAATGGATTTAAGAATGGATCCAAACTGGGTCAAGGTCACAACAAGGGCAAAATGTCTGAAATAGTTATTCATTAATAGTTCAAGCATTATTATCGGCATTATGAAACTAAAAGGATCCTTCATTAACGAACACATTAATGACCTGCAGCGCGACCGCGATTTCCTCCGGGTACTCCGGTTTCCTCCCCCAGTCCAAAGACATGCATGGTAGGCTGATTGGCGTGTCTAGAGTGTCCGTAGTGTATGAATGGGTGTGTGAGTGTGTATGTGATTGTGCCCTGCGATGGACTGGCACCCTGTCCAGGGTGTACCCCGCCTTGTGCCCCATGCTCCCTGGGATAGGCTCCAGGTTCCCCGCGACCCTGAAGAAGGAATAAGCGGTAGAAGATGGATGGATGGATGGATATTTAATATGCTTAATCATATCAAATATCAATGTTGAATATACTTCAAATATTTTTCTCTCATATGAATTCATCGGGGTGCCAATAATTGTTGCACACCTCTATTTAACCAAGATATATGAACCTGTGTTTTATTGAGCAGAGTATTTTTTGCGAATTCTCTGAGCGAAAGATCAAAAGGTTAAACAATAAAGACAACTCTTCACAGCCTTCTTAGCGCATATTCTCCAAGGGAGCCAATATTAATGTGTATTTTACCTAAAAATTCGAACGGACGTATTTCAATCGATCCGAAATAGACTTCATGAGGAACGCAAAGCAAGGAATCAAATGAATTTGCCTGATAAAGAACAATATTAGCCGTTTTTTTTTCGAAATAAAAGCTCGCAGCGAATCATTTGAACCAAAATGAGTCGACTCATTGACCAAGAAAAGAAAAAAAAAGAAAAAAAAAAAAGAATTTCAACTCGGGGAAATTCGCAGCGGTCTTAATCAAAAGTTTTGGTTCCAGAGCTCATTAATATTCAATAATCGGCCAAGACACATGAGCCATATCACAGGATATGCCCGAGACTGCACTGCACTGTGTAATATATCTTTTTATAGTAGCTAATATATATTATTTATCATGCACATATATAAAATGAAATGAACCCTGAATATATCGATTGAGCCGTGTAGTGTAGTTCACACCATTTCCAGTGCACTACTTGTAGCAATAAATAATTCTAATTAGCCTGGAGTCATATGCTCCAAATGTGACTTTCCATTTTCCACTCACACGACTCAATAGAAATGAATAGTAATTGAACTCGGCATAATCCCCTGCGCTGACTTAACACACGCGGCGTTCATTTGTGACCGTGTGGACTTCCAGGAACACTAAGGTTTTAATTTAACACTGGGGATTTTTTATTATTTTTTTTCCCCCGCGCCGTGCTATTATGCTCTTAATCATTAACCAGCTCGATCCCTCGGGGTTTTCTAATAGCGTGGCTGTAAGACGCTAATCTCGGAACACAGCGCGCGCCTCGCTGAACGTTAACTCGTCGAAATGAAGACATCTGACATGTATTGATGATATTTATAATGTTCTCGTATTAATAGAGCTTTGTCTATTTTCTCAGAAATACCACCCGCACGGCCGCGGGCACATCCGGACGCTCAGGGTCGTTCGTTTGTTTCCGAGGTGAGGCAGCAATTAAAGCCGGTCCTGTTCAACGCACGCGGAGGCTTTTTAGCCACAAGAGCTAGTGACGTTCGCTTTAACCGAACGAACGGTCAGCGGAGACAAAAACAGGCCGTAGACAAGCTAATGTAGAGTTCAGGAGAAATAAATCACAGGTAAATGAGCCGAGCGGATGGATTACAGTACCGCAATCGGATTCAGGAAGAGTGGAAAGATAGACAGATTGAGAAATAGAAAGGCAGACAGATCGACAGACAGAACTACAGTACCTACGGCAGGATAAGGCTTCAGATTTCCCAGACAGATAGACAGACAGTATCTAGTATACGCTTTAACTTTCCTAGGCAGACAGACAGATTGATAATATCTACAGATAGATAGATAGATAGATAGATAGATAGATAGATAGATAGATAGATAGATAGATAGATAGATAGATAGATAGATAGATAGATAGATAGATAGATAGATAGATAGATAGATAGATAGATAGATAAGGCCTTGATAGATAGGATGAAGCCACAGACAGCAGACAGACAGACAGATATATAGAAAGACAGACAGTATATAGGATAAAGCTTTAATGTTAACAGACACACAGACAGGCAGGCAAACCAACAGACAGACAAATAGTCCTGCACACAGACAGGCAGAGAGAGAGAGAGGTATGCTGGCAGATGAAATGTGGATAGACGGACTGACAGACAGAATGACAGAGAGACGGAAAGACAAATAGATATACAGAAAGATAGACAGTATCTAGGATAAAGCGTTCACTTTAACAGGCCGGCAGAATGGCAGACAGACAGGCATACCAATGGACAGAAAGACTGAATACCAACAGATGGCCTGAGAGGCCAGCCAAAAGCCAGACATGCAGGCATGCTCACAGACAGACAGACAGACAGACAGACAGACAGGCAGGCATGCACACAGAAAGACAGACAGGCATGCTCACAGACAGACAGACAGACAGACAAACAGGCATGCTCACAGACAGACAGACAGACAGACAGATAGACAAACAGGCATGCAGACAGACAGACAGACAGACAGGCATGCACACAGACAGACAGATAGACAAACAAATAAACAGGCATGCACACAGACAGACAGCGAGGCATGCACACAGAAAGACAGACAGACAGACAGGCATGCTCACAGACAGACAGACAGACAGACAGACAGGCATGCTCACAGACAGACAGACAGACAGACAGACAGGCATGCTCACAGACAGACAGACAGACAGACAAACAGGCATGCACACAGACAGACAGACAGACAGACAGGCATGCACACAGACAGACAGCAGGCATGCACACACACAGACAGACAGACAAACAGGCATGCACACAGACAGACAGACAGACAGACAGACAGACAGACAGGCATGCACACAGACAGACAGCGAGGCATGCACACACACAGACAGACAGACAGACAGACAGACAGACATGCACACAGATAGACAGACAGACAAACAGGCATGCAGACATACAGACAGACAGACAGGCATGCACACAGACAGACAGACAGACAGACAGACAGGCATGCACACAGACAGACAGCAAGGCATGCACACACAAAAACAGACAGACAAACAGGCATGCACACAGACAGACAGACAGACAGACAGACAGACAGGCATGCACACAGACAGACAGCAAGGCATGCACACAGACAGACAGAGAGGCATGCTGACAGGCTGAAATGTGGATAGACAGACAGACAGTCAGTGCTGACATATAAACAGAATGACAGACAGACGGACAGACAGAGAAGCATGGCAGCAGACACATGCTCTGATATCCAGATAGAAAGACAGGTGGATAGATAAAGAGACTAAACAGATAGACAGGCAGATCAATAGACAAACAGATAAACTGATCAGTAGACAGACAGACGGAAATACAAACAGACAGACAGACACATGGTAATCAGCTGATAGACAGGCAGAGTAAGAAGAAGGTAGACAGAGACAGACAGACAGTTTGCTTGTGTATCTGATAAGAGACTTTTGTTTCTCAGCGCACTTTATCTTTGAGCTGCTGCAGTATTTTTCGCCATGCTTCCTGACTGAAGTGAATGAAGTGCACTTCGCTGTTACTCCCCGCACACTCCTGTAAAGTGTGTGACGTATCGAACACGTCCAGGAGATTACTCCGTTCCGAGTGGTAGCGGATGGATTACACAGTAAAGTCCAGCTGTTGTTCATCCGTCACAAAGCCGAGGATTTCAGGATTTCATCTACAAACACGCCGCCAGTGTCCGAGTCCTGCCTCACAGCGGGGTGAACTGCACAGCGTGTAGGACGTCCTGTAATAACCTCCTGAAGCAATTACTGTTTCAACGGGATCAGACTGGAGCGGAAATATTCTTTTATTGTCTAAAATCCAGCTGTGACTCGGAGAAATCAATACACCTGTAAGACAGGTGTACAAACTACACTAGAAACGATGCAGCTGCTAGTTCACATTAGCAAGCATCAGTGCTACAGGGAACCATTCCGTTTCTATGTATGTGTGCAACACAGAGACAATTTTACTAGCAAGCATCCTAGAGACAGTCCAAACAATCCGCTAACTTTAGTCGTATGCTAGTACAGTTAGCTTGCTTTGCTGCTCTGACAAAGAAGCTACTACAGAACTGAGCATGTAGCGTGTAAATCAAGCAACCAATCTTCACACTGATTAGTGTGTTGTTTAACTTCTGTTTAACTAGTTAGCTCTAGATATATATATATATATATATATATAAAAAACAATATTAACCATCACAAAACATCTAATGGTTTCCATTACAAATGCCATTACAAACCATCAGCTAACTATTTAAACTATTACCATTAGCATTCTTGATCCTTAATGGTTTCCACTAGACATAACATGCCACCAATAGAAGGCAACGAATTACCAGTAGAGACTCACATGGACCATTATAGTTTCCATTAAAACCAATACAATTCCCATCATTACTATTAAAACTATTACAAATTCTAGGAAGGTTTCTATTGTTTGTTGTCTTTCCCCAGCAGGGTTTACTGTATATAACTGCTAAGATTTCTCAGCAGAACTAAAAGACTCCTGGACATGTGGCCACGCCCACAGGTGACAAACTTCCAGAGCAACTTTGAGTGTCGATGTACGGTGAGGTTTGTACTCCATTTCGGGGAAAATTTGAGGAATAACAAAGTAGAAAACCGTAATAAAAAATAAAAATGGACAACACGGTCTCGGTATACGTAAAATTCCTGTAGTTTTCCATCAACAAAATCAAGACGGAAACCGACAACCAAATAACTTCAATTTTAGTCAAAGGACGACAATGAATCACATGCATGGATATGAATCACATGAAGATGAATCATATGTAAATGAATCACATGCATGGATATGAATCACATGAAGATGAATCATATGTAAATGAATCACATGCATGGATATGAATCACATGAAGATGAATCATATGTAAATGAATCACATGCATGGATATGAATCACATGAAGATGAATCATATGTAAATGAATCACATGCACGGATGTGAATCACATGAAGATGAATCATATGTAAATGAATCACATGCATGGATATGAATCACATGAAGATGAATCATATGTAAATGAATCACATGATAATGAATCAGATGAAAACGAATAAATAAACAAAGGCAAAAAAAAACCCAACAACCACATAACTACAATTTTAGATAAAAGGACTACAATGAAATCAAACGCTGGTTTATTTCATCATCTTCACCTATTTAAGTGTGTACATTAAAGAAAAAAAAAACGGGCTAAACTTTTGTTTGTATATACCTTTAATTTGTATATTTCTCTGAGAAACTAAATTTTTTATACTGTAGATTACCTTTCATTTATTCTAAAACCTAATTAATCAGTACAAACAATGGTCTTTAAGGTGCAATCAACACAAAACATACCATTTAGTACCTTTATTTATTTATTTTCTTTAAAGTAAAAGATTAATCACTTAAAGGCAAAGTAGGCTTGGGCTGTACCACTTGGAAAAGGCGGCGGGGGCGGGGGGTATGCTGATTCGGATTTTCTCCACTTAACAGACTCCCCAGGTTGTGCCGGACACGAGTACAGCTAAAAGGTCTCGTTTACCAACAAACATCACTGTGATTTCAGCTATTCGAGTAAAAAATAAATAAATAGTAGAAAAAAAACACTGAAAACTCTGTAAGTTGCATTGCAAATTTTGAAAAAGAAAAAAAAAAAGCCGCAGCAAAATCAAGTATTTCTGTCTGCAACAATCACACAACAAAAAACCCTCGGAGTGACTTAATAACTAGGCTTGATTGTGTGTTTATGAGCCGGAGACGACGCAAAACCCATTTTCATAAATGTGATCCGACTAATCACGATAAAATATGACCAACCCACACAGACTTTTCTACAACCTCCTGATTACAACTCCAACATGGCCACAGCGCTGTTCTAGTCTTGATTCTGACGGATCAGAAGGTGTTGATGAATTTTCAGTAGCAGCTCGGACAGTGGTGCGGATACATGGTTTAAATGAATGCTCTGATACTACCTTATTGTTTCTATAGTAACAGCTGACTCACAGGGACTCGTAGGACGGACGCCCCACTTAAACGGATTTATTAAAAAAAAAAAAAAAAAAGTGCATCATTGTCGTTATGGTGAGGCTTTCTGTAATGACACGTTTATGTAACATTTCTGGAAGGAGTCTCCAGTGTCAGTGCTTTGTCACGGTCAGAGGTAAAGGAAGAGCTTACATTTCGTGGTTTCTCAGTGCCGTTATTCAATTTATCTCATCATTTTCAATTGTATTTGTTGGGAACTTGGTGCGATGCAAGAGGAATAAAAAGCTTTAAGAAAGACGTCGTGCTACGTCAGAACCCTTACCGCGACGTGCGGCTGCTGAGCCGAGGGAAAATGTCCCTCGTAAAAAGAACTTGCGATAAATTGCAGGAAGTTATTAGTGGAATATTCCTCACTGTAATCTTCAGTACACATTGGCAGCTAATAAAAACAACTCCAGGCCATAAAGCGTTGCTGGATTTAATGACTTGAACCCAAGCCAAGGCTTTCTTCCTCCATTCCATTCTGACAATTTTCTACCGGAGGACGGCTTAATGAACGGCGTTATTATTCAGCGTTCTTATGAAAAATGAAATCCTAAAATAAGTCCCTACTGCTGTGAGAAATATAGCCCAACACTAACGCCGTGTTTGCCTTTGGGTCGCATGTTTCCTTTCTTCCTGGAGTTTAGCATGCAGCGCCGCGTGCGGTTTAGCGAGAGATTAAGCGAGATCATTTATAAATATTACATAATGACAGTGTGTAAGAGGATTATGGAATTAAAACTCCATATCTCATTAATATCTATGAGTGCAGTTGTACGCCATTATGCCAAAAATTATGAGTCAGCTAATTAGGAAATGTTGGATTCGACTGCTGGAAAGAGACGCTAATTACAAATCATTAAGAGCTGACCAATAAGAAGGCTCGTCTGAATGCTAATAAACAGCTGAGCTTTTTTCAGGGGAGGATTTATTCTTCTGCTCAATGCGGGTGATGAGAGAGGACAGGTGAACTTTGTGTGAAGAAACAGAAAGCAGCAACTGAACGCATCCTTCAGGATTTGTCTTTGTGCTAGAGTTTTGGGTAAAGAATGAAATCCTCCATGTCATCCTGTTATAGGAAATTAATCAAGGAGAGCGTATGAGAGCGTGTGATGAAGCGGAGTCACAGTTACCCTCACCCTGATGTTCCAATAACAGCATGTCATGAAGTGTGTGTTATTTGGGATTTTCTTCACAGCAATCACAATGTTTCTTTCATCAACTGTTGTTTCAAGTTCTTTGTTTTTCTTTCTTATTCAGGACACTCTACAGTATATTGTTATATTGACTATGCCCAATGCTTGTGCAATGCCCCTGACTGAGTTACCATCTTCTTTCAGCTTCAAAATGGCTTTACTCTTCTCCCGTAGACAGCTCTCTGGTCTTCATGTTGGTTTATCCTTTTCAACAACAAACGCTTTCTTCAAAGGAAAAAACAAACAAACAAACAAACAAACAAAAAACTAGGACTCAAACCATTCAGAGCTTAAACAGTCAGTCTAAGAGCAGCGAGAAACACCTGTCCGTCACTTGTTCCAGTATTTTTTGATCACTTGAAAAACGAGTGGTTTCAATACAAAAGGGGTCATGTTTTAAGTTGTCGAACACATCCAGATGGAAATATCAGGAAGGTAAAGCTGAAATTCTGATCTGTCGTCTCGTATTCATCTTTTGGTCTCAAGCCCAAACGTCTTCAGTGTAAAACAAGACAAAACAATTCAAAACAAAACAAAACAAAAAATGTTTCGGTCCCAAATTTATAAAAGGCGGGAGAAGAGAGGAAAGAGATTCCCGCCTCTGCCCTGTGTGCATAGAGCTCTGTTCTCCCCTGCTTCAAAGGTTTCCTCCGGACACTCCGGTTTCCTCCCCCAGTCCAGAGACACGTGTTGTAGGCTGATTGGTATCTCTAAATTGTCCATAGTGTGTGAACGGGTGTGTGAGTGTGTGTGTGATTGTGCCCTGCAATGGGCTGGCCCCCTGTCCAGAGTGTCCCCTGCCTTGTGCCCCAAGTCCCCTGGGATAGGCTCCAGGCTCCCCTCGACCCTGTGTAGGATAAGTGGCACAGATAAATGGATGGATGGATGGATGGATGCAGAATATATTAGTATATTTCATATGTGTCCAGATTCGTATGTTTATAGTATGATATTACATTTAAATTACATGCAGTAGTATTATGTGTAGCGTGGAATAAATATATACAATATATCAATATGTTGCACAGAGAGACAGGACTTAGTCCTGAGCTGCATTAAAGTGGTAATAGTTCCCCTAGAAATATTGCAACATGCCCAAAGTGACAGAAACATGAAGAGATTGTCCACAGGTGTCCTTGAGCTGTCAGTGAGGTGACCAGTGTGTGGGAGGTAGTGGAGGCCTGAGTGATAGAGTGGAAGAAGAAGTAATGACTGGAGTACAGTTTATCCAGGATCCTGATGGCCTGCAGGTAGAAACTGTTCTTCAGCCTGCTGCTCCTGGATTGAATTCTGTGGTACCGTCCGCCTGATGGCAGTCTGGTGACCAGTCTCTGTGCTGGGTGATTACAGGCTGGGGTGATTTTGAGATCCTTCCTCAGACATCATGTGTAGAAGTTGTCCTGTAAGGCTGGCAGTTTGTTGACAATAATGAGGTCAGCTGCTCTCACGATTCACTGGAGGATCTCTGCTGGCAAACTAGACAGTCATAGACAGTCATGCACCCAGTCAGCGTGCTCTCTATGGTGCACTTGTAGAAGTTGTTCAGGATTTTGGTGGGGAGGCCAAACTCCCTGAGCCCCCGCAGGGGTTGCTGACGAACAGATTTCACCACTGTCTAAGTGTGAAGGGACCAGGTCAGGTCATTGGTGAGGTGCACACTGAGGAATTTCATACTCCTGAGAAAGAGTGTTCTTTCATTCTTCTTCCTCCAGACATACCGCCGATCCATGTTGCTGAAAAGTTCCAGTTTTGTTTCATCGCTCCACAGAACAGAATCCCAAAACTGCTGTGGATTATTTTTATGATTTTGAGCGACTTTTCTTCTGCTTTTGGTGTCAGTACTGGTGAACGTCTTGGAGTCCTGGCACGGAAACCTTCTGCGTTTAGTACACGCCTTACTGTACTCACTGAGACCTCAGTGCCTGTTACACCAGGTCTTTCTGCAGGTCCTTTGCAGTCGCTCGAGGGTTT
>CM022768.1:2432096-2519596 GCA_012411365.1 Ameiurus melas
CACACTTGAGTCAGAACCTACAACCTTCTGGTCTGTGGTGCTGGTCCTTTGCTCAGTGAGCTACCTACATTATAATTATATGCAGTACTTTAAGTAAAATCTTCAAATTCCAATTAATAAAACGTTCTACTACACGCTGTAGGAGACACTATTGTAGTGAGCACGATTCACTACAAGCTAGACATCAGAGATGAAAGAAAGCAGTATGAAATCGTCAGTTTATTCAGAAACCTTAAAACAAAAAAAAACTTTTCAAACCTATAAACTGTCCTGTATTAGCTTTGTAATTCCCAGAACCCTGTTCAAACGAGCATTACTGGGTCGTCCTGAACTGTGCCAATTTTTATAATTGACTTCAACCTAAAAAAGGCTGAATTTAATATTTCTGTCAGATGAAATATATGCAAATATGTGAAGCACTTCTAATTGTGTGCTTAATCAAAGGGCTTATTATTTTTTCCTCAGAAGTGAAATCAAGGCATTTGGCACAAAGCTTACTTTAAGCGAAGAAGTGAACTTTTGCTGGATGTCCTAGTTCTACAGGCGATTGGATTTTTTTCTCTCTCTTCCTTCAGATGATTGTTGAAGAGACGATGTTTTAAAAACGATCACTACATTGCTATAAAGTCTAAAAAGACACTACAGGAGACATAGTAGCCAACTTCTAAACGTTATGTCCATCCAAACCAATTCCGGCCGTGAGACTCACGTCACCTCCTTCCTCCGTCCTGCGCGAGTCACCCGACCTCCATTCGTCCTTCTCTCACCTCCAGGTCCACTCAGGTCCTCCTCCGTCTTTCTCCACATGACCCGTCATGTTCATCTCCACTCTTGGTGTGCTTAACGCTGCGCTCCCATCAGCTACCACCGAGTGACCTTCATCTCTCAGAGCGAGATGTAAAAGGGCAGGCGTGACCTTTGACTTCTTCTGTTCGGATCAGACGTTGACAAGATCCTGCAGCCAATCGGCACCTGTGCCTGCCGTGACACAGCGATGGTCGACGGCCAATCGCAGGAGGAGCCGCGGTCCCTAATCTCTTAATGCTATTACAACTTCTCCAAGGTGACCGGTCTCACTCTGGGAACTTTTACTTCATGTAGATGAAGAAAGCAAATGGTGGCTCATTTATTAGATACTCATCGGATTAGCTTTCTTTTTTTTTTTAAAGTTCAATTTTCTGTATCATTTTCAGTGTATATTACACGGAGAATGAATTCCATAATTTGTAATCTCCTCTATATATGCTATCCACTAAATACACGGAATTACCAGATACATCCTTCTAGTAAAGTCTATCTAGTCGGCAGCCATCTTGGAAATACTCCAAGAAACGACTAAAACCTGTGGCTCTGAGGTGGGAAAAGAAGGAGGGTGTGGCCACACGTATGCAACACGCGTGTACAAGTTAACACACTGAGGAAACACAGGAAGCTGGTTACGATCTGGCTGTAGATGCTAATTACTAGCATTAGCATTTAGTCATTTTATAAACCAACTATGCGTTAAGAAAGTTTGGAAGGCTGCAAAACGGCCGAAAAAGCATTAGCTGTAACTAATCTCATCGTACAACTGAAATAAAATGATCGAAACGGCACATGCATGTGCTCTGTGATGTATAGCAGCAGACGTACTGAATTCTTGTATAGCGAAGACTGATCAGGCTCACTCTACATTACTCAATCAGTACGTTTACATGGACAACGATAATCCGATATGAACCCGATTAAGACGATACTCTGATTAAGAAACCAGCATGTAAACAGCGATTATCGATGACCTTAATCCGATTAAAGTCATACTCGAAGTAAACACAAATGGAATGAAGACGTGTGGAGTACTTCCTGTTTTAGTCGCGTTATCGACGTGCGTTACAGACATGTACACGCCTCAATCACACTATTAACGCCGTGTGAGAGTTTTCACCGCTTTGTGAGACAGGACACGTACACACACGGCAGAGAGCACGGCTGCGTCCCAAACCGCCTACTTACCTGCTATATAGTAGGTGAGATATATGTATTTCTATAAACTATATATACGGTAAATACGCAGTTTCGGACGTGCCAAAAGACTTCAAGGAGTCGTCTATTAGCACGTACAGCACGACAAATAATTAAGTGCACTTGAAGCGTTCGTAAAATAACAAATGAAAGCTGTATACGGTCCCATAACGAAGACCAACTGTACGTCGATACGTGAAATTCTGGAGAACGGGAACATGAAAGGAGTATTCTAAAATGGCGTAATTTTTGACATGACTGACGCCATAAAAGACGGTTCTTACACGGTTGTGGTCCAAATAAATAAAGCTTGTTGAGATTTGTGGTTTTTTTGCGGAAACACCACTTGAATCGGCGAAATCGCGATTGCAGGAAATTGTCTTGCACGCTCTTTTGCAGTGATGTTTGTTGGTAAATGAGACCATTTAGCTGTACTCGTGTTCGATGCGCGTGAATCGAAGAGGCCTTCGCTAGAACGCGTGCTGTGATGACTTCAATTCAATTCAGTTTTATCTGTATAGCGCTTTTAACAACGGACATTGTCTCGAAGCGGCTTTACAGAGACATATAAACGCAGGAGAGAGATTTTAAGCGTGTGAATTTATCCCTATTGAGCGAGACGGTGGTGACGGTGGTGAGGGAAAAACTCCCTGAGATGATACGACGAAGAAACCTTGAGAGGAACCGGACTCAGATGGGAACCCGTCATATCATCTGGGTAACGACGGATCGTGTGAAAGTAAAAAAAAGTTCACTACGGTTTTTACCGTGACTAGTCGACTGTTCACTAAAGGAGACATCACATGACGCGTCTCGGCCCAAATCTGCAGAAACTCCTCCGAATATGTCCCTAAGCATTTCCAAGTTCGAGTGGGATCTCTTGCGGGGCTGGAAAGAGGACGCCCGATGTGTTCTCTGGGGTACAGATGGGCGGGCTGTCTCTTCCGTACCGCAGGTAGATGACACGAAATCCTCGGCCTGGCTGGTCATAATCAGATGAGGTGCAGTGGCTGATGGGAATCGTAGTCTCTAGTCCATTCCTCGTATTTACAAGACACTGATGCTCATGCATCACTATTGTTGTATCGACTGTATTCCTGCGTTACTCCTAACCCTGTACAACTGACCTTAAGGTGATCTCCTCCGTCTTTTTATCTTGAGTTATCTTCGTAACCACTAACATTCGAAAAATGTATCTATATATAAAATAATAAAAAGACCACACGTGCTCTTCAAACACGGTGTGAATCATCATGATTCATGATAATCTAGTTAGCACGCATGAACGTAGTACAAAACACGGTTCTGTATTACTTAACAATGTTTTCGAAACATGATAGTAATATGATGGCAGAAAAAAACAAACACCCGTCGTGTGTGTACAACGAATTACAAGCTATTTGTAGGTGGTGAGTCTCAGCGGGCTCGGGTTTCATTTTCTTCAGCTCGTTTTTATACTTTATTACTGTTTGACGACGAACCTTTTATCTGCACGCCTCATCTGCAATTTCACTCGAGCATATTTGATTTCTGTCGAATAAATAGAAGCGAACAAACCCGGAGAACGAGGGAAAGATTTCCTGTCACGTCACCGGGCTTAAGTTTTAGTCTGCAATTACATCTGGAGGTATCTGGGTTCATTTGTATGCTTTCTTTCATCCCCGGGTCGTGGCACCTTTAGAAACTTTATTTTTTGTGTGGAAATTAGTCGGAGCTGATTTTTGGGGCTCGTTTGAAAGTAGAACGTTTCATTTTCACACACGTCAGCATGTCAGCAGCCGGTAGAACAGCTGCACCGATTCACGTCAGGGTGGCAAAGCTAGCGAAGATACGCAGGAGCTGATAATAACATCACATTATCGGTCTACAGTGTCTAATTTGTGTTTGAGTTACAGCAAAAACCCCCCCCCCCCCCCTCCGCCACCCCTACCCCACCCCCCACACCCCACCCCAGAGTCTCATATCCTCATCTCTTTATCCACACTCATCCTCATTTCTGTCAGAGCTGTAATGAGGTGATTGGAGCGGGATGTTATTAAGATGTAAGACTCACTAAGTGCGTATGCTACTCCTAACCGATGCTAATCCTTATTCTGGAACCCTCATGTTCCATTCAGGTCGGAATCAACTAATATACATGGTTCTGAAAACAGAAAGATGACTTTTCTAACAAGGATTTCACAGAGCTTGAGTTGATTTATATGATGAATATGAAGTATTCTTTTTTATTTTTTTTTTGCAGCTATAGCCTGCAAAAAAGTTCTACTTGGTCCCTTTTTCCGATAAGGAACCACAGAGATACACAGAACCTTTAAGGCTTCCCCACAGAAGGACAAACTCACATTTTGAATGCTTGAGAAAGTTCCACCAGTGTTCTAGATTTTCTATTGACCATCTAGAATTTGTTGCGGAACGCACCCCAAAAGTAACTGCAGAGTCTCCCTAAGACGCCTCTCCTGCTTTCAGCATCGTGAATTCAAGATACAAGGGGGACAAATCAGACACCACATACACCAGTGTATGCAGACAGATGGAAGATGGGCTCAAAGAGAATTTTAGCGAGGCTGAATTAGTCAGGGGTACCCTACGCATAATCAAACCAGGCAGATTCAAAGAAATGCTGATGAATAAAGAAGATATGACAGTTGAGGAGCTTAAAGGATTCATTCAGTCACACCTAGGGGAGAAAAAAAACAGCACAGAATTATTTCAGGAGCTGATGTGTGTGAAGCAAACAGAGAATGAAATGCCTCAGCAGTTCCTGTACAGAGGAAGATAGGCCTTAAACAGAAAATACTCTTTGTGGCCAAACAGCCAAATACGGATGTGAGGAACAGTCCATCCATCATCCAAGATGTGTTACTCTATACTGTTTATCAGGGTCTAGGACACAAACACAAAGATGTCCGTAACGAGCTAAAACCCCTGCTAGCAGACCATCGTATCACAGATGAGGAAATACCATACTACTGACCATGCCCCTAGTGTCCCAAAACCCTGCCAAAATATATATCGGAGGTTAAACTTAACTCTGTCAAATGCTAACACACAAGAGCGCCTTGCATTAAGACCCAACCGTCCAGTTACAAAGAAAAGCATCAAGCAGTTCTCAGTCCAATGCCGTTCAGAACTAAGAACGAGACCATTGTTAACCTTATAGGGAAGAAATCTCTGGCCTAATGCAACCTCAATGGTCGTGCTCTGCTTGACACCGGAGCGCAAGTTAGCATGATGAATTGAGTCTGGAAAGACAAATACTTACCCATTGCAGAGGTTAGACCCCTTACTGAGCTCTTGAGTATCACAGAGAAGTTAGATGTGTACACAGTAAATGAAGATCTAATCCCGTTTTGATGGTTGGACCATTATCCCTGTTAACTTACAAGAGACCGACAACCCAAAAGTCTCCAATAATGTTTGTTTTCTAGAAAGTCACAAGGCAATTGAGAGACCAATACATGGCTTCGACGTAGTGGAGGAACTAATACAGGGCCAACCTGAATTCCTAGCACCCACACTAATCCCTTTGCTCTCCAGTACAATAGCTGTATCAACTGAGCAAGCTCAGACTCACGTGAATTTTGTACAAACCCCCAAGGACAGCAGGCATTTGGGGCGGTAATGAATAAAACGGGACGCCATTATTATCCCCGCAGGCAAAATCGCATTGGTGAAGTTCAGTGACTCTGTGGCACTGTTTGAGCGACTTCATCACCCCTTGGGGGCTATATGAGTGGGTGAGAACACCCCTTAGGCCTGTCCAACGCACCTGCGTCATTCCAGCGCAGCGTCGAGGAAATGCCCTCAGAGATGAATGTTGTGCACCCTACCTTGATGACGTGCTGTGTTATGCCCAGTCTTTTGAAGAACATGTAGAAGGGATCTGAAAAGTCCTCAAGACTCTCAGATACCACAATGTCAAGCTCAGGCCTGAGAAGTGTGGACTCTTCTGCCACGAAGTTTGATACATGGGGCGCCATGTATCTGGAAGCAGTGTTGTTGCTCAGAAGACAGAAACCCCAGACAGTTGGTGAGGTGAAAAGACTTATTGGATTCCTGGACTACTATCGTCCCTTCATACAAGGTTGTGTGCCCAAACCTACCAATGAACTGTTCCAGACACAGCCAGGGATTAGCATGAGCCCAGTACGGTCAGAGAAAAACCACAGGCACGCAAATGCCATCATGAACACTGTGAGATATACAGTATCTCACAATATTGAGTACACCCCTCCCATTTTTGTAAATATGTGATTATAACTTCTCATGTGACAACACTGAAGAAATGACACTTTGCTACAATGTAAAGTAGTGAGTGTACAGCTTGTGTAACAGTGTCAAAAGCGAGTACACCCCTAAGTGAAAATGTCCAAATTGGACCCAAAGTGTCAATATTTTGTGGACACCATTATTTTCCAGCACTGCCTTAACCCTCTTGGGTATAGAGTTCACCAGAGCTTCACAGGTTGGCACTGGAGTCCTCTTCCACGCTTCCATGACGACATCACGGAGCTGGTGGATGTTAGAGACCTTGTGCTCCTCCACCTTCCGTCAATTTCACTTAGGGGTGTACTCACTTTAGTTGCCAGCGGTTTAGACATTAATGTCTGTGTGTTGAGTTATTTTGAGGGGACAGTAAATGTACACTGTTACACAAGCTGTACACTCACTACTTTACATTGTAGCACAGTGTCATTTCTTCAGTGTCGTCACATGAAAAGATATCATCAAATATTTACAAAGATGTGAGGGGTGTACTCATTTTTGTGAGATACTGCATGTGCAATATATATACTAAATTGTTTCTGAAATTAAAACAAAATCTAAGACAAAACAATAAGACAGAACCAACCCGAGTAAACACAAAAACAGTTTTTAAATGATAATGTTATTTATTGAAGCAAAAAAAGTTATTCAATACCAACTGGGCCTGTGTGAAAATGTATTTGCACCTGTAAATGGTGCACTTATAAAGCACTTTACACCGTGACTCATTCACCCATTCACACACCAATGGTAGCAGAGATGCCATGCAAGGCACTAACTTGCCATCAGGAGCAACTTGGGGTTCAGTGTCTTACCCAAGGACACTTCGGCATGTGGAGTCACCTGGGCCGGGAATTGAACCACCAACCCTACGATTAGTGGACAACCCTCTCTACCACCTGCACCACAGCCGCATTCAGAAATGATGATGAAGAAGGTGATTGAAATACATCAGTCTAGGAAGGTTACAAAGCTTTTTCAACGGCTCTGGGACTCCAAAGGACCACAGTGAGAGCCGTTATCTCCGGATGGAAAAACTCGGCACGGTAGTGAACATTCCCAGACATGACCGATCTTCCAGAATTTCCCAAGAGCACAACAATGACTCATCCAGGATGTCACAAAAGAGCCAAAGACCTACATCAATGGACCTACAGGTCTCTCTTGCATCAAAAAAGGTCATTGTTCATGACTCCAACATCAGAAAGACACTGTCATTAAAATAAGCAGGCTGTAACACAAACGAGCATTTTTATCAAACATGGTAATAAAGTAGCATTATAGTGTACAGGCTAAAATACAAACTAGGTTTATGGTAAAATCATGAACTAGCATTATAGTAAGCTAGCAACACAGTAAACCATCTTTAATACAAGCTAACATGACACAAATACTCACATTATAGTAAAAATAGTCAGATACAAAAATAACATTTTAATCAACAGACTAAAACACAAACTAGCATTAGATTAAACAGGCTAAAACACAAATTAGCTTTTTAATTAGCTCAAACAGATTTTCTGTATACATGACAACAAAAGAATGACACACATTTGTCAGGCGCTTTGTTAATTCCGAAGGTCATGTGACTCGGGTACACTAGCTAAACCTCGCCTGCAGATACGGACGGTGCGCAGCTGAGAAGCAGTGATAATGGCGCTGTTTGCTGATAAAATCCTGCGTGTAGTTTGACTCTTCCTCTTTCCTCGGTTGGAAGATTAAGAAGAGCTGTGGTTATCTTCAAGCCTGCTAGCTCTCCGTACGGATCTTAGCCAGTGTTTATCTCTAGCGTTTGGACTGTGCGACTTTCCCCTCTACCCTAAAGACGCCTAATCTCTGCCTAGCGATTCTCAGTAGTTCATTAGGAGCACTTCCAGCTCTGGCAATTTAGCACTGGGGTTTCATGGAGCTGAAAATGGTGTTTTGCACAGCGCTAATTGGCTTCATTTCGCAATGCTAATTATCTACACACACCCAGACACACACACACACACACACACAAACATTAACACACAAAGAAACAAATATTGATGAATCCAACATCTCGCTCAATGTTATCAGTCAGATTAATTCGTTTACTTGGAAAGCTAATCTGTCAAACGGAATCTCCAGATACCGAACAAAACCAAATAAATATGATTATGCAAATGTAAACTGGAAAAAGGTAGGCCCTATCAGCATTTTTATCATTATCTGATAGAAATCTGATAGTTTTTCACTTATTGTGCTGAATTTTATTCAGAAAAAGTCAATATCTGGTGCAATCAAAAAACACAACTTGTGTAGCTGGATAAGCGGCTACCTTAAGCTAGCACTTGGTTCGTTTTGGTTAGCTAGCTAAAGCCGGGTTTTTTGTTTTTTTTTAGTAATTGTTGCGGCCAAAAATGCTTGATTTCGCTGCGTCAATTTAAAAATTTTTTTTTTTTTCTTGAATCGGCGAAATTGCAGTTGCAGGAAATTGTTTCGCAGGCTCTTTCGTAGTGATGTTTTTTGGGTAAATGAGACATTTTAGCTGTACTCGTGTTCGTCACGCGTGAACCGACGAGGGCTTTGAATGAATGCGCGTTGTGATGATGTCACATGACCCGTCTTGTCCCAAATCTGCTGATTTGGTTTTAAATGCTGATAAAACCAAGGCTATGAGTATTGATTTCAGACGTAGTCAGGCATTGACTACTATTGATAATCATACGATCGAATTGGTTGAAATTTACAAGTATTTAGGCACTATACCTGATAATAAATTAAAATTTGTAGAGAACACAATACCCCCGAAATCTTTTCCAGCTGCTACTCAGTGATTTAATTTCCACCTGGTTCTGACAACACACACACACACAAAACCTCCCAACCATTGTTCTCTGCTAATGTTGCTGGACACATTTGTTTTACAACATCACTAGAATTTAGTCTCATCTCTCCATAGAGGTTTCTGTGTCTTGAAGATCTCAAGACCGGACTACAGAAACTGGCACCGAGCTTCCGACTGTGCGTCATCAGACCTTCGAAACGGATCCAGAACGCAGCTGGAGGACTTTATTCAATCTCTACAAACTACTCGTGGACCCTCACTTCTGTGAAGACAGTGGTCATGGCGTACCGTGTTAACGTAGAGCCACAAGAACCCATTGACTATGCGTGAAGCCATGCCTGGAGACCCTTCCCAGACTGTGTGTTCAGATGAAGATCGCAAACCCACGTCT
Organism: Ameiurus melas; assembly: GCA_012411365.1. Classification (NCBI taxonomy): domain Eukaryota; kingdom Metazoa; phylum Chordata; class Actinopteri; order Siluriformes; family Ictaluridae; genus Ameiurus; species Ameiurus melas. Next base: position 2,441,567 of record CM022768.1, read on the forward strand.
TTGTTAATAATCAGCCGTATCTGGATGCGAATTTGACCACGAACCCGCCGAAATGATTTGAATGATTATAAGATTATTCCTTTTTTTTTTATACAACTTTTTTTTAAAGCTTATAATATTTAGAATAAGACAATTTGGAGCTTGAAATGAGTAAAGCATCTAAAAACAATTCAATATACATAAAATAGATAAAGGTGCACGTACAGTATTCACCACATTTTTGATTGTTTTTGATGATTTCCAGAAATGTATGTATTTATTTATTTAATTTTTGCGGTGCGTGACTCCTGTTGTTGGGGGCATGGTTAGCATGTTTGCCTCACACCCACACGGGGTGGTGGGTTAGAATTCCGCCTCCATCCTGTGTGCGTGTCCTTCCAGTGCTTCAGGCGTTTCCGGGGTCCTATCCCAGTAAAAAAAAAAAAAACGTGTTCTAGGTCGATTGGCATTTCCAAATTATCCATAGTGTGTGATTGTGCTCTGGAAAGGTTCGGTACCTCATTCAGGGTGTCCCCTGCCTTGTCCTCCGAGTTCCCTTGGACAGGCTCCGGGCTCCCCACAACTCTGTGTATGATAAGCAGTATGGAAAATGGATTTATGGATTCCTGATGTGGCTAAACCCTTCTATGGGAATGTTTCTATATGGACGATGATGATTTATTAGTACTGCTGTTCTTTCCTGCATCGATCTCTCTGTAAAAAATGGACTCCTCATAGAATCAAACGTTCCATCTTGCTCTAATAGATTCATCATATTTCAGTCTGGCTCTGTTCAGACTCCTGTGCTGGATGAAAACAGCGCTGCCATTTTGCTGCTTTTCTCCCCGAGGACGGCGTTCACCGGCCGGTCAGGTCATTGCTCACTCGAATGTGACCAAATTACACATTCATATGCCAATTAAGAGCTCTTGATAAGCCATTACTCCACTCTCTTTAATTCCCTGACAGATTTCAGGTTTAATCAAAACTGATTTATATTAAAAAAAAGAAATTTAAAAAGCAAAACAAAAAAAAAGCAATTTTTTTCTTTTAAATTCCACACTCTCCAGGTTTTTTTGTTCTCTTCATGGTTACTCAACAGCGCAAAATTAAATAAATAAATAAATAAATAAATAACAAACACATGAGTGAGTGTCTTCATTTCCTCCTCATTTTCTCCAACTGATGCAAGACTCCCTCATTCAGCACTATTTTGCTATTCCTCATGAGACGTACTTTAAAACTTCTTGCGATGAACTTATTTAATTAGCATTAAGTAAACAAACTGACATTATAGTGAAAATGCATTAATGGCATCATTAAAAACAGACTTCCGATTTTCTAGAGAGAGAAAAAAAAGAAGCTAAAACAGGAAGTGATGTTATAACAGACACTCTGTCCAAACGCTTCTGTAAGTATTGTACACTTTTCTGGCCACACGCTTCAGGTCCATTACGCGTTTCCTGAGTAGTGTCTTTAGCAACAGGTGATGTGGATTAATCGCAGGAGGAATGTCGGTGAAGGGAATGTACAGAGGAAATCAATCTTCACCAAGAGGGGGTGCTGTCTTACAACACTGACGGGTTTAAATGAGACTTTTCATCCTCTTTGTCTTCTCATCAATAGCTTTTCGAGAGCATGAAAAGGTGAGATGATAGAAAGAGAGGAGAGTGAGAGGAATAGAGCGAAGGAAGAGAGCAATAGAGAGAGAAGAGATCAAAGAGAGGGAGAGGGGGAGAATAGGGAAGGAGAAGAGAGTAGAGAGGAAGAGAATAGAGCGAGAGAAGAGAATGAGAAGAGAGGAAGGAAAGAGGGGGAGAAATGCAGAGAGAGCGTGAAGGCCAGAGAGTAATGGAGAGAGAAGAGGGCGGGAAGAGACAGAAGACAGAGAGAAGGGTATGAGAGAAGAGAGAGATTGGAGAAAGTGAGAGAAGAAGGGGATTTAAAGGGAGATAGAAAAGAGTGAGACAAGAAAGAAAAAAGAAAGAAAGAAAGAAAGAAAGAAAGAAAGAAAGAAAGAAAGAAAGAAAGAAAGAAAGAGAGAGGAAAAGGTGAGGGGGAAAAGAGCACATAGACTGAAAGAAGAGAGTAAAGGACGACAATTAAGGCAGAGAGAAGCGAGTGAGAGAGAAGAGAGGGAAGAGAGAAAGAAAAGAATGATAGAGAGAGAGAGACAGCAGGGAGAGAGAAGGGTAGAGTGAGAGAGAGAGAGAGAGAGAGAGAGAGAGAGAGACAGCAGGGGGGAGAGAGTAGGGTAGAGGAGAGAGGCTATTGAAGAGAGTGAGAGAGAGAAAAAAAAAAAAAAAGAGAGTGGGCAAAGAGAGGGTGAGAAGAGAGCAAGAGAAAAGAGTGACAAAAGAGAGAGAGAGAAGAGAGTGAGGAAATAGAGCAACAAAAGCGAGTGAGTGAAAAGAGAGAGAGAGAAAGAGTGAAAGGCAGTGAAAGGGTGAAAGGCAGGGTAGAGACCTATGACAGAGAGAGTAGAGAGCAAAAGAAGACAGAGAGAAGAGAGAGAGAGAGAGAGAGAGACATACAGTAAGAGTTAGAGAAGAGAGTGAGTGAAGCAAATGAAGAGAGTGAGAGAAGAGTAAAGAGACCGAGTGAAGACAGAGAGAGAGAGAGAGATAGAGAGAGAGTAAGAGAGAGAGAGAGTGAGAGAGAGAGAGAGAAAGAGAGGGAGAGATAGAGTAAAGAGAGAGAGAGAGAGAGAGAGAGAGAGAGAGAGAGAGAGAGAGAGAGAGAGAGAGAGAGAGAGAGAGAGAGAGAGAGAGAGAGAGAGAGAGAGAGAAGGGTGGGACAGATGGTGAGACAAAAGACAGTGTGGATGTGAAGGGGAAAATCATAGCTCTGGTGTGTAATCTCGGGAGACTGCTCGGGGCTCACTGTAGGGCACGGCAGCAGCGCTCAGACTGAACAGCAGGGGAAGTGTGTAACCTTCTGCTCACTGATTGGAGAGGGATTAGGGAGGAACTCGCACCCTTGGAAGGGACCATTAGTGTGATACAGGAAGGGAGAGTGTGATCCATGAGTATTGTCCAAGTAACCAGTGTAGTGGGGATAAAAAGCTCGAGCTGTGATTTAACATTCCCTTTGCTTTTTTTTTCCCCCCTTTAGCTGTGCATCTGACCATATAAAACACCAACACTTCCCTTTTAACCACCCAGTCAAGATTGTTTCTAAACTGGTGCTAAATCCGATTTAGGTCTCTAACGTTGGAAGATCATGAGCAGCGTTCATATCTCTCTGGGGTAGAAGAAAGCAAAACCCTTAAGAAATGAATGCTAATGATTTGTTTTCGTCTGCGTCCTTGTTTCCGTGTGTTGATGTAACTGAAATGGGAAAAGCTAGTATCTGGAGTTGGCTAGTATCTAATATCATATTCAGCTGTTTATTTTTATTGTTTATTAAAATGAAACGTTTTTATTTTTCTTCTTTTTTTCTCTCATATTGGACCGCCTCATAAACTCCTACAATCACATACACCTATTTCACGAGTAACGCTGAATTAACAACAGGCTAACACGCGAATAAACACTACCGTGAACATGCTAACGTATGAACTAATGAGCATAAACATGCTAATACATGAACTCATGTTATAGTAAACACATGAACCAGCAGTATTTCACACAGCTATCCTACGAACTAGCATGAGAGTAAACAGCTTATCCTACAAAACTCTTTTGTAAACAAGCTAACTCTTAGCTTCTAGCATAATAACTAGCATGAACTAGCATTACAGTAAACAGACTATCCTACCAAATGAAACTTTTGTAAATAATATAAAACATTTAGCTAGTACTAAAAATGCTTACGCCCTCTGATGGACTGGCACTTTGTCCAGGGTGTACCCCGCCTTGTGCCCGATGCTCCCTGGGATAGGCTCCAGGTTCCTCCGCGACCCTGAAGAAGGAGTAAGCGGTAGAAGATGGATGGATGGATGGATGGATGGATGCATGGATAGTGAACAGACTGAAACTCAAAATATAACCGCAAACTAGCGTTATAGTAAACAAGCTCGAACACCAACTAGCATTATAGCAAGAAATCCCAAACACTATATAATTAAACTGTCCATTTTACCTCACTTGACAAGAAAGATAACATATCTGCGACATATTTCAATATTAATTAAGTATTTATAATGCTCATTTACCACTCTGTTTCTTTAAAGAAAGGATTTAAGCGTCAACGTAATAGGATTTATTCAGATTTGGCTTAAATATGATTTCTTCAAGCTAATAGCCTGAAAGTAATAGCTGCAGGAATATTTTTTTTATAAGTAGACCCATCATATATATATATATATATATATATATAAAAGTACAAATATGTCATCTTTTCTCTTCTTCTTTTTTTAAAGGCTTTAGATTTACCCCCTGTATTATACTCACGGCTAATTGCTAGCACATCCTGCCTCGGCTCTGAGAAAGATTAAAGAGCTGTATACACTTCCTCCTGTGTTTATGCAGTCCCTCATTATATCATTTCAAACTGCTGCTTATTACCGTAACATTGTCAAACGCTTCGGTGCGTTCAGGAGAGCTGGAGCGAACAAACAAGACCTTCTTCATTAAAGTAAAGACAAGTGCCCCCTTCATCACGCTGGGGTTTGGGTGGACGGGACGTGAGAAGCTGATCTCGCACACGCAGTTCATGAAGACTATAACGAGTGAAACGTGAGCCAGTCGGATTTAGCGTTCATTTAGCAAGAGCCATGGTCGCTAACGTAATAAGAAGACAGTTTATTGAACAATATAATGCATCGTCTCTGGTCTATCACATCAATATTGTGGAGCAGACAGATAGACAGATAGACAGACAGACAGACAGACAGACAGACAGACAGACAGATGGAGGAGTCATTATATTCCAGTCCTGTTATACACTTGAATTAATTTCACCAGCTCTTTCTAGTTTTTAAAGGCTATGTTATCACAATCTTCGTTCAAGCTGATGCTGAACATGCTTGGAGGAAAGTGCACACTGAAGACACACACACACACACACACACACACACACACACACACTGGGATTGGTTCTTATCCACAGGGAGAGAAACGCTGCTGTTACCATCCATAGGTAAGGACAATTATGATCTTTTGGAGATGGCAGGTTTAAAAAAAAAAAAAACGTAGAAAAACGATATAACGTTGATGTTACAACGAGCATGTAACGTTAATTATTCACTTCATTCACAGCAGCTGGATCTGGGAATTTCCAGATGCGAGAGCATGTTGAATATGACAAAGCTTGAATTCCTAGAAGTCAGCTTCATCCATCTGGAGATAGGGATCTTTGTAAACCAGACGCGCGACAGCACAGAGAACTGTAGCGGACCTCTCAAAGAGCGCTTCACATCCAGAGACAGGCGTTTCACGCACGGCTGCCGTGAGCTACATTACAACACGGAGGGAAAAGGAAGAGGTCTGACTGATGGGCCAAGACAGAAAGATCAAGTGTTTTATACAGCAGATGGGAGAAGAAGAGACGCCACCTTGCAGCATGAGAAGAGTTCTTCCCGCTGGTCATATTTGTCAAAGTCAAACGCAGCGGTGTGTAATCAATTCACACGGAGCAAGGGCAAACGGCCCAAGTGTCCCACCAAGGAGACGCCCGTCTGAGAGAGACAAAGAGGGACAAAAGCACACAATCTGAGGTTTGACAGAAATGGCGGGAAGCTGTTTTTAAACAGATTCTGGGAGGGAATGTGTGCTTGGGACCCGCTGCATCTAAGAGAAAAGGTCAACCGAAACTGTCTAAAGGATGAAAGGAAGGCGTAGAAAGGACCTTAGGAGATATGTCTTTACCGGTAGGCTAAAAAATATTTATAAGTCCAATACCTCATGCCTAGCGCCTAGCCTTTATATTATAAGATTATGATTAGTAGGAGGCGTGGCCTCTGTGTCTCAGATTATGCCACTTTTTGTTTATCAGTCCCAGGGAAGAGTGCGTGGTCTACGTGCATGTCAACTTCAGTGAAAAGTGTTGCGGTCTCTGTCTATTAGTCACTATAAATGAAGTGTGCCATAAGGTGCATGTGCCATCAGAGGTGTGGCTATTGTACCTGTGAGTCTTAATAAAGGAGGTGTGGCCTCTGTACCTGTGAGTCTCACTAAAGGAGGTGTCGCCTCTGTACCTGTCTCACTAAAGGAGGTGTCGCCTCTGTACCTGTGAGTCTCACTAAAGGAGGTGTGGCCTCTGTACCTGTCTCACTAAAGGAGGTGTCGCCTCTGTACCTGTGAGTCTCACTATATGAGGTGTGGCCTCTGTATGCGTGAGGTCTCACTATAGGAGGTGTGGTCTCTGTACCTGTGAGTCTCACTAAAGGAGGTGTGGCCTCTGTACCTGTGAGTCTCACTAAAGGAGGTGTGGCCTCTGTACCTGTCTCACTAAAGGAGGTGTCGCCTCTGTACCTGTGAGTCTCACTATATGAGGTGTGGCCTCTGTACCTGTGAGTCTCACTATAAGAGGTGTGGCCTCTGTACCTGTGAGTCTCACTAAAGGAGGTGTGGCCTCTGTACCTGTCTCACTAAAGGAGGTGTCGCCTCTGTACCTGTGAGTCTCACTATAGGAGGTGTGGTCTCTGTACCTGTCTCACTAAAGGAGGTGTCGACTCTGTACCTGTGAGTCTCACTATATGAGGTGTGGCCTCTGTACCTGTGAGTCTCACTAAAGGAGGTGTGGCCTCTGTACCTGTGAGTCTCACTAAAGGAGGTGTCGCCTCTGTACCTGTGAGTCTCACTAAAGGAGGTGTGGCCTCTGTACCTGTGAGTCTCACTAAAGAAGGTGTGGCCTCTGTACCTGTGAGACTCACTAAAGGACATGTGGCCACTGTACAAATGAGTTCCAGTAAAGAAGGTGTGTCCTCTGTACCTGTCTCACTAAAGGAGGTGTTGCCTCTGTACATGTGAGTCTCACTATATGAGGTGTGGCCTCTGTACCTGTGAGTCTCACTATAGGAGGTGTGGTCTCTGTACCTGTCTCACTAAAGGAGGTGTCGCCTCTGTACCTCTGAGTCTCACTATATGAGGTGTGGCCTCTGTACCTGTGAGTCTCACTATAGGAGGTGTGGTCTCTGTACCTGTCTCACTAAAGGAGGTGTCGTCTCTGTACCTGTGAGTCTCACTATGAGGTGTGGCCTCTGTACCTGTGAGTCTCACTAAAGGAGGTGTGTGGCCTCTGTACCTGTGAGTTCTCACTAAAAGGAGGTATCGACTCTGTACCTGTGAGTCTCACTATATGAGGTGTGGCCTCTGTACCTGTCTCACTAAAGGAGGTGTCGCCTCTGTACCTGTGAGTCTCCCTAAAGGAGGTGTCGCCTCTGTACCTGTGAGTCTCACTACAGGAGGTGTGGCCTCTGTACCTGTGAGTCTCACTAAAGAAGGTGTGGCCTCTGTACCTGTGAGACTCACTAAAGGACATGTGGCCACTGTACAAATGAGTTCCAGTAAAGAAGGTGTGTCCTCTGTACCTGTCTCACTAAAGGAGGTGTTGCCTCTGCACATGTGAGTCTCACTATATGAGGTGTGGCCTCTGTACCTGTGAGTCTCACTATAGGAGGTGTGGCCTCTCTGTACCTGTCTCACTAAAGGAAGGGTGTCGCCTCTGTACCTCTGAGTCTCACTATATGAGGTGTGGCCTCTGTACCTGTGAGTCTCACTATAGGAGGTGTGGTCTCTGTACCTGTCTCACTAAAGGAGGTGTCGTCTCTGTACCTGTGAGTCTCACTATATGAGGTGTGGCCTCTGTACCTGTGAGTCTCACTAAAGGAGGTGTGGCCTCTGTACCTGTGAGTCTCACTAAAGGAGGTATCGCCTCTGTACCTGTGAGTCTCACTAAAGGAGGTGTGGCCTCTCTACCTGTCTCACTAAAGGAGGTGTCGCCTCTGTACCTGTGAGTCTCACTAAAGGAGGTGTGGCCTCTGTACCTGTGAGTCTCACTATATGAGTTGTGGCCTCTGTACCTGTGAGTCTCACTATAGGAGGTGTGGCCTCTGTACCTGTCTCACTAAAGGAGGTGTCGCCTCTGTACCTGTGAGACTCACTAAAGGACATGCGGCCACTGTACATATGAGTCCCAGTAAGGAAGGTGTGTCCTCTGTACCTGTGAGTCTCACTATAGGAGGTGTGGCCTCTGTACCTGTGAGTCTCACTATAGGAGGTGTGGCCTCTGTACCTGTGAGTCTCACTAAAGGAGGTGTAGCCTCTGTGTCTGTCATTCCCAGTGAAGGAGGTGTGGCCTGCCACCTACAATTGAAGAAGAACTTGCCTGTGCCTGTTAGTTACAATAAAAGGGGTGTGGCTTTAGTGTAGATCCGAGCAAAGGAAGCGTGACCTCAGTACCTGACAGTCCCAGTTAATATGATGTTATTTGTTAATTTAGCATTTATTATTTAAGTAAAGATGTGACCTCTGACCGTTAGTCGTAGTGAAAGGGTCGTGGCATCAGTGCCTCTCAACTCCAGTGAAGGGGCGTGGCCGACGCACTTATCCGCTCTTTGTATATCTCTGAACTGACACCTATTGTATCACTTAAAGGTGTTATATTAGTCCTTAGTACTTTAGTTACCAGCCTGGTCTCTCTAGAACATATACAATCCAGAATTAGTCTCCGAGCGCTATATATTGTTTCTGTACGAGAGCAAATGACTAAATGAATATGTAGATATGTTCAACAGCTTTAATACTATACACATGGCACACACTGAAAAAAAAGCTAAACCCCTTTTAATATGTGAAGAATTTCCATGCGAGCACTTTTGCAGTAATTCCACTCCGCGACTCTTAGCGGCTGAAAATCAACACCCACGACGAGCGGCATGAGTGCTCTGACATTTTCAGCGCAGTCCCTTTGGCCCCGTAATGCTCTGAACTATCATTTTAATGCCATTTTGAACAGTAAGAGCAAATTAAACAAATAGCACCCACTGCACTGCGTCCCCACTCAGCAGAGCAATTACAGAGAAAAGGAAAGGAAAAGAACGGCGACATACTAAAATAACATTTCGAAGGAAGCGTTTATTGTATGCCGTGATATTTAAAACAGAACCGACGCGCTACAGCTTACGTTCTTATCGTACACAGAAAGCCGAGGAACGGCTAATGGATGGTAATAACGGAAAGATGGAGTAATGGAGGTCATTCAACCCTGAAACTGAAATCTCTTCCGGTTCTTTTTGTCAGAATAGAGTGAGTTAAGTGAACAGGTGTCAGTCTGAAAGAGGAAATAAAATGAATTCTTTTCTTCTGATGCAAAAAGGGAATAAGCAGTTGATTTTCATTTTTTTTATCATGTATCCTGGTCTGGGTTGCGGTCAATCCAGAGCCGGTCAATCTGTGCCGGGAACGCTGCATGTGAGGCGGGAATATGACCAGGATAGGATAAATGTCAGGCCATCTCAGGGCACTATACACACACATTCACACACTTATTCACACCTAGGGGCGATTTAGAGTTCCACCTACTGGCATGTTGTTGTGAGACGGGAGGAACCCATCTTTGGAATAAAAAAAATATAAAAAATTCGGTCTGAATTTTCGTTCCGAGTGTGTTTTCTCACAACATTTTCACACACCCTGGGATTGACCTGTAGCGCTCGTCAGCCCCAATCAAAATTCCAGACTCGCCGTCGAACTTTTAATCCTCTGCAGTTCATGCTCGGCGCATGTTGGCGTTCCCGCTCGACTCGTATTTGTTTGCGGAGTGTGGCGGTGTAAACACAGCGCCTCTAAATTGCACATATCCATTTCAAACACTACAGGAGTGCAGACAGGATTATGAGAATCCCTCCCCTAGTAGAAATCGATAGACGGTGCGAGGATGAGGGAGGGAGGCGAAGCGGGAGGGAAAGCCCAAGCGATTGAGCGGAGTCAGGAAGTGTGAAACGCGTCGTGGCCCTTGCCTGTCTAACCGCACCGCTTATCCACCCCTTTGGTGATCTTTTCCATCTGTTAACACGCTTTAATCCCAACATCCCTCACCATAATGCTGCTGTTTACTCGCTTATGTGTGAGCACAAGGACAAATAAACATTTCAAACAAGAGTTAGCAAAAACCGCCAAGGAGCGACCGATTGGTTGGGGGGGTGGGGGTGGGGGTGGAGGGAGAGCACAGAGGGTTTTGGGAATTTCCACATTTTTCTCACCATCCCGGAGAAGCTGTGCTGTGATTACAGAGAGCCGCATGTGAAAAACTCTCCTGCTGCTGACGCCAATTAGACTCTGACAGGGGAAATCAGAGAGTGATTGCAGAGCAGTACTCGCTTCCTGTGAACTCATGCTTCAAAACCCGAGCGCCTGAAACCACCTTTTTACTGCTCGCTGGACCAAAAAGGATGCAGAGAACAAGAGCTTCCATAATGCGTTTTTTCTTATAGCAATAGCGTAGAATAAGCATCGTGGTGTGCTTGCATATTTACCGTACTGTACGTTTTTTTCGTCCCTTTGACTTGGTGTATTTTCCTTTCGGTTCAGATAAGAACACAGCAATCACACTCGGGTCGCCGGGAACAAAACAACCGATCCGAGAGCGTCTGCGCGATCTCATGTTGATTCGGACTCGACGACTGGACTAATAGGTGTAAAAGCACCCATAGTTTCCATAGTTAAAGAAGCTTTGACAAATGGTTCTTTAACCACTTTTTGTGGACGCCTCGATGAACCAAAGAATCAGTTTGGGTCGACGTGTCTTATATTTAAAAGTGACATTTAAATATAAGAAATAAAATATATTGTGTCATGTGTTTTCCTATAAAAGCATGTCTTTTGCACTACCTGTTATATCAGACACTTCCACACTAGAACCGTGTACAGGCCGGCGCTACACTGTCACTTACTGTGCTTACTTTTGTCCTCTTTTAGTAGTACTGAACAGTCTTGTGTTGTTAGCACACGTTTGCACGTGCACTTTATGTAAAAAACGTGTTAGTCTTATTTAGTTTTGTGACGTCTCCTGTGGTTAGTGTGTTGTTTTATGTAGCATCGTGGTCCTGGAAGAACGTTGTTTCATGTCACTATGTACTGTACCAGCTTTATATGGTTGAAATGACAATAAAACCACTTGAACTTGAACTCCTGCAATTTCCACAAATGTAAGAAACAACATCAACGATCACACACGTTTTTTTAAATTTGGTTTACCTGCATTGTTTTCCATACAATTCGCGGCGAACGAACTGTTACTATAGAAACAACATCCATCCATCCATCCATCCATCCATCTTCAACCACTTACTCCTTGTTCAGGGTCACGGGGAACCTGGAGCCTATCCCAGGAAGCATGGGGCACAAGGCGGGGTACACCCTGGACAGGGTGCCAGTCCATCGCAGGGAACACTAACATACACACTCACACACCCATTCATACACTACAGACACTTTAGACACGCCAATCAGCCTACCATGCATGTCTTTGGACTGGGGGAGGAAACCGGAGTACCTGGAGGAAACCCCCTCAGCAACGGGAGAACATGCAAACTCCGCACACACAGGGCCACGGGGATCGAGGATGGGGATCGAACCCCAGTCCCTGGAGGTGTGCTAACCACTAAGCCACCGTGCGCCCTATAGAAACAACAACGTATCAAAATGAGTAGATTAATATAAACCTGTCAATACTGTCAGAGCCGCTGTTGAAGAAAATGGATCGACACCTTCTGACCAATCAGAATCCAGGATTCAAGAGCACCGTGTAGCTTGATAACTAATAATATTGATTATGTGTAATAATATTCACTCATTATCAAATCTGCACACTTCTGATCATGAGTTTAAAGCACTCAGGATGTGTGTGTGTGTGTGTGTGTGTGTAATGATGATGAGCGCAGTGGCCCTGTGAAGCTTATCGTCGAGTCGCTCTATGAATATTCAGTGTTTTCTGGCTTGAAAGAATTGGCAGCGTAATGGGCCCGGCTCGCACTTGTAAATGTTTTCACTCGTTTTTCGTTTTCGCTCGGTTTGTCGGTGTGAAAGATGGCGCAGGAGAGAGAGAGGGAGGGAGAGAGAGAGAGAGAGAGAGAGAGAGAGAGAGAGAGAGCGTGCCGAAACGTCCGACTCGGGCATATGGAAATATTAATTACACAATACATCAAGACGGCAGCGAGTGTCAAAGTGTACAGAGTTTAATGATTAGTGTTGTTTTCAGCCGTGGTGTTTAAACTGTATCTGAAACCAGACACAACATGGCTGCTTTAACACTCTGTTTGTTTTGGCTTGGGACTCAAAGAGACGCCATTTTGCTGCCAAATGTCTCATGTCAATATAAACACACATTCATTTAAAACACTCTTGTTTTTCATATATTTCACAGAGACAGGGTTTCTCTCTGAAGACTAGTTACTTCACCAAGACCATTCAGTTTCCTTTTTTTTTTTTTTTTTTTTTTGTTCTTTTTTTTTTTTTTTTTTTTTTTTTTTTTTTTTTTTTTTTTTTTTTTTTTAGGCGCACATTATGGCATCAATTTCCGTCTATTTTGATTTTTCAGCATCTTGGACTTTGACAAAAAAAGCTTTTTCGATACTCCTCCTATAAATTTTGTCCAGTCACCACCACGTCATCTTCAGCCTCACAAACGTTATCAAACCGTATGTGGAATATTCCAGACGGTTTGTCCGTAACGGGTCAATGAATCTGACAGCGAAGCTGCCAAACAGGACACTGAAACAAAACTTGGTAGGCAGCTTCAGGACCGTGCCCTGAAGCGATGCAACACATTTCATAACAGTGCCACTTACTGGTCAAACGTTGCAATAACATGCAGAAAATGCTTCCATCCAAGTGCCATTTGTGCTAGTCCTCCTCCAAATTTTGTCCAATCACCATATGGACTCACATCATCTTGAGTTAGGTAGGGGATTGTGGGGGGGGGGCTGCCTTGTGCCCCATGCTCCCTGGGATAGTCTCCAGGTTCCCCATGACCCTGAAAAGGATAAAGCGGTATAGAAGACGGATGGATAGATGGATGGACGGATGGATGGATTATCGCCATGACAAATCACTAATCGGATTTAGGAGGTGATGTCATTGTTCTGTGAAAGGCTAATGCTAGCTAGCTAAGTGTTTTTATTTTAGGAAACGATCAGGGATGAACAATATTTTCAAAATATCTTTTTATATTGCAGCAGTGTGCTTAACGACACCGATGTCCTTTTATCCATTTATGGTTACAATGAATATTGCAGAATGTCTGCGAAAGAGTTGCTATCTCTTACATTAAAGCAGCTATAAGCAGCTGTTCCTTCACCAGCGACATTTATCTTTCTGGAAAAAAAAAAAAACCCCCAACAGAAAGCAGCTTGCTACGTTATGGAGAAACCACAAACCTCTTGGCTGAAGATGAAGATGAAGAAAACATAAAGTTACAGTTTTTTTTTTTTTTTTAACAATAATGCGATTTTAATGTTTATTATTAGGTTATGTTCCTCAGAATTCAACGGCGCCGTGATTATAGGACGAATAAGGTACGATTACACTCTAATAACCTGTAAGATTCAGCGTATTACTCGAACACACACTCATATGCTCGTACACACTCTCTTTCTCTTTCAGTGTTTCATTTCTTTCTTTTTTTCATTTTTTTTTCAGTTTTATTCACCACCTGCTTCCATTATACGACAAACCCATTTCCCCACAAAAAATACGCCGGGTGATTTAATGAAAAGTCGGGCGGCGGAGTGAGGCGGCGGGATTACACTAAAATCCGAGTGGGAACTTTCGCAGATAAACGAAGGCATAAAGGCAGCGGCGGTGGATTCATTCGAGGAAACAGTTCATTTTCTCTTCATAAACATTTTATCCAGCCATCCATTCTGTCTAAGCTGCTATTCTATATTCACACACTCACACACACACACGTATCTGACTTCCTGTCCGTCGCATCCCAGACACAAAGCCAGTCTGTTTGCACAGAAGATCCCTTTCATTGTTCAATCTCACATTTTTTGACCAACTAAAACCTCTCACATTCCCCTCGAGTCTATTTTAGAGCTTTATCACTTGTAGTTCGTCTTCACTTGGCGAGTCTCACGTGCCATATGCTGCTTTCTTTTCTCACACGTCTTAAGCTTCAAGAGTCATTTTATATGTGCAAGAGAAATTCGGCTGCGGTCGAATTCGGGTGTGTTTCGGTACTGTAAGTGTGTTCGTGATTTCAGGAGACGGTTCTTCGGTAAGGGTTACAGACGGAACGTCTGGAACGTCTGTGGTGTCTGTGAGAACACCAGACCGCTGATGCCGAAAGAACTCGAACCAGAGGCTGAACACTAAATGACTCCTTGTCGGACATGGGGGGACATTTTGGAATTCGGCCAAACAAGGAAGCGAGATTCAGATCATCGTGAGGGAAAATAAACCTGGTCTGTCTTACTCGATTGTGCAGATGCAGTGAAAACATCGTTCTGAAACGTGGTACCTGAGTGCAGGAGCAGCGTTTACGTCTGTCAAAAAGAGCTCAATTGGCCTAAACAAGGTTCTGTAGGAGTGAAATTTTATTTATTTATTTATTTACTCTTTGATTTAAATCTGCAGTTGGCAATATATACAGTTACAGATACATTAAAATGCCTATTATTTTAAAACTACTCATAAGAGAGACACCAATAAGAGAAAGAGAGAGAGAGAGAGAGAGAGAAAGTGTGTGAGAGAGAAAGAGAAAGCACGAGAGAGAAAGAGTGAAAGTGTGTGAGAGAAAGAGAAAGCATGAGAGAGAGAGAGAGAGCAAGAAAGAGAGAGCGAGAGAGAAAGAGAGAGAGAGAAAGAGAGAGAAAGTGTGTGAGAGAGAAAGAGAAAGCATGAGAGAGAAAGAGAGAGAGCAAGAAAGAGAGAGCGTGAGAGAGAAAGAGAGAGAGAGAGAGAGAGAAAGTGTGTGAGAGAGAAAGAGAAAGCATGAGAGAGAAAGAGAGAGAGAGCAAGAGAGAGAGAAAAAGTGAGTGAGAGAGAGAGAGAGAGAGAGAGAGAGAAAGAAAGAGAGAGAGAACGTGTGTGAGAGAGAAAAAGAGAGTAATAAAGAGAGAGAAAAAGTGTGTGAGAGAGAGAGAGAGAGAGAGAAAGAGAGAGAGAAAAAGTGAGAGAGAGAGCGAGAGAGAGAGAGAGAAAGAAAGAGACTTTGAAGAAAGACTTTGAATTTTAAGACACCTTTATTAAATTCACTTCATAACAAAACCCCTCAAATTCTCGGACAGTATAAACACATGCTCAGTCCTCTCTCACTCTATTCAATTCTAGGAACCGGTTAACCAGTTCATTCTGTGTACAGCGTATGTCCGGTCTTGCAACTGCTGCCCATTTCCGTAATGTGTAGCGCCTCCTAGGTGACAATACTCCCATGGTGTGCTGTGCAGTTTTGATGAAGGCCCTCTTGTCCGGGAAGTCATTGGTCAGTAGGATGTTACGTTTCCCTTTGGTCATTTTAAGAAAACGGTTAATCTGTTCTGCTGTGTAAAGTTCTACAGGTTGTTCTGGACGGTTAAAAACCCACAACTGTTCTGTGGAGACCTCCTCCTCCTCCTCCTCCTCCTCCTCCATGTTTGCGAGGGAGTCATCCCCTGTAGATCCTTCACCAGACTCTGAGCCTGAGTCTTCTAGCGTCCCATCATTATATTGGTTTTGTTTGGACGGGTTCCCCACCTTCTCCATCCTCTCCCCTGTTATTTCCGGTTTAGAATTATTATGTGCAACATTTTTGCCCTTTTGGCTCTTCTTCCGCAGTTGTGTGGGGTCGCCCTCTCCACCGTTAGCTGCTATGTAGGGTTTAGACCGAGAACTCTTTGTGGTATCTGTGTTATCGCTGGTATGGGCACGGGTGTCGGGATTGTCGCTGGTATGGGCACGGGTGTTGACGTTAGTTCTGGTATGGGCACGGGTGTTGACGTTAGTGCTGGTATGGGCACGGGTGTTGACGTTAGTGCTGGTATGGGCACGGGTGTTGACGTTAGTTCTGGTATGGGCACGGGTGTTGACGTTAGTGCTGGTATGGGCACGGGTGTTGACGTTAGTGCTGGTATGGGCACGGGTGTTGACGTTAGTTCTGGTATGGGCACGGGTGTTGACGTTAGTGCTGGTATGGGCACGGGTGTTGAGGTTAGTGCTGGTATGGGCACGGGTGTTGACGTTAGTGCTGGTATGGGCACGGGTGTTGACGTTGTCTGGTATGGGCACGGCGCGTTAGTGCTGGTATGGCACGGGTGTTGACGTAGTGCTGGTATGGGCACGGTGTTGAGACGTTAGTTCTGGTATGGGCACGGTGTTGACGTTAGTGCTGGTATGGGCAACGGGTGTTGACGCGTAGTTCTGGTATGGGTAACGGGTGTTGACGCGTTAGTGCTGGTATGGGCACGGGTGTTGACGTTAGTTCTGGTATGGGCACGGGTGTTGAGCGTTAGTGCTGGTATGGGCACGGGTGTTGACGTTAGTGCTGGTATGGGCACGGGTGTTGACGTTAGTGCTGGTATGGGCACGGGTGTTGACGTTAGTGCTGGTATGGGCACGGGTGTTGACGTTAGTGCTGGTATGGGCACGGGTGTTGACGTTAGTGCTGGTATGGGCACGGGTGTTGACGTTAGTGCTGGTATGGGCACGGGTGTTGACGTTAGTGCTGGTATGGGCACGGGTGTCGGGATTGTCGCTGGTATGAGCATGAGTGTCAATACCGTCACTGGGTGCTGTGATTACCTTGGAGGTGTGTTCCTCTCGGACCTCCCCCTGCTGTGACCTCGCTGTGTTGTTACCCCCTCTCTGGTCTACGCATTCATTCTCCGGTGTCCCCCTGCTGGCCGCCCCCGCGCTGCTGCCGTTGCACTCCGGACGTGTCCCCTATGGAGCTCCCTGGTTGCGCCGCTCTGCGCGGGCAGCTCAGCAGTTTGTGACCGATCTCCCCGCACCCAAAACACCTCAGGCACTCGGTGGTGGGGAAGACGGTGTAGCTGCTGTTGCCGTGTCTACACTTGAAGTTAACATCCAGCGTTTGTTCTCGGTTAAGAAACATGTACACCTGTCTTCGGAAAGACAGAACGTGCTTTACCGTAGAGTCTTTACAGCCGAGCGGGAGATCAGTCATGGGGCCGGTGAACTTCCCGAAGCGGGCCAGCTCCGTTATTATTGACTCGTCTTTTATGAAGGAGGGCACGTTAGAAATCACACAGGGGCAGAAAGAGGGGTGATGTTTAGCATCCCACCGTTTAGCATAGCTCCACTCGTACACAGCGTGTCGGCGAGCGGTTCTCTTTTCAGGAAAATCACCACCGCTTTGTTCATTCGGGAGGCGGAGTGGATGTTCTCACACCCGACCCGCTCTCCCACCGCTAACAGAATCTCCTCCACCTGTTCACCATTCACCAGCACACACCTGACGCCATGGCGGAGAGACAGCGTCTCCCCTCTCGGCCTCGGAGGCCATGGCGTCCCGCACACCGTCTCCCACTCCCAACTTCCACAAAACTCCGCTATTCCAACAGCTACACCTTCGATAAAAATGAATAAAGAAAAAAGGCCAAACTCGAAAAACTTTGGCAAGACGCCAAAAACACTCTCGCGTATTCCACCCACCACGCTCATTCTTCCACCGCGCATGCGCAGAGAGAGAGAGAGAGAGAGAGAGAGAGAGAGGGAAATGGAAAATGAAAGAAACTAACAGATTTTTTTAAATGAAGAGAAAGGAGAAGAAAATGCGTATGCATGTGCACATCGAACAAATAAAAAAAATACAATTTGACACCAGAACACAGGAATAAACGGGAGGAATAAAATACCACTCCAAAGGTTCATTACTTGTTTGTTTTGCTGGAGTTTTGTTCCTCCAGGAAACTCGTTAGTGCCTGTTCTCGCGTACGCTACAGCAGCTATAAATCGATCCCTCCAGGATTTCATCAATCGCCGAAATGAACCCCAAATCAAGGAAACCGTGCAAAAATATTCGCAGGAGCTTGCGATTTTTTGGATCGGGCCGAGACGTGTCACGTGACGTCATGGCAACGTACAATCCCCCAAAGCCCTCTTTGATTCACGTATGCCGATCATGACTACGGCGGCAAGGTCTCGCGTACCAACGGATAATTTCCTGCAGTTGAACTTTCGCCAGTTTGAGTAGTTATTCCACAGAAAAAGCACAAACTCTGCAAACTGCAGCGCAAATTTCGCAATCAAACATTTCGGGCCGCAACAATCGCCAAAAATCGAATCAAATCAATAAATCCTGTACGTATGAAATCATAGTAAATATTGCGTGACTGTCGATGTTGTTCAGCTGGGTGTGCGTCACACGCTATGTGTGTAGCACTAAGTAATTCCTTACGAAGTCTACGGTGTCTAGGTGCCTGTCTCACAAGGCGACTGCAAACGTAACCGGAGAAACACTAAACCAGGCGAGACCAATAGGGGGCGCTGAGGTGCCGTTTTAGAGATTTTTACAGTGTATTATAGTGGCTGAAAGAGTAGATGAATTTAGAAGGTCTGACACTCGAGAGGAAAATATTTTTTGTTATTTTTTATTTCACTCACTGGCTGAAAGTGACTGCTGTGGTACCTGCAGAGGAAAAAAAAAAAAAAAACACAACAAGGCTTGAAAACTGACTGCTCGAAAATTCAGTCTCTTTTTACCTGCAGCCGTATGTGTGTGTGTGTGTGTGTGTGTGTGTGTGTGTGTGTGTGTGTGTGCATCACATTCTCCCAGGTGGCCCTGTCCATGAATACTGAATCAAGCTTTCAACCGAGAGATGTGTGATAGAGCGAGCCACATGTTTTAAATGCTCATATTTCTCCCAAAATGGTGAGTAATAGAAGACGAGCACGATAAGGGGAAAAGTTCCCGGCGGTCATTCTGATTAAACACACCAAGAGAGAAAGAGAAAGGTCATTGAGTGATTTCTTCAGAGAGAAAGAAGTTCCGTGCTTTTAGAAATGAGACATTTTTTATCTAGGTGACCGCGTGCGGAGGTAATGTATGCAGCGGGGCAGACGCAGATACGCGCAGCCATTGTTCGGAGTTAATCAGTGGATTTTCAAGTCGTGACTTTTTTTTCATGTCCGTTACTTAGTTCCCTGTTGAGTGCGAACACGCCGTGATTAAACACCTAGAAGTATACGGGGATGAGGGGGGGATGGGGGGTTCAATTGAACTGATCAGAAATGCAGCCATTTTGTGGCCTCAGATTCCTTCACTGTGACACGGGTCTACTTCCGGGCGTAGTGCTTTTCCTCAGGCAACGTACACAATCTGCTTTCTTATCCTGACACGTTGGTTTTCACTTCCTGGTCCTGTCTCCGCCCTGTATCGTCCTTTATGTGTCTCCCGATCGTGTCCATTTAAGAGAGTTTCATCCGTTGGCTTATTTACACCGTGCCGTGTGACGATGTCTTTGCAAAGTCTCGTTCAGCAAAGCCTGTATTTCCCATGGACCACATTTTCCATTGTTCATGATTCTTTCTGTCAGAACAAACAAACAAACAAACAAACAAACAAACAAACCAAAACCCCACAAAAATCAATGAACAAGACGAAACAAACAAAAATAAACACACATAAAAACAATGAACAAACTAAAATTTGTGGAACAAACCAAAAAAAAAAAAACAACTATGAACAACACAGAGCAAACAAAAATAAACAAAACACTATAAACACAGAACAAACAAAAATAAACAAAACACTATAAACACAGAATAAACAAAAATAAACAAAAAAACTATAAACACAGAACAAACAAAAATAAACAAAAAAACTATAAACACAGAACAAACAAAAATAAACAAAAAAAAACTATGAACAACACAGAACAAACAAAAATAAACAAAAAATCTATGAACACAGAACAAACAAAAATAAACAAAAATCTATGAACACAGAACAAAACAAAAATAAACAAAAAAATACGAACAACACAGAACAAACAAAAATAAACAAAAAAAACTATGAACAACACAGAACAAACAAAAATAAACAAAAATCTATGAACAACACAGAACAAACAAAAATAAACAAAAATCTATGAACAACACAGAACAAACAAAAATAAACAAAAATCTATGAACACAGAACAAACAAAAATAAACAAAAAATCTATGAACACAGAACAAACAAAAATAAACAAAAATCTATGAACACAGAACAAACAAAAATAAACAAAAAAACTATGAACAACACAGAACAAACAAAAATAAACAAAAAAAACTATGAACAACACAGAACAAACAAAAATAAACAAAAATCTATGAACAACACAGAACAAACAAAAATAAACAAAAATCTATGAACAACACAGAACAAACAAAAATAAACAAAAATCTATGAACACAGAACAAACAAAAATAAACAAAAAATCTATGAACACAGAACAAACAAAAATAAACAAAAATCTATGCAACACAGAACAAACAAAAATAAACAAAAAAACTATGAACAACACAGAACAAACAAAAAATAAACAAAAAACTATGAACAACACAGAACAAACAAAAAATAAACAAAAAAAACTATGAACAACACAGAACAAACTAAAATAAACAAAAAAAACTATAAACACAGAGCAAACAAAAATAAACAAAAAATCTATGAACACAGAACAAACAAAAATAAACAAAAATCTATGAACACAGAACAAACAAAAATAAACAAAAAAAAACTATAAACACAGAGCAAACAAAAATAAACAAAAAATCTATGAACACAGAACAAACAAAAATAAACAAAAATCTATGAACACAGAACAAACAAAAATAAACAAAAATCTA
Organism: Ameiurus melas; assembly: GCA_012411365.1. NCBI lineage: Eukaryota > Metazoa > Chordata > Actinopteri > Siluriformes > Ictaluridae > Ameiurus > Ameiurus melas. Next base: position 2,462,266 of record CM022768.1, read on the forward strand.
TGAACACAGAACAAACAAAAATAAATTAAAAACAATGAACAACGTGAAACAAACAAAACTAGTTGTCTGCCACAAGAAGGTCTTTAGGACAGAGGAGGTTATGCTTTGCTCTGTAGCTTCTTTCTTTTCTTTTTAAAGAGTTTTTTGTTCTAGAGAAAGAAAAAAAGTGAGATAACGACAGTTTATAGCCGCCATAAAACAAGACATCACAAGAACGAATCTGTTTCTCAGATGATCCACAAAATGAAATGTAACTATAAACGGATAAAAAAAAAACTAAGACGTATTCTTCTCTACACAATCAAAAGGTCGGCGTTGGAAACGTCCCGCTATCGGAAAAGAATCAACCCCAACACCCCCATTGTTGATGTTTTTCTCTAACGGCACGGCGCGCGCGTGTTACTTCGAGTGTATTAAAGGGTGCGATTGAATAATGGTGGAAAAGCGTTCTGCTCCGCTTCCCCCGCGAACATAAAAACAACAAAGCGCGAAGATAAAGCGCAATACGAAATCAACTTCGCCTCGGCAGTCGTTTGGGAGAGAAATGAACATGCAAGTCGGCGAAATTAAAACCTTTACTGCTGAATAATGTGAACGAAACAAAGTCATTGAGATAAATTGTTCATTAAGCTTCGTGGAGTCGTGCGAGTTTGGTTGGGATTTGCAAAGTTCAATGCAATTTGTGCGGCAGAATTGATGGCCTTGTTTATTTCCAACTGGAATCCATTGTTATTAGTTAAGGTCTGAGTTATCAGAGTGTATATACACACACACACACACACACACACACACACACACACACACACGTGTGTGACCTTACACAGTAATTACCTGTATATTAGCTATTCTCCTACGTGTGTGTTCGAGCTCCTGAGAGCAGAAACACAGTGAAACACAGAGACGAAAACAGGCAGCTTTTAAAAAAGCAATTAATTACACACACACACACACACACACACACACACACACACACACACACACACACACACGGCATGTGTGTGTCTTATATTATATACTCTCCCTCGGTGGCTTCCATTTCTCAGTCTTCAGTGACATTATAACTATATTTTTATTTACAGTTGTTTGAATAACAAACAACAACAACAAAAAACTCATATTTATTGGTGCCCCAAATACCCTTTCAAATAAATGCATTGTACTGCTGAGACCCTCCAGGGGGCGCTGTATCATGGCTGCCCCTGCGCTCTGACCCCAACTTCCTGGCATGCTGGGGTATGTGAAGGAAAGAATTCCACTGTGCTGTGATGTATACGTGATCAATAAAGACTCGATATTATCATCATTATCATTCACACCGCGGCAAAAGAAATGATCGAACAAATGAATAGACACGTCATGTCACGTTTCGTCGCGTCAGTAACAGATCGAGGACGTGGAATTCGGAACTCTTTCAGTTCCCTGAACAATAAGGAAAGCGAGACATTAAGGTGAGGAGGAGAGAAAAGATAGAGAGAATGGGTTGTTTAATAGAAAGAAAGAAAGAAAGAAAGAAAGAATGTTAAATAGACAGACAGACAGACAGACAGACAGACAGACAGATAGATGAACAGATAGATAGAAAAAACAAGTAGGTAAATATGAAGAAAGAAAGAAAGAAAGAAAGAAAGAAAGAAAGAAAGAAAGAAAGAAAGAAAGAAAGAAAGAAAGAAAGAAAGAAAGTTAAATAGACAGACAGACAGACAGATAGATAGATAGATAGATAGATAGATAGATAGATAGATAGATAGATAGATAGATAGATAGATAGATAGATAGATAGATAGATAGATAGATAGATAGATATGAAGAAAGAAAGAATGTTAAATAGACAGACAGACAGACAGATAGATAGATAGATAGATAGATAGATAGATAGATAGATAGATAGATAGATAGATAGATAGATAGATGAACAGATAGATAGAAAAAACAAGTAGGTGAATATGAAGAAAGAAAGAAAGAAAGAAAGAAAGAAAGAAAGAAAGAAAGAAAGAAAGAAAGAAAGAAAGAAAGAAAAAAAAAGAAAGAAAGAAAAAATAGACAGACAGACAGAAAGACAGACAGAAAGACAGACAGAAAGACAACAGACAGATAGATAGAAAGAAAAAACAGGTACTTGAATATAGAAAGAAAGAAAGAAAGAAAGAAAGAAAGAAAGAAAGAAAGAAAGAAAGAAAGAAAGAATGTTAAACAGACAGACAGACCGAAATACAGATAGACAGAAAGAAAAACAGGTAGTTAAATATGAAGAAAGAAAGAATGTTAAATAGATGCACAGATATATATATATAGATGGATAGATGGATAGATAGATAGATAGATAGATAGATAGATGGATAGATAGATAGATAGATAGATAGATAGATAGATAGATAGATAGATAGATAGATAGATAGATAGATAGATAGATAGATAGATAGATAGATATACTCAGACGTCTGAGAGACAGAAGAAGGGACAGATAAACAGAAATAGTGCGAGTGAAAGACGATGAACGAGTGACACAGCACCATGAGGGAGTGTTTTGTCAACCGTTAAAGTAAAGAGCGAGGACGTATCTGACATGGCATGCTATTGCATCCTCTCCTGCTTGGAAAGGTTTTTATTCCTCGACGGTTTCCCATCAGCTGTCACTCCATCATCACCTGATATCACACGGGCCTCAGTGACACCTTACAGCTCATCAATAATCATCTTCCTGTGAAGTCGAAGGAGCTAAACACTGCTGAGCTGCATGCGCGAGAGTGTCAGGCTGTTGACGTGGCGTGAACCTGCTCTCCAAAAAGTTTTGATGTCACTAAAGTTTCTTTGAAACTTTTAAAAGAGTTTAGAAAGAAAGTTTTGTGTTGACTTTTCTCCCAACGTTAGTCGTTTCCCATCATGCCTTAACTCCGTTAGGAATGTCTTCTCCCAGTGATATTTCATACTTCATATTTCCTTTAACATTGTGCATGCAGATGTTGTAATATAACAGTGGGGGTGGTAAACTTTTGCACTTAAATATAGAAAAGAAACACAGACAGTATAGCGACATATCGCTTTGTGAAGTAGCGTTTATATCTGCTACCTGAGGACAGGATCTAAAGAAAATACAAATATAAAGAATGAAAAAGAAAGAAAAAAGGATATTTCTTTATGGTGCTGTGTTTGGATTTGTTGCTTTGTCGTTTGGTTGTGTGTTCGGCTTTGTGGTGCTCTGTTTGGTTGTGTGTTTGGTTTTCTGTCTGGTTGTGTGTTTGGTTTTGTGTATGGGTTTGTGGTGATGTGTTTGGTTCTGTTGCTTTGTCATTTGCTTGTGTATTTGGTTGTTTGTTTGGTTGTGTGCTTGGTTGTGTGTTTGGCTTTGTGTTTGGTTGTGTATTTGCTTGTGTGTTTGGTTGTGTGTTTGACTTTGTATTTGCTTGTGTGTTTGGTTGTGTATTTGTTGTGTGTTTGGTTGTGTGTTTGGCTGTGTGTTTGGTTGTGTATTTGGTTGTGTGTTTGGTTGTGTATTTGGTTGTGTGCTTGACTTTGTATTTGCTTGTGTGTTTGGTTGTGTATTTGCTTGTGTGTTTGGTTGTGTGTTTGGCTGTGTGTTTGGTTGTGTATTTGCTTGTGTGTTTGGTTGTGTATTTGCTTGTGTTTTTGGTTGTGTGTTTGGCTTTGTGTTTGGTTGTGTATTTGCTTGTGTGTTTGGTTGTGTGTTTGGTTGTGTGTTTTGCTTTGTGTTTGGTTGTGTGTTTGGCTGTGTATTTGGTTGTGTATTTGCTTGTGTGTTTGGTTGTGTGTTTGGCTGTGTGTTTGGTTGTGTATTTGCTTGTGTGTTTGGCTGTGTGTTTGGCTGTGTGTTTGGTTGTGTATTTGCTTGTGTGTTTGGTTGTGTATTTGCTTGTGTGTTTGGCTATGTGTTTGGCTATGTGTTTGGTTGTGTATTTGCTTGTGTGTTTGGTTGTGTATTTGCTTGTTTGTTTGGTTGTGTGCTTGACTTTGTATTTGCTTGTGTGTTTAGTTTTGTGTTTGGTTGTGTGTTTGCTTGTGTGTTTGGTTGTGTGCTTGACTTTGTATTTGCTTGTGTGTTTAGCTTTGTTTTGGTTGTGTATTTGCTTGTGTGCTTGACTTTGTATTTGCTTGTGTGTTTGGTTGTGTGCTTGACTTTGTATTTGCTTGTGTGTTTGGTTGTGTGCTTGACTTTGTATTTGCTTGTGTGTTTGGTTGTGTGCTTGACTTTGTATTTGCTTGTGTGTTTGGTTGTGTATTTGCTTGTGTGTTTGGTTGTGTGCTTGACTTTGTATTTGCTTGTGTGTTTAGCTTTGTGTTTGGTTATGTGTTTGGTTTTGTGTTGCTCTGTTTGGTTTTGCGTCCCCTTTCAAAGGGAACTCAGCGTTGCGTGAGCTTCACGCTGTGGGAAACGCCCTCGCTTGTGTAACATCATGCCAACTTATAGGCCTGCCGTGATCAGGTGACGTGGCAATTAGCACGTCTCGTTATATAAAAACCGGTACGTGTGAACTGCAAAATAATCTAGTAAAATAATATTTGTTTAAAACAATGAAACAAAGACAGATTTTAGTGCAATTTGTCTATAGTTAAGATAATTTTACTTGCTAAGATATCATTTTTGGTAACATGTAAGATTGTGACTATAGTTATTATAATAATATGGTGTAAAACATATGCCAGTGTTAAATCAGAGCCACTAAACACAGTAAAATAAACATCAGAGTTCTTTGGCATTTTTGTTTTCATTACATGACTCATACATCATTTTTTTTCACTACTTTCTCATCTATCCAGATAGAGTAATTATTTTCTGTAAACCAAACTGAACTGAAATTGCGCAAAATTACAGCGAATAAATAGTACACGGCATCTAATACATAAAAAAAAAAAGATGAAACAAACCTAAATAAAATATCATTTCAAATCAACAAACAAACCCGACCTAAATCAAGATCGAGAACAAACGCGAATGCTGCAATAACATTGCAAAGTCTTGCCATCGTGTTTACTTTAGTTTGGCATTTTCACGGCATTTTCGAGGCTTATACCAAATCTGCACAAGAGTCATGAGCTTCCTGGAAATGTTGACAGTTTGACATCAAGTACATCAATCATGTGAACAAAAGTCTATCGCTGCTTTCATAACACCACAGAACCCCAGCAGGTTAGTCTATGTGTTTTGAAAATGCATGAAAATCTTTTCAAATCATTTCCTACTACGGTGCCGCTGAATTCTGGATTCTGATTGGTCAGAAGGTGTCGATTAATTACTGTCAAGTGGGGCGGCTGAAAATATTAGGTTTCTATATTAATGCACTCGTTCGGATGTGTTATCGTTTCTATAGTAACAGCTCATTCCCAGAGTCTCAGCGCTTTGTGCCAGTCAGTAAGTTTTCTGACATCTTCGGAGTTTACGGTTTTTGTGGTTTCTCGGTAACTTGACAAGCTGCGATTTTTGTCTCATTAATTTCAAGAGAGAGAGAGAGAGAGAGAGAGAGAAAGAGGTTGGTGAGGGAATGGCTATTTAAAGCTGCTGGAATGTAAGTGAGAACAAGAACTAGCTTGTTTCAGAGATGTTACACAACATTAAATGTAACAGTAAATGGATAAAACGTATGATGTGTTGTTCTTTAATGAAGAAAAGAGTTTGGTAACGGTAACAAACGTTTTGAGTTTGGTCTTTCAAACACAACCTCAAACACCTGAGGGGAAACAGAACTCCCCCACCCCCCAAAGATAAATATATAACCCAGACAAGAGACTCATAAGACCAAACACAACAGCACAACACCGTAAACATCACCACGAGACCAAACAGAACAGCACAAGACCAAACACAAGACCAAAAACAACACCAAAATCACCACTACAAACACCACAAAACCAAACACCACACCAAACACACTACCACAAACACCACAACACAACATGACAAAACCAAACACAACACCACAAGACCAAATACAAAACCAAACACAACACGAAACACAACACCATAAAACCAAACACAACACCAGACCAAACACTACAAAACCCAGACCCAACACCAAACACACAACCAGAAACACCACAAAACCAAACACAACACCAGACCCAACACCACAAAACCCAGACACAACACCAAACACACAACCAGAAACACCACAAAACCAAACACAACACCAGACACAACACCATAAAACCAAACACAACACCAAACACATTACCACAAACACCACAACACCACTTGGACCAATCAGCTGTGAACAAAGTGACATATAAGTGACACGACTAATACGACTTCTCGGCACACATTGTAAGAAGAGTTCTTTGCAGAGAAAGAGTTTTTAGGATAGGGATAGATAAAATCCCCTGGCTTTCCCTGATCCTTACTTGCATGAAAATTATCAATTTTCCACAGATGCCAACTCATATCTTTGTCAATTTAGATAATCACACACAGAGACAATCTGACACGCCAAAGCTCTTACTGTACCGCAAACTGTATGTGTTTCTTTACAGTTCTTCGCGAGTGGTACATATTTCAATGCAGTGGCATTATTCCTGTCCTGATACAAACTGATATTTATCCATCCATCCATCCATCCATCTTCAACCGCTTATTCCTTCTTCAGGGTCGTGGGGAACCTGGAGTCTATCCCAGGGAGCATCGGGCACAAGGCAGGGTACACCCTGGACAGGGTGCCAGTCCACAATCACATACACACTCACACACCCATTCATACACTATGGACAATTTACCAACCTACCAATCAGCCCACCACGGGGAGAACATGCAAACTCCGTACACACTCCAAACCCCGGACCCTGGAGATGTGAGGCGAACGTGCTAACCACTAAGCCACCGTGCGCCCATTTATTATCAATGTGAGCCTATAAAATGAAACTTTTACACAACCAGCAAAGGTTCCACCAGTACAGTGTTGCTTTTAGCGGTTGGTGTAGGTTTAAATCCCTCAAGTTTCCACATAATAATTTCCTGCTTTTCAGCCACGTCAAAGGCTATCGGTTGTTCGGCGCTGACGTCACGCTTTTCTGTGCACACACTTGTGGACTAATCAAAACATAAAGGATCAAAGCCTGAATTGACAGAGAAAGTTGAGTACCAGCATCATGGTACCAGTAAAGCCTGATCGGATTGGCTCGGTTATATCAGTAGACTCTTTTTACAATGACCTCAGAAAGCTTCCGTGTATACATACTTTCGATTTTACCTTCCGTCGCCATAGTACCACGGGTGGCGCTACTAACATTCAACTGTTTTTGACAACAGAACGGTTTTCTTGCTGCTAAAATGAAACATTCTGGACGGAGAACAATCTTATATCATATCTAAAATTCACCAGTGTATATATCCTACGAGATGAAGGAGAAGCCGCGTGTCTACCTGCGGCCGAAGCACAAGCGCCAGTTAGCTTAGCTAAGCTTAGCTTAGCTGAGCGCCTTAGCGTGTTTAAAGCAAAGTAATAATAATGAAACTCACTCACTTTTTGTTGCAATTGAGCAACATCCTGGTGTAGCTCCTATTTCAGCGTCACCATCAGGGTGTCATTCATTATATATATAAGCTAAGCTAAGCTAAGCTAAGCGTTACCGACTTTGATCTAACAGTACACAATCTATAGCTAACATCAATAATATGGAAACACGATTGCGAGAAGAGTTTTTCGGTCTGTGCTACGGTAAATTAATCAAGAAAAAATGACTTTCTATTTGAAGAAGAGAAAAGCTAATGACGACACTTATCCTAACTTCTCCGCTAACGTCCTGTGACCCGGGTTGGACGAACATCACAAACATGCTTCCCTGCGTAATCAAACAGGTACTGCTCAATGAAGTATCCGTATCTTTGATCAAGTCTAGAACGTGTCGTAAGCGTACATCATCCAGACGCATTTCCGGCAGTGCATTTAGAGTAACCCGTTAGCGGAAGTAACCGTATTTGTAATTGCACGAGATTTTGAAATCTTTTTTTTTTTTTTTTTTTTTTGTCCTTCACAGGCGCCTTAAAATTAAATCACCTTAAATTCAATCCATTTTTGCTGCTCGGTTCAGTTTAGTTCAGTGTATTTAACCCAGATTGTGTTGTCTCCCAGCACTACTCATCTCATCCATAGAGTTTAAAGCGAATTCTTATTTTTTGGACAGTAACTACAATTTTTTTTTTTACACACACCTGCCAACCCTGCACATCAGTATCACCGCTGCTGCTTCAACCTTTTCCCCAGCGAATAGTGAATAAAAATAAATAAAGAAAGAAAAAGTGCACCATGCTCAGTAAGAATTGACGCGATGCGGAAAAACCATTGGCGGATTTCACACTTTCCGGCCGTTGGGTTGCATGGTGCCGGGTGTGAATAGGCCTTTCTGAGAACTTGTGCATGGTGTACAGTGTGTGTTCATCGATTAAGGCTGTTGTGTAAGTACTGCATTTCATTTATATGAGACAAAATTGCCCTATTAGTAATGCTAGATCGCTTTAATGCTCCTCGGTGTCTTATTCTGCCATTGACAAACTCGAGATGCTGCACTCGGCTAGTTTAATGTTTCACATGAGAAATCCGCTGGTGGGGAATTATCGCTCGGATACGTCAGATTTCGCTTCTCGCGGGGAGCTCGTTATCGGGAAACTGCTCATGATCCTTTACGGAGAGTGGATTTTCGACCCATAAAAGAGACAAAGGAGAGGGAGCACAAAAGAAATGTAATTGTGTGTTTTCTAATTGCAGCATCGCGCGTGTGCATGTTTCATGGGCTTGGTGTTAATCATTTCAACGAGAGGATGTGTGTTAAACAGAACGGTTTAGATCGATGAGCTTCGTGACACTCGAGGAAACGTTTAAATGTGCGAACGCACGAAGTGTGGTTATTTATTTATTTAAAAAAAAAAAAAAAGTTTTACCTTCTGGGAATACGCAACGGATTGTAGCTGGAGCTCAGCCACGTGAACGAGTGTAGATGAAAACGGAGCCGCAAAAGCTTGTCTCATCATAGCAAACGGCTGGGGCTTTATTTAGGTTTATCCAAAAATCATAGTCGGAATCCAGACTCGGGGGTCAAAGGTCATGCGAACAAATCCCTGAACGGAAACAGGTCGAAACTGGAAGTCAGCTTTCATTACGGATAGGACTAGGGACTGTGAAACTGTAGGAATAACACTGTGAAAAGCAGGAAAGATGGAGAACTGGGGAATTTACTGAAAAAGAAAGCTGAGATAGATGTACAGAATGCAAGCGAGACTCTAACCCTGTTCTGACTGGATTCGTTTCACCACATCGACGATCATACGATTATTTTTTAGAGTTCCTGTGAATGAGCTGCTACTGTCGCAACGATATTCGACATATTACGATGATCGTTGGTGAACTACGTATACAAGTTAACTCGTATTCAGTTACCCGTATTCAGAGGCGGCTTCTGACGATATCGAAGTCGTTGAGCTGCAAATTATTCAAATGACCCGTGTGTAGTTCACATCTCTGAGGTTGCCAGATGTTTCTTAAAAAACAGAAGCATCTGAGACAGGTTTTTTTTTTTTAATAGCACATAGACCACCACCTTTAAACACGAGCTTTCGCCTTTAAGCCTGGAAAAAAAATGTAAAAATCAGGGATAGAAAACGCGAATTGAAGAAGCGGAGAACTTCTTTTCCTTGCTTTCAAATGGGACAATTTATATATCATAAAACAAATAATAATAATAATAATAATAAAAGAAGACTGATACTATGACATATGAATGAGAAGATGATAAGCATTTTAAATAAATCTAATAGGAGTTTAGAATATTGCCAATATATTCCTGCATGAATATTCTAGATAGTAATTATTGCTTGGTTTAAATTCAACAGCTTATGAAATAGCACTTGATCCAGCACACAGATGTTGTTTTGTTTTATATCATGCGCTGATGGTTAATTGTAACGAAATCAAGGTCATGAAATCATAATAAATGTGCCTGACTGTATCCGTAATGCTAAGTCCTAACTAATAAATGATGCTTAATAATAGTAAATAATAATAAAATGATCAATTATAGCTAATAAGAAAAGTAAACGAAGGAAAGTGACATACATATAATGAAACAATTATTTCATTAAATGTAATTTATTATTTAATAATGTTTTTTTTTTTACAGATTATTATTATTATTATTATTATTATTATTATTATTATTATTATTATTATTTATATTATTAGTACACTGAAAACATGAGCAAGGGTCACAATCAGGAAATTACAGAAATAGGGAGCACTAGGGCTCGGACTGAATGAGACAAAAATATGATCTGACGTTTGTGAAGAGAAAAAGAAACAGCAGAACATATATAAACGATTTAATTATCTAATCATTTTATTTAATTAAGGGCTTAACATTAGGCTAAGACATTAATGACAGGAACAGGATCGGAGGCAGGTCTAACATACAAAAGCACACGGCAATGGAAATAAAACAGTGTGAAGTTGCTACACATTATTAAATAAAATGAAACCAAACTGAAAAGTACACTGATTAAAAGGGATATAAATACATAAGTAGATAAATAGATCAATCAATCAATCAATAGGACCAATTGACACAATTATGCAGGTTCGTAGACAAAACGTGCAGAAAGTCGTCTCTCCGTGTCCTAATCTAGCTGTTCCGACGCTAATCTAGCTGTTCTGATGCTACTCTAACTGTTCCGATTTTAATCTAACTGTTCCGACGCTAATCTAACTGTTCTGATGCTAATCTAACTGTTCCGACGCTAATCTAACTGTTCTGATGCTAATCTAACTGTTCCGACGCTAATCTAACTGTTCCGACGCTACTCTAACTGTTCCGATTTTAATCTAGCTGTTCCGACGCTAATCTAACTGTTCTGATGCTAATCTAACTGTTCCGACGCTAATCTAACTGTTCCGACGCTAATCTAACTGTTCCGACGCCAATCTAGCTGTTCCTCTAGCTGTCCCGACGCTAATCTAACTGTTCCGACGCTACTCTAACTGTTCCGACGCCAATCTAGCTGTTCCTCTAGCTGTTCCGACGCTAATCTAACTGTTCCAACGCTAATCTAACTGTTCCGATGCTAATTTAACTGTTCCGAGCAGCTAATCTAACTGTTCCGACGCTAATCTAACTGTTCTGATGCTAATCTAACTGTTCCGACGCTAATCTAACTGTTCCGACGCTACTCTAACTGTTCCGATTTTAATCTAGCTGTTCCGACGCTAATCTAACTGTTCTGATGCTAATCTAACTGTTCCGACGCTAATCTAACTGTTCCGACGCTACCCTAACTGTTCCGATTTTAATCTAGCTGTTCCGACGCTAATCTAACTGTTCCGACGCTACTCTAACTGTTCCGACGCTAATCTAACTGTTCTGATGCTAATCTAACTGTTCCGACGCTAATCTAACTGTTCCGACGCTAATCTAACTGTTCCGACGCTACTCTAACTGTTCCGACGCCAATCTAGCTGTTCCTCTAGCTGTTCCGACGCTAATCTAATTCTGTTCACGCTAATCTAACTGTTCCGACGCTACCCTAACTGTTCCGATTTTAATCTAGCTGTTCCGGACGCTTAATCTAACTGTTCTGATGCTAATCTAACCGTTTCGACGCCAATCTAACTGTTCTGATGCTAATCTAACTGTTCGCCTTACGCTAATTAACTGTTCCGACGCTAATCTAACTGTTCCGACGCTACTCTAACTGTTCCGACGCCAATCTAGCTGTTCCTCTAGCTGTTCCGACGCTAATCTAACTGTTCCGACGCTAATCTAACTGTTCCGACGCTAATCTAACTGTTCCGATGCTAATTTAACTGTTCCGACGCTACTCTAACTGTTCCGACGCCAATCTAGCTGTTCCTCTAGCTGTCCCGACGCTAATCTAACTGTTCCGACGCTACTCTAACTGTTCCGACGCCAATCTAGCTGTTCCTCTAGCTGTTCCGACGCTAATCTAACTGTTCCAACGCTAATCTAACTGTTCCGATGCTAATTTAACTGTTCCGACGCTAATCTAACTGTTCCGACGCTAATCTAGCTGTTCCTCTAGCTGTCCCGACGCTAATCTAACTGTTCCGACGCTACTCTAACTGTTCAGACGCTAATCTAACTGTTCCGACGCTACTCTAACTGTTCCGACGCCAATCTAGCTGTTCCTCTAGCTGTTCCGACGCTAATCTAACTGTTCCAATGCTAATCTAACTGTTCCGATGCTAATCTAACAGTTCCGACGCTAATCTAACTGTTCTGATGCTAATCTAACAGTTCCGACGCTAATCTAACTGTTCCGATGCTAATCTAACAGTTCCGACGCTAATCTAACTGTTCCGACGCTACTCTAACTGTTCCGACGCTACTCTAACTGTTCCGATGCTAATCTAACAGTTCCGATGCTAATCTAACAGTTCCGACGCTAATCTAACTGTTCCAATGCTAATCTAACTGTTCCGATGCTAATCTAACAGTTCCGACGCTAATCTAACTGTTCTGATGCTAATCTAACAGTTCCGACGCTAATCTAACTGTTCTGATGCTAATCTAACAGTTCCGACGCTAATCTAACTGTTCCGATGCTAATCTAACAGTTCCGACGCTAATCTAACTGTTCCGACGCTACTCTAACTGTTCCGACGCTACCTAACTGTTCCGACGCTAATCTAACTGTTCCGACGCTAATCAAACTGTAAACCTATTGTCTGAAACTACTGGGACAGGATACTGATTTTTGCGGCCAGGTCAGTTCGCGTGAACAATGCACCTGTAACATACTTTAAAAATAATACAGAATATTTTCTTCGCTCATTTATACACAGTCAGCAATGTTCAACTCTGTACAAAGGCCCAGCGTTTCATTCTTTCACCAACCAATAACAGCAGAGGCGAAAGACTAAAAACGCTGCACATAAACAGAATGGAAAATAAATAAGCCAATAACCATGTTTTAGTTTGCGTGATTATAGCGCGCTGAGCAAAAATGATATTGAAGTGCATTCTGTCTTTATTTGCAGTTATCGATCAGCGGTTGATGAACGGCCAGATGATTGTTCATGGGGAAAATTGCATGCAATCGAGGCTCGTGGAATAGATTCGGCGATTCCTGCTGCATTTTAAACCCAGAACCTTTTCCTGTAAACACCTGCAGAATGGGTTTGCTGCTAAAAGAGAGAAGGGGGGGACTGATTGAAATTTTTCAATTTCTTTTGACTGGTTTCTTTGACTAAACAATTTTTTTTAAATGAGTCTATACATTACAGGCCAGACAAGCGAGACTAAAAATTTGGTCCATCCAAAAGTGAATTTTTTCAAAAGTCGTCAACTCTCTGTCATGCTGTTGGGGGACAATAATCACTGGCGGGATGGTGAGATGAAGCGGAGTTACTGTTACCACCCTGAAGTTGACTATTTTCCTATAGGATGGTTTTATTCCTCCTTCATTTGCCAATCATTACAATTTTTGCATTACATTTAAGAGTAAAGACACCTCGTACCTTTTAACCAGTTGCATTTGATGTTGTGGAATATCTGCGAAACAAGTTGGGAAGACCTTTGGGAAGGCGTTCCTGTTTTGGAAAAACCTCACAGCGGATTGAGATAGTTTGTTTTTTTAATTAGTGGCCACTGTTCAGGGTAATGCCTTTCTGGTGCTCTTAAAACGCACACGCAAAATGAAGTCAGCCGCAGTTCTGTCTCTATTCGGCATCCGTCAGCTTACTGAAGGGCGACAGCAGGGCTTAAGTCAACTGCAGAGATAACAAAACGCAGGCGTAGACAATCGTTCGTTACGCGCTCGTTCTCCGCGACTGCGGTAGATGGACACAAGTGCGTAAAACCAGTCCGTACTTTATTATTGAAGTGAAATCCAAGAATCAGGGTTCATAGTTCATCACACGGGCAGATGACGTGAAACTGGAGTCATCCATGATTAGATACCGACACCGACAAGTGTTTACTGCAAAATAATGACATCTTAACGAGTGACAATATCTTGAATATGGTCAGATTTTCTAGTATTTCCCATTATATGATTACAACAAACCAAATATGTGATCATTAAACCTATTTCTAGATACTGATACGTATTTCCTTTACATTTGACATTTTCTTATTGATAATGATCATGAGTCTTTATTTGTCACAGCACAGTGAAATGCTTTTCTTCGCATACCCCAGCATGCCAGGAAGGTGGAGTCAGAGTGCAGGGTCAGCCATGATACTGCACGACTGGAGCGGAGAGGGTTAAGGGCCTTGCTCAAGGGTTTGAACCCCTGACCTTCCGATCAGTAACCCAGATCCTTAACCACTATACATTTAACTATATTCAGGATACAGGAAGTACCTTGAAAATACAGGAAACAAAGGTTGATAATGCAACCCATTGCACTCGTAACTCCACCAACAGTCACTCAGTTCATAGATCTGAGTCGGGAACTCGGGCGACGTCCATGTCTCATCATCCATGTTCTCTGAAATAAACACACCTGACTAAACAGTAAACCGTTATCCCTGTGCATCATTTTCTACTTGGTAATACTTGTTTTATAATAATAATAATAATAATAATAATAATAATAATAATAATAATAAAATGTTGTGAAAACATCATTTATCAGCTTTGTAAGTAAGATTCATAACGTAATTCTGTTGATTGCAGCTCAGTCCTGCCAACGCAATAAGATCGCTGTGCATCGTTTTCTCATCAGTAATCATGCAGAAATAATGAATGTGCGTCTTCTTAATACGCTGATCAAATTCCGAGACTAGCCGTACCAAACATAATCTTGCTCTAGACATCTATGTTTATTTATTTATTTTTTTTCCAAGCCAAAGCACTTGAAAGTATTTACATCTACTGGATCAATGGACTGCCGCATTAGAAATGCGCATCAAGAACAATGCGATTTCAAAACCAAGAGCAATACACAATCGGGTATAAGTAGACAAACAACCAATCAGGAAGTAATGCACTCACTTGACAGACGTTTAATCGACACCTTCTGACCAATCAGAATCGGGAATTCAACAGTAAACCAACATTCACAGCATTTAGGAGACGCCGTTTTCCAGAGCGACTTACACATATCTCATTTATACACCTGAGCAGTTGATGGTTAAGGGCAGCTTGGTGGGGCTGAGATTTGAACACATGACCTTCTGGGTCAGACGACCAATGTCTCAACCACTGAGGTATTAAACGGAGATTGACTAGTGGTTCGGATTTGTGCAAACACCTTTTTAACTCGGGCAAAAACATTTATTTAAAGAGGATTTATTTCCTCTTTAAAAACACAATGAAAGTTTCTTCGCAAACAACTTACAACCTTTCTGACTGTTTCTCATTCTGCCTGTAGACACGGTTATTGTAACACCCACTCTACGACGCCACCATTTCCCAATATTTACCCAGAGAAAAGAAATCTCCGTGCCAATCTGGTGTTTTCTCCTGTAAGCTCAACTAATGGGTATTAATTATAGATGCAATTATCCTCGGCGATGAGATGAATTTAATTATCACTTATTTTCCCGCACTTGCAGCAATATTTCTGCCACACAGGTTAAGGTGCCTTTATGGAGATTCTCTGGCACATCAGAGATGATAATTATGAAGGAATAATGGTGCCAAATATTTTTTTTTTCTCACCCACACAACAATGTATTCACGAATATTTAAGCGTGTTACTACAACCGAAACTGAGCAGCATGGGGCGGTATCTGAAAAAAAAAATAAAAATAGTGTGATAACTGTAGATCAAATATTAATATAGAGGCTATATATAACATGCAGATCACACACACACACACACACACACATTATATAAATATGTCATGTCACGGAAAACCAGCAACTCCATTTCCCAGAATGCACTACAAACTACAAACATGGCTTATGACTACAACTCGGAATGGAACACACAGACATGTCACATTCTCCTGAGGACTAATCACACACACCGGTTCTCAATCACACTGCACTACTTAAGAGACTCACACATGCACACACACACACACACACACACACACACACACACACACACACACGCAGAGTTATTGTGAAGTATTACGCTCAGTTGATCTTATCTCTGCCGTGTACCAAGCCTTGAAAACTGCCTTAAACTGCCTTACCTGCATTTGCTTCCGTATCATCCTCCGTTACGTGACATATATATATATATATATATATATATATATATATATATATATATATATATATATATATATATATATATATATATATATATATATATATTTATATATATAGATAAATAGATAAATAGATAGATAGATAGATAGATAGATAGATAGATAGATAAAGAGAAGTCTTAGGCACATGCAAAGAAATGCTGTAGAAATTGAATGTTTCTATATTACAGTAAATAAATAAATAAAGTGCAGAGCAGTAAACAATAGTAAATGAAGTCTCTGGTACGAGTTGTGCAGTTTCATAAGCAAGTTAGGTGGTACGTTTTATTGAGCGTCTTGCAGAACCAGCAGCATTTTGCAGCTACACCCAGCAGCCTTCATTGTATTTCATGTCTGAAAAGTGCTGCTTTCTTTACTGACAAACAAACATTTTTCTGTAACGTTGAAATTTGAGCTAGAAAACTAACGCTTGGGAATCGAAAATGTTTTAAAGAAATCTATAACAAGGTTTGCATTAAAAAAAAAAGAGTGCCTAAAATTTTACCCAGTACTATATATAATGTAGAGATTGTAAAGGAGAGATTTTCACACACACACACACACACACACACACACACACACACACACACACACACACACACACACACACACACACACACACACCTTACAGAAGTGGTTCAATTACAGGACACAAGTGTTCAGTCACTGTCAGACTGCACTGGCTTTGTGTGTGTGTGTGTGTGTGTGTGTGTTGTGTGCGTTTTCCCCCCCTGTGTAGACATTCACCTGTGTATCACTTAGCTCAGGAGTCTCCCGAACAGACACTTGGCCTTTTCCCTCAACTCTATCCGTCATTTCTACTCTCACAACTGACCTCTGTCCCTCACACACACACACACACACACACACACACACACACACACACACACACACACACACACACACACACACACACACACACCACCTAGGAGCCTATGATGATCCTTTGAGATCATTCTTTACAAGGCTACTTTATAAAGTATTTCACATAAGCAGTTTATAAAGCTTCGCTGTCAACCTTCTAAATGTGTTATTCAGGGCTTATAACTGTCTTATAATCTGCCTATGACAGTCCAACAATTATAATAAACAAAGAAAACCACACCCCCACCACCACCAATCATCATTATCATCATCATAATTGTAATAAGCAACTGCAAATTCAAGGTTTTCGGAAAATCCGGGAATTATTAAAGGAAACCCCACAAAAACAAAAACAAACAAAAAAAACAACAACTAAACAAACAAACCAATAAGGCTCCAAGATGGCGGCGCGCACAGTTGCGGCGGCTCACGGCTCTCCTTTTCAGTGCTTTTTCTTGCTGTTTTTGCATTATTTTCTTATTACTTGTCAAGAATAGGGTTTTCCCAAAAGCTATAAACATTATAAATACACACATGTAGATACACACTTACACAGTACAATTTTTTTATTTGGTGGTGCTGTATATATCTATTTTATTTAATTTTTTGTATGTGCGTATGAATATGTATGTGTATATGTATGTATGTGTATGTGTGTGTGTGTGTGTGTGTATAATATATATAAATATATATATATATATATATATATATATATATATATATATATATATATATATATATGTTTATATATTAGTTTATTGTTTATATATATATATATACATACATATATATACGCACACACACACACACACACAAAAAAAAAAAAAATATATATATATATATATATATATATATATATATATATATATATATATATATATATATATATATATATATATATAATTTATTTTTATCTTATTCATTCTATGTATATACTGGCACGAAATTAAGTAGTGGCTCTTAATTTCACTGTGCATGTGCATAGTGACAATAAAGGCATTCATTCATTCTGACAAATTTACAATTCTAGAAAACAAATAAGGAATCATGTAAACAAACAAACAAACACACAAACAAACAAATTATTAATCAACCAACAAACCCAACAAACAAAAACATTTTAATTAAGCAACCAACCAACCAAATTATTCATTAAACAAACAACCAAACATTACTAATCAACCAACCAACCAGCCAAAGAAAGAAATATTTAGCAACCAAATAATAATAATAATAATAATAATAATAATAATAATAATAATAATAATAATAATAATAATAATATTTCAATACAATTTGTAGACCCTACATGTGCAGTACATATGATATGAGTGTTACAGTAATTACACTGCAATTACAATTACAATGAAGTGCATTGTATGTCTGATAGACAGGCATTTGTTGAAGAACCCATATAAATTGTACGGAATAGTGACTGTCCAATAGGGCGCCTTTATTCAACCATGTCTGTCTTCTACTGTATACGTGCACTACACAGGGCACGACTCCCGTCCAACAGCTCCAAACAGCACTACAGCGATCTTCACTATTCACTCACAAGTCATTCCGAGTTCATTATTCTCCCTGCGAGAGATGTGTGTGTGTGTGTGTGTGTGTGTGTGTGTGTGTGTGTCTAATGAGAAACTAATAACCTCGACCCTGATGGAAATATTGTTTTCTTTTGGGCACAAACTTTTTTTTGTACACAGCCTCTGGCCATTAACAGGAGAGTTTGCTGAATTAATTACAGCGGAACGGCGGTGTTGACATGGAACTACGTTAACGGTTGACCCGGTTTAATGCGCTTGTGTGTGTCCGTGTGTGTGTGTGTGTGTGTGTGTGTGTGTGTGTGTGTGTGTGTGAGCCGAGTCTTGGGATGAGTGTTAGTGTGTGTATCAGACTGTGCATTGGAGCGTGTGTAGGATGAAGTGACAAGAAAAAGATCGGCGTCGATTCGATGTTGCCTTGTTGCCTTGACCACACGGTCACAGGACAACGAGCACAGCTGTGCAAATATGATGTGTGATAGGAAATACACACACACACACACACACACACACACACACAAACAGCCCTATCTCACCATCGTGCAGTTCACCTGTTGTTATGGGCATTTTTTACCTCTATGTCCTAAACAGAGCTATTAGAGATTTCGATCCCTTACATGCTGTTTACAATATAAGCGCTCTACGTAAAGGAGGAATAAAGGGCTTGTTCACCCTACTTAGTGTATAGCATCTCAAGACATGACTTCTGCACCTACATAGTATACTATACATCCAGGAACCACTAGGAATTCCATTTGCTACTACTTACACTACATAGAGTATGAATAAGCGACGTTTGTTCCCTATAATCCCATAGTAAATGGGAAATGGCGCACTTATATAGTGCTTTACACTGTGTCTCATTCACCCAGTCACACACACGCTCACACACCAATGGTAGCAGAGTGCTGCCATGCAAGGCGCTAACTTGACATCGGGAGCAACTTGGGGTTCAGTGTCTTGCCGAAGGACATTTCGGCATGTGGAGTCACCCGGGCCGGGAATCGAACCGCCAACCCTAGTGGACCCTAGTGGACAACCCGCTCTGCCACCTGAGACACAGCTGCCCCATCCACCGTAGTGCACTTTACTTTACACTGATCAGCCATAACATTAAAACCACCCGTCTAATATTGTGTAGTTTAGTCAAACCGTTCCTGAACAATTTTTGCCACTGCCTTTAGGGAACACCGTTACCATGAAGGGGTGTACAAAGGGGTGCAACAATGTTTACGTAGAAGGTACGTGTCAAAGTAAGAAACACATGAATGCCAGTGTGGAGGTCTTCGGGTACTTTCATTTTGAAAAGATACTGGGGACTCGTAGAAAAAAGGAAAAAAGGCGAGTGAAGTGGAAGAGAGAGAGAGAGAGAGAGAGAGAGAGAGAGAGACAAGCCATTTCTTTCTTCCATGTGATCGCTGCTACGTGGACAGCAGTTGACAAGTTGACAAGTCCTTGGACTAAGGGATGATTTCTTAAGAAGAGAGATGAAATAAAGGATCAAGGAAGAGTGAAGCTTGACTTTTGCAAAGCTGATGCTGGATGCCATCACATGGTCTGAGGAAGAGGAAGCACAGAGTGAAGACCCCTGTGTGTGCGAGAGCTGCAGTTCAGACTACTGTTGAAACTGGTGACAATTCATTCTCACTAACATTAGAAAAGTTGCACGAGGCAATAGAGAAGATAGCTGTGCATCAGGAAGAATTGTACAGAATAGTCCATAGTCATGGACCCTGACCCCCAACCTGGTGTTGCGAGAAGATAAACAGTGAAGGGGAATATATCTGTTACACATGTGATGAAGCCAAGTAAATGATTCCTCCTGAGGCCAGAAATACGGTTCTTAGGAAACATAATTTCATCGAAGGGAATTGATGTGGACAAGGACAATGTTCAGTGCTTGGACCTGTGGCCTTCACCGACAAATAAGGGGAGGTTTTTGGGATTTATGACCTAGCAAAGCCATTACATGCCTTAGTGGGAAAAGGTAACAAAGGCAAGTTGTCAGAACCATTCGTCTGGGATGAGGAGTGTCAGACCGCGTTCAGCAAGCTAAAGAATTGTCTCGTGTCACCTCCGATTCTGGCTTACCCTGATATCCGGTGTCCGTTCATACTTACGAGGGATGGGAGCCCCAATGGACTTGGAGCCATACACAGCCAAAAGCACGGAGGGCATAGAACGCATCATTGCCTACGTGAGCAGTGGTCTAAAGGGATCTGAAGTCAGGTAACCTTGGATCAGTGAGACAGCGTTGGGCCGCCCAGTTAGCAGAATTCAAGTTTGAGGTTTGCTGGCAGACAGAACACCAATGCCGACATTCTTTCTAGGATTCCCTAGGGTACAAGAACCAGAGAAGGATGACACAGGAAAAGACTTAATTCGGTTGATCTCAGACGAGGTAAGGGCATGCTTGTATCCGGGTAAAGAAGAGGAGGATGACAAGTCCGGTGTCCGGGTTGCCAAGCAAGCAACAATAAATAAGGGTGTTAATGGCTATAGCTGGTCAACCATCAAGGAGCAACAGAGGAAGGATCCGTGTGTATGACACTTTGCTCAAGAACAGTAGGCTAGTGGCAAGTAGTGTACGGAACCACGGCAAAAGAAGCTAGCTAGACAGTTAGAGTGTCTGAAATTAACACATGAATGAAGTGCTGTTTCGGGTGATTATGGACCCAAAAGATGGAGAGGAGATTTGGCAATTGGTAATGCCAGAGTCTATAAGGGAGAATGTGTATTTTATCTAATATTTGGACGGGACACAAGGCTTCCCATGGATGTCTTAGGAGGGAAGGATCTAACCCAGGGGTGTCCAATCTTATCCGGAAAGGGCTGGTGTGGGTTCAGGTTTTCATTCCAACCAAGCAGTAGCCACATTGTAATTTCTAAAAGTATCATTTTTAATCTTTGGTCTTCCAGAATGCCTGCAATGGACTGGCACCCAGTCCAGGGTGTACCCCGCCTTGTCCCCCATGCTCCCTGGGATAGACTCCAGGTTCCCCCGCGACCCTGAAAAGGAGTAAGCTGTAGAAGATCAGTGGATGGATGGTCTTCCAGAATGTAGCAAGTATTTCCGAGTCACAGGACTCAAGATCAAATGAAGTCACTGAAGCCAACGTCAAAGATGAGTTGCAAGTCTTCTTTGATTATGTAGAGTCGAAAGTCAGCAAATTTGTCCAAGTCCAAGTCATGTGACTGGAGTCAACAACACTGACTCGTTCCCAATGAAGTGCACTTGTAGACGGAGTAGAGCGCTGGACCATACTGGACAATTTTTGGTGTGTGTGTGTGTGTGTGTGCAGAAGTATAATGAGCTGCATTTTGTTGTTTTATGTGTGTGTGGAAGGCAACGATAATTACACACCTGACAGTGGCTGATAAACCTGTGTGTGTTAATGTGTGTTCATGCATATGTCTGTGTGTGTGTGTGTTCATGCGTGTGTGTTGGATACACTTCTCCAATTAGAACGGGTTCTTGGTACCCGAGACACGTCGAAGTTCCTCATGTGAGCCGAACCATGCGAAAATTCTTGGGTCTGAAAATCAATTTGTGCCACCTCTCTCTCTCACTGTTTCTCTCTTTCGATCTCTCTCTCTCTTTCTCTCTCTCTCTCTCCCTCTCACTTTCTCTCTGTCTCTCTCACTGTTTATCTCTTTCTGTCTCTCTCTCTCTCTCTCTCTGCACATGCCCGGTGGAGGAGTGAGCGTGGTGGGTGGAGGACGCGAGAGTGGTTTGGCGTCTTGCATAAGCTTTTTCGAGAGTTTTCTTTAGTTTATTGGAGGTCTAGTTGTTGGAATAGTGTTTGGTGGAAGTTGAGAGCGGGTGAGGGTGAGCGGGATGCCATGGCCTCTGAGGCCGGAGGGGAGACGCTGTCTCTCCGCCATTGGCGTCAGGTGTGTGCCGGCGAATGGAGAGCAGGTGGAGGAGATTCTGCTAGCGGTGGGAGAGAAGGTTGTGTGTGAGAACATCCACTCCGCCGCTCGAATGGACAAAGCTGTGGTGATCTTCCTGAAAAGAGAAATACTCACCGATACGCTGTGCAAAAGTTTAATCATACTTAATGATGACATGCTGGACATTACCCCCCTTTTCTACTCCTGCGACAAGGGTAGTGATTTCCAACATGCCCTCCTTCGTAAAAGACGAGGCAATAGTGAAGGAGCTGCTCCCATTTGGCAAGTTCGCCGGCCCCATGTCTGATCTCCCGCTCGGTTGTAAAGACCCTGCGGTGAAACACGTCCTGTCGTTTCGGAGACAGGTGTATATGTTTCTGAATAACCGGGAACGAACGCTGGATATAAACTTTAAAGTTAAACACGGCGACAACAGCTACACCGTCTATGCCACCACCGAGCGCCTGAGGTGCTTTGAGTGTGGGGAGGTCGGACACAAACGGCTGAGCTGCCCACGCAGAGTGGCGCAACCGGGGAGCTCCGGGGGAGACACGGCCGGGGCGCAGCAGCAACAGCAGCAGCGCGGAGACAGCCAGAAGAAGGTCACTAGAGAACAAGAACCCAGAGCAGAGGGGGGTAACAACACACTGAGGTCACAGCAGGAAGAGGTCAGTAAGGTACACACCACCGGGGTGATCACAGTACCCAGTGATAGCATAGACACCCGTGCCCATAGCAGCAACAATAATGACACCTGTCCCCACACCAGCAACGATACCGACACCCGTGCCCATACCACCAACCATACCAACACCCGTGACTATTCCAGCAACAGTACTGACACCACACAGCGATCTTGTCTCAAGCCTGGCAAAGCAGTTCTCGGTGGAGAAAGTAACCCCACACAACCGCAGCAGAAGTACCAACAAGACGTGAACGTTGATAATAAAAACACTCAAATGGAAAGAATAGGGAAGCAGATGGAAAAGGTGGAGTACCCGTCGAAAAATAATGATGAGATGTCCGAATCTGTCGTCAAATCTGTACAGCACCATGGGAGTAATGTCACCCAGGAGACCATACAGACTGAAGAAATGGGCAGCAGTCGCAAGGAATGAATTGTTATGTGATCAGAAAGACTAAGGGTTTGAGGTTTTAGAATAGGAGAATCTTTTTGAGGGAGATCTGACGGGGTTCTTTTGTCTTTATTCTTCTCTCTTTCCCTCTTCTTCTCCTTCCTTTCCCCCTTTTCTCCCTTTTGTTTTTAAATAGAAAATTTTTTCCCAAAAGTGTATATATGTAAATGTACCATAGTATTTTAAGTTAATAATCTCTCTCTCACTGTTTCTCTTTCTATTTCTCTCATTCTCTCTCTCACCGTTGCTCTCTTTCGATCACTCTCTTTCTCTCTCTGTTTCTCTCTCTGTTTCTCTCTCTCTCTCTCTCTCACACACACACAACACATTCTCATTCTTTCTCTCCCTGTCTCTCTCACTGTTTCTCTCTCTCTCTTTCTCTCTCTCTCTCTCTCTCTCTCTCACTGTTTGTCTCTTTCTATTTCTCTCTCTCTTTCTATCTCTCTCTTTGTCTCTCTCACAGTTTTTCTCATTCTCTCTCTGTTACTCTCTCTCTCATTTTCCCATCTCATTATTTTCTCTCTTCCTCTCTGTCAAAGTGTGCTTTGTGTCTTTGTGTCTCTCTTTCATTTCTCTGTCTCTCTCTTTCCGCTCTCTCGGTCACTCTCTTTTTTCTCAACAACGCTCTCTTATTAATCTCTCTCTCTCTCTCTCTCTCTCTCTCTCTCTCTCTCTCTCTCTCAAGACTTGATAATAGTAAAACTGAATGATTTATTGTTAAACATTTGTAAAAAATTCTCCCCGTCTGTAATATTCGAGCAGTGATTAATATTTACGGACCCGGCGCACTGAACGCTCCTGTCTTTAACCCCGGGCTGAGTCAGCGTGGAGGATTTTGGCTCAGTGTTTATTTGCTTGCTTTATTTACCGATTTGACCCAGATGAAGCTCGACATCCTCTGCACTCGATCCTCTGCACTCATCTCATCCAGAAAATCGTTAGATCCGACGTCGGAGTTCAGTACGATACGGAACAAGTGGGTGGAGAGGCGCGTAATCAGAAATTCACAACTCTGATTGGTCAGACAAAAAGACTTGGATGAATTTTCTATAAGAGGTTTATATTATTATTATTATTATTAAATATTATTATTATTATTATTATTATTATTATTATTATTATTAATGTGCACTAACATATCGTTTCTACAGTAACAGCTCCGTCATATAAACTTTGAGAGAGAAAAACTATTTATAGCAGCTACCATGCAAGTGAAAGCTCTCTCTCTCTCTTTCTCTCTCTCTCTCTCTCTCTCTCTCTCAAACCGTGTGAAAATGAAACTTCTCAGGTGTGAAAATCAATTTGTGACATCTCTCTCTCTCTCTGTTTGTTTTTTTTTTCCTCTTCTCTCTCTCTCTCTCTCTCTCTCTCTCTCTCTCTCTCTCTCTCCCTGCCCCCCCACCCCCATCTCGCTTTCTTCTCTCTCAGTGTCTGTCTTATGGGAGAGTCCAGGGAGATGGAACCACATCTTTACTACAGACAAAACACAGGGAAACAGGCTTAAGGAACAGACTCTCTCTCACCAGGAGAACCAGAAACTCAGAAAAACTAGAAAACACTAAATTAACAATCATGCTTTTTAAAAAAAAAAAAAAAAAAAAAGCAGTACCGCAAACATAACCTGACTCAAGCAATTAAGGAGAATAACCAAGGAACTTAAATAATGCCCTGATCAAGCAGAAAATAACATGCAGGTGAGCATGATTGCAACAGGAAATAGGAGAGACAACCGAAGAAGAAGTTCTACATGGGGAACAAGGTGCCCACTAGTGGTCCAGAGTGGAATTACCCCTGGCGGACGATGACAGTGTCTTGCTTTATGGACGTTTCACAACATTAAATGTCACAGTAAATATTACGACATGTTCTTAAAAAAAAAAATAGCTGTGGAACAAGAGGAATAAAACACTCCATGCGCTCTCGTTATACATCACTACATCTATGCTGATTGTTTTATTATTACGATACATTTCACAAACATGAAACGAAAATCCAAGCGCGGAAAATGGTTCGGTTGTGTGTTGGACGGTGTGCGAATTGAAACAGTCTGATGTTGCTCAATACAATTAAACACAATGTTATGTTTTGTTATTATCCCCAGCAATACACAGTAACTCCACACCTGCATGAGCTCAGGATTGAACGCCAGAATAAACTATTATCATCAGGTCATAGATATTATCCGATTATTAGCCTACGGTATATAATCTTAGCTATTATATAGCTTAGTGAAAAGACATCAGTAATTAACTCTGTGTTATAGGTGAAGTAGTGTATAACAGTAATCTAAAAAATAAATAAATAAATAAACAAAACGTGTGTAAACAGGATATTGAAACAGATCTAAGCTGTTGTTCTGGCTTTGTTAAAAGTTCACTAGTGAGGCCAGGGACGCTTCGAGTTCCGCCATAATGGAGCCGAACCCGTTCACCCGGTAATTACGGATAAGCGAACAAGAGATTTAAAGCTTTCACGGGCTTTCTGTCTTTCTCCGCTGTTTTCCCGAAAAGCCTCAAAGCAAGAAAAGAAAAAAAAGAAAAAAAAGCATGAAGAAGTGCTTACTCCATCATCGCGATTACGCCGATGGATCTGGACTACAGAAATGAAATCTGATAAAAGACGCTGAGACATTTTCTTCTCCCGGAGTTCGCTTCAGGTAAATGCGGGTCCGGGCCGAGGGCGAGGAATTACCTGCCTCGCTTTTCATTCCATTTCCCCTTTGATCTGCGGAGGAAGATGAAATTATTCAATTTCACACACTCTACATGAGCTAATCGCGTCCCTGAGTTAAGGGGGAAGTGATCTGAGGACGCATTTCCTCTCAAAAATGCTTCACTGCGTTATTAATATATATATATACATATATATTAGGGGGCAGCATCTGATAGGCCTTAACCTAGGCTCACCTTCAAAATGATTAGCATGCTTTCCCGTGAAAAGACATAAGGAATAAATCATCCTGTTCCACGTCCTGAAGTGTTTTATTCCTCTTATACCGCAGCAATCTGTCAACTTTTACATTTCTTGAACAATGCTCAAAGACGAATGCTTTATATCCCTGTATAGTTACACTTCATGCACCTATAAGACGAAAGGTTTCAGCTGGTCGTGTTACAGCGAAACCGTAAAACTCCTTCGAAAACCTAAACGATTTCGGAAAACGTACCGCTTTAACCCCTGACTGCTCCGAAGCACTCGCACCGGAGACTCCTTCCATAAACGTTACGTAAACGCAGAGAACTTCACCCCATCAACGATTATTTGCAACGAGTTCATCATGGAGAGTCCAAGTCACCCGTCCGTGAGCTGTCGCTATAGAAATAATAACGTGTTTTCGAACGAGCGCATCAGCCTAAACCTGTCCTAGAAAATGAATGTGAATAGCGGTATTCTGAACTATAATGAAGTCGTGAAATAAACACGGATCAGACGCAGTGGTATTTATACCGATTATGATTAGAATTGTAGCTACCGGTCTGATGAGATTTAGCACAGATGGTCGGAAAACGGCCCAGCTGCAGCACAGACGTGACTTTCCGGGAGTAATAACTGCAATATCGGCTTTCTAACAAACCTGAATATATATATTTTTTTCTTTTCCCACGGCTATTTTAGGTTTCTAAGTGAAATTGAAATCAAATGAGGTCAGCAAAATGTCACTATAAACTATAACAAGTCGATGACAGACAGCATGAAATGTGCTTATATTGTAGTGAGGATAGGACAAAAATCGATATTTTCTGCACACACACACACACACACACACACACACACACACTCTGCATGCAGATGCAGTTACACTCAGGATTAATGCTCCTCGACTCCTATCAACTTAAATATCCAGACTGCTTACCTTCCATTACCTTGGGGTCAAAGGTCACCCCTGAATGTACCTGCGGCTTACAGCACGAAGTCCGCTTCATTAACAGCAATCGAGGGAGTGTATAAAATAGTGTGTGTCTGTGTGTGTGTGTGTGTGTGTGAGAGAGAGAGAGAGAGAGAGATTGTCATTTCTTATATACAGAGATACAGTTAGACCCCACTCGCTTTAGTGATCTCTCATTCTGCTGACTAAGTGCACACTTCACTCCCTACTTCCTACACAAGGGCACTAGGGTGTGAAATAAGGACCAGAATGGAAAAAATAATAATAATGTGCTATAAGACACTGAGATTCAGCTGCTTTGTACCACTACTAGTGCACTACATAGGGAACAAAATGGTGGCTTATTTACACTTTGTAGTGCACTACAGTATCTACACCAGGCTTAGGAGAAGGAGTTTTTATCTGTTAATCCAGACGCCTTGCAGGATCACGTGATTTGCTTAGCTTTCCAGATGTTGTGCATTCGTGGATCGGCACACTTACGGAAACATTTAGTTTCTCTACAGTTATTATTGCACCTAGTGGTCACAAATGGGAACTGCAGCAAGTGCTAATAGAGCCATAGGGGCAGGATAATCACTGCTTCATACTCACTTATTAGAACATTTTTAGATTGCTTATATATATATATATATATACATCCATCATCAAACCCCTTCAGATGATTCAGAACACAGCAGCACACCTCGTCTTCAACCAGCCCAAGAGAACCCATGTCACACCCCTCTTCATCTCCCTGAGCGATCCTGTAGCAGCCCACATCAAGTTCAAGGCCTTGATGCTCACCTACAAGACCTTGTCAGGAACAGCAACCTCCTACCTCAACTCTCTCCTGAAGGTTTACGTTCCCCCTCACAATTTGCGAACAATCAATGACTGACGCTTAGTAGCACCTACTCAGCGTGGCTCAAGATCCCTTTCAAGAACATTCAAACTAAACGTTCCTCAGTGGTGGAATGAAGTTCCAACCCTAATCTGGACCTCAGAATCTCTCACCATCTTCAAAAAACAGATTAAGACCCACCTCTTCCGCTTGTAGAGAAGACACCACCTCATTGTTGAAATGGTGAAGTTTTCTTTGTTTATTTGATATTCATGGAAGGAGTCTCCAGAGCCAGTGCTTTGTAACAGCCAGAGGTAAAAATCTTTCCAGGACCTTCAGGAGAGAGGTGTTGACAGTTTCTTGGTAACATGACAAGCTGAATCTTTTTGTCTGATTAACTTCAAGAAAGGAAAAAAAAAGATGCTGGTAAGAAGCTGTTCAATGGACATTCCACAACATGACTATACATGCATAACAAGCATTAATCTTTAATCGATATGTAATTGCTGTGGTATGAGAGGAATAAAACACTGTAGGACGTGTAATAGTGTGGTTTATTCTTTATGTATTATGGAAAGGGGACCAATAAGTTTGGATTCCCAGCATTTTGTGAGACATTTCAAAGACACATCCAAACTAAAGTTCTGTATGCGGCTTGCGTCTCTTATGATCAAGATGATGAGAGGGAGAAAAAGTCAGAGAGAGAGAGAGAGACGAAAGATAGACAGAGAGAGAAAGAGTGAGAGAGCCGAGAGCGAGAGAGTGAGAGAGAGAGAGTCGCTTAATGAGAGAGTGAGAGAGTTAGAGAGAGAGTTAGAGAGAGATAGTGAGAGAGAGAGAGAAAGAGTGAGAGAGAGTGAGAGAGTGAGAGAGTTAGAGAGAGAGAGTTAGAGAGAGAGTAGTGAGAGAGAGAGAGAGAGAGAAAGAGTGAGAGAGAGTGAGAGAGAGAGAGTTAGAGAGAGATAGTGAGAGAGAGAGAGGGAGAGAGTTAGAGAGAGAGTGAGAGTGAGAGAGTTAGAGAGAGAGTGAGAGTGAGAGAGAGAGAGAGAGGGAGAGAGTTAGAGAGAGAGTGAGAGTGAGAGAGTTAGAGAGAGAGTGAGAGAGAGAGAGGGAGAGAGTTAGAGAGAGAGTGAGAGTGAGAGAGTGAGAGGGAGAGAGTTAGAGAGAGAGTGAGAGTGAGAGAGAGTTAGAGAGAGATTCCTCCATCTGAGGAGCAATAAACCTCAGATGAAAGAATTCCCCCTTATAGAGTATGTTCAATCTTTAATATTGATCTGTAAGGGATATGTTTGTGTGTGTGTGTGTGTGTGTGTGTGTGTGTGTGTGTGTGTGTGTGTGTGTGTGTGTGTGTGTGTGTGTGTGTGATGTGATGCTCGAGGGGCCAAAGTAACATTAACTCTGATCATTATGATCAAACTCATATTTGCTGAGTTTGTTAACTCATCTGTCTAATGCTGAACTGCTGAGCTGAACGCCGGAAGGGACAGAGCTGCTGTGTGTGTGTGTGTGTGTGCGTGTGTGTGTGTGTGTGTGTGTGCGTGTGTGTGTGTGTGTCACTCAGAGGTGGGAAGTATCTGTCCTGTATTGAGTTTTTCCTTCGTCTCATACTTTCATACTTCATTCACTCCATTTTCAGGTCGTGACCCGAAGCCACAATTTCAGTGACATGACAAATACAGAATCCCCCCTACACGCCACCCAACCCCCAACCCCCCAACCACAAGACACACACCCCCCAAAATAAAATGCGACTTCATAGTGATATATTTATGCTGAGTCGACAGAGCCGAATGACCAGCCCCGGTACATTCCGTACATTCCTCGGAACGATCCTACGGCATTGCGCTTTGTCCCGTAGCTCAGTTCACAGCTTCCTGCTTTTGTGAGAAGGGAAACGGTAGAAACTTATACACACGGGTTCATGTTTTTCGGGGGATTTTATAATGTATTATATATGAAGCTAAAATAAAATGGTGGATGTATATACACAGTCGACTGTACACTGTCTGGCTATGAGCATTTAGCGGCAAAAAAACACGAAAATCGGGCTAATCAATGTGTCTCTTAATAATAATAATAATAATAATAATAATAATAACAATAACAATAGCAATAACAATAATAATAACAATAACAACAGCAATAATAATAATAATAATAATAATAATAATAATAATAATAATAATAATAATAATAATAAGTCAAAATAAACACAGCTTGTCATGCTACTGAGAAAACGCAAATTTCTGAACATGTCCACTTAGTCACAACTTTACCTCTGACACTGGAGACTCCTTCCATCAGTGTTTAAACACATTTCTCCCTATAGAAAACTTCACCATGTCAACAATTATATGCTTTTTAATCTGTTTAATAATAATAATAATAATAATAATAATAATAATAATAATAATATAGATGAGTTAAAAAAAAAATTGAATCTTCAAATGGATTCAAAACCATTAAAAGTGATTTATAAATCAGACAAGTCCCTGTGTAAACTGTTACCATAGAAACCATACAGAAACAGCGCTGTGGAGTAATAAGAGTTTAGATGCAAAACGATAACATAATGCCAACAATAGTTTGGGCCGATCGATACACGTTTAAATTATACTGAATTGTTATTTTGACTTTTATTTTTAATTAAGAAAATATCCTGGTAAATTTCCATCCCAGTCGATTACAAACAGCTTTAAAGAAGAAGAAGAAGAAGAAGAAGTAGAAGAAGAAGAAGAAGAAGTAGTGTTTCCTAAATACTGTACACGCCACGACTGAAGTGTTTAAGTGTTTCGGAGCGCTGAAGTGATTTTGTCAAGAGGACACACACATACAAAAAACCCCCCAAAACCCAAACACTTGATAGTACACCTCATGCAAAGCCGTGTCGGAGTTGGAAGCGTTTAAATCCCTGACGTGAATATAAGATGTGCCCTCGTATGTAGTGTTCCACCGAGCCCTAGTGTACTCCTCTCCAGTGGACATTAACACACTCGAGTGTGTGTAAAGTGTTCGACGGCGCAGTGCTTTGGGTTTGTGTGATTATGTTCTCTTTTCTTCATGCGTTTAGAGCTTATTCGTTAAACGGGTCGAGTGGATGTTCACTTGTAATTCATAAGAAATGGCCCCTGGGTCGTAATTCTGATCGGCGACTCATCTGCGGTCGTTTTAAGGACGTCGCATGCAACACTTCACAGTTCATAAGTTCATGTGCGCCTTGCAGAATCTGCAAAATGTCAATAATTACAAATAACAAAAGAAGACGGATCATAAAAATAGCATGTTGGTTATTTAGTCCTGCCCTGAATAAGCTAAAATAACTGCTGAATTGATACAAATGAACCTGCTCAAAAGTTTACACACGCTTGATTATTAATACTGTGTGTTACCTGGATGATCGATGACAAAACGTTGTTATGTTTTGTGAGAGTTGTTCATGAGTCCCTTGTTTGTCCATGAGTCTCTAGTATTGCCCTTCAGAAGCTACATAAGATATTTACGTGTTTCCCAGAGGACAAAATAATAACAATAACAAAAAAAAAAAAAAAAAAAATGTATGACTTATCTTTATGGCTGTGTCAGACTGCCAACTAATATGTTGAAAATGAAATATATATATATAATAAGATGATTCAGACGATAAGATGGTAAGTTTTCCATCGAATCCCTAAATTTCTGTTCATTTAATGAATTCTTCAGATTGTACTGTGATACCAGGGAGTGCCAAAACTTTTGAGTGGAAGTTTATATCTTTGTAAGTGTCCCCCATCCTCCACTAAGAATTCCTAATTAATGTGAGATGAGAAATTGTAAGCCAGCGGTAGGCCCGCTCAAAATTTTTAACACCCCACAACCAAGCCCCCCCCCCCACACCACCATCCACACACTTTTTACATTCCTTGCGTTGACTTAGTCTAGAAGGTTCTTTCTTAAGGGCTGATTTTAATAGGTAAGGGTTTTTTGAAACACCTCGTCGTAGGCTTCTATACAAGCCCGTTACTATAGAAACGATAACGCATCAGAGCGAGCCAGTTAATATAAACATAGCTGTATATTAACCTTCTGACCACCATTCATATAAATTCATCGAAATACCGCTAATACGAAATGCAAGGATCACAACTACTCTAAATTCTGTTAAAACACCAATTAATACTTCTAAAAATATTTCTCCTTCAACGTTTGCTGTTATTACTGCTATTATTGAGTGTTCCTCTGTTATTGATTTAGCAAATGAGCAATTCATACAACACTGCTTGACTTAACAAAAAAAAAAAAAACAATAAATGCTCCTGGGCAATCATTTTTGTCAACAAATGATTTATTTTACTGCAGTTATTTTTCTTCTTGACTTCTCTCGCTGTTTTATTGCTGTTTCATGAATAACAAGCTCTTGTGTTTCTTTAAATTCGGGGTGTGTTCTTATTACAAGATCGTATACATTTTACGAAAGGACATGTACACATTTTTTATTTGTACGTGTTGATGGTATTTAAAAATAAATAAATAAATAAATAAATGTATAATCCTTTTCATCCTTTCCTTTTCAATCCTGTTCAATGAGCTGGCCAGACTTGTCCGTCGCTAATGGATTAATATTCGTGGAGAATTGGCCAGTGTGCAGCTGTGGCAGTAGCGCTAGTGTTCACTTCATTGAGTGTAATGTTTCCTAATGCCCTTGACTCGAGTCACTCTATTAGGCCCTGTTGGGTCTTTGGAAATTCATTAACACTCTTCGGAGGCATTAACGGCTGGAGGCCCCTGTAGGTAAGTTATGGTTGGGTGTGTGCATGTGAGACTAGAAACACAGGAGCAGAAGCCATGCTGGGTGATGGCCACGGTTCTCGATTTGTACCGGGGTGAGACTTGTTCGTTCTATTCTGCTGTGTCTACATCCAACGCTTTGCTATGTTCGTTCTGTCACCACACAGGGATTTGCACGCCAGACGCCAGACGATGTATTGAAGAATTGAAGTAAACATCTAATAGGATTCAAGTATGTAGATAATACTGTGTGTGATCTTTTCTCGATATAACATCACGCTTTTCTCAGTAGAACGTGAAGCTTTTCTTGGTTTTTATCCATTCATTTTTTTTTATGTGTGTGTAGCAACCCGACGCTTTTGTATTCATAAGCCCCGCCCCAAAATGAGCCCAGAATTGGTCCTGATGCCGCATTTAGACTCGAAGTCGTAACGTGCAATTCCCAACCTCTGACCAGGAAAAAACAAGAAAAAAAAAAATGAACGCCCCATCAACTCGGAATTCCTACTCGGAAACTCAGGATAGTAATCTCAACTCAGAGTGACGTCGAATCAACATGGCTGCTCACACAGTAGCACTGCTTTACCGTTAAATGAGCTATACACAAGTCTTCACTTTAGATGAATCAACAAACAGACACACTCTCTTGTTTAATCTAAAACACTGACTCGAGGAAGTAAATCTACATCACTTAGCCGGCTTTGCTGGCTCCAGTTTCCCACTTCTGAGGTAAATCGAATGCGGCATGTGTACAGACTCGAGCTAAGTGTGAAAACGCTCTTAATATCCATGGTCAGTAAGCTTTTGGTGTCTTTCTAGTTTTAACCTTGTGCTGTCTGATTAAACGAGTATAGATTTACCTCAGGAACCTATCTGTCCTTCATTTACGCCCTAATAAAAAGTCTGTCGAGCTGACATCGGCCTCTGGCTGTAGTTTATTACAATTTAGCGATTACCTGCTTGACTAGTCTTGACTTTATTACTTATTTATTTTCCGCATAGCAAATTTGTCATGGCCCAAAGTCTCGTTTAAGAGTCCTCCATCACATGGAAGTCAGGTCACTACATACACACACACACACACACACGCGCTGGGGAGAAACCTTACCCTCGAAACTAGCCACATCAGAGCCATGACTCTGTCTAGCAATCATCCCAGCTGCTGGGACTCGGGGGGAAAAAAAAAAAAAAACAACAAAAACATATCATTTTTTAATTTATTTTTTTTATAAGAAGCTCTGCTGAATGTGCAATGAGACTCTATCTTCTGCGAAAGAGCATATTTTCTCCCTAATGGACAAACTCTCAGGAGCGAAACACCCTGACACGCTGCTATTTCACTACCTCAGAGTCACGCTAAGACCCTCCAGGATTAGCAAAGAAATACAAATCTGTGACTGTGTACAGAAATACATTCTGAAAATGTCACTTTATCTCCATAATCTGATGCTGATGTATGAGCTAAAATAATAGTCGCAGTCTACCCAGCGTCCATTTATTACATAAGTAAGGAATAAAACACTTTTATT
The DNA here is from genome assembly GCA_012411365.1 of Ameiurus melas. Classification (NCBI taxonomy): domain Eukaryota; kingdom Metazoa; phylum Chordata; class Actinopteri; order Siluriformes; family Ictaluridae; genus Ameiurus; species Ameiurus melas. Next base: position 2,496,864 of record CM022768.1, read on the forward strand.
GTGCTGTTGTGGGAAAATAATCCATGACAGAATGATGTGATGAAGCTGAGTCACTCCCACCACCCCGAGATTGATGAGTGTTTTATTCCTTGCTAGCATTTTTTCATTACTTAAAGAACAACACATCATTCTTTTTATCATATATACACACACACACACACACACACACACTTTATATATGTTGTGGAACTTCTGTGAGACAAGCTAGCTCCTGTTATCACTTATGCTAATAGCTATAAAGTCGTTCCACCAGTTAACAAAAGCAAAAAGCACAGCTTGTCATGGCTTGGGTTCTCCATAGCTAACTAGCTACCGTATATTTGTCGAAAGTGTATTAAAGAAGTGAATTATTCATGTTTTTCTAGGATAAATTCCATGTTTTATTAATAAATTTGTACGTATTGTACGTATTCTTCTGCGATCGGGACAGTATTTGTTTGCAAACTCAATGTAAAGGTAATACGTTTTGTATTGTATTGAATCTGGAGGTCATGCAAAGTTTTTCTTTTTTCTTTTTTCAAACAGATCCACATCAGATGAATTTGTAAAAAAAAAAAAGACTAGACTTCTATTTTTATCCGATCCAGTACAAGGTCACTGTACATGGACCTTGAATAGTTAATAATAAAATGGTCACCTTCAATGCGTAGAAAACTTTAAAATCTTTGAAATCGGATTCTGTGAGCAAATATTTGAAATTGTTACTGGGAATCACGTTCAGCCAAGGCACATTTTAATTAAGAGAAACAAACGAATTCCCCTGACCCACTGACAGGTGAAGTGAATAATGTTAATTATCTCGTTACAGTGGCGCCTCAAAGGGTGGGAGATATTTATTAGGCAGCGAGTGAACCGTCAGTTCTCAAAGTTGATGCGTTGGAAGCAGGAAAAATGGGCAAGTTCAAAGATCTTAGCGACTTTGACAAGGGCCAGATTGTGATGGCTTGACGTCTGGGTCAGAGCGTCTCCAAAACAGCAGGTCTTGTAGACAGTTCCCGGTATGCAGTGGTTAGTACCTACCAAAAGTGGTCCAAGGAAGGACAACCAGTGAACCAGTGACAGGGTCATGGTTGCCCAAGGCTCATTGATGCATGTAGGGAGAGAAGGTTAGTCCGTCTGGTCTGATCCCACAGATCCCCAAGAGCTACTGCAGCAAAAATTGCTAAAAAAAGTTAAAGTTGGCTCTGATAATGGAGTCAGAATACACAGTGCATCACAGCTTGCTGTGAAGGAGCTGTGTAGCTGCAGACCAGTCAGAGTGCCCATACTGACACCCTGTACACCACCGAAAGCATCAGAACTGGACCATGGAGCAATGGAATAAGGTACCCTGGTCTGATGAATCGTGTTTACTTTTACACCATGTGGACGGCCGGTGTGTGTGCATCCCGTGGATGTTACTTTGACGCGTACCACCTACCTAAACCTTGTTTCAGCCTAAGTACACCCCTTCAAGGTAACAGTATTCCCTAAAGTCAGTGTCCTCTTTCAGCAGCGTCCTGCAACACTGCAAAAATGTTCAGGAACGGTTTGACGAACATGACAAAGAGTTCTAGGTGTTGACTCGGCGTCCAAATTCCCCAGATCTCAATCCAATCAAGCGTCTGTGGGACGTCCTGGACAAACAAGTCTGATCCATCGAGGTCCGACCTCACAACATACCGGACTTGTTACAGGATCTGCTGCTAACAACATGGTGCCAGATACCCCAGCATACCTTCAGAGGTCCATGGAGTCCATTACTCGATGGGTCAGAGCTGTTTAGGCGGCACAGGGGGGGACCTACACAATATTAGGCATGTGGTTTTAATGTTATGGCTGATTGGTGTATGTTACTAACATAATAAAATGTTCAAATTATAAATCTGGAACTTAAAAGTTCTCTGGTGGTCAAGGCTTGAGGTCGCAGAAAATCCATAATGTCCATTTGGGCTTGTTTTGTTTTGGGAACCCCGGTATAAACTTTATTAAAAGATACATCTATGATCATACGATGCATCTAGAAATGCTAAATAGTTGTACGGCCTTTGAGAATATACACCTACTATGCACTTACAATGTTTAGGAAATGTACCAACTCCTTTTCCTTTTCTACTTTTTCTATGGTTTGCTCTTTTATGACTAAAAATGACACGGATTTCTCCAATTTGGCTCGCACTTATCCTTTGCTAAGTTACTGGCACGTTTATGAGTTACGAACAAAGTAATTATGATGAAAACTGACATTAATTAACTGTAGGTCTTTAAATAAATGGAGTTTATTTAGGCTCTATTACAGTTTATAAAAACCATTTAAAAAAACGCAACGTTACCAAATAGCAAATTATTATAAATATGAATGCAAGTGGAACGTGTCTAATCAATGTTTGATTCCTATGCGCTCACAGCAAGGTCGCTGGATTTCTTACTCTCCATTGATGCTCAGACCATCCAAACATTAGCATATTAAAATCACACTGACCTGCTTTCTCTCAGTCCTGACGCTGATAATTAAACTCCAGGGAGTTCGACAGGGTTTATTATTATTCCCTGCCTGCAGTGGTCGGAAAGCCCATGTGTGTCATCGGGAAGAGAAAATGGGTTTGATTTTTAACTGCGAGCGCTAACTTTTAGCACTAACAAAATGCTCGAAAGTTCATCGGTCAAAGTTCATCGAGTCCGTTCATATTGAAATAGATGCAGTTAAGAATCTGATTGTCATTAACATCGAAATGAACACAGATCAGGACTTTCTTGTTCCGATGATCACCATCTAAAGTCGTGTACATACCTAAGCTAGCATTTAAAAAACCTCACAGTGGAATTCTGTGGAGGCGGCCATCTTGGAAAACCAGAATCGATTTATTTCCCATTTTTGGTAGTACTCCGCCCTTTAGGCTCCGCCTCACAATGTTATTGTTGCTTCTTCATCCACAAACTAAAGGTATATAATGTTAGACCCTGTACTGCACAACAAGTAAAATGACTGAATAAGGACGATAAAGGTTCAAGGCTAGGCTGTGTTAGGAAAATGATCAATGATGGGCTGGGGTTAAGAAGTGGAGTTACTGGTATAACCTAGAAGTTATTTTCCTATAACAGCATGTTCCAAAGTGTTTTATTGCTCTTCTACCACAGCAGTTACATTTACAACATGCTCCTGTTATCGCTTACGTTATAGAAGCCGTAAACATTCGTTCCTTCACCAGCCTCTCTATTATTATTATTATTATTATTACCACACATTACAGAGAAACTCCACCGCTGGAAAATGTCCGAAAACACTGGAGACTCCTTCCATAAATGTTAAATTAGGCACGTTTCACGTTTACCGAATGAGCCGTTACTATAGAAACGGTAACGTATTAGAACAAGCACGTTAATATACATAACCCTGTGATTTGCAGCTGCACTAATGTCAGGGCTGCTATTCTAGGAAACAAATCAACACCTTCTGACCAATCAGAATTCAGAATTCAACGGCATTTGATGACATTTTGGTTCTAGCCCTGTCTCCGCTCCTGACCCGTCCCTGATTTGTTGCTCTATTGTGTTCACCTGTACCGTGTTAGGTCCTTGATTAATTTGCCTTCATCTACTCCATAGTGGTTTAATATCTTTGTAAATTCTGGTTGACTGCATCGTGCAGTTGTGAAGATGGTTTTCTGGTCCCGTGTATTGACCCCTGCTATGATTCTGGGATTTGTCCAAATAAAGCGTCATACAGAGTATGTACACAGGCCTCATTCGACAACAATATTTTGTGCCTCAGTTTTTTAACCCGAAAGTCCTTTAATGTTTCACACTGTTTGCAAAATAAACTAATTTGTATGAATATTATTAATGCTAACTGTGAGGAACAAACATCATGAACGTCAGTCATTATTTCCCGCTGTTTGTTTTATCAGTACAATGCTAAAAGCAGGAGTGTGTGACTCCACTCGACACTGCAGAAGCTCTATTTTGTATTTCTGAAAAAAAATAAAAAATAAATAATAAATGCTGTATATTTAAGAGTATTCACATAATCTTCACATAATAGGACTCGACTTTCATTAAATTACCTTTATTTACCCCTGAGGGGGACAGAATGTTCCTGGACGCATCATCTATCATCGCAAACACATAATCTTTTCTCTGAAGCTATGCAGATTTCCACTGTATGCGTCTAGCACACGGACAAACTCGGACAAACTCGTCCTTTGACTCGCTACGCTTAAAGGGATCACGCATTTTCCGTACGTACGACAGCTCAGAATGCTGGGACAAACCTGTCTTTTCTAGATCAAGGGCATGTTCACTCAGCAGAACAGACTGTGTCTTTGTCACTAATTTGTTGACTCAAAACTTCAATCCATTTATGGATTATCCATTTACGGCGAGGGTCGTAACATCAATCAGAGATCAGACACCAGATTTGTGTTCTGCTGCAAATGTATTAATTATTATTATTATTATTATTATTATTATTATTATTATTATTATTATTATTATTATTATTATTTTAAAATAAGCTGCTGGTGGATTAGCATTGGGGATAACAAAAGATTGACCCCCCCCACACACACACACACAAACGTGATAGCTGTGTGTACCAAGAAACTTCTCAAATGGTTATAGAGTTTATACAGTATATACAATTTATAAAGCTGGCATGCATCTGGATTAAACAAAGATCAAGGACTCACATGTAGCTAAGTAAAAAAAATCTAGCTCCATGCTGTATTATACTACACCCAAGGACTAGCATGGAGCTAATAATCTACAAAACACGAAGACTCGGCTACACAAAGACTAGCATGGAAATAATAGTCTATAAAACACGAAGACTAGGCTACAAGAAAACTAGCATGGAGCTAATAATCTACAAAACATGAAGACTAGGCTACAGAAAGACAAGTATGTTGCTAATAATCTACAAAACACGAAGACTCGGCTACACAAATTCTAGCATGGAGCTAATGATCTATAAAAACAAGAAAACTAGCATGTTGCTAATAATCTACAAAACACGAAAACTAGGCTACACAAAGACTCGTATGTTGCTAATAATCTACAAAACACGAAGACTCGGCTACACAAATTCTAGCATGGAGCTAATGATCTATAAAAACAAGAAAACTAGCATGGAGCAAATAATCTATAAATCACAAAGACTCGGCTACACAAAGACTAGCATGGAAATAATAGTCTATAAAACACGAAGACTAGGCTACACGAAAACTAGCATGGAGCTAATAATCTACAAAACATGAAGACTAGGCTACACAAAGACTAGCTTGTGGCTAATAGTCGATTCTGCGGTATAAGAGGAATAAAACAATTGCTTTAATAGGAAAGATTCCTCCATTGTTGATCATTTTCCTCTGAGGGTTTTATTCCTTTACGCAGCTTGCGTGTAAAATCAGTTAATATTCATGACGACGTGCTCTGAACTGATTTTACCCCGATAGTCAGAAATATTACGAGTTGAATGCATGCAGCTTTAAGCTTTACGAGCGTGCAATCCAATATCGATAAATCTGTAACCGTGTCCGTGTTTACGAGTGAACTCTAATGCGATTGGATTGCTTTTTTTTTTGTTTTTTTTTTGTTTTTTTTGCTTTTCGGTGAAGGCTACATTCGTGCTGATGTGATCTTTCTTGTTCGGATGGTGTGGAAACTTTTCTTTTAGGATGAGAACTCCCTGTTGTTTCGCGTCTGTTGGTAACAAAATAGATAAGAGCTATTGATCGGGCGACCTCGGGGCAAATCGCTACCGCAATTACATTAAACTCTGCAGCAACACACACACACACACACACACACACACACACGAAATGCTTTACAACCTGTTTTGTCATTAATCTTTTATAAATAATTCAACAGTCCATAGCCTTGGGTTAATGTCTAGAAATGCATATGTGCATATTTCATAGAGAAAGAATCCGAGGAATGTTTGTACTGGAATTCAGAAATAGGACAAAGGTTCATATTCCTCGATTAGCAGGAAAAATATTGAATTAAATCTGAAATGTTGCTTGAATTTGCAGAACGGTCTGCGTCCACGGATAATGAAGGACGTGTCAGAAAAAAAAAGAAGAGAACTTTGATGAGAAATATACACACAACTCCACACCAAGGGGAACAAAAATGACCTGGATTTTATACAGAAACTGAAAATAATGCAAAATTTAGCGATGGTACTGATACGAAAAAGTCTGCAATTTTGCACAAGCTGTGTCTTTAGCAATATATATACATATGCATATATATATCATTTGTTTTTGGCTATTTTTTTTTTTATTTGATTGTTTTTAGCTCTGTACAGTATCTCACAAAATGTGAGATGTAACAGAGGGTTAAGGCAGCGCTGGAAAATAATGGTCCCCACACAAAGTATTGACACTTTGGGCCCAATTTGGACATTTTCACTTAGGGGTGTACTCACTTTTGTTTCCAGCGGTTTAGACATTAATGTCTGTGTGTTGAGTTATTTTGAGGGACAGTAAATGTACACTGTTACACAAGCTGTACACTCACTACTTTACACTGTAGCACAGTGTCATTTCTTCAGTGTTGTCACGTGAAAAGATATAATTTAATATTTACACTAATGTGAGGGGTGTACTCACTTTTGTGACCTACTGTATATAGTTTGGTTTTTATCTATATATACAGTATATTTAAGTTTTTGCTTGTTTTTAGCTATATATTTTTATATATATTTTAGTTTTGCTTGTTTTGAACAACCTACCAACCAGACCAACAGGAAGTCTATAAAAATCAACAGGAAGTCTACAGTATAAAGATCAACAGGAGGTGTCCATCTTGAAAATCATAGCAATGTGAAATGAATCAAATCAAATCAAATAAGTCTTAAAAAAAAAATCTAAATGTGATGTAGACTTGAACAAGCAAAGTAAATGCACCCATCGATATTTTTCATCGATATTTCTAAAAAGATTTCGTGGTCATGAAAAACAAAAGATTGCTGGACAAAATGATAACGATTACAGTATGAAACTGTTTCTAAAATTTCTATCTGTGCGTTATTTAGTCATTATTGGACAAGTTGATTGTGTAAACCTAATCCAAGCGTGGCATGGTCCTCATATACGTCCATTTTCCTCCATCTTTTCCCCCAACGTCCTGTAAAAATGTCGCTTTATACTTTAATATCCGGTGATAAATATTTGAACTAGCTGAATAAAGAGCGAAGGAAGTAACAGATGAATTTGGCGAGTGAGTATAAAAGCTCCAGCATGTTAATGTTTTAGAGGTTTGCTCATGGGGAAATCAGTTATTAAACCTGATGATTAAAGTCCAAATGTATTTTTGTACCTCCTACACAGATCAAGCGCTTCGCCGCAGCGTGGGTGCCATTTTTACTCAACATCATTTACGCCATCATTTATGACCGTAAGAGCCCCGTGGCATCAGCACGTCCTCCTTCAGCTCATCGACGCTTCGCAACTAATGATATTCTCCATAACTGAGATGCTTTTTTGTCTCATAAAGAGACAAATGCCCAGATGTTTATTTCATACAATAACAACAACAACAACAACAAAAACACATCTGTTCCGTGACATTGCATCATGTCTAAAGCTTGTGATGAAGTGATGGGGGAAAAATGTCACTTAGGTTTTTTTTTTACATATGAAGATTTCCAATCAGTATTATTCCACCCCCAGAGCAAATCCTGTTTATTGTCAAAATGTACAGCCTTTCAGCTGTTTGCGATGAACAAATCAAACCAAAGCGATTGAAATAGTATGACACGACGAACGCTTCAAGTGTTTTCCCCAAATTCAACTGAAACTGCAACTTATAATGATTTCTCCAGTCTCTGGATTATTCAACCCTCTGAATAGAATCCCTCACAACAGCACAAATACGCAGAACAGGTTTTGTCTCAAGGTGCTTGAGCTGGAACACATGAAATACCTGAACTGGCTCGGGGCAGAAAATGTATGAAATCCCTGGACGGGGCAAAAAAAGGAAGCTATCGATGGCGGCAAGCAGATTTCTGAGAAGGCAGGTTGTGAAAAACCCTCGAGTGACTGTAAAAGACCTGCAGCAAGACCAGGTGTAACAGGCACTGAGGTCTCAGTGATCACAGTAAGGCGTGTACTAAACGCAGAAGGTTTCCGTGCAAGAACTCCAAGACGTTCACCAGTACTGACACCAAAAGCAGAAGAAAATTCGCTCAAAATCATTTAAATAATCCACAGCAGTTTTGGGATTCTGTTCTGTGGAGCGATGAAACAAATCTGGAACTTTTCGGCCCAATGGATCAGCAGAATGTCTGGAGGAAGAAGAATGAAGAAAGAACACTCTGTCCACAGTCAAGCATGGTGGAGGCTCAGTGATGCTCTGGGGCTGCTTTGTATCCTCTGGCACTGGAAACCTGCAGTGTGTGGAAGGCGAGATGGATTCACTGAAGTATCAGGAAATCCTGGGAGAAAACGTCATAGCCATTGTGAGGAAGCTGAAGCTTGGGCGTCACTGGACCTTCCAACAGAACAATGATCCCAAGCGTACCTCAAATTCTACCAAGGCTTGGTTGTAGAAGAAGTCCTGGAAGATTCTACAGGACCATCACAGTCACCTGACTTGAAGCAAATAGAAAATCTCTGGTGGGATGTGAAGAAGGCGGTCGCAGCACGCAAACCCAAAGACATTACTGAACTGGAAGCCGTTGCTCATGAGGAACGGGAGAAGATTCCTCAGGAATGTTGCCAGAAGATCTGCGTCTCGTTTACAGCGGGTCATAACAGCAAATGCGTGCTCTACTAACTACTAAAGATTCTCACCATAAAGAGGTTGAATCATTTTGAGACTGGAGAAATCATTTTAAGTTGCATTTTCAGGTGAATTTGGGGAAATCATTTAAAGCGTCCGTTGTGTCGAACTATTTCTATCGCTTGTTTGATTTGTTCGTCGCAAACAGCTGAAAGACGGACAGATTTCTAAACGAACAGCGTTCATCAAGCTCGTCATCAAGGCTAGAAAACACAACGAGCAGTGCAGGAATCTCTACACGCTGCTGCTGCTGCTGCTGCTGCACTTTTTACTTTGCTCTGAAACTGTGCACAATCTAAGAGCTTGCTCTTGCTGCAGGTTTTTCTGTTTTTGTTGTTTCATTATTTATTTCCAGCCATTGACTCAGTGTGTGTTTTCACCAGCAGGCCGCCACCATCACCGCCGCCACCGCCACCGTGTATCTTTAGGCTGCAGCGGAGGTCGAAAAAGTAATTAACCTCATTCGGTTTGCTAACGTACAAAAACACTGATGTAGGATTGCTGCTAAGCTCCCTCTCTCTTTCCCCTCTCTCTCTCTCACTCTCTCTCTCGCTCTCTCTCACACACACACACACCCATACACATACACACAAATGTTTTCTTACTATCCTTGCAAAGACCTCCCACAGATCCACTTATTGATGCAGCTAATTAAAAAGAATCAACTGAAAGGAAATATATTAGATCAGTCAAACTCCCCACGGGCCCAATATTGTCCCACATTTTATCCCCAAAAAATTAAAAAAAAACCCCCCCCACAAACACACACACACAAACACACACACACAAACAAAAAAACACAAAAAAAAAAACAAACATAAAACTAGTGTATTGCTTCTGTAAAAAAAAAAAAAAAAAAAAAAAACTCCTACTTTTTTGTTTTGTTTTACAATTTTTATTCTATTTATGATTTATTTTAGCTATGTATATATTTATTTTTTCTTTGCTTATATATACAGTATCTCACAAAGGTGAGTACACCCCTCACATTTGTGTAAAAATTAGATGATATCGTTTCATGTGACAACACTGAAGAAATGACACTTTGCTACAGTGTAAAGTAGTGAGTGTACAGCTTGTGTAACAGTGTACATTTACTGTCCCTCAAAATAACTCAACACACAGACATTAATGTCTAAACCGCTGGCAACAAAAATGAGTACACCCCTAAGTGACAATGTCCAAATTGGGCCCAATTAGCCATTTTCCCTCCCCGGTGTCATGTGACTTGTTAGTGTTACAAGGTCTCAGGTGTGAATGAGGAGCAGGTGTGTTAAATTTGGTGTCATCGCTCTCACACTCCCTCATACTGGTCACTGGAAGTTCAGCATGGCACCTCATGGCAAAGAACTCTCTGAGGATCTGAAAAAAATAATTGTTGCTCTACATAAAGATGAGTTAGGCTATAAGGAGATTGCCAAGACCCTGACACTGAACTGCAGCACGGTGGCCAAGACCATACAGCGGTTTAACAGGACAGGTTCCACTCAAAACAGGCCTCGCCATGGTCGACCAAAGAAGTTGAGTGCACGTGCTCAGTGTCCTATCCAGAGGTTGTGTTTGGGAAATAGACGTATGAGTGCTGCCAGCATTGCTGCAGAGGTTGAAGGGGTGGGGGGTCAGCCTGTCAGTGCTCAGACCATACGCCGCACACTGCATCAAACTGGTCTGCATGACTGTCGTCCCAGAAGGAAGTCTCTACTAAAGATGATGAACAAGAAAGCCGCAAACAGTTTCCGGAAGACAAGCAGACTAAGGACATGGATTACTGGAACCATGTCCTGTGGTCTGATGAGACCAAGATAAACTTATTTGGTTCAGATGGTGTCAAGCGTGTGTGGAAGCAACCAGGTGAGGAGTACAAAGACAAGTGTGTCTTGCCTATAGTCAAGCATGGTGGTGGGAGAGTCATGGTCTGGGGCTGCATGAGTGCTGCCAGCACTAGGGAGCTCATTGAGGGAACCATGAATGCCAACATGTATGTACTGTACTGCACACTGAAGCAGAGCATAATCCCCTCCCATCGGCGACTGGGGCACAGGGCAGTATTCCAGTACGATAACAACCCCAAACACTCCTCCAAGATGACCACTGCCTTGCTAAAGAAGCTGAGGGTGAAGGTGATTGACTAAACCCATATTTCCTTATATATGGAGGTAGATGTTTGGGACTGTTTTTCTGCCAGAGGACCTGGACATTTTGTTAGGATTCATGGCATCATAGACTCTATCAAATATCAACCTGACTGCCTTAAAATGGGCCATGGTTGGATCTTCCAGCAGGACAATGATCCCAAACATACATCAAAACCAACACAAAAATGGTTTACTGACCACAAAATCAAAGTCCTGCCCTGACCATCACAGTCCCCTGACCTGAACCCTATAGAAAAGCCGTGGGGAGAACTGAAGAGCAGAGTCCACCAGCATGGACCTCGAAATGTGAAGGATCTGGGGAGGTTCTGTATGGAGGAACTGACTCAGATCCCTCACCATGTATTCTCCAACCTCATCAGGTATTATAGGAGAAGACTCAGAGCTGTTATCTTGGCAAGAGAGCTAGCACAAAGTATTGACTAAAAGAGCGCCAATAACTATTGCACACCTATATTTAACAAAGATATATATATATATATATTGCTAAACCTGTGTTGTGTTTGATATCCATGAGAGCAGAGTATTTTTGTGAATTTTTTGAACAGAAGATTAAACAATAAAGACAAATTTTCACAGTCTTCTTTCCTCATATTTACGAAGAGTGCCAATATTCCTGGAGGGCACTATACATATACTTTTACTGTGCTTCAGTTAGCGTTAAAAAAGTGAAAGCTAAATGATTCAAATCTTTAAAAAAATTGACACATGGCCCTTTGTCAGATATGTCAGACATTGAACAAAGCCTATGGACTTTAAACTAGTGTTTGTCCTCGGTAAAAACCTGGGACTAGCTCTCTCTGTGTTGTGCTTTGCGACTTTTGCTTTATTAGCAAAGCTTCAATGCTTCCTGCTCTGTACTGAAGTGAGCGCTGCTGTGAACGACACTCGTGCGAGCCATAATTGCTCATGCTTTGGCCTTCAAAGGTTAAGGTTGTAGCTTTATTGAAACCTCTCAAAGCATCGCTCGCTGGACTAAAAGCGTGGCCGGGGTGCGTGATGGTTCGACCTCCTTGTGCGTTCAAAAAGGCATCACGACACCCGCAGGACACTTCTTTCAGTCCGCGACTAGAACAAACGGAGCCACACTGCTCCCTACAAACTGGCCATGAACACAACGGCGCTTTGTGAAGTGGAAAAATGAACATTTAATGGCTTCAGAAAAAAAATAAAAAAATGACACGCTATTCGTCTCGTTTATCTCTGAAATCGTTTTCCTTTCATGCGCCTCTTTTGTTCCTGTCGGTTCACCTGGAGCGCCGGAATGTTCATTTTTTTTTTTTCCTGAGGTATGAGGACTGTGATTTGAATAAAACAGGTTTTCATTTTTCATGAGACCGCTGAGAGACAACGATGGCGCTGCTGTTTCTTTTCTCTTTATCGCAGCAGGATTTTGTTTGAGCATGCTTTACACTTAGCTTTTTTCCTACCTCTCTCTCTCTCTCTCTCTCTCTCTCTCTCTCTCTTTGCTCCTCCTCTTCTTTTGTAGTCAAAACACAGTTCATTATACTCCATCATTACATAATGCTTTCGTCTCCCAGCACAGCGGGCTGCAAATATCTGGGACGACATGCTTATGTTTACAGATGTTTCACTTAGCACTGCCGCGTCACACTTTTTTTTTTAACGGGCGCTTTAAACGCCTCTTTTGCGGTCATCTACATACTTTAATCATACAGTCGGTGAGCGGTTAAAAGCAAACGAACGTCTATTAATCCCTTTTTTGTTTTCCTTTATCGAGGTTCCGATCGGTTGTCCTTCTTTTCCTTTTTCTCCTTGTCCATCTTGGAAAATTTAACAATGACGAGTCATGTTAGAGGTCTAGGAGGCAAGATTTGCCACATTTAGTCAGGATGAGGTCTCTAAAAGTGAAGTAAGAGGGTTTAATGTGCACAAAGCTCCGCCTTCAGAACTCGGCTTGTCGAGTTTAGCATGCTGACTTCACCATAGTTATAACTCTGTAAACACGCAACATTTAACTGAAGGATTTATGAGAACGGTCAAGAGCGCAAAAACCATTTGAAACTTGACAATTTGAAACTCTGTTTAGTTTTTGACTGGGGAATTATCTGGCTGTGCTGTGCGCTTGCTGATTTCAGTCATATTTACTCTCTCTGAACACTCTAGCGTAAGGGTGAAGTCAACCACATTGTATAAAATGCCCATACAGACCAGAAGAAGCACGTGTGTTCCGGTATTTTCCAGGTTACTTTTAAAAAATGAGAAAAAGGCAGTGACGATTATTACTATTTGAAAATCGATGTCTGTAACACAATCCCACTCACAGTGAATGAATCTGTTCTACACAAAATCACACACGTCGTATGTTTTTCACGTGGAATAATGTGACAATCGACTAAAATCCCTGAGGTACTCTGGTAATAATTTCATTAGATGTACAGTGCATGCTCGTGTAAAACTAATCCGGTCCGAATAGGGCTTAAAATGTGTAGATTTTCATTTGTTCGCACAGTTTATGTTGACAACTGGTGTGTACGTATTTATTTATACACACTGTACAGCAAAAAGTTTGTGTCCGCCTCCAGGAAGGCTTTCCACTACATTTTGGGGCGTGGCTGTGTGGATTTGTGATCATTCATCTACAAGAGCGTTAGTGAGGTTGAGGTCAGGTTGCTCCCGTTCCAGTTCATCCTAAAGGTGTCCAGTGGGGTTGAGGTCAGGGTTCTATACAGGACACTCGAGTTCTTCTACCTTCTTCCAGCCTTCACACACTATGTCTTCACGGAGCTCACTTTGTGCGCAGGGGCTTCATCATGCTGGGACACGGAACAGGGAAATTGTAAAGCTACAGCATACAAAGACATTCTATACAATCACCTTTGTGGCAACAGTTTGGAGAAGAAGCATGTCAGGGGTGCAAATACTTTTGGATGTGTAGAGTATTTATGTATATACACTTCTAAAGCATTTACTCCTATACAAGTTAGTTAAAGCTCTATGTTTCAGGCTCTGTCTACACAAAACAGATTTAAAAACTGCTCACATGTGCATAGGGAATAATTCTGTCTGTAAACATCTACTACATGTGTAGACTTGAGGAACGACGGAATTCTGTCTCCCGCATGTACACAGGTTTCATAAAGCTTTGTTTTCACGATACAACAAATAAACAAAATATCCATATACACATGGAAGGGGTGTCCGTCTAGAGCTGTCATAACATCTCCTACGTACTTTCCTGAAAGAATGTCTTGACTGTTTGCATTGTTGGGTTTAATTACAGTGTTAATGATATAGTTATGATATGCTGTTGAAACAAAAGCGTATTCAACACCGGAGTCAAAGTGCAGAGCAAGAAAGTCAGATATGCTCATCGATCTGGAGTTCATTAAGTAAAGTCGAGTAAATAGCGGTCAGAGGAGGACATATACTGAATGTATGTACTGGAATTGAGGCTTAACTCTTGTACGAGGGTTCGGACTTGTTTATTTTCATTTGTTTAGCAGCGCAGATCAGGATAATCCGAGTGGAATCTAAATAAACGAATGAGTTTTCGTTCTGGTCGGACCCGGGTTCTATTCTCTGAGCGTGAGGGGGGAGTACAGCCAGGATGGGACACCAGTCCAGGACACACAGGACATACGCAAACTTCACTTTCGACCGAGGTCCCTGGAGCTCCTCCGTGGCAATGCCGCCCACCTGCAGCACTTTGTATGTTTATTTTAAACATATTTCTTTGTCCAACATTCAATACAGAATGTGTCTGCGGATATACGTATATACATAAATAGTATGTTTATAGATAGTATATACATAAATAGTATATAGGGGTTCAAGCCCCAGCACTGCCAGGCTCTGGGTTACTGATCAGAAGGTCGGGGTTCAAGCCTCAGCACTGACATGCTCCGGGTTACTGATCAGAAGGTCGGGGGTTCAAGCCCCAGCACTGCCAGGCTCTGGGTTACTAATCAGAAGGTCGGGGTTCAAGCCCCAGCACTGCTAGGCTCTGGGTTACTGATCAGAAGGTCGGGGTTCAAGCCCCAGCACTGCCAGGCTCTGGGTTACTAATCAGAAGGTCGGGGTTCAAGCCCCAGCACTGCCAGGCTCTGGGTTACTAATCAGAAGGTCGGGGTTCAAGCCCCAGCACTGCCAGGCTCTGGGTTACTAATCAGAAGGTCGGGGTTCAAGCCCCAGCACTGCCAGGCTCCGGGTTACTGATCAGAAGGTCGGGGGTTCAAGCCCCAGCACTGCCAGGCTCTGGGTTACTGATTAGAAGGTCGGGGGTTCAAGCCTCAGCACTGCCAGGCTCTGGTTACTGATCAGAAGGTCGGGGTTCAAGCCTCAGCACTGCCAGGCTATGGGTTACTGATTGGAAGGTCGGGGTTATGCCCCAGCACTGCCAGCATCAGGTTACTGATCGAAAGGTCGGGGTTCAATTCCGAGCACTGCCAGGTTCCTGGTTACTGATTGGAAGGTCGGGGTTCAAAAACAACAGTAACAACAACAGTCCTGAATAGGCCACACCCACAAGAACTACAAGCGAAATCAGCGACTTGTCAGGTTCTAGTGAATGTACGGTAAAACACTTCATTTATGGGAGTTTTTCATATTTAAGACGATATTGGACGTCTGTTTGTTCAGGTACGATATAATCATCCACCCTGTGAACTAGTGCACTAGCTCTATTGCATATTGTTTGATATTCAGAAATCATGTGAAGGAAAACAGCGCCAAATGGAATGTATTAAAGCTCCAGCTTAGTCTTCTCTGTCTTTACACATTTACTCGAGTAAGATTAAAAAGTAACAGACTTCAGTAGAGTTTATTTCAAAAACCACATCTGTTACTCGGTATGTTTTACACAAGGATTGGCAGCAAAATGAAGCTCTGAAGTTCCTCCTTTGCCACTTGCTGATCCCCCCAGACTGTTTATTGCTGCTAGATATCAGGAAGTGATAACAGGAAGTAAGCATTTTTTTTCCCTGATGCATGAGTTATGAGTTACATGCATTTTTCAGGATGTTAAAGCGATATGTAGTTAATAGACTATTGAGCAGAACTGTGCACTGTGTGTAAAATATGCAAATCTATGGGTTCTAATGTTGTTTAACAAGCACTTTAAGATATTTGAACATTTTTATACTGTTTAGGCCTGTGGCAAAAACACTGATGTGGATCTGTATAGCCTATACTGTTTCAAAATATATTTCCAACAACGAGAAAAGGAAATTCATGTCTACGAGTCTCCAAATACGCATTTTGAGATAAAACTCAACAATATGGTCTTGTCCGTGTACCTGCCTCTTATATCAGTTCACCACATCTAACTACGAAAGTTGGCAAAGCATCCAAAGCACAAAGCAACAAGACACTGCATACAGATGTATTTGGTCTTTCATGTGAGTGCAACATCATGGCATCTGTTTGCATTTGTTTCTTCGGTGAGCTGGGACCCTTGATTTAGCACATGCACAGCTCCCTCAGGGTCCTGACCTTCCTCAGCATCATCAGCTCCTCTGTTACTATAGCTAGCGTTTGCTGAAGCCTCTTTTTCTGGCAGCTTCTCACCATCACTATCACTATAATCACCATCACTGGACTCTGAGAGTATTTCCTCCACTATCCTATAGTCCTCTCTATTCAGTACTGCCCTCGTGCTCCACAAACTGACGATACAGATTGTAATCGCTACTCACACAATAGACTTAATCTGCACAAAATATTGTTTTTACAGTAAATACACTGCAAGACACATACTAACATAAACAAACAACCAAATTTACTAATTTACAACCAATTATTATTTTTAAGTTGAAGCAATGGTATGACTAACACTAACCCTAACACTAACCCTAACACTAACCCTAAAACTAACCCTAACACTAACCCTAACCCTAACCCTAACCCTAACCCTAACCCCTAACCCTAACCCCTAACCCCTAACCCCTAGCCCTAGCTGAAATATAGCTGGTGATGCATGATGTCCAATTTAGTGGACACATGGATCATTTATATTACTCCTTATATGAAAAGAATACTTGAAATATAAAATAATTTATATATATATATATATATATATATATATATATATATATATATATATATATATATATATATATATAACATGCCAACATGTACTGTGACATACTGAAGCAGAGCATGATCAGTATGCAGTATTCCAGCATGATAACGACCCCAAACACACCTCCAAAATGACCACTGCCTTGCTAAAGAAGCTGAGGGTGAAGGTGATGGACTGGCCAAGCATGTCTCCAGACCTAAACCCTATTGAGCATCTGTGGGGCAAACAAAAGGAGGAGGAGAACAAGGTCTCTAACGTCCACCAGCTCCGTGATGTCGTCATGGAGGAGTGGAAGAGGACTCCAGGGGCAACCTGTGAAGCTCTGGTGAACTCCATGCCCAAGAAGGTTAAGGCAGCGCTGGAAAATAATGGTCCCCACACAAAATATTGACACTTTGGGCCCAATTTGGACATTTTCACTTAGGGGTGTACTCACTTTTGTTGCCAGCGGTTTAGACATTAATGTCTGTGTGTTGAGTTATTTTGAGGTGACAGCAAAAACGGCTCTCCTTTTCAGTGCTTTTTCTTGCTGACTCTTAATTTCACTGTACATGTGCATAGTGACAATAAAGGTATTCATTCATTCATAAAGGCAATCATTCAAATTTACACTGTTATACAAGCTGTACACTCACTACTTTATTACATTGCAGCAAAGTGTCACTTCTTCAGTGTTGTCACATGAAAAGATATCATCTAATATTTACACTAATGTGAGGGGTGTACTCACTTTTGTGGTATACTGTATATATAAAACCTGCGAGGGTCTACAGTAGAATTCAGCTTAATTCAATTTAATTTTATTTGTATAGCGCTTTTAACAATGGACACTGTTAAAATTCCAAAAATTCCAGCAAGCAGCAGAAGAATCAGTGAAAGAAGAGAGAAACATATAATTACTGTATCTTTTTTTAAAAATAATTTCATCCCTTGGCATTAAATGAACACATCGCACGCACAAAAAAAAAAGCTAACATTGCTAATAATAGATATCCGTTAGTTAGTGTTGTAGAGTTAATAAGCTCCGCTAGTTTCCTTTCACTGTTAGCGTGTTAGCCGCTGGTTTATTTCCACAAAGCATTTTTGTAGCTACTGGAAAAAACAAACAAACATTTGTTTATTCAACTTTATGTCTTTATTTTTTTCCCCCACCTTTATGTCTTTTTAAATGTGAGGTTCTCATGCTTTAGAATACTTAAATTTTTTTTTTTTATAAAAGTATTCTATTTGAGTTAGTGTCAAGCTAATGACATCATGTTAAAGCCAGTAACTTTTTATTACTGTAGTTGTTTCGCTTATCATCTGTGGAAAGAGTTTGTTTTAATTACCGACTAATTAAAAAAGTTAATGCTAATGCTGCTAATTTAATCATAGAGAGGTTTAAATTAGCATCATGCTACCAAGATCATTCTCAGATAATTCTCATAGCTTCTTTTTTTTTTTTTTTCTTCGTCTTCCATGTCCATCATCTTTTTAATTATGTGTGTTGGGTTGTGGAGTCTGGTGTGAAGGTGGACGACACTGGTGTATTGAAAAGGAAAAAAGAAAATGTTGATGTTATTAGTGAAGGAATGATTTCGGGGTATCTGTGAGCACAATGCTAATAATCGTCTGCTAGCCTTCGCCGGTTTATCTCTTTTATCTCGGGAGTGAGAGCTGACATTACAGACAAGAGGAGGGGAAAAAAAATAGCTCACAAACATACTGATTTATCAAAATGTCTAGCCGTGTGTGTGTGTGTGTGTGGGGGGATTAAAGATAGCCAGTGTTTAGCCTGCTACAGTACCTCAGACGTTCTCTTTGATGTATTTTTCTTTTTAGATACAGAATAGAACTCGCAGCGTTTCAGTTCTTTGCGTCCTGTTTTCGTGACTGTTTTAAGCCATGCAAGTTAAGGCAGCTTCCATTCCATACATTTTTATCAGAGTAGAGCCAGAGGCAAGAGGAAATAAAGCAGCAGTGGCCGTTTCATTTTCAAACGCTGACTGGCAGAGGGCAAGAAATCAGAAAAATTGGAAAAACACTGAACAACGCGATCGATCGGAGAGTGTACGAGTTAGCCTGGGAAACGAAACCCTTATCGCAAATGACTAATGGCCCGATGATGGCTCGAGCGTGCTGCTCCATCTTACTCGCGTATCGTCATGCCACGATGATGATAATGATTTAATCCGAATCTGGCTGGAGACTCCTTCCATAACTTACAGCAATCATCATCAATTCACTACACGTTTTTTTAATGTCTTTACATAGAATATCCTCAGAATCAGCGGTTACCATAGCAACGATAATGTACACGAACGTACCGGTGATCTGTAGCTGCTGTTATATATTGTTATATAACAAATAACACACACGTACTAATAACAGCATGGCGTTTTTATTCCTCTTACACCGCAGCGATTCGCCAACGATTACAATTTTGAATTTATTAATGAATGAAACATCATGCGTTTTTATCCATTTGTGGTTACGTTCGATGTTGTGAGAAGTCTAAGCTAGCTACTGTTAACGCTTATGTTATAGCAGGTGTAAACAGTCGTTCCCTCACCACCTCTTAAAAAAACAAACAAACAAACAAAATAAACGCAGCTTGTGCAGACAAAGTGGCGGAAATCATCCTGACTGTTACAAGAGTCTGACACTGGAGACTCCTTCCATAAATGTTTAAATGAACCATTCTTAACAGAACACTAACAACACGTTTTTAAATCATAGGCTTAGATCATGAAGAGTCCTCCATACAAGTCCCTGTGAGTGAGCTGTTACTATGGTAACGATAACGTATACTGTAAAGATAACGGATGTTTCGATATAAGCCTTTGATATAGTTGTGTGAAAAAATAAGCACACCCCATGGCAATTGTTGGGGTTTTATTTGGTCATATTTGGACAAGCAAACATTTGATCCGCACGTACAAATCGGCAGTTTTTAAAGCGTTAAATGAACAAAAAAATCGATCAGTTCCATGGAAAAGTAAGTACACCCCTATCCATAAAATAAGAAGCAGGTGTTCAAGATTGGGTGCCAGTGATCAGAACCTGCTTATAGAGTGCAGGTGGAACCTGTGTTATTTAAACATCTATCTAGTGTCTGGTGTTCCCTTTGCTATTGAGGTGTGTGATCATCATGCCAAGCTATTGGCATGCTATTGCGGTGATGTCATCATGCCAAGATCTAAAGAGTTCTGTAAGGCTTCCAGAAAAACAAAGATTGTCTGATGAGTCTGATGAGTCTGGCAAGGGATTTAAAAAGATCTCCAGATTATTGGAAATAGCGGACTGTCGAATGCAAAAAGAACCACAAAATATCATCAAAGGATCTGCTAGTAAGTCTTGCAACTGTTGGTGTCAAAGAGATAGCACTTATTTGAGGTGCATGGGAGGCGTGCCAGGAAAAAACAACAACAACCTTTTCAAGACTACAGTTTGCCAGTGAGCATATAGGCAAAGTCCAGGCCTTTTGGAATAATGTGCTTTGGACAGACGAATCAAAGATAGAGTTGTTTGGCGACAGTAACAGCAGACATGTTTGGCACCGACAAAAAACAGCTATTCATGAGAAGCACCTCATACCAACTGTGAAGCACGGTGATGGAAATATTATGGTTTGGAGTTGCTTCACTCCTCCTCAGGGACTGGACAGTTTACATTCATTGATTCAACTATGAATTCTGCATCACATCAAAGGGTACTTTGAAGCCATCTGTCCGAAAGTTAAAGTTGAACCGAAAGTGCAGCTTTCAACATGATCCTAAGCACACTCGCAAATCCACCAGGGAATGGCTCAGAAAGAAGAAACGGAGGGTTAAGGAAAAGAGTGGGTAGTACATGCAAGAGAACCTTCAAACAATCTTTTTCCACAGAAGAACATCACATCTATTAATATTTCTGTTAAATAAATGATTGAAAATGCAAATTTTCCTCGGGGTTTAATTCAAGTGCATAAACTTCATTAATAGGCGCTGCTTCAAATATATATATATATATATATATATATATATATATATATATATATATATATATATATATATATATATATATATATATATATATATATATATATATATATATATATATATATATATATATATATATATATATATGTGTATGTATATATATTATATATATAATATATATAAAGCCAACAATTGCCATGGGGTGTACTATTTATTATTATTATTATTATTATTATTATTATTATTATTTTTACATGACTGGAGAATGTATTCAATTTAAGAGATGTTATGTCAGTGTTAAATATATTTAACTGTTGCTACATCCTATACAGTAGATGTAGCATGTCTAAAAGAGTCTTGCTGAAAAGAAAAACAAACAAACAAACAAACAAAAAAATAAACAGTACAATAGAATTTCATAGACTTTGTAATGGTTCAGTGGGAATTGTATTGGTTTGAATGGTCCCTATGGGTCTCTACTGGTCATATATTGTCTTCTATTGGTGGCATGTTATTCTAGTGGACACCATAAAGAACCAACAATGGTAATGGCTTTAATGGTTAGCTGTTGGTTTGTAATGGTAATTGTAGTGGAAACCATTAGAATTTCTGCTATGGTTTTGATTGTTTTGTTTTTTTTCCCCCAATGGGGGCATCTTTTGTTTTGTTTTTTTCTTTCTATAGAGCTAACTATGTAGCTAGAAACATGTATGAATTAGCATGAGGAAATTGACTCGTACGTGTACCTTATTATCACAGTAGAAGGACTTTTCCTCAGGTCAGTGTGTTGATGTATTCGTTCCACTACTAGTTTAGTCCTGCTAGTCGAGTCATTCACGTGTGTTCCTTAGAAGTTAATGAACAGTAATGAAGTAGAAAGAAATGAGAAAACAGAACCCCCTCGGGCGTTTATTTGCTGGCTGTATTTCTGCTGAACAGACTGGAGGGCTGCTCAACGTTGCATAATTTACATGTCCATGGCTACGTTTAAGTTTCTCTGTCATCCAAAGGACAACTTATCTTTTTTCTTTTCTTTCTGATGACTTGACTACATAATTTATACTCGGCATCTGTTTCAGTTCAGGCGTAATTTCCAATGATTTCCTGCCAAGACTGAGAAGCGTTTGAAAATGAAATAAAACATGACAGTTTGTTAAAAAAAAAAAAAAAAAGAAGAAGAAGAAGGATTTTATTAAAAAAGCCTTTTATTTATTTATTTATTTATTTATTATTATTTTTTTGGCTGCACGTTACACGTTTTTGGCCTGAATAACGTTCAGCGTCAAGCGTGGCAATGAAATTAACGTTTTTTTGTTTTGTTTTGTTTTTTAAAGAGCTGTTCTTTCATGCCGTCAAATGAGCTACAGAGAAAAAAAAAATAAAAAATTAAATAAAGATCAAGAGGACCTGAAAGAGCCGTAATAAATTTCATGAACATTTTCTAAAAAAAAAAACAAAGAAAAAAAAAAACAAACAGATTACAACATTATCCCATCGAGCCTCTTTCTTTGGTGATGCAGGAAAGTGAGGATTAAGCTCTCCGTGGAGCTTCTCTTTCAGGACCGGTGTGAAATGTGTTAATAAACACGGACAAATTGGATTTGGGAATTTGATATCTTTCTCTTGGCGTGCTTGGGCTGGATGGATTTTTCCATCCTCAGCGTTTAATTCAGGCTTCATCAGAGTTAATAAACCTTCCTTATAATCAAAAGTGTGTCGTGTGGGAGAATCAAATCCTCTGAAGGTAGAACAAAGGTGTGTTTTTAACTCGGGGAAATTAGCTAAGAAAATGAATAGGAATAATGGAAAAGC
>CM022768.1:2524596-2544596 GCA_012411365.1 Ameiurus melas
GATACGATACGATACGATACGATACGATACGATACGATACGATACGATTCGATACGATACGATACGATACGATACGATACGATACGATACGATACGACTCGATTCGATTCAATACGATACGATACGATTTGATACGATACGATAAGATACGATACGACTCGATTTGATTCAATACGATACGATACGATTTGATACGATACGATACGATACGACTCGATTCGATTCAATACGATACGATACGATTTGATACGATACGATAAGATACGATACGACTCGATTTGATTCAATACGATACGATACGATTTGATACGATACGATACGATAAGATACGATACGATTCGATACGATTCGATACGATACGATATGATTTCAGTTCTTAAGGCAGTGATTCGATCGAAACCACTCAAACTGATCCGATACATTTTTGCTTCCTTCGGAAACTATTTGGTATTTGACGATATGATAGATACAATGCGATGCGATATGGATTCTTCAGGCAACGATTTGATATTTGAGACTACCACTGACTCTGATTCGATACGACACAATACATTTATTCGATACTTAACGATACGCAAGATACAATACGATACGATTTCAATTCTTAAGGCAAAGATTCGATATTTGATGATAGGATAGCTACAATACGATACGATCTAATTTCAATTCTTAAAGCAGTGATTCGACGTTTCAACAGTACCACTAAATCAGCTACGATTCGCTACGATACGATACGATAAGACACGATACGATACGATACAATATGACACGATACGATACGATACGATACGATACGATACGATACGATTCGATACGATACGATATGATACGATATGATTTCAGTTCTTAAGGCAATGATTCGATATCTGATGAAACCACTCCAACTGATCCGATACATTTTTGCTTCCTTCGGCAACTATTTGGTATTTGATGATATGATAGATACAACGCGATACGATTTCGATTCCTAAAGCAACGGTTCAATGTTGACTACCACTGACAATGTCAGACTACCACTGACTCTGATTCGATACGACACGATACATGTATTCGATACCTAACGATACGCAAGATACAATACGATACGATTTCAATTCTTAAGCCAAAGATTCGACGTTTTGATAGACACCGATGAGTTTCTCCGATGTTACGGTGCGACACGATGCGACGCTGTACATAGAAATATATTTCGATTCTTAATATTCTAAATACTTAATATCTCACGGTACTACTGAATCTACTTCGGTACAATTTAGCATGCGATCGATTTCGCGTTTGCTCAGAAGCTGGAGCAGGCCTACCTTTAATTTGCAAGTGTATGACGTAAAGAAGGACTATTTCAAAAGTAACGGCGCCCTGCTAGCCTGTAATTTCACACCAGCTCGGCGTCTGTGCTTTTCCAGTAATAATCAGATTGCGATTGTTCCCTTGATTCGCGCTATACCGTGCCAGTTTGAAATCGATGCATCGATCTAAACTGCCTCGCCGTTACGCTCCTTTTTGTTAGCGTGAGACCATGTTGCTTTAAATAAATAAATAAATAAACAAACAAACAAACCCTGAGAAGGCACACAGCTTTTCTGGAAGTGATTCTGGATGACTTCTATTGGATCCTGGTGTTTAAGACTGAAGCTCTCAGCAGCCAATAAATAAAAATGAGAGATTAGAAGAAATAAAACTGCGGCCAATAGATAATGAAGAGCAGACAGACAGACCTTCGCGGTCACACTGGAGCTGCTTGATGATGGACAAACTGTTTGAATCGTGACAGAAGCACAGACACCTGGACAACATCAGCTTAACAGGTTGCAGTTGCTGGAGCTTTGAATCATTCATGCAAGACCTCCGGGTTGGTGTTTTGTTATGGCCGTCTCCTAGCAACCAGTAAGCCGGGTTACGGATGTGTGATCTCAGGCTTTTAGTTTGTTTCATTTGCAATAAAATTATGCACCAATCAAGGGGAAAGTGTGCAAAAAGTCAAACTTAACCCAAACTCATAGAGTTCACACACACTTTTTGGGGGGGGGGGGCATTTTGTTTTCATTTCCAACTTTCTTGTCATGAATAAAACAAATACAGTGCACCAATCACACGACGACACATTTCTGAAAGCATCAAGGTGGTAACTATGTACACGCGAAGGTAAAAGTCCTGAATCAATTCTACATATTGACACGTTTGCCCGAGCAACTTTCTATTATTGATTGATTGATTGATTTATTTATTTTACACTAATAACATAGTTTAGAAAATCCTCCATGTTTTCCAAATGCAAAACTTGTCCTAAAACGAAGAGGTCAGAGTAGAAAAACGACGAGGGTGCTTCAGAGCCACGGTTTAAAAAAAAAAAAATCGTAATAGAAATTACGTGAAGAAAGTCACAATATTTAAGGGAATCAATTTGTTAACCTCTTACATTACAGTTTCTATAGTAACACGTAGATACGGCACATCTGTAAGGAGAAATTGATGTAACGTGTATGGAAGGAGTCTCCAGTTTCAGAGGCTTCCGACATCGTCAGGACAGAGGAATCTATGCTGTTTGTGGGTTAACAAACAAACAAACAAACAAACAAACAAACACAAATAAATAAATAAATGAGGGAGCGACTGTTTACTCTAACTCTAATCGGATAAAAAGTACGATGTGTCATTCGTTAAATCAACGAAACTACTGTAAATATTGTCGAATTGCTGTCGAATAAGAAGAATAAAACACTTCAGGACATGCGGTTAGAGGAAAAGGGGCGTATCCGTTTGGGGTGGTAACAGTAACGGGGGCAGTGGTGGCTTGGTGGTTACTTGCTTTGTGTTACTGCCAAGCTGCCACTGTTGGGCCCTTGAGCAAGGCCCTTAACCCTCTCTGCTCCAGGGGGCGCTGTATCATGGCTGAACCCTGCACTCTGACCCCGACTTCCTAACATGCTGGGGTATGCGAAGAAGAGAATTTCACTGTGCTGTGACCCATAAAGACTCATTCTGATTAACTCCGAGAACTTGCCTCAGGACGTTCCGAAACAATGAATGTAACTATAAACGGATAAATAGTACCTTTCTTTCATTTAAAACCAAGGTCAGTTTTGGTAAATCCCGGTGGCATGCGAGAAATAAAGCACACAGACGGTGTGCGCTTTTCCGAGAGCGTCTGAGCGCGGCGGTGCCGGTCCACGTCCGAGTGAACTGTCGTCTGATTGCAGTGCGAAAGCGATTCGACTCTGAATCGAATCAATTTGAGGAAGTCTCCGCCCCAGATCTGCGGTTATATCGAAAAACCGCACGCTCCTCTGAATATCGCGACTTTTCCTCGATTTTTCTGCCATCGCAAAACCCACGAAGGGACGGACTGAGCCGACGGACAGCGCTGTAGAAACTCCTGGAGACGTGTTGTTTAAAATACCTGTAACCAAGCCAAATGTAAAATAAAACCCACACGGACGAGCGCCATGTTGACTCTCGCGCTTCGTTCGGGACCGGGGAAAGAGACAACACTTTTCAGACTGCATAGCACCAGCAGCTAAACAAAAGCAGGACGCTTGGGAACAGAGGTTAAAGGTCACACGTTGCATCTGTGTCCAGACACACACACACACACACACACACACACACACACACTGACACCTGCAGGCCAAAATACACCTCTGACCTCAGTGCATTCTCTTTTCCTTTTATATCTGTTCCTTTTACATGCAGGTGAGAGGAATACAGAACACACACACACACACACACACACACACACCACACACTGATCACAGCACCCAGTCAAACCCGTGTAATGATGATTATGCCTTTCAGATTCGAGGACACACGTTTATCGGCTCTTCCAGTGCACACGGTTTTCTAGTTACACTCGTTTATTCACTTTTATCTCATATATTCATTGTAATGAAGCGTTCTCCAGACACGGAGAGGACATAAAGAAGCCGCCGTCCTTTAATGAAAAGCAGAGAGACAGAGAAAGAGAGAGAGAGAGAGAGAGAGAGAGAGAGAGGAACGCATTTCAGTCACTGAGAGTGGATTAGGACGAAGCCGTTCTCTCAGCACTATATAATTACTGCACTGCTTTACATCTCTCTCTCTCTCTCTCTCTCTCTCTTTCAATTTCCCCTCCTATTCTCCACTGTCTCTCTATCTCGCTCTGTTAGTCTCTCAAGTCTTCCTTTCTCTTCTCTTTCCCCTGTCGTTTAGTTTTTATCAGCACACACAGACAAAGTCACAGACTCCGTCTCTCCGTTGCCCCGATATACTTCTTTCTGTCTTTTTCTATCACTCTATCTCTCTCATGACTTTTCTCTTTTAGTCTGTATTTTTATTTGGTCTCTCTCTCTCTTTCTCTCTCTCTCTCTCTCTCTCTCTCTCTCTTTATCTCCCTATCTCCCACTTTTATTTTTTCTTTCTTTTTCTTTCTTTCTTTCTCTTTCTTTCTTTCTTTCCGAGTCGCCATGTGTCTTTCTCCATTCTGTCTGTCTTCATTTTTGTCTGTGTCCTTTCTACTCTTCTTTCTCTTTTTCCATTCTCTTCGTTTCTTTCTCACTCTGTACTTATGATTCTCTCATCCTTTTTTCACTCCCGAGATTTCCTGTCCTCCTTAAGTCCATCTCTCTGCTGCCCTCATATACTTATTTCTGTTTTGTTCACTCTCTCATTCCCTTTCTCTTTCAGTCGGGATTGTCATTCAGTCTCTCTCTCTCTCTCTCTCTCTCTCTCTCCCTATCTTTCATTCTGGCTTGACTTCTTTTACTTCATTCTATCTTCTTTCTTTCTTTCTTTCTTTCTTTCTCTCTTTCTTTCTTTCTTTCATCTTTGACGGTCTCCATGTGCCTTTCTTCATCCTCTCTGTCTTTAGTTTCCTTCCTGTCTTTTCTACTTTTTTCTTTTCTTTCTCCTTTTCTCCTTCTCATTCTCTCATCCTTTATCTCTCCCTAGTTTCCGTATCCCACCACATTTGATGTTTTCTCCTTCTTTATCTCAAAATCCTTCTCACCTTTTCAATCACTTTTCCTTCGTTCTTTCCTCTCTCTCTCTCTCTCTCTCTCTCTCTCTCCCTCTCTCTCTCGCTCACTTGCTGCTTGCTCTGTAACTTTGTTCTCTTTGCCTTGTCTCTTTATCCTACTCTGTCTTTTCATCTCGATACACCAACTCTCTCTCTGCTGTCCTCTTTTGTCTTTTTAGCATCGCTCTCTCTCTCTCTCTCTCTCTCTCTCTCTCTCTCTCTATCTCTCTCGCTCTCTGTCTCTCTTCTCTCATTCTCTTCTCTTTTTCTCTCTGCCTTCCTCTCGGCGTCTCCCATGTCGCTCCTCTTGGCTCAGGGCGTGTCGAGTGAAGCTCTGACACAAGTTCTGCTGCCAAGCCGCCTGAGGGACAACAAGAAACATATTGTTCCCTCCTCCTCCTCCTCCTCCTCCTCCTCCTCCCGGTCCTCCCTCGTTCACAAAATTAAAGTTTAACTGGCGGAGCCAGGCGTTTGAACGAGGCCACTGTAAAACTTTAATGTCTTCGTGTGACTCTGATGGTCGATATGAAAGTGGATCAGAACCGAGGAGATGTCGGGGAACGCCACTCTCATTTCCTGCGCTGGAGAGATTCACAGGAAGTCCTGTCAGAATAACACAACGGGAAATTACAGTTCGATTAGAGTGAGCTGTACCGGCTGTACGTATTAAAATCCACAAACACTGGCGTATATATATCACCGTTTCCAGAGCAGAGCAGAACGCCTCCATGTTCTACGAGACTGTAGCAGCAAACGCTAGCAACGAGTGACGTATATTTTCTAGAGTAGTGTTCTAGATGGACTAGATTGTCTGTATGTTGACCGATCTACTTGTATATGCAGTACAACTCGTTTAAAAGTGAAGAAGCACCGCTTTTGTTTGTTGTTGACAATCTGAGCAGCCGTCTTGATTCCACGTCACATGCTAAATTCAGGGCTTGACGAGACCGTCCTGACTTTCTGAGCAGGAAATTCCGAGTTCCGAGTGTTTTCTTTGTTGTTCTTGTTGTTGTTGTTGTTGTTGTTTTTTTCTAGTTGGAGGTCGGGAATTCAGGGTTATGAGGTTTTTGTCGAACACAGCATAAGAAAACAAATAATAATGAAGGTGGTTTAGTGTTCAGCACGTTCGCCTCACACCTCCAGGGTCGGGGGTTCGATTCCCACCGGGTCCCTGTGTGTGTGTGTGTGTGTGTGTGTGTGTGTGGAGTTTGCATGTTCTCCCCGTGCTGCAGGGGTTTCCTCCGGGTACTCCGGTTTCCTCCCCAGTCCAAACACATGCATGGTAGGCTGATGGGCGTGTCTAAAGTGTCCGTAGTGTATGAATGGGTGTGTGAGTGTGTGTGTGATTGTGACCTGCGATGGACTGGCACCCTGTCCAGGGTGTACCCTGCCTTGTGCCCGATGCTCCCTGGGATAGACTCCAGGTTCCCCGCGACCCTGAAGAAGGAGTAAGCGGTATAGAAGATGGATAGATGGAGCACACTCCAGACCATTGAAACGTTACAAGATCTGTTAAAAGTCCTAACAAACAAACAAACAAACAGCTCTGTCAAGGATTCCCAAGAAGTGAGTTATTGATCCAAACAGTAGGGTCAGGGTTTATTTATGAAAAGCTCACGATAATTAACACGATGTGTTCAGACGAATAAAACGAATGTCATAAGAGCGACTGCGAATTCCTGAATATATAATAAGCATCGAACCGAGTAAAATGTTTTATCAGTGTTTAATAGCTGATGAAATAAAAAAAAAAAAAAAACCCAGCTCTTTGTAGTGGACTCAGTGTTTTATTAGCAGCACATTAATCATTTTCGCTGCATGTTTTATTAGCTGCCCATTTATCGCTGCGTCTGTGTCAGAAAATGAACCGCGCTGGGGAGAAATGAGCAGGAGATGATGAATGCACGGCGGAAGAAAAAAAAAAAAAAAGCTACTCCTCATCAATATCATGACTCATTGTCTAACCCGCTGTTTCTCCGGGATTTTTTTTTCCTCCTCCCTCCGACAAGTGCGTTAACGCGGCGTTCGTCTGCGCCGTACCTGCTCCGGGGCTCGTATTAATGGAGTTTTGGATGCTAATGTAGTGACACGCCGGAGGTTAATGTGAATCCTGACCCTGTGAAGGACTGCCCTCGTTTCACATGTAATAAAAGTTTGAATATTTAAAGCGCTTGTTTGAAAAAAGACAAGTGCGCTGCTTTATTAAACAATATGGAGATGGAGTGCCATGTGATTACGTAACGTGTGACGTGGTGACCTTTCATGTGCCAGGAATAGTGAGGTAGTTCAAGCGTTACGTACGATCGTTGTCATGGTTACCTTTGGAAATGCACTCATCTTACTTACGTGTGATTTATTTACATTAGGGGCGACGACAGACTTACGGAGCATTAGCATGAACACGTTTTATTTCGATCTCCGAATATGAGATTCGGTAATCACCAACATCGCTTTTTCGACTGAATTCATTTCAATCTTAGGTTATTTGTGACGCTAAACACACCAACCGTGTATCCATCCGTCAAGCCATTTGTTCATCCAGCCGTTATCAATGGGTCACGGCATCCGTCTACTCATTTATCCAGCCATGGATTTGATCAAACCAACCAATCATTCACCAATCCATCCATCAAACGCGTCATTATACCACTCAATCATCCAGCCAGTCATTAAACCAAACACATGTCTCCTATTATGTCCCTATAACACTCACCCATCAAATCAAACACATGCCCATCCATCCACCTATCCACCCATCCCTCCATCCATCCACTTGTTCACACATCATACCATTCATTTATCCAGCCAGCCATCTACCATTACCGCAATCAGGTCCAGCTAAGTGTATATTATTCACATCTACCTGCTAAACTGTACATCTGTCCAGCTGTTTATTCATCCATCCATCAATGAAAGCATCCACCTGCCTAACTATCCATCTATCCATCCATGCCTTTATCCATCCAGCCATTTATCTATCAAACCATCCATCCATCCGATCCTCAATCCACTACTTATCCATCCGGCTAACCATCTATTTGGCAATTCATCCAAGTATTTATCTAACAATACATCCATTCATCCACCCACCCATCCATCCATCTGTCTATTCATCCACCTGTCAATGGATCAAACCAATCCATTCATTAAGTTATCCAGCAATTGAACCGCCCTACAGCCATCCATCCATCTATCCATCCATTCATCCATCCACCTACCCATTCATCTTTCAAATCGTCTATTCATCCATCCATTCATCCATCAATGCATCAAACCATCCATCCTTTAATGGATCAAACCATCCATTTATTATCCAGCTTTCATCCAGCCAGAGATTAAACCTACCATCTACCCATCCATCCATCCATCCATCCATCCATTTGTCCATTCATACACCTGTCAATGGATCAAACCAATCCAATCATTAAGTTATCCAGCAATTGAACCGCCCTACAGCCATCCATCCATCTATCCATCCATTCATCCATCCACCTACCCATTCATCTTTCAAATCGTCTATTCATCCATCCATTCATCCATCAATGTATCAAACCATCCATCCTTTAATGGATCAAACCATCCATTTATTATCCAGCTTTCATCCAGCCAGAGATTAAACCTACCATCTATCCAAGCATCCATTCATCCATCTACCCATCCATCCATCCATCCATCCATTTGTCCATTCATACACCTGTCAATGGATCAAACCAATCCATTCATTATGTTATCCAGCCATTGAACAAATCTACAATCCATCCATCCATCCATCCATCCATCCATCCATCCATCCATCTGTCAAACAATCCAAACTTTAATGGATCAAACCATCCATTTATTACCCAGCTTTCACCAAGATAGAGATTAAACCATCCAACCATAAGTCCATTGTTCATCTAACATCCATCTATCCACACTGTTCACTGTTCTTTCTATGCTACCTTTGTAATTAAAGTGAATAAGTACTTTCAGTCAGTCAGAACATAGAATCTTTGGAGATTTTTGTAAATCAGGGGATAAAACGAATGGAGAAAGAATCAGATATAGGTCTTTGATTCAAGTTCAGTTTAAAAACATGAGTGTGGTAAACACCCCAGAGTTTCCATTAGCAGGTAAATACTGGTTTTTGACCGATAAAAATTCAAAATGTCCGATCAAATCCAAAACTATCGGACACAATGTCCGATATAATATTAGCACGAAACAGACACGCGTTAGACAGAGTATAAGTTCCTCAATAACATCTCATGGGAGCAAATATTTTTTTCCACATACTTTTCCGTAATGTGTACTCTGATTTAGTCACATGGTCTGTCTCTCTCTCTCTCACTCTCTCTCTCTCTCTCTCTCTCTCTCTCTCTCTCTCTCTCTCTCTCTCTCTCTCTCTCTCTCTCTCTCTCTCTCTCTCTCTCTCTCTCTCTCTCTCTCTCTCTCTCTCTCTCTCTCTCTCTCTCTCTCGTCACTGAAAGCACAAACACACACACACAAGTAAACTCAGGGTAATCCAACACAGGTCAGAATCACGCATTACCTGCAAATTCGACCCGCCTCCTCTCCACCCCCAGCTGATGCTCGACCACGCCCCCGCTGCCACAACTGCATATACTATGCATTGTACAAAATAAACAGTGCAAAAAATTCTGAAATGAAATGACCAGATTTTTTTTTCCGGTTTGTCTGGTAAACTTTATCATTCACAGACACGTTGACTGGCACCAAAAGTTCTCAGCAGAAACTCTCTCTCTCTCTCTCTCTCTCTCTCTCTCTCTCTCTTTCTCTACCAGTCAACCAGTACAGCTCATTTGAGCTTCAGGATGCTTTAGGAATGCTGAACTGTACTCCACATCTGGATAAAATCTCATGAATTTGATCATGAAACTGACGTCTTTCTTTCAGTAGTTCCACATCGGAATGTCTGGGTTATCGATGCGTCTCTGCGAGAGTAAAGTGATGCAGACTTGCTCGTTCTGCTCTGCTGATATTCCCATCTGTCTTTCACTCTGCGCCCTGGAAAGACTGAAGATGAGGCTCCTGAAGGTTTTTAGTAAAAACATCCAAACTTTCAACACTCCCAGATCCACATCCAGACGGATAAACCACTTCTGACGTCTAGCTCCAGCCGATTCATCAGAGGAATGACCACTTGCTCTGGATGGATGGATGGATGGATGGATGATACTGTCCCAAAACATGTCCACACGTCTACCACTGATGCAGAAACATGAAGTCTGAAGCAGGACTCAGGACACAGGAACTTATCTCCTCTCTTCACTCTCTTCTAATTATTAGATTTTTTTTTTATTTGCATACTTCATTTGCATATATATATATAATTTTTTTTACATAGTCTGAGTGTAAGAGTTCCAGCGCTTATCAAGTGTCCTCTAAAAAAAAAATAATAATATAATCTTTCTGCTAATGTGTGACACCACTGATACACCACCTGCTGCAGTTCTTCACCCGGGCAGAAGGTTTTCCACACACGTCCTCCTTTAGAGGTCCGAAACCAGGCCGTCGAGTGAGTAATCGCTAATGACTTGCTGAACTACAGCTGCGTGCGCTCTGTTTCTCGAACTTTCCTTTTGACTTTCACACAAAAGAGTAGACGCTGGCGTTTTTAGAACCGAAAGTAAGCGAACTAGCGTACGGAACAGTATTAGACAGGGTTCCGCCAGCTTTTCCTTCTATGCGCTTCTTTCCTAAATTAGCGACGATAAACAAACAACGACAATTTGCAGTCTTCGGAGGACTTTTCCCAGACAGATAAACGCCCGCGCTTCGCTCAGTTTTCCTGCTGAATTTATTATCGTGAATAACGGAACGGCTAACCACGGAGGACTGATTCATCCTGATGCTCTTCTGTTCTTCAGCGTGGAGCGTCTGCCCATGTGACCCACTCCTCTTCAGCTGTTCTTGATCGTTCCACGTGGATCCTTTAAAGATTTACACGTCGTAAGAACACTCTCTGTTTCTCCAGGTCTCTTTTGTAGACCTCTAGATCTGCTTTAAATGGAATAGTATAATATGGTGGTAATAATGAATCCTCGAATCTGATTGGTCAGAAGCTTAATGTGCGTTAATGTTTGTATAAGCACACGACTTGGATAGTAGCTCTAGCTTTAACCTGAAAGAAAGCGGCGTGGCGGTGGTGGCTCAGTCGTGAAAGGTTCAGGGTTACTGATCAGAAGGTCAGGAGTTCAAGCCCCAGCGCTGCCAAGCTAACACTCTCGGGCCCTTGAGCAAGGCCCTTAATGCTCAGTTGTATGTAATCTGCAGTTTTTTTGAGAGAGACAGGCTGGTGGTAGAACAACCGTTTACTGCTGCTATAGCGCAAGTGATACCAGGAACCAGGAACTTCTCTGCTTTGTTAAATACGTGAAACCGATCTGACACCAACACCCGTGTGCGACAGGAAGCTACAGGAGAGTTCGAGCAGCGGGAATTGTACATCACACGTGTCAGAGTCAGGTCTCGAAGGGGTGGAAACGCCGCCAAGCTTGGTGTTTACTCCGCTCTAACACAGTTAAACTCCACCCAGCGACTATTTCACTAGATCAGAGCTGCGCAAATCCGACTCGGGCAGAATTACGTGTATTAAATCAACAGGAAATGACTCGAATCTGCAGCGCTGTTGCTCCTCCAGGGCTTGAGGCTGATCTTTCAGCTCCTGATGGATGTAGAAGGTGGTGTGTGACGCTACGAGTCGGAGAAAAACGTCTCGAACAACAAACCCAAACCTAAAACTGTCACCCACACACACATTCTCTCTCTCGCTCTCTCTCGCGTAAAAAAACGGCGAAATGCGAAATGTCAGCATGATAAATCTAACCTTTACGAGGACTCTCGGCCTGCGTACTCGAATTAATAATCAGATCTATCAAACGGTTCTGGAGTAATCGCTGTCAAAAAGCAGCGGCCATAAATCCCGCCGAGGCGCTCAGGTAGGCCTCATAAATCTACGTTAGAAAGTTGGGGCTCGTATATTTGTTCCTTTTTTCCTTTCTTTTTTTTTTTTTTATGAGAGTAGTGGAGAAGAAGTGAAGCCTGGAGGTAGCACAGTAAAGCTTTAACGCTGTCCTCCTCCTCCTCTTCTTGTTTTGTCCTCTTGTGTGTGTGTGTGTGTGTGTGTTGCGGTGTGATCAATCCCTCTCTCTGAGGTACTTAGTGTGTGTGCTGAAGACAAGATGAAGAGTGGCACAAGTGCATAAGGCAGAGCGACGCGATCTCGTTCTTCTAAAGCCGTTAGCCGCGTTAGCGCCGTTAGCATTCACACGCCGCCGAGTCCCGAAAACCGGTTTCTGGATCCAGTGTTTAGTGGAACGGGATCTGACGGGATTAGTTGTCTTTTTATTGTTTATGGAAGAACGAACCATGTCCTGAAGACTTACCCGTGTTGGACTGTACCATCATCAACCGTGATACATTTTCTACATTTGTTTATATTCTACAAAAATAAGAGTAAAATCTGTTCATTCGTTAGGCTTAGATTATGCAGAGCGTCCGACTCACAAGTCCGAGTTTGAGTCCTGCGATATTGTCCGATCCGCGCCGTCATACAAAACGAATCACCTTCCGACCAATCAGATTCCAGAATTCAGCAGCACTGATATAATGTAATTCCTTTCCTGGTAACAGTATTTTATTAGACTGTAGTTATCATTTGTGATGCTGGGTGATTGGGTGGTGTGTGTGTGTGTGTGTGGGGGGGGGGTTGGGGGTTCCTCCCCAGTCCGAAGACATTCATTGTAGGCTGACTGGCATTTCCAAAATTGTCCGTAGGTGTGTGAAGGTGTACCCTTCGATGGGTTGTCCAGGGTGTGTCGTCCCCCCATAAAAAAAGCCACAGGTGGTGCAAACGTCTTCACTCAGCTGTACATTTATTGCAATTTCATATATGATGATTTCTCAAAAAAATACATAAATAAATACAAAATGCTCCAAAAATGAATTCACCGGTTATTAGTTTTAAATAATGAGTTCATGGCGGAAAAAAAAAAAAAAAAAAAACCCTAAGGTTCCTCTGTGTAACATTTTGTAATTAGGTTTTTGGGAGCCCTTTGGGAATCCTCCTGTGGTTTATGGAGCGTCGGGGATAAAAAAAAAAAAAAAAAAGGCCATCAGACTCGTTTCTAACAACAGCGTGTGTGCGACTCGGTCGTCTCCCTCGTGTATTTCTCCCATCTCCTGATTGATCAAACTGTGGAAGCGTGTCGAGGAGGAAAACACACACACACACACACACACACACACACACACGCACACAGCCATCGAGCCGTTTAGGCTGAGCGGGTGGATTCTGCGTGGCGTTTATTAAGCCTCATTGTGGAGGATGAAGAGATGGATGTACGATGTCCTGCAGCAGGTAATCTGATTATGATCCCATTAATAAATCATCACTCATTAATCACCGTAATCAATCTCAGAGTGAAGCGAGCTGCTCCGGCTTCATCATCGCAGCATGGGGCTGTGTGTGTGTGTGTGTGTGTGTGTGTGTGTGTGTGTGTGAGACTGATGGAGAGTTTTGGATGCACTTAATGAATACCAGTATGACGCACATGAAAATACATGTTAAAAGTTAGTTCACAGCCCGATGGTTCCATATTCACACACACACACACACACACACACACACACACACACGCACACACACGCGTCACATCGCACGTCACGTCATGACCTCGTTCCCTTTAAAACTCGTCGCGTTCCACACCTGCGTAATCCCGTTGATTCGTTCTGAGCTAAACGTTAACGATACCTTTGAAAACCCTTTCACGCCACGCCAAAACCAAAATGGCCGCCGACCCCCGTCTTACCCCCAGGTGCTGTGTGTAACGTTTTGCCATGCAGGAAGATCTTCTCCATTCTGGTCCGGTTATTATTTTGCAGCTCATAACTTGGAAAGGCAGAGCACAAGGCACACGTCGAGGTTAAGCGAGGGGGCGTGGTCAGCAGTGTGGGAGTGAAAATGGAGAGATGGGTATGTGGGTGTTGTGGAGCTGCATGCTGGTCTCTGGAAGGGGGTAGTGCGATGGTGCGGCAGGTGAATTTCCGGGTATTCTGGTCATTCTGCATTCCCGTTAACTCGGAAGTGCTGAAGAGGGAAGTCAGAATTTCTCTCTCTCTTTTGTATAGGTCTCTCTCTCTCTCTCTCTCTCTCTCTCTCTCTCTCTGTGTGTGTGTATGTTGTTTTGCTTAGAATGTGACCTTTTGTTAAATATAGGATTGTAAATGTCTCTATAGGTCTCACTCCTTTTCGGTATCTCTCTCTCTCTCTCTCTCTCTCTCTTTCTCTTTCTATAGGTCCCACACTCGTTTTCTGCCTCACTCTCAGTCTCTCTCTCCTTCCATAGGTCTCCCTCCCTCCCCTTCTCTATCTATCTCACACTCTGTTTTCTATCCTTCTATAGGTCTCACTCCTTTTCTGTATCCCTCTCCCTCTTTCTATAAGTCCCATCATGTTTTCTGTCTCTCTCCCTGTCTCTCTCTCCTTCCTTAGGTCTCTCTCCCTCCCCTTCTCTATCTATCTCTCACTATTTTTTTTCCTTCCATAGGTCTCGCTCCTTTTCTGTCTCTCTCTCTCTCTCTCTCTCTCTCTCTCTCCCTCTCTCTTTCTTTCTGTAGGTCTCTATTTCCTTTCTCTCTCTCTCTCTCTCTCTCTCTCTCTCTCTCTCTCTCTCTCTGTCTATGTCTCTGTCTCTTTTTCTTTCTGTAGATCTCTATTTCCTCTCTCTCTCTCTCTCTCTCTCTCTTTCTCTCTTTCTTTCTGTAGGTCTCTATTTCCTCTCTCTCTCTGTCTGTCAATGTCTCTGTCTCTGTCTCTCTCTCTTTCAGTAGGTCTCTATTTCCTCTCTCCCTTTCTTTCTGTAGATCTCTATGTAATCTCTCTCTCTCTCTCTCTCTCTCTCTCTCTCTCTCTCTCTCTCTCTCTCTCTCTCTCTCTTTCTCTCTTTCTTTCTGTAGGTCTCTATGTCCTCTCTCTCTCTCTCTCTCTCTCTCTCTCTCTCTCTCTCTCTCTCTCTCTCTGTCTCTCTCTCTCTTTCTTTCTTTATGTCTCTATTTCTCTCTCTCTCTCTCTCTCTCTCTCTCTCTCTCTCTCTCCTCTATATTAGCTCATCTTTTCTTTCCCCTGCTCTGTACATCGGTGCAGTCCGGTGCAGTGTGGTCGATGTTCGGATGTCCCATGAGACATGTCTTATTAAAATGTTTAATTATGCTGAATAACTCTATTTAGTTTAGAGGAGCTGCAGAATCGGGGCTGACTCTCCTCTGAGACTTGTTTTAAAAAAATGTAATATATGCGGTAATGTGTTTCAAACGAGACTCCATTATTCTTCACTATGAGAAGTCTGAACCCGCGCGATCCTATTGGCTGAAAGCGACATGGATTATTCCACACAAACATCACGCCAGACCAAGTTACAGCTCGACTTCCGACTGTTACAAAGCTCTGACACTGGAGACTCCTTCCATAAATGTTAGATAAGCACCGAGGTACCGAGGTAGGGCCAGGGCATTCTTCCTCAATTTCAGCACTACAGATCTGTGGATTAGACAGCTTGACATGCACAGGGCTAGCTACAGCGCTAACTGTTTTCTTTCCCTGCAAGTTATGTGATGTATATAAGTGTGTATGTGACCAATAAAAATCTAGAGTGGGACTGTTTACTGTGCAGCACGGAGAGTTTACTGCACACGATCCAGTCAAGATTCTTCATAGATTTTGTTCACTGATGAATGTTCTTATGCCAAACTGAAAGGGATTGGACGCTACACCGTAAGGATTGGACGCTGCAGCGAAAGGATTGGACGCTACACTGGAAGGATTGGACGCTAATCCAAAAGGATTGGATGCTAAACTGAAAGGATTGGCTGCTGCAGCGAAAGGATTGGACGCTACACTGAAAGGATTGGACGCTAATCCAAAAGGTTTGGACGCTACACCGGAAGGATTGGACGCTACACTGGAAGGATTGGACGCTAATCTAAAAGGATTGGATGCTAAACTGAAAGGATTGGCTGCTGCAGCGAAAGGATTGGACGCTACACTGAAAGGATTGGACGCTAATCCAAAAGGTTTGGACGCTACACCGGAAGGATTGGATGCTACACCGGAAGGATTGGACGCTAATCCGAAAGGATTGGATGCTACACCGGAAGGATTGGATGCTAATCTGAAAGAATTGGATGCTAAACCGAAAGGATTGGCCACTATACAGAAAGGATTGGACACTACACAGAAAGGATTGGACGCTACACAGAAAGGTTTGGATGCTAAACTGAAAGAATTGGACGCTACACTGAAAGGATTGGATGCTAAATTGAAAGGATTGGACACTACACAGAAAGGATTGGATGCTACTCTGAAAGGATTGGAAACTACACCGAAAGGTTTGGATGCTAAACTGAAAGGATTGGACACTACATTGAAAGATTGGACGCTACTCTGTAAGAATTGGACACTACACCGAAAGGTTTGGATGCTAAACTGAAAGAATTGGACGCTACACTGAAAGGATTGGATGCTAAATTGAAAGAATTGGACACTACACAGAAAGGATTGGATGCTACTCTGAAAGGATTGGACACTACACCGAAAGGTTTGGATGCTAAACTGAAAGGATTGGACACTACATTGAAAGATTGGATGCTACTCTGTAAGAATTGGACACTACACCGAAAGGTTTGGATGCTAAACTGAAAGGATTGGACACTACATTGAAAGATTGGACGCTACTCTGTAAGAATTGGACACTACACCGAAAGGTTTGGATGCTAAACTGAAAGGATTGGACACTACATTGAAAGATTGGACGCTACTCTGTAAGAATTGGACACTACACCGAAAGGTTTGGATGCTAAACTGAAAGGATTGGACGCTACACTGAAAGATTGGACACTACTCTGTAAGAATTGGACACTACACCGAAAGGTTTGGATGCTAAACTTAAAGGATTGGATGCTACACTGAAAGTACTGAACACTAAACTGAAAGGATTGGATGCTACACTGAAGGCACCATCACTCAGGTGCCGATGAAACCTGGAAAAGTACGGAAAGTTTGATGAGTTCTGTTTTAATGCTGATTAAAACGCTGAAGGGCCGCAGGACTTCTTCACCGTACCAGACGCCGCGGAGTGTGAAAAGCCTGCAAGGATGTAAATGATGTTGTGGAAGCAGCTGTTCATCCTGTGTTGAAGAGAGAACGTAGAGGGCGTGGAATCATGCAGCAGGTCGATAAATTAGAAAGATAAATTGTAAAGGAGATCGATGGGTAGATCACTGTTCGAGATAAAACATCGACCGTCTCCAGAAAAGCAGAGCTTTCGCGTCGGCTCAGAGCTTTCACGTCGGCTAAGTTACTCACAGGAAGACAGCCGTAATTAAAATGTGGCCTCAAGGCTGAGAGAAAACTGGAATTCACCTAAACTCACCTGTGAGGAGAAATCCCAGCTTTATCACTCCACTTCCTGTGATTATAAACCCCAGTGAACTGCTGCTCCTCTTATTCTCTCATTTATTCAGTAAAACGCTCTCCTCATGTCGCCAGTCACGGTTTTATTCTGCTCATCTGTCTGTGTATGTTCCTCTAGACTGTTCTCCTAGGTAATATGGAGGTTTTACAATTTCCCCAGAAGTAAAGCGTCCTAATAGAACAGATCCCTCCATCATTCAGGATGGGCTCAATTTCATTGATTTCTTTCTTTCTTTTCTTTTTTTTTTTTTTTTACTGAAAGGAGTCTGGAAACTTGTATTAAACTTCAGTTTACTGTTTATTCAGTGAACTTGATGGACTTCTGCAATGAATATATTCTTTCATTCACTCATTCACCCACCAATTCATTCATTCATTCATTCATTCATTCATTCATTCATTCATTCATTCATTCATCAACTCATTCATTCATTCACCCATTCACTCACCCATTCACTCACCCATTCATTCATTCATTCATTCATTCATTCATTCATTCATTCATTCATTCATTCATTCATTCATTCGTTCATCAATTCATTCATTCATTCACCCATTCATTCATTCATTCATTCATTCATTCATCCATTCATTCATTCATTCATTCATTCATTCATTCACCCATTCATCCATTCATTCACCCATTCATTCATTCATTCATTCATTCATCCATCCATTCATTCATTCATTCATTCATTCATCAACTCATTCATTCATTCACCCATTCACTCACCCATTCACTCACCCATTCACTCACCCATTCATTCATTCATTCATTCATTCATTCATTCATTCATTCATTCGTTCATCAATTCATTCATTCATTCACCCATTCATTCATTCATTCATCAACTCATTCATTCATTCACCCATTCACTCACCCATTCACTCACCCATTCACTCACCCATTCATTCATTCATTCATCAACTCATTCATTCATTCACCCATTCACTCACCCATTCACTCACCCATTCACTCACCCATTCACTCACCCATTCATTCATTCATTCATTCATTCATTCATTCATTCATTCATTCATTCATTCGTTCATCAATTCATTCATTCATTCACCCATTCATTCATTCATTCATCAACTCATTCATTCATTCACCCATTCACTCACCCATTCACTCACCCATTCACTCACCCATTCATTCATTCATTCATCAACTCATTCATTCATTCACCCATTCACTCACCCATTCACTCACCCATTCACTCACCCATTCATTCATTCATTCATTCATTCATTCATCAACGCATTCATTTATTCACCCACCCATTCATTCATTCATTCATCCATTCATTCATCAACGCATTCATTTATTCACCCACCCATTCATTCATTCATTCATCCATTCATTCATTCATTCATTCATCAACACATTCATTTATTCACCCACCCATTCATTCATTCATTCATTCATTCATTCATTCATCAACGCATTCATTTATTCACCCACCCATTCATTCATTCATTCATTCATTCATTCATTCATTCATTTATTTCTTCATTCATTAACTCATTCACCCACCCATTCATTCATTCATTCACTCACCCATTCATTCATTCATTCATTCATTAACTCATCCATTCGTTCATTCACCCATTCATTCATTAACTCATCCATTCAGTCATTCATTCATTCACTCATTTACTAATTCACCCATTCACTAATTCATTCATTCACTCATTCATTCTCATTTCATTAATTCACTAATTCAATGATTCATTCATTCTTTTGTTCACTCCTTCATTCATTTACCCACTCATTCATTCACTCATTTATTCACTCATTCATCAATTCACTCACTCCCACATTCACTCATTCATTCATTCATCAATTCACTCATTCACACATTTATTCACTCATTCATTCATTCACTCAGTAATTTATTTATTCATTCACACATTCATTCAGTCACTCATTCATTCTCATTCATTAATTCACTCATTTATTTACTCATTCATTCATTCATTCATTCACCCACTCCTTCATTCAGTCGCCCATTCATTCATTTATTCATTCACTTACTCATTTATTCTTTCTCTATTCAATAATTTGAAAATCATGTTCATATTGTTATTTTTTTCATACAAATATTTATTTCAAACATCTTATTCATTATTTCTTGACATCCTTTATCCATTCATCAATTCATTAATTCGCTTCTTTTTCTTTTCTTTCTTTCTTTCTTTCTTTCTTTCTTTCTTTCTTTCTTTCTTTATTTATGTTTTTATTCACGCAACAGATTCATATCATTTCTTATATAACATGCTATTCTTTCTTTCTTTCTTTCTACATTAAATGTATATTACTTTGTACATGGCTGACCCATATTATTTAGCTATTTATTCATTTACAAAT
The DNA here is from genome assembly GCA_012411365.1 of Ameiurus melas. Lineage (NCBI taxonomy): Eukaryota > Metazoa > Chordata > Actinopteri > Siluriformes > Ictaluridae > Ameiurus > Ameiurus melas. The sequence goes on from CM022768.1 coordinate 2,544,430, forward strand.
TTCCTTCTTCCCTTAACTCCTTCTATCTTTCCGTATTTCCCTCATTTCGTTCCTACTCTCTGCATTATTTCCGTATTATTACTGACATGACAAGCCTATACTGCGTAAATATATATATAATAAACACACTGTGTATGGGTTGTACTTCTGCATGCGGCGCTGATAAT
>CM022768.1:2549596-2554596 GCA_012411365.1 Ameiurus melas
TGATCAATTGAGGGTTAAGGGCTGTGCTCAAGGGCCCAACAATGGCAACTCGGCGGTGCCGGAGTTTTAACTCATGGTAAATGGTCTGTATTTATATACCACGCTTTTTTTTTAACCTTAGCGGTCCTACAAAGCGCTTTACACTGCATTCACCCATTCACTCACACACTCACACACCAATGGTAGCAGAGCTGCCATGCAAGACGCTAACTTGCCATCGGGAGCAACTCGGAGTTCGGTGTCTTGCCCAAGGACACTTCGGCACGTGGAGTCATGTGGGCCGGGAAGCGAACCACCAACCCTACGATTAGTGGACAACCCTGAGCCACAGCCGCCCCAAACTCATGACCTTCTGAGCAGTAGACCAACATCTTAACCACTGAGCGACCACTGCCCTACAGCTGACCACACAAATAAACAAACACATGTATAAATGTGATTCCCTGTGACATTCTCTTCAGATTTTAATCACTAACAGTTGCTATTATTTGAGATAAAGATATAACGGTGATTTTAAAGGAAGTCGGTATAAGCCTTCAGAGATGAGATGGGGAAGTAAGATGGAACATTTCTAAGCAGAAAGGTAAATCCATCTATCCATCAGGTTTCTCTTCCACTTATCTTACACAGGGTCCAGGGTGAGTCTGGTTCTATCCCAGGGAACTCTGGGTAGAAAGCAGGGGGCACCCTGGACGGAGTATCAGTCCATCGCGGGGTACAATCACACAAACTAAGGACAGTTGAGAGATGCCAATCAGCCTACAACACATGTTTTTGGACTTTGGGAGGAATCCTCCAAAACACAGGGAGAACATGCAAACTCCACACACAAGGATCAGAGGTGGGATTCGAACCCCCAACCCTGTAGGTGCGAGGCAAACATGCTAACCACTAAGCCACCAGGTAAACCCGGTAAATCCTTCAGAAGATGATCTTTTCTCTGGCTGCTTTGCCTTTTGTGTTCTTGTTTGCCGTCTCGCAAATCAGTCCTCCTTTTAGTGCCTTTGAGGAAACCATTCTCGCTTGACTTGCCAACGCGAGTATAAAATACACAGGCTAACTCTTCATCCTGGAGCCTGTGATAGAAATATGCTCGGCTCCTACGCCTCTGCCGTTTACGAGCCCCGCTGCTACCCTCGATATTTTCCCTGCCATGTTGATACTACGCTTACTGCAGTCAAAGTCATCGCTCTCAAAGTCAAAGAAGGAAAGAAGGAAACCTCTCTGTGCGCATGTGTGTGTGTGTGTGTGTGTGAAGCATTTAAAGTTGACCTCTTTACCGGATCATCTCCTGCTCGTTCTCCCATCTTTCACCCTGTGTCTAACTGAGAGGACTGATGTATTTGATCTGTCTATTAGACGTAGTGATTTATTTAAGCTCTAGCTTAAGACGTGAGAATAGCTTGAGCGTTAGAAAAGTCATTTCATTTTACCACTGTGATGAAATATCAGAGAAGGAACTCTGGAATGCGGTTCCCAGAATACAGTTCCCACTGCACCACACCATCATGTCACATGACCACCTGACCACCTGTACCTGAACTTCATTCTTGTTAATGAGCACTTGCAGGTATTTATAGCCACGGTTTGCACTACACTGGTCATCTCACGTTTGTCTTTCTTTGCCATTGTCTTTGTTGCTGTGCTTATGGTCTTTGTTTCATGGTTAGTCTTTGCTTTAGTGTTTCGCCACAAGTTGTTTTGTGTTTCGTTTACATTTATATTAAAGCTAATCTGTGCTTGCGTCCGTCTCCGCCTCCGATCGTGACAACCACAGCACTGACGAGTCCTCGAATTTCTTGTCCCTTTAGTTTGCCATCTGTATTTTATTTTGTCTTATTAATTTCAAGAGAAGGGGGAGGGGGGCAGTTTGAAGCTGCCAAAACGTAAGTGAGAACTTCAGTTGGGTAAGAATGGATACAAATGAGACATTGCCAAACTAAAAAAAGGGACATGATGGCAAATAACTGGTATGTTTGTGTTCATTTTCCTTCCCCGTGTTTGGGTAAAATGGGTATCATGGTGTAGAGACACTTGTACCTACAGGTGACACGATCATGACTTGATTGATTTTGACACACCTCTAGCATCAATACTAACTCCAGATTGCAGATACAGGTTAACAAATTTACGGCATTTAGCAGAAACCCTTATCCAGAGAGACCTACGTTTATACAACTGAGCAATTGAGCATTAAGGGCCTTACCCAATTTCCCAGCTTTGATAGTTTGGCAGTGCTGGGGCTTGAACTCCTGACCTTCTGAGCCTTTAACCACTGAGCCACCACTGCCCCTATATACGCAATGTCTCATATACTTCTGGGCTATGGGGTAGGGTGGCTAGACGAAAGCCCTTTCCCTTTCAAAAAACATCATCCAATAAATCACCTCAAACCATGTGGCAAAATCTTATGGTCTGATGAGACCAATTCCAACAGGTATGATTGGTGCAAAAAGCACATCGCCAAAAGAACTCCACACTCATGAATAGCTGAAAATACCAGTTGATTTGAGTGCCAAACCTTCAGGTGCTAGTAAGCTGAAGATGGAAAGGAATTTCACCTTTCAGCACGATAATGACCCGAAGCATACGTTCAAATCAACAAAGGAACATCTCAATCTAAAGAAGATCAGTGTTTTGGAATGGCCTAGCCAGAGCCCAGACCTGAACCCAGCTAACAGTCTGTGGGGTGACCTGAAGCGGGCTGTGCACAGGAGATGGCCACACTATCTGATGGATTTTGAATGTTTTTGCAAGAAAGTTTGAGAAAATATTATAAATGGCACACTTATATAGCACTTTTATCCAAAGAGCTTTACTCATTCACACACACACACCAATAGTAGCAGAGCTGCCATGCAAGGCGCTGACTTGCTACCAGGAGCAACTTGGGGTTCAGTGTCTTGCCCAAGGAGACTTCGGTACATGGAGTCATCCAGGCCTGGAATCGAAACGCCAACCCTACGATTAGTGGACATCCTGCTCTACCACCTGCGCCACAACCACCACAATTGTCAAGTCAAGATGACAGATTATTACCCAAAAAGTCTGAGTGGTGCCATAAAATCAAAAGGCGCTTCAACAGTGTATTATTTTTTTTCGGGTGTGTACACTTATGTAACTTGGATAAAGTTTTTCACTTTATTTGTATACTTTGTAATTTCACATTGAGGTTGGGGAAAAGCTCTGAGATGATTTATCTTCCAGTTTCACAACGAATCAAATACAAACTCTTACTTCTCACTCACAATGTACTAGACGGCCTGACCTTACTATAGCTCCTGCAGCATTACACTCCTGCTCCGACTCTCAGCTCCATGAATACGTTCCTACTTAAGACCAGTCTGACCTTGATGAGGTCAATCTTTTCAACTTTCGAGCGCCGTCCTTCAGGACCTTCACGACTACACGTCCTTCTCCGACTTAAATTTCTCCCAACACCTTTCCCTTTAAATAAATAAATAAATAAAAAATTCCACAAGCATTAATAGGAGTTCTAATTGGTCGAGGTTACAATAAAAACCACAGATACAACCTCATTCGTATGAAATTTGAGCTAATTGGCTCAAGTTCCTTCAACTTCTTTCTCAGTGTGGCAGAACTAACGTCAGAAGTTCCAGCCTTCTTTAAACGCTGAGACTTGCGTTTGTTAATGGTTGATTAATGCACCGAGAACAGAGTCTCCTCACGCATTTATCTGGCTAGACTAATCGTCTTGCTGGAGTCCTGATGAGCGGCGTGTTTTTTCAGCCCTGAGGGTGAGACTTTATTAACGCTTCCTCCGTTATTCCCTCTGTTAATGACAGAGCTGCCTGATTTCCCCAGATGAAGAGGGACGATCAGTTAGAGAGAAGCGCTTGTCTTAAAAAAAAGTTTGTAACGAGGACATAACAAGTCGGGGCCGAGTCAGAGTAAACGCCAAAGCCGGATAATACGATGACAGTCGGAAGTCACATGGGTGAGGGAATAGGAAACGGGAACGGATTCAATATTAGCCACTAAAAGCCTGGAATGTGTCTTAGTTGTTCCTGGTTCCTTGTATTGAACATAAAGAGTAATGCAGCTACCTACAGTCATGGACGAAATTATTGGCACCCCTGGAACTTTTCCAGAAAATGCACCATTTCTCGCAGAAAATTGTTGCAATGACAAATGTTTTGGTATACACATGTTTATTTCCTTTAAGTGCATTGGAACAGAAAAAAGGCAAATGTGACATCATTTTACACAAAACTCCAAAAATTAGGTCGGACAAAATTGTTGGCACCCTCAACTTAATATTTGGTTGCACACCCTTTGGAGAAAATAACGGAAACCAATCGCTTCCTATAACCATCAACAAGCTTCCTACACCTCTCAACTGGAACTTTGGACCACTCTTCTTTTGAAAACTGCTCCAGGTCTCTCAGATTTGAAGGGTGCCTTCTCGCAACAGCAATTTTGAGATCTCTCCATAGGTGTTCTATGGGATTTAGATCCGGACTTATTGATGGCCACTTCAAAATTCTCCAGCGTTTTGTCTCCAACCATTTCTGGGTGCTTTTTGAGGTATGTTTCGGGTCATTGTCCTGCTGAAACACCCAAGACCTCTGATGCAGACCCAGCTTTCTGACACTAGGCCCTACATTATGGGCCAAAATCTTTTAATAGTCTCCAGATTTCATGATTCCTTGCACACAGTCAATGCACCCAGTGCCAGAGGCAGCAAAACAACCCCAAAACATCCTTGAACCTCCACCATGTTTGACTGTAGGTACTCTGTTCTTTTCTTTGTAGGCCTCTTTCCGTTTTCTGTAAACAGTAGAATGCCAAAAAGCTCTACCTTAGTCTCATCTGTCCACAAAACGTTCTCCCAGAAGGATTGAGGCTTACTCAGGTACAGTTTTTACAAACTGCAGTCTGGCTTTTTTATGCCTCTGTGTCCGAAGTGGGGTTCTCCTTGGTCTCCTACCATAGCGCTTCTTCTCAATCAGTCTGAGTCTGCACGACAGCCTGAATTT
>CM022768.1:2559596-2584596 GCA_012411365.1 Ameiurus melas
GACCGTGACCCTGCAGCACTCGTCTCTCTCGTCTTCGAACAGGACGAGAGAGAGAGAGAGAGATTGGGCGGCGTTTTATCGAAAGGCTGTTGACGTGTATTGATCAGAACAAGAGTTGAGAAGGCAGCAGGGGATGGAGAGAGGGGCGGAAAGAGGAGGAAAACTTCCAGATTCGCAGAGAGAGAAAGAGAGATACCGAGAGAGAAGAGAGAGAGAGAGAGAGGACTCTGGTCTGGTGAACAGAATAAGAGAATTAACGTATCCATCACATAACTTTCAACACTTTTATTCAGACTGTATGATGATATCATGAGGGTGGAAATGTGACATTTCCCTCAGATGTGTTGAGTAATTAAGGAATAACAATCTCCAGACCCTGCTATATCCATGTTGAGAGGTGTGATATGGTCTGACGTGAAGCGCAATCCATCCTGAATTCTGGAGTGTCTTATGCCACCTTTCTTCAGCCATTTGCCAACGTTTAATTTGAGGTTTTTAGGATTTTAAATTAATTCATGAATGACACATCACTCCATTTAACCGTTTATAGTAAAGCGTCAATGTGGTGAAACGTTCACTGATGAAGGCAACACGATACATTAAGAGCCAAGGGGGTGTAAACTTTTGAACAATGATGATCGGTGTGAAAATTGTTATTATTTTGTTTAAAGATCTCATTTTCTTCATTTAGTACCGCCCTTCAGACACTAAATAAGGTAATGATATGTCTTCCAGAAGACAAAATACTAACAATTTACACCGATCATCCTGTTCAAAAGTTTACCCGCCCCCCCACCACACCCGCTTCTTAATGTACCGTGTTGCTTTCTTGCGCATCAGTGAACATTTGCACCGTTTGTAATAGTCCAGTCCGTCAGTCGTCCTCGGTGTGAAAAGCTGGATCTCGACATCATATAGCCGCTGTTATAAAGGACTCAAATATGCAGAAGATTCTGGAAAAGTAAAGAACGTGCAGGACCTGGAGGACGTTTCTGAAGAACAGTGGGCAGTTTAACTCCTCAGGACAAACAAGGGACTCGTGAAGAACTCTCACAAAAACAGTATTAAGAATCAAGGGTGTGTAAACTTTTGAACAGGGTCGTTTTTTTTAAATATAAATTCAGCTATTATCTTGTCCTGTGGACTATATGTACACATCAGTTATGTGAAATAGATTATTCATCGCAGTTGGTAGAGTGGATTGTCCACTAATCGTAGGGTTGGCGGTTCGATTCCCGGCCTGGGTGACCCCACATGCCAAAGTGTCCTTGGGCAAGACACTGAACCCCAAGTTGCTCCCAATGGCAAGCTAGCACCTTGCATGGCAGCTCTGCTAACATTGGTGTGTGAGTGAATGGGTGAATAAGACACAGAGTAAAGCGCTTTGGATAAAAGAGCTATATAAGTGCACATTTACCATTTTGTCAACAGTATTAAGATCTAGCAGATTCCGCAAGGGGTATGTAAAAATCCGAGCGCGAATGTATGTATAAGAAACCTGGAGTTCGGGAAGTGCTGGAACACATGGCAGAGGAGGCAAAAAAAAACAAAAAAACATCACGTGAAAAAAAAAAAAAAAAAACCAGCCTGCTAGAATATTCTGTCTCGCAGGAAACAAAAAGAAAAAAAAAAGCTAGCAGTTTCGACGCTAACACCTTCGCTTGACACGAAGTCAGAATATTTACTCAGGTACACACAGAAAGTTTTCTTTCTTGTCTTAGCTCTCATCGTTTCTGTGAGAGAAGAAGACACACAGAGAGCGAGCGAGAGAGAGAGAGAGAGAGAGGGTGGGGAAGACAGAGAGAAAGAGAGGGAGGGGAAGACAGAGAGAGAGAGAGGGAGAGAGAGAGAGGGAGAGGAAGACAGAGAGAAGAGAGGGAGGGAGAGAGAGAGAGGGAGAGGAAGACAGAGAGAAAGAGAGGGAGGGGAAGACAGAGAGAGAGAGAGGGAGAGAGAGAGAGAGAGGGGAAGACGGAGAGAGAGCGAGAGGACTGCAGGCACTGGGGAGATCTGAGTGTCTTGTTTTCTGATATGACAGGATCATTTTGCTGACACTCGGGGCCAAGATACTCACAAAGGCCTGGATTTTACCCGGCTCAGCAGATTCTGTGTGTGTGTGTGTGTGTGTGTGTGTGTGGACTGCTCAGTTTCTCTGAGAGCTGCTCTCAGCTAAAACTCTGCACTCCACCAGGATATTCTTTGATATACGTCCATAACAAGGGGCTCTGTGATTCAGGTGGCGAAACTGCGCCGCAGCCGCCGCTGAGAAGGGATGTCCAGTTGCTCCGAATTAAACACAGCCGCTCCTCTGTCCGTCTGAAACACAGCCGTGCGTCAGGCCGTCCAAAACCTAGCGATCATCCTGTCTCTTTGAATAAAACAGCCTTCCCTCTGGCTGATGAAACACAGCCTGTTGCTCTTTCTAGCAGCGTTTTTCGCTAGCAGCGCTTCGCTAACGCTCCCGACGTCCACCGCTGTTCGTTATTACCTCTGAGTTTTTTTTTTTGGTGTTTTTTTTTCCATAAAGGCTAAAGCGTAAACGCAGACGTAGCGTAAACGTCCAGAAACGTAGCGGGAATTCGAGGTTATAGAGCACTTTTCATACACACGGTCTCTCAAAATGAGGGAGAGAAAAGAAAAAGCCATGTAAGAGAGTACACGAAGCTAAAGTAAATTTAAGAAACGAAATCACGTACAAGTGAGGAAATCAAACCGGACTAATGAATTACCAAGTGGATCAAAACGTATCGGTTTGACTCTGATTCTGACTGCGGATTAAGAGGTGTGGACGTTTCCTTGGTAACTGCCCTGTCAGGGTCGTGATGCTTTAAATTAGGCTTCTAGTTTTTTTTTTTTTTTTTGTGTGTGAAATAAAATCCAGTTAAATTCATTAGTAAAGATCATGGGCAGGAGTGGACTGGCCATCTGGAGCACAGAGAGTCTTCCTGGTGGGCCGCTTGGCAAAGTGGGCAGGCCTGCTGATATGGAAATATATATATATATATATATACATATATATATATATATATATGGGGGAGGGGTGAGTTTTGATGTTCGTCTTCTTCAAAATACTACTAATCTAATCCCACCCCCCCCACCCCACCCCCCTTAAAAATTTGTTCGGTCTGATCCACTGCATATCTTGAAACACGCCCCCTTTGACGTCTAATTCACACAGACTGTGAGATTGATTTTCTTGGATCAAACAAGGAAGGGAAGGAAAGAGAAGGTGGAGATGAAAAGCTCTGCTAAAAAAAGAAAAGAAAAAAAAAACGTTTACGGCGTTAGACGCAGATGCCGTGAAGTGTTTTAAACGAACAGATTTCGCCTTTGGCGTGAAGGAAAGTTGCAGTTCTGCGGGCGGTGACGGCTCTAGCGTTACAGTTCATTCTCTCTCTCTCTGTTTTTCTGTCTCATACACATAGACACGACCTAGACTCATAGACTCTCATATGTATACACTCCTCTTCTCCTCGTCCTCATTCCCTCCTACAGCTCTGCTGACCTGTCCCCAAGAGAAACCCTGAACTCTGCAGATATGAGTTTTATGTCACATGATGACAGTGAATTCATGATAAAATAGTAAAGTTTCAGTCCTGATTGAGGAGTTGTACAGCCGAGTGGTGCGGGTCTCCTCCGCCGTACCCAGATGATCCATCGGACAAGCTAACATGCTATCTTGATTGTTTTATATTCCTCGTGACACTGTTCTTCTGTTTCTGCTCACCTGTTTTACAAATACGACTTGACATCTGTTCAGCGCTACTTCAAATAAATGTGTTTAAATGGTATTTAAGTTTGTGTGTTGTGTTCAATTTTTTTTATGCTAGTAAGCGGTGTTACTAATCGGTCTCACCTCGATGCACCGGTGTGTTATGATGTGGCGTGTTGTGGGCTGAGTGTGGTGGTCTGATCTGGGCCAGAAAGTCCCGGGCAAATTTTTGGTCCCTTTCCACCCCTGGTCATGGGCACGTACAAAAAATATATAAATAAATACATAAATAAATACTGCACGAGCAGGATTATGCACATCTCTACTTGATCCCAGTTATGACGAGGAATGATGCAGCTGAGGTTGAGGAGTAAGAATTCATACACTGTGCTGACATTTCTTCCATTTTCTGTTATATTTTTTTTAATATTTGCCAGAGTTTCTATGTGAATAGTAGCAATATTTAATGAAAAAACCAAAAACAAAACTACCAGTTTAGACCACTTTTGAGTTTTCAAATCTGAATGTCAAGACCACCACGGTCAAGTCCAATGACCAAGTTCAAGACTAGTACTAGCAAGGACTGAGTCAAGACAACATTGTAAGGAGCTCGAGGCCAAGTAAATATCAAGACCAAATGAAAGCCAGAACGAGACACGATCGAGACGAAATGAACATCAGAATGAGTCAAGATTGAGTCCAGATGAAAGCCAGAACGAGTCAAGATAGCAACCAAATGAACATCAGGATAAGTCAAGATCGAGACCAAATGAACATCAGAATGAGTCAAGATAGCAACCAAATGAACATCAGGATAAGTCAAGATCGAGACCAAATGAACATCAGAATGAGTCAAGATAGCAACCAAATGAACGTCAGCACGAGTCAAGATTGAGACCAAATGAACATCAGAATGAGTCAAGATCGAGACCAAATGAACATCAGAATGAGTCAAGATAGCAACCAAATGAACATTAGCACGAGTCAAGATCGAGACCAAACGAACATCAGAATGAGTCAAGATCGAGACCAAATGAACATCACACAGTCAAGATCGAGACCAAATGAACATCAGACACGAGTCAAGATCGAGACCAAATGAACATCAGCACGAGTCAAGATCGAGACCAAATGAACATCAGAAGGAGTCAAGATAGCAACCAAATGAACATCAGCACGAGTCAAGATCGAGACCAAATGAACATCAGCACGAGTCAAGATCGAGACCAAATGAACATCAGCACGAGTCAAGATCGAGACCAAATGAACATCAGAATGAGTCAAGATTGAGACCAAATGAACATCAGAATGAGTCAAGATAGCTACCAAATGAACATCAGCACAAGTCAAGATCGAGACCAAATGAACATCAGCACAAGTCAAGATCGAGACCAAATGAACATCAGCACGAGTCAAGATCGAGACCAAATGAACATCAGAATGAGTCAAGATAGCAACCAAATGAACATCAGCACGAGTCAAGATCGAGACCAAACGAACATCAGAATGAGTCAAGATCGAGACCAAATGAACATCAGCACGAGTCAAGATCGAGACCAAATGAACATCAGAATGAGTCAAGATAGCTACCAAATGAACATCAGCACAAGTCAAGATCGAGACCAAATGAACATCAGCACAAGTCAAGATCGAGACCAAATGAACATCAGCACAAGTCAAGATCGAGACCAAATGAACATCAGCACGAGTCAAGATCGAGACCAAATGAACATCAGCACGAGTCAAGATCGAGACCAAATGAACATCAGAATGAGTCAAGATCGAGACCAGATGAACATCAGCACGAGTCAAGATCGAGACCAAACGAACATCAGAATGAGTCAAGATCGAGACCAAATGAACATCAGCACGAGTCAAGATCGAGACCAAACGAACATCAGAATGAGTCAAGATCGAGACCAAATGAAAGGCATGACGAGTCAAGATCGAGTCCAAAAACCATGAAATCCTTTTGGAAGCCGACCTTAACTTCAACCAGTTGGCTTTGTTTGTAACCATTACAGCAATGATTAGTCTGTTGTCTAGAAGATGGAATTACTTCTTGTCAAACTTTGTGCCAAAACACAACACTAACATTATTTTTTAAAACTATATTTGGAGCACTAAAAAGATACAGAACATGTCATTGTGTTACACCTCAACTTCTCTCTCTCTCTCTCTCTCTCTCTCTGGACAGCCTTGCATTATATCCTTGGAAGTCATCCGTCCTCTTCATCTGCCTCATGCTCTCATAAGGGGATAGAGTCATCTCCTCAACCTTGACTCCTTTGCTCTCTTTATTCATACACACAAATGGTGTTTGAACCAAGAGAGGGAAAGAGAAAGAGAGTGACCTTGGCTAGATTCGGACTCTCAGGTTCCCATCGGCGGATGTGAGTGTGTGTGTGTGTGTGTGTGTGTGTGTGTTAGTACCCCCTTTCTCCAGCTCCCCATGGGAAGGAGTTGGGCAGAGCGTGTGATAAAATACCCCCCTCGGTCCGCTGATGTATTGGGGACGAGGCTTCTAATCTGTCTTGGTGTGTAGTAGGTGACCTCGCATTCCACAATCAAGAGACAAATAACCCGGCGGCAGCGTCGTTACAAAAAAAAAACTACATGAATATAAAACAAATACTTTTTTTTTTTTTTTTTTAATAAAAACAACAATTGTAAAACATTGTATTGTTAATATATTAAGTTTTTCCCCAAAGCCAAAAAATAAATAAAAATCCACTTTGTGTATGTTTAAAATACTAACATGTGTTTATTGAAACATAGTGTACATTTGTACATCTTTTAAGGATAAATAAGCAGTGTAGTATTTGTTATTTATTTATTTTTGGTCATTTTTGGTCATTTAAGATATATTTTCATGAATTATAAAAATAATAATTGAATCAACGCTCTCTATTTCTGTTGCTGATCTCAAACAGTGCTGCATTGGGCATAAACAGCACTACATACTGTTACAGGGTCTACAATAGCATTATTGTGCATGCAGTAGTCATTAGGATTTACCTAAACCCTAATCCTAACCTACCTAAACCCTAATCCCAACCTACCTAATCCCTAATCCCAACCTACCTAACCCTACCACCTCCCAGTCGCCTCTACCTGCCACCTGCCTGGGCCTAGTCCTGCCTGACCTGGTCAGGCCTGCCTGGGCCCTGATCCGACCTACCTGGGCCTGGTCCTGGCCTGCCTGGGCCTGGTCAAGCCTGCCTGGGCCTGGTCCGGCCTGCCTGGGCCTGGTCTGCCTGCCCTGGGCCTGGTCCGCCTGCTGGCTTCCTGCCTTCGCTGCCTGGCCTGGCTGCCTCTCTGTCCTGGCCTGCCTGGGCCCGAGTCCTGGCCTGCCTGGGCCTGGTCACCTGCCTGGGCCTAGTCCTGGCCTGCCTAGGCCTGGTCTCCCCTTCCCGCTCCTCCTCCCTGCCTGCCCTGTCTGTGCCTGCCTGTCCTGGCCTGCCTGGGCCTGTCCTGCCTGCCGCCTGGTCTCCTCTGGGCCTCAGTCTGCCTGCCTGAGCCCTAGTCACAACCTGCCTGATCCCTAATCCCAACCTACCAACCCCCCCTACCTGTCCCCTCTGCCCTACGCCCCGCGGCCTGCCTGGGCCTGGTCCTGGCCTGCCTGGCCCTGGTCCCCCTGGTCCTGGTCGGCCTGCCTGGGCCCTAATCCTAACCTACCTAACCCTGATCCTGAACCTACCACTGGGCCCTAATCCCAACCTACCTAAACCCTAATCCTAACCTGCCCTAATCCCCACCTACCTAATCCTATCCCCAACCTAATCCCTAATCCCAACCTACCTAAGCCCTGATCTACCCCTGAGCCTTACCTGCAATCCCTAATCCCAACCTACCTAACCCTAATCCTAACCTACCTAAACCCTAATCAACCTACCTAAACCCTAATCCCAACCTACCTAAACCCTAATCCCAACCTACCTAAACCCTAATCCCAACCTACCTAATCCCTAATCCCAACCTACCTAAACCCTAATCCCAACCTACCTAAACCCTAATCCCAACCTACCTAAACCCTAATCCTAACCTACCTAAACCCTAATCAACCTACCTAAACCCTAATCCCAACCTACCTAAACCCACACCTAACCTACTAACCAGATGTTAAGAGGATTCTGAGTCAGCTAAGAAATGCAAAAATATCAGTGACCGAATGGAAATAAAATCCTGTGGCTAAATGGAAAAGACAACAAGTCAAAAAATCACAGTTTATGAAAAAAAAGAAGAATATAAAATTATTTCTTTACTTGAGATTTAATGCAGTTTCCACATTTACACCAATATGAAGATGCCCCAAATTGTTATTCGCCAAAACAGGAAGTAAGCCATTTTGATTTTTTGATTTTTTTTTAAAATAGTAATTTTTCCCCTCTTCTTCTGTTATATATTCTATCAATAAACATGAATATGGAACAATGCATCATGGGAACAAACCAAACAAAATATGCTTCTTGGATTTTATTCTTCTTTAATTCCACTAAAGTCTTATATCTACATATGGCTTACACCCCACTGCACTACCGCATCACACTCAAACTATATATATATATATATATAATTTTATTTATTTTATTGAATTTGTAATTATTTTTAGTATACTTTCTAACACTCTGTGCTGCTGTAATTTGTGAATTTCCCTCTGGGATGAATACAGTGATCTGTCTGTCTGTCTGTCTGTCTGTCTACCTATCTATGCATTCAGCCAGCTGGCCATTTTTGATATGCAGGATGTTACTTCTATAATTTGCAAACAAAATGGATGGCCATTTGAAGTCACCAAACAGGAAGTGACAGCATATCTCAGCAACAGCCTTCAAATTTAGTATGTCTTTTTGGTAAGAAGTAACGCTGGTGCTAATGGCTTCTAGACTTCCGCTGTCTCTAATGGGTTTGGGGTAGAAAGTGCTTGACCCCATAATTGCTGCTTGCAACTATATTTACTTTGATGATGATGATGATGATGATGATTATTATTATTATTCGTATTATTATTCGTATTATTATTAGTATTATTATTAGTTGTAGTAGTAGTAGTAGTATCCACAACACGCCTTTTCTGTTGCATAATCATGACTAAAATGTCAAGAATTTTTAAGAATGTGAAATTGAATCACTGTTAATTAAAAGCTTATACTGTTGAATTCTGGATTGTGATTGGTTAGAAGGTGTTGATTAATTTTCTATACCAGCAGTTCTGACACTAGTGCAGCTGCAAATTTCAGGTTCATTTTAATGCATTTGTTAAATTCGTTAGCGTTTCTGTTGTCACTTAATAAGGATTAACCGAGGAAAACATATTGTATTATTTTTAGAAACTAGATTAAATAAAAGGTTCTTGGTCTTGAACCCATATTTTTGGCTCCCGCTGTGTCACAACATTTATATGTGCTAAAAGCGTGAACGCTAACAGCGCTATTGTTGTGTTGTGACTCTTGGAAAGTCTCTGGTGGATAGAAGTGAGAGCAAAGAACGGACGAGATGGAGTCAGTCTTTTCTCCATTGACACGCCAACCCCAGTTCAGTGAAAGTGCTCTTGAGTGTCCTTCATATCCCTTCGAGTGCTCACTCTCTCCACCAGGAAGTGGATTAGCAATACTGAACTCCAGTTGAACTGGAAACGTGAAAGCATTTTAATTTGTTTCCACAGCGTTGTCTGAGCTCCTCATTCCTGACTCGCAAAGTCTTGTGTTTCGAGATTTATCTCTATAAATTTCCAGATGAGACACAGATGAGACGACGCCTCCGTTAGCCCAGGAAAAGACGGATTAAAGTGTCATTTCAGATGCATGGGATTCCAGACAGGCTTACAAATCCAGCGCGTATTGTTATGAATATAAAATGGCCGAGAGGTGATTCTTATTACTGCGTTATTTATGCATCGGTGAGACGCTCGCGCTTGATGGAAGAACACAGCCTCCAAATGAAAGCATTTCCATGTTATTTATTCTGCATGCCATTTTCTGTCTTTCTGTTTTTTTTTACTTTCTCATTTCCCCCCCTCACTCTCGCTGACGAGCTTGACTGTCGAATCGGGATAATAAGATCAGAGCGGGAATTGCTGTGACGGATTACGGCGCCACACGCGATCCATCTCTTTCTACACTCACGCTGATTTCTCATCCAGATTTAACAGTTAAAAAAGCGTTCGTTTTCAATGGAAACAGACAATCGCTATTCAGAAGGTTTCATTTTAACATGCTGCACATGCAAAGCATTTGCATATCCAGTCTTGGAAGACACCAGTTGTGTCGAATATTATATATATATACGAAGACGGTCGAATAAAGTATTTCTATAATCCTGTCTCTGTCTTGAGCAGACACGCTACGCAGGTTATTGTGTGTTTTGTATAGTTATTGTAAAGCCTTATTTTGATTGGATTCGTTTTCCATGTAGAGGTGGGGTAATGTAATTATTACTAAAGTACCTCTGGGATTTTTGTCCTACCCGAATTCATCAAGTTCACCAAGACACACCCATCACCGTGATTATATAACACCTATCCACCGTGAATACAAAAATCTTATCCCGTCCGAATCTTTTCTGTTTGGTGTTTGGTGGTTGTGTTATGATTTGTAATAGTTACTCAGGGAATGCGTTGTTCTCACAATATAAAAGGTTCTAATACTGTAAGTCACATGTGGTTCGGCAAAGATAGTTTGCTAGCTTCTATTGGGAGCTAGAACCAAGGTCCAAAAGCAAAAGGTGATCTCAGATGTTTGCCTTGTGGTCATCAGCTGTGTTTAATTGGTGTACAATTTGGTTAAGGTGCGTAAAATTGGCATAGAGTTCATTCATTCATTCATTCTTTCACTTTCCCCGGTTGGGGTCATGGTGGCTGCAGGCTAAGAAGGTCAGTCCAGACTTCTCTATCTCCATCCACAGATTCCAGCAACTCCTGTGGATCCCCAGGCCAACTGTGAGATATAATCTCTCCAACAGGTATTGTGCCTGCCCTGGGGTCTCTGGGGTCTTGGACGTGCCTGATACAGGTCTTCCAGGAACCGACCAGTGGGCATCCTTCTCAACCACTTCAACCTGTGGGCAGTAGTAGGTCAGATGTTGGACTACTGACTGGAGTTCAAATCCCAGCTCTGAAAAACTGTCTCCTTTCAATACATCATAGAGATTACACCTGGCAGAAGAACCTAATTTCCACCCTTACACTCATGGCCATTTTCTTTCAATCAGTTTCCAAAGATATGAGTACCTTCGTACATACAGAGGTCTGTGTAGATAACATAGATTTGATCATAACGTGGCGAATTTGAACAGGATAACGTATACGACGGCGGGATGGCTGATAATCTCAAAAGTTATCAATCTTAGAATGTGATTCATCATAAAACGATAGTTTAATCCATATGCTTACCTTGAACAATAAACGCTCACGGTTGGCATAGACATGCAGTTGCACAGACACCGTCGATTTGCCCCACTCTCACCTCCTCACCTCTCTTCATTTCGATGTAAATTCTGAGTAATGTATTCTCTGTTAGCCTCCTCGCTTATTTGTCGCTCGGGTTCAAATTGAAAAGTCTAAAGACATGTTTATATCGCTGTAGGGTCGTTGGAGAATCAACACCGGCGCAACCATTTGCACTACCCAGAATGCTTTGGGCGTAAACAGCAATTGCGGCCTACCAGTGAAAGGATTTTTAATGTAAAAAAAAACAAAACAAAAAAAAACCCCTCTGACATCTAGAGTGTTTTTGTATAGAGGATTTATAGAGCGGATGTCAACGTTAATCTAATAAGCCATACAAGTCTTCATAGTCGTGGTTCCTTTTAAACTAGGAAGTACGTGGCAGTCGTGGCTCAGTGGTTAAGGCTCTGGGGTACTGATGAGAAGGTTGTGAGTTTGGAATGGGATTAAGGGTTTCCTCCAGGTTCTCGAGTATTAAAAAAAAAATGTATGTAATGAATTACGGATGCACTTTACGTCTTTCTAAAGTAACAGCGTTGAGGACGAGCAATAAACACAGCAAAAGCACGTCAGTAGGAGTTCAAAAGACACGACTGTCTCGTTTTTCAGTGGCATTTCTATCTTTTGTGAAAGTAGCAGGTAGCGGTTTTCATGGTGACCTTGAGAAAAGAGGTAAACAGCTGCTTTTGAAGTGAATCATTTCTGCACAAGATGTCAAACGTCACCGATGCGAATGCTAACAGCATAAAGGCACAGTGGGATACTGATTTCACCCTAATGCTCTGTTCGAGTCAAAATGTTTACATTTTTTTTAACTACCTTCTGCTTTATGCTTGGCTCGATTTCTCTAACAAGCACAAATATGACCTAAAACATCATCACATACGTCCTCAGACAAAAATATTTTACTCGGTCATTTATTTATTGAGGAGAATGGTTCAATGTTGCATATCTGTGAGTGGAAAAAAGTATGTGAACCTTTGCTTTCAGTATCTGGTGTGACCTGCTTGTGCAGTAATAACCGTAACTAAACGTTTGGGGTGAGTGTTGATCGGTCCGGCACGTCGACTCGGAGGAGTTTTAGCCCGTTCCTCAGTACTGAACAGCTTCAACTCTTGGATGTTGGTGGGTTTCCTCACATGAACTGCTTGCTTCAGGCCCTTCAATAACATGTCTATTGGATTAAGGTCAGGACTTCGACTCTAATTTCACCTTCGAATTAAACTGCTAATCCTAGAGCGTTCACTTACTTTTGCCACTCACAGATGCGTAATATTGGATCATTTTTCCTCAAGAAATAAATGACCAAGTGTAATATTTTGTCTCATTTGCTGAATCTCCTCATCGACTTTTAGGACTTGTGTGAAAATCTGAGGTCTTAGCTCACATTTATGCAGATTCTAAAGGGTTCACAAACTTTCAAGCACCACTATAATCAAATGTTTGGGTACACCCAGAATTAAAACACTGGTTGTGTTCACCTTGCCTGAAGGAACTCTCGCTTATCACACATAGATAAAATATGCTATTTGATTTAGCACAAAGAAATAGCAGGCTTGTGTGTGAGACAAGTCTTGTTTTCCCCCTTTGGCTGTGTTTCTCCAGGCATTATTACCCGTATAAAAGATGGTAGCTAGCTGCTCTGTGGGCTTTTCTCTGTTCTTTTGACTTGGTTCACCCGAAGGTCGAATACAGTCCTGTTGAAAAGTCCATTTGACCAAGCAGTTTCAAGGCCAGACTGCAAAAGCAAAGTGAACCAAAGTGAAACTTCAGGAACTTCTGGGTAAACTTTTCAACATTAGACTTGTAGGCTTTTTCAGTTTGCTTGTTAGTTTTTTCCAACAAAGTACCACTGTTACCAGAGTAATTCAACCTTTACGGTCAGAAAAGAAAAAAAAAAGAAAAAAAGAAGGTATTCTTCAGGTATAGTTTTTGGTAAATATCCCTCCAGTGGTACACTTCTGAGGGTTCTTAAGATGTAACTCTGCCAAAAGCCTTAAAGCACATGCATTCAAACTCAAGGCCCATGAGGCAAACACAGCCCGCTGTCTCGTTTCACTCGGCCTGTGTGAAAAAAATACGATTAAAGACAAAAGCAAGAGAGATGGGGGAGATTTTGTCTTTCTTTTTTCTTTTTCAACCAGTAGAGACCTAAACGATAAAAGTAGCCGATTAGTCTTCAGTTCCGTAGTTCAAACAAAAACTAATGAGTGAAGTAAACATCTTACACATTGATATCAATGTCTCATTAAAATCAAAACAGAATAGAAACACATGGCTTACTTCCCCAGAGTAGTCTCACACTATGTGGAGTTGACTGTAGAACATTTCATCTAGCCTGAAATATTACAATTACACAACTTACTGCTTCACAGTTGTTGTCTTTTTTTTCCAGCGCCCCGACTAGTCGACATCCGTACAGAGAAAATAGTGAAAGTTCGAGTCATTGCAACACCTAATATTAACAATATACACGTTGAATCCCTATAATACAGTAAATATCCTCACCTAATAATGCTTACAGTCGAATCGTTTCTGTTAAACCTTCTTTTCCAAGAAACCTCCTATTCTAGATACAGTACTGTGCAAAAATCTTTGGCAACACTTGGAACAAATACCCTTCAACGTAAGGACTGCTGGTTAGTCAGAGCAAATTTGTTCGCTCATTGTTACATTACAGCCTTGGAGTATTGTAGGTTGTCGTTGTGTATTTCTTTCATTAGACCTTGGATGGTTAAATAGACGTGTCGTAAAATATAAAATGTGATATTTTAATATAAAAGAAAATCTTGTGCTTCTTTAAGGAGACTGTCAGTTTCGATCGTGTTGTTGTTCCTATAAAGGACAGCCTTCATTACGTTTTTTATAGAACTAGCAGGCATGAAACGTCTAGTCTGTCTCGTTACTAAATTGTATGACGGTAATACTTTTACCTCACGCACGAAGGCGACTACTGAAAAAAAAAAAAAAAAAAAAGAAATCAATTGAAGACCTTTGACCTTGGTGTGACCTTGACCCTGTTTGGATCGATTCTCAAATCGAATCAGTTCATCTGCTGCTTGTGATGATCATTCTATATAAAGCAAGCATTAGTTCCTGAGATGTCATGCTAACGAGAATCTCGGATGGACCCACGGACTCTTCAAAAACATAATTCCTCCAGCACTTGGTAGTGGAAATTATTGTCTGCTTTAGTTTATGCCCAGCATCTGAGTTTGACACTGCTGTCTTAAAGAACCCTACAAACAGAGTGTTTCCCTATATAAAAAGGTTCTGAGTCGAAGGGTTCATTGGATAATTAAGATCTCTGCTTTTCGATCCAGAAGGTGCAAAAAGCACAAAATGTTTCAAAATCCAAAACTTGACCAGATGGATGTAAGGGTCAATAAAAATGTTTTTATCTTGATATTAAAACTCTAAGTGTATTACTCTTCGTGAGAAACGAACAAAGTTTAATTGGACCAGTTCAGTTGTCCTAATTAGTTCAGCACTCCAGTCATATATATATATATATATACAGTGGTGTGAAAAAGTGTTTGCCCCCTTCCTCATTTCCTGTTCCTTTGCATGTTTGTCACACTTAAGTGTTTCGGAACATCAAACCAATTTAAACAATAGTCAAGGACAACACAAGTAAACACAAAATGCAATTTGTAAATGAAGGTGTTTATTATTAAAGGTGAAAAAAAATCCAAACCATCATGGCCCTGTGTGAAAAAGTGATTGCCCCCTAAACCTAATAACTGGTTGTGCCACCCTTAGCAGCAACAACTGCAACCAAGCGTTTGCGATAACGTGCAATGAGGCTTTTACAGCGTCCTGGAGGAATTTTGGCCCACTCATCTTTGCAGAATTGTCCTAATTCAGTTACATTAGAGGGTTTTCGAGCATGAACGGCCTTTTTAAGGTCATACCACAACATCTCAATAGGATTCAGGTCAGGACTTTGGCTAAGGCCACTCCAAGTCTTCATTTTGTTTTTCTTCAGCCATTCGGTGGTGGACTTGCTGGTGTGTTTAGGACCATTGTCCTGCTGCAGAACCCAAGTTTGTTTCAGCTTGAGTACACGAACAGATGGTCGGACATTCTCCTTCAGGATCTCTTGGTAGACAGCAGAATTCATAGTTCCTTGTATCACGGCAAGTCTTCCAGGTCCTGAAGCAGCAAAACAGCCCCAGACCATCACACTACCACCACCATATTTTACTGTTGGTATAATGTTCTTTTTATGTAAATGCAGTGTTCCTTCTACGCCAGATATACTTGGACACACACCTTCCAAAGAGTTCCACTTTTGTCTCCATCGGTCCACAGAATGTTGTCCCAAAAGTCTTGGGGATCATCAAGATGTGTTGTGGAGAAATTGAGACGAGCTTTGATGTTCTTTTGCTCAGCAGTGGTTTTCTCCTTGGAACTCTGCCATGCAGGCCATTTTTGCCCAGTCTTTTCCTGATGGTGGAGGCATGAACGCTGACCTTAACTGAGGCAAGTGAGGCCTGCAGTTCTTTGGACGTTGTTGTGGGGTCTTTTGTGACCTCTTGGATGAGTCGTCGCTGCGCTCTTGGGGTAATTTGGGCGGCCGGCCACTCCTGGGAAGGTTCACCACTGTTCCATGTCTTCGCCATTTGTGGATAATGGCTCTCAGTGTGGTTCGCTGGATTCCCAAAGCTTTGGAAATGGCTTTATAACCCTTTCCAGACTGATAGATCTCAATTACTTTCTTTCTCAATTGTTCCTGAATTTCTTTGGGTCTCGGCATGATGTGAAGCTTTTAAGGATCTTCTGGTGGACCTTATTGTGTCAAGCAGCTCCTATTTAAGTGATGCCTTGATTGTGAACAGGTGTGGCAATAATCAGGCCTGGGTGTGGCTAGAGAAATTGAACTCAGGTGTGGACAACCACAGTTATAGTATGTTTTAACAAGGGGGGCAATCACTTTTTCACACAGGGCCATGATGGTTTGGATTTTTTTTCACCTTTAATAATAAACACCTTCATTTACAAATTGCATTTTGTGTTTACTTGTGTTGTCCTTGACTATTGTTTAAATTGGTTTGATGTTCCGAAACACTTAAGTGTGACAAACATGCAAAGGAACAGAAAATGAGGAAGGGGGCAAACACTTTTTCACACCACTGTATATATATATATATTTTAGTTTGTTCTGCAGATTTCAACCACACTTTGATGAAAACATTCCTTAATAAAATCATTACAGATCAGTCTGGGATGTTAAATTAATATCGCACTCATTGTGTGCTGTTCGACATCTAAAAACCTGTTTATGAAGGAGTAAACGCTTTACTTATTCAAGAAGCAGCTGCTTATCGTGTTCTCAAGGTCACAAAGCTGCTAGCGCTGTTTTAGTTGTTTTTTTTTTTTTTTTTGGAATACCATTTAATTTTTCTTCCTTCCAGACCAGATGATCATCTGCATGAAAAACTACCTGCTACTTTCTCCAAAACCTCTGCTGCCAGACCACTAGTGCACTGTAAAGCTGGATAGTTCGTTTAACTCCAAAAAAAAATTGAGGAAACTTATTACCTCAAAAGTTGATAAATCCATTTCTTTAAGCCAAATACACTTAAATTAAGCTACATTTTTTGTTGTGTTTAAGCGTATTTGGCTTAGAGAAATTGATAGGTGGGATTACTACAATGTGATGGATAAATTAACCAATCAGATTGCACTATGCTTAATGGTTAGTACATTCGCCTCACACCTCCAGGGTCGGGGGTTTGATTCCCACCGGGGCCCTGTGTGTGTGTGTGTGTGTGTGTGTGGAGTTTGCATGTTCTCCCCGTGCTGCGGGGGTTTCCTCCAGGTACTCCGGTTTCCTCCCCCAGTCCAAAGACATGCATGGTAGTCTCATTGGTGTGTCTAAAGTGTCCGTAGTGTATGAATGGGTGTGTGAGTGTGTATGTGATTGTGCCCTGCGATGGATTGGCACCCTGTCCAGGGTGTACCCCGCCTTGTGCCCGATGCTCTCTGGGATTGGCTCCAGGTTCCTCCATGACCCTGAAAATTATACGCGGTATAGAAGATGGATGGATGGAAGGATGGATGGATTGCACTATTTTAACCATAAATGCATCCCTATGGCTAATTTTAGACCCACATTTGGAACCAGAAGTCGCACCTGTTAAATAATGAGAGGGATGGTACACTATAGAACTGGATATTTCATTTAACTCCAAACATTTGAGGAAACTAATTACCTCAAATGAGATTTTTGGGATCACATTTGTACACAAAAATTGCTGTTTTGTCTTGCTGCTTCATGGTAAAAGTGCAGTATGCCTCTACAGTTTCGTTATAGGTTTGGGCAGCCATGGACAAGTGACATACAGGAATAAAGAAGTAAAGACAGTAAAATCCCTGCACCTAACTAACTAACTAACTAAATAATTAAATAAAGGATTGGCAAATGTTGTATCAGCTTTTTTGTGTAGATAAAATAGTGCACAGGGAAGTGGTAGCTCAGTGGTTAAAATGTTGGACAACTGATCAGAAGGTCATGAGTTCAAATCCCAAGCTGCCACTGCTGGACCCTTGAGCAAGGCCGTAACCCTCAAATGCACAGTTGTATAAGTGAGATCAATATAAGTTGCTCAGGATAAGGGCGTCTTAAGGCCAAATGCCATAAACGTAAAAATGTAATCACGACATGTGCAAAAGTTTGAACAGTCTGAGTCAAGTTTCAGAACATAACTCTATAGGCCTTAATTGACTTATTAAGACTCAATAGGCAGGTTAATATTTGACATCTAATAGATGACGATGTGGAAGTCGAGGCAAGGTCTAGACGGCCAAGAGAACTCTGAGAGCTGTCTATATGCTGGGTAGAAAGGCAGAGCGAAACCCCTGTATGACACTAAGGACCTGACACAGGAGTGGTGGCACGCCACTCTATTGTGCAGCATTGCTTGCACATACATGATCTTCTTGAAAGAAGTCTAATGTATGCAAAACATTATCCAGATGATGGACTGATACAGTAAAAAAAAATGAACTCTTTGGATATATATTCACCAAAGCTATGTTTGGAGGAAGAGAGGAAGTATTAGCAAGTACTAGCAAGAACATTTTGCCAACTCTTAAGCATGGGGGTGAATCTGTTACGCTTGGCTTCTACAACAGTTCCAAAACATACCTCAAAATCCATCGTTAATTTACTTCAAGAAATGAAGGCATTTTGGAATACAGTTTTGGGCCCCTGACTTGAACATCATAGAAAATATGCAAAATAGGTAGATCTGGCTAAAGACTATCTCAGGACTTAAAGGATGAGTAGGTGAAAATTCATTAAACAAGAACTCTGGTGTATGGTGGCTTGGTCACTAGCATGCATGCCTCGTACCTCTGGGGTTGAGGGTTCAAATCCCGCCTCTGCTCTGTGCGTGTGTGTGTAGTTTGCATGTTCTCACTATGCTACTGGGGTTTCCTCAGGGTACCCCTGTTTCCTCCCCCATTACATGTGATTTCCAAACTGTCTGTAGTGTGTGTGTGTGTGTGTGTGTGTTTTGCCCTGTGATGGATTGGCCCAGAGTTCTCTGGGATAGGCTCCAGGCTCCCCATGACCCTGTGTAGGATAAGTGGAATGAAAATGGATGGATGGATGGATGTAATTTGGCCTGTATCACAAACTCAGCAAGACACGCAATCTCACAATCTTTGTGAACGGAAAACACTATGTACACTATGCACAACATAAGATGGACACGATCCAAAAGCTCCTGCATGCTCCTACTTCTCAGGGTTCAAAATAATTCAGTGATTGATGCGATCATCAACGTGAAAAACACGTCCCCTTAGCCACAGTAGCCAGCTGGGTATTTATAGCGTGTGAAACGAACAGAATATGTATACACACATCGAGACCATCAATCAACCTCTGATGTGAAGGATGTTCCAATTATTATGCCGCTTATGGTACAATGAGGGGGCAATATAAGCACTGCATTGACATATTGATGTATTTTAAGGGGGAAAATTTCACCGGAAAACAAGATTAATGTGTTTTTAACATCTCTGAATGTATTCTGGGGCTAGAAAAAAAAAGCGCTTTTGATGTGATTACTGAAGTCAGTGATGCTTTAGTCCCGCAAGCCAGACCTCTAGCTTCACTATAGAGTCTTGTACATTTCATCATTAAACATGAACAAGAAACGCCCACTTTCATAGACTGACAGGGCAGATGACCAATCAGAGAACGCTTCCTGTAGCTTGTCGGAAAACAAGCGAGATTAACTTGTTTACTCACAATTGATTCTGTCACTCAACTTTTCTACCAACCGCACTGTTCAATTCTCGATTCTGATTGGTCCGGAGCTTTTTTTTTTTTCAACATGCTTGTTCAAATGTATTATTGGTTCTTGATGTGTCGATATGTATGGCAGATTACTGACAAACCGCACACACACACACACACACACACACACACACACACACACATATATATATATATATATATATATATATATATATATATATATGGATGTATGTGGCATTATTTACCTTTCCTAGAAATCATGGCATGGCTTGCAAATGTAGCTAAAGGAAAGTACCGAAATATCATGTGACAGAGTGAAAGATAGATACTGGGTCATGCAGACATTACACACAGGGAGAAAAAAAAAAAAAGAAGGATGAACGTGAGAGATATGGCATTCACACAGAGACAGATAAAGAGGATAGCGTGAGAGAGATGGCGAGAGAGAGAGGAGACACAGAGAGAGAGAGAAGAGAGAGAGAGAGAATGATGAGGACAAAGATACGGGCTGATGAGCGCTGGAGTGAGATGTACAATGAACAGAGAGAGCGCGAGAGGAGAGATAAAATGTCTGAAAGCCTCCATCACTCTGCCACTGTCTGTGATGCAGAAACACAAGAGTGAGATTAGAGTGTATTAATTACCTCCTTGTGACAGAAGAGAATATCACTGTAAGATAGAGACATGAAATATTTCACACTTGGCATTAACTAAAACCCTAGGCAGTATGGATATAAACAAATGCTAATGCTGTAAATAAAAATAAAAAAAGCTCCACACAAGAACACGCAGGAGTATCTGTGAAGCTCTCCTCCAATCATGGAAAGTTCCTCGTCTTCAGACTCGCTGAAGTTGATTTCCGGGGTACACCCTGGACAGTCCATAAGAAGTCTTTATTATTTTATAATGCAAACACCCAAACCACCACATTCCTTTAAAACATCTTCTATTCATTCATATCTTCTGTAAGTACTCTATCCTTTATTACACCTCATCCTGTATTTATAAATATTTATATTTATTATCTATGTGGACAATTTCTACTATCTACAAGTGCCGCCGCTTAATGCTGCACAGCGATATATCGGACAAAACAGCTGCACGTATCTGCACGTCATCACGACTGTTGTTCAGCCCATCTTTATATCCTCACATTATGTGTTTTTAAAATACTTTTTATACGTGAAAGAAAATACTTTTTCTGTTTCGAAATCTCTCGGATTTTATGTTTTATGTCACGGACAGCCTCCGGTTTCCTCCCCCAGTTCAAACTGTGTGGAGTTTGCATGTTCTCCCCGTGCTGCGGGGGTTTCCTCCGGTACTCCGGTTTCCTCCAAAGACATGCATGGTAGGCTGATGGGCGTGTCTAAAGTGTCCGTAGTGTATGAATGGGTGTGTGAGTGTGTATGTGATTGTGCCCTGCGATGGACTGGCACCCTGTCCAGGGTGTACCCCGCCTTGTGCTCCCTGCTCCCTGGGATAGACTCCAGGTTCCCCGCGACCCTGAAAAGGAGTAAGTAGTAGAAGATAGATAGACATTCTTCTTATTCGTATTATTTATTTCCGTATTTAATTTTATCAGGTACTTTTGTGTTAGTCTTATATATATGTAAATTTAGCAATCTTATTTTTTCCCTTGTTTAAATGATCTATTATGTACAGTTTAAAGTTTCTTATTATTCATCAAATGGGCTTTTTATTCATCTTTTATTTAACTTTTTTTTCTCCCTTCACAGTTTGCACTCTGATATTATTTATGAAATAGGCAATATATATATATATATATATATATATATATATATATATATATATATATATATATATATATATATATATATATATATAAAATTGTTTTTTTAAACAAGTACTGTTTTATTATTTTAATTTTTAGATTCTTTTATTACAATAAAAAAATAGATCATATAAACATACAAAAGAAATAGACTAATAAGAAGAATCTTATCATTTGCAGTCTCATTCAAGTCTGAATTGCTGTGAATAGAAAGTAAATTAAAAGTGAGAAAGACAGACTGTGTGTGTGTGTGTGCGTGTGTGTGTGTGTGTGTGTGTGTGTCCTGAAGAAACACACCATGCAGCAGCTAATGAGCTTATCAGTTGCACTCAGCAAACACTTCCCATGTGTTAGCGTAAACACTTGTTAGCAAGCTCTCCCATGAAGCCTGCTGCTGTTCAGTAACCCCCCCCCCCCACACACACACACACACACACACATACACACTCCAAGTCTGTTTGTATCGGCGTATGTCCGAGTGTACGACTCACTCCATCCAAATGTTTTTGCAGAAGGTTGAGAGTGTGTGAGGGGAAAGATGCCGAGTCACCGTAACAGTCTGTTTCTATTTTATGCTTATATTTGTTTTTATTTGTTGTCAAACCTGATTTGTATTACGGTGTAGATTCCTGATTATGTAAAAAAAAAAAAAAAAACCTCATTTTTTTAAAAAAAAAAAAACGGGGGGGGGGAGGAAACCAGAAAAACATTGGGGGTGGTGTTTGTATTTTTTTAAATAGAAAAAAAAAAAAAAAAAAAGAACTGCATAACTACTGTAGTAGATTATTAACACTGTAGTAGAGTTAGTAACACTGTAGTAGAATTAATAACACTGTAGTAGAATTAATAACACTGTAGTAGAGTTAATAACACTGTAGTAGATTATTAACACTGTAGTAGATTAATAACACTGTAATAGACTTAACACTGTAGTAGATTATTAACACTGTAGTAGAGTTAGTAACACTGTAGTAGACTTAATAACACTGTAGTAGATTATTAACGCTGTAGTAGACTTAATAACACTGTAGTAGATTATTAACACTGTAGTAGAGTTAGTAACCCTGTAGTAGATTAATAACACTGTAGTAGATTAATAACACTGTAGTAGATTATTAACGCTGTAGTAGACTTAATAACACTGTAGTAGATTATTAACACTGTAGTAGAGTTAGTAACCCTGTAGTAGATTAATAACACTGTAGTAGATTAATAACACTGTAGTAGAGTTAATAACACTGTAGTAGATTATTAACACTGTAGTAGAGTTAGTAACACTGTAGTAGATTAATAACACTGTAGTAGATTACTAACACTGTAGTAGAGTTAGTAACACTGTAGTACAGTTAGTAACACTGTAGTAGATTAATAACACTGTAGTAGATTAATAACACTGTAGTAGATTAATAACACTGTAGTAGAGTTAATAACACTGTAGTAGATTAATAACATTGTAGTAGGTTACTAACACTGTAGTAGAGTTAGTAACACTGTAGTAGACTTAATATCACTGTAGTAGATTATTAACACTGTAGTAGAGTTAGTAACACTGTAGTAGATTACTAACACTGTAGTAGAGTTAATAACACTGTAGTAGATTAATAACATTGTAGTAGATTATTAACGCTGTAGTAGAGTTAATAACACTGTAGTAGATTAATAACACTGTAATAGATTAATAACACTGTAATAGACTTAACACTGTAGTAGATTATTAACGCTGTAGTAGAGTTAATAACACTGTAGTAGATTAATAACACTGTAATAGATTAATAACACTGTAATAGACTTAACACTGTAGTAGATTATTAACGCTGTAGTAGAGTTAATAACACTGTAGTAGATTAATAACACTGTAGTAGAGTTAATAACACTGTAGTAGATTAATATCACTGTAGTAGAGGTACTAACATTGTTGTGACAATGTCAGCAATATCATTCCCATCATTCCACCATTGTCACTACTGTGTTTTTTTCCCCGTAAGAAACAGAGTTTATATTAACCGCATATATCTTTCATGTTTTTTTTTTCTGAGTTTAATTTGTCTCAGGTGTGAAATAAAACACCCAACCTCAACACACACACCGGTCTTTTACCACTTATTCACTGCAGATAGTGTTCGTTCCTTTAAAAATGAGGTTAGGGTGGGACATCGCAAAACACACACACACACACACACACACACACACACACACAGAGACACATACACATAATAAAGTCTCCGTTAGTGCTCGTCCAGAATGCTCTGAGTCTCTGAGTACTTAGTAGATTCAGATGGTTTTGTCTACATCGCATACATTCAATAGGACTTTCATTAGTTTCTTATAAAATTTTGCACTGACTAATAAATACGTTTTTTTGTTGCATAATTATCCACCCATAACCCCCAAAAAAAAAAAAAAATACTAAAAATAATTACTAAAAATAATAAATAATAATTTCCACATTTCATCTTGTTAAACACGGGGAAATAAATTATTTACATTCAAGATTCTGCATCTTGAATTAATATTCAGCTAGATTCTAATAAATAAAAAATAATATTGAAGATGTCGGAGATACATTTTTTGTCAAATTAATAAAATAATGATAAAAACAAGCTCTACCAATAAAAAAATAAAAGGTTTGCACAAGTATTCACCCCCTTGCTGTGAAACCCCTAAATTTGTTCAGAAGTCACATGATTAGTTGAATGGAGTCCTGTGTTTAATTAAAGTCTTACATGATGTCAATATAAATACACTTGTTCCTAAACACACACACACACACACACACACACACACACGTGCGTAATGGAAACCAAGGACAACGTTCTGGAGAAGTATCAACGACCAGGAAAAGAGGTGATTAGTCGGAAAAGCATCCATGGGGCAGAGGGTAACTTTAAGCCTGATGCTCCCACCACCGTGCTTCACACTGGAGATGGACGTTTGCTTTCCGCCTACTCTAACGCTAAAAATGTTCAATTCTGCTGTCATCAAAACAAAGAATATTTTTTCTACATGTTTCCTGAGTCTCCATCATGCGGTCATACCTTTTAGAAAACTTCCAGCGTAGACGTTTCTTCATCTTCTTTCTGGAGTTGTTTTTGATTGTATGTCTTTCGTGCCCTGGTGTTGCTATTCTGGTTTATATATTTGTACATGCTGCCTATACCCATCTCTGACATTCTTAAATGATTATAGGTGCAGTTGTTGATGTTGTTATTGTTGTTGTAGTTGTAACTTACTATTATTATTATTATTATTATTATTATTATTAATAACACATACGTAACACATCATCATCATAATATTATTATTATTATTATATAGTAGTAGTATAGTATACTCCACATACTAGCAGCCCAACACACATATATTATATATATATTAGTAGTATAGTATAGTACTACATACAATATAATATATATATATAAAATATAGTATTATATTTAAAATATTATTATCAGTATAGTTACATATATTATTCCACACCAACAGAAATATATATATACCAAATAACTATAAGTCATATAACCAATTATTGTTACAATCATTATTATTACTACTAGTAGTTAGTAGTTTTGTTGTTGTAATAGTATTATTATTATTATTATTAGTAGTAGTAGTAGTAGTAGTAGATTATTATTATTATTATTATAGTAGTAGTAGTAGTAGTAGTAGTATATTATTATTATTATTATTAGTAGTAGTAGTAGTAGTATATTATTATTATTATTATTAGTAGTAGTAGTAGTTAGTAGTAGTATATTATTATTATTATTATTAGCAGTA